>OU343218.1:151244412-151570188 GCA_910596185.1 Chrysanthemum makinoi
ATTTTGGTTATGGGTCATGGGTTGATCCATTATAATTCTTACTTCTAGATACAATGTATCTCTTGTATCTATTCACCTAGTCACATGGGTATGGGTCAAAACCATGGGTTATGGATATTATCCATATATGATATAAGCATGATGTCATGCAATGGGTTATGGGTCAAGCTCCATGGGTCATGGGCTTTGGGTTGTACCCAACTACATTCAATGTATTTGCCCAATGGGTTATGATACTTAAGTTTCTACCCATTTATATTACCCGATATACTACATACTAGTTATGTGTATATTATACCCAAATATGTAAACACTAGTTGTTGTACATATGTATTACTAAATCATAAAATCACTTATACTTGTTTTAGTGTTTTATGTGAAAATGAATATGTTAGAAACTATTAGTTCAAACCATTTACATTATTTTATTTGTTTAGTTAACATGATTTTCGTTTGTTATCGACAAAACATTAGAAGATCGTAAAATATAAATAAGCGTTTTTACGGCTTATTTGTATTAACAATCTACCCCTTTTTGTTAATGACAAAACATAAAATTATTTTAAGGAAAATCTAAAATTAGTAAAAGTTTGAATTTGTAGTTTTCTTCTCCCCTTTTGTCAAACAAAAGAGCTTTGAAAAAGCAACACATTGTTTTAAGAAAATATGTGAAAGAAAAATAAATAAAAGAGCAAGTAGCAGGAAAGGATCTCGCCTTTACTCCCCATTGACGAGTCCATCCCTATGTAAGGGCGTCAAGAAAGTGATACTAATCTAGTTTGTTTGCAATTAAGTTTGCAAGAGATTTCGTCTAAGTATTGAATGTGCTCCCCTTGATGATTGCAATTTTTCAAGTGGATGTCACGAAATGTAAACTTAATATTGCAAGTAATTTGCAATGTATTGCTTTGACATAAAGCTCCCTAGCTTTAGGATGTCAAAGTCTTCATGTGTAAGTTGAATAACTACAAAACAAAGGTTAGATAACAAGTATAATTTACAATTTCCTGCAAATGTGGTTCAAGTTAGTAGAAAAGATTTGTCACTACGGATCCCATGGTTCCCCTCTAGTAGGGATCCGTAGAGCAATTAGAGGGGGATCCATTAGAGATGATTAATTTGCAAGGTGATATAACAAGTAATGTTATCACAAAATGAGATATGAATATAATGTAATCATATGCTCGAAAATATCACAAGTAGCATGTAATTTCATTTAATAAAACTAGAGTTATGATATACATGACTCTAAAAAAAATACATGACTAGGAATTTCTAAACCAACTATAAACTGATGCTAGGACACCACTAAAATCTTAGCAAGTTTTGTTTAGGTTTTAGTCTCGTCAACGTTCGAGGAGAGATAGAACATGAAACATTGGTCTTCCCGTACTTCATGTATCAAACTTTCAACATGTTGACAATGATAGAAATCTTTGTCATGGCTAGGTAGTGGTGGTGGAAGAAATGAAATGGCTTGATGTAAAGGATCAAGTGAAGCGGGTTGGGGAGCCTCAAACGACGGAGGAATGGTGGAAGCATTTGATATTCGACCAAGAATGATGGTGGTGGTAGAGAAGTGTCAACTTCCATATGGTCGGGTGGTTGACTTTGGTAATTTCTCATAATCCAAGTGAGATTATATGATGGTGATGGTGAAAAGGAAGCCGGAGCAAGTGTTGATTCAACACCTTGATTTTGTACCATTATTCCTCCTAATGAGGAGAATGTTGTCGTGAGGAGGATGATGAGACGGCCTAGGAGGTAAGTCCTCTAAATTGTAGAGATGTGGTGATGTTAGTGAAGTTGTAAATGAGATAGCTCTAGGAACCAATGGTGATGGTTTAGTGGAGATGATATTGTTTGGCTTAGGAGGTATAGTGGATAAGTTGCTACTTGGAGTTTTCCTCATGATGAGATGATTCAAAGAGGTTTGTGAATGCTGAAAGTAAGGATGAAGATGATGACTTTAGGAGTCTTATCAATGTGGTTTATAAAGCAAGGAATTTGGCAAGTGCATTCAAGACTTAAGCCACTAAAATCCGTTGGAATGTGATGATTAACACACAAGGGGTCAACTAGTTGTCTTGATCTAGGAACTCATTTAAGATGAGATGGAGTGTTTGAATTAGCAAGATGAGCTCGAAATGATTATTTTAGCTTGAGTTGACATAACCCGTTATAACGGATCCACGGTTCCTCAATGAGGGATCCGTCTGAGAGCTAATCTAGGGATCCATCTCGAGGAAACTAAGAAGGATAGCAATGATGCTTGTAAGGTCTAATGCCTATTTCTTCTTGTGTGTTTCAGTTTATCTAAGTGTCTTAAATGAAGAGGTGCTTGAATACTTAAGAGTAATGAGTGTTATAGCAAATGATTGCCTTTTAGGAAGAATTGGAACCTTCATGAGTACCAATGAATGAACAAGGATGACACTAAAGATTTTGATGGTGTCAAATGGAGCTAAATGATCCTAGTGATCAGATAGTGAATTAGGATAATGTCTTGGAGAAGATCATAAAGGTTTTAAGATAGAAGAGCTAGAATTTGGTCAACATTGACCAATTTTTGAGGTAAGGATGATTATGATCAATTTTGCCATAATCAAAAGATTTCCAAAGCTAGATATGAGGGATCATGTGAGAAACAAATTGAGTTTAAAGCGGAAGAGTAATGAGTTTAGGTAAGATGATAGATCTACAAGCTTCTTGGGTGTGATCTAAGTGAGTTATGCGTGAGTATGAGTTTACTCATCTTTGAAATGCACTATGTCTAGCTTAGTGTGAAGTGATCTAAGGACATGTTTGAAATACAATGATTGTAATTGCATTGGAGCGATATAGTTTGTTGAAGTGATAAATCAAAAGCACCTTGAATGTGATCCTAAGTTAGCTATGAGTGAGTGTGAGACATACTGAGCTTGAGGAAGATATAAGTGATCCTAAAGTATCATGTTTAACTAGTCCAATAAAGACTGGAAGGTTGGATTGATGCAAGCAAGCTAAAATTCACCTCGTCACTCGGATCCCACGGATCCTTTTTGAGGATCCGGCTAGTTATAACCAAGGGATCCATTACGGAGACAAATTTCCTTAATAGAATGGTTGCATAAATTTGCTTTATGTATCAATTTGAAACTAATGATTTCTACGCAAGCATGTATGTATACATGTAAAACATAGCAATGAGAGCATGTAAGAATAGCACATAAGCAATTAATATGAAATCTAGCTCACAAATAACATAGAGGTTTATCAAACATAACAAGAACTTGTTCAAGAAGCTCAAAATATTCGATCTAGATTAGTAAATCGTTTGTATTAACAATGGCATGCAAGGTATGTTGAAGAATAAGAGACACATGTATAGTCCTTAAGACGGTGATTTGTTTAGAAGGTTGTTTTGGTTTAGTGAAGGTAATGAACTAAGTATAGTTATTACGGATGGTGATTAGCATACAATGAACTTCATCCTTGAAGTATTGTAGCTCTTCTCGATCAAAGAAAGATAATCACTTGATGAGGCAAGTGGTTGTGATTAACTAAAAGAAAATTCAATTTTACAACTTGTTTGATTAGTAATCCTAAGACAAGCATAAAATTTCCATTGTAAACTTACTTTAGGAAAACATAGGAGTATAAATTTCTCAAGTGAGAGATTGAATATGAGACTATTAGTTGCTCATTCTGCTAAAGACCATTTTTGAGGTCCACATACCAACTTCTCTCTCGAGGAAGCAATTCAACGTTAGGTCAAATTGAGTTTCTAGTCCAATAAGTTCTCCAATATTCATTCTCAAGTTAGGAAAATTTATATTCCTACAATGGCCTTAAGAGTAAATGATGATGATACTTTCCTTCGTTTATATTAATATTATACTTGAAACAACTAAGGTGACGAAGGTGTAAAAAATTAAAAGTTGTCTATATGGTGAACAAAAAAAATGGTTGGATGAGCTAGTTCAACATATGTTGTTGGAGCTTCGAGTTTGGACTTTCGGATATGAAAAATTATTTGCGTTTAAAAATAATTTACTTGAGTATATCGGATGAAATAATCAAGTTGTCAATCCTACTATGAAGCTTGGAGATCGATCATGAAAAGGAAAACGGGAGAGTACATCATCAACACAAGTGTAGGTTATGATTTGATGTACATTCTTGTTGTTTTAGAAAGGATACAAGAAAATACGAATTCAAGAAATCATATTGGCACATAAAACATTTATGTTGCACACATGACAAACTCAATCAAAAATCCATGTTAGTGTGTTATATGTTTTAAACATTTTTCAACTTATAAAACTAACATTTTTTACACAACTAGATGTTATCCCAAACACTCCTTCAAGTAGCACACTGATTAGTAGAAAATTACTCGACCAAGCAAGAGAATAAATAGAAAGGTAAGGAAACCACATATGTTAATCAATCAAACAAGCACAAAACCTATTTGAGATAAGCAAATAATCTAGTAAATGCAAACAATTTAACATTTAGCATACCATACGAAAGTTCTTTTCATCGCTTTGTGTTAAACATGTATACCAAGCTTAATTAGTTTCCTTTATAAATATGATAAATTAATTTAAAAGAGGACACATTGTTATTCAAATATGAAAACATCCGTCTCCAATTAGATCAAAAGTTTGTGCAAAATTTATGACTGAAAAATGACTTTCTATTATAAATCAATGATTCTATAAAATTTTGTTTGAATCAGTTTATGAAATCATTTTTAAATGAAAGTAGACTCAAATACCTTTAAAATATAGGTGGCGACTTCTAACGACTTACGGTTAATTAGTTATGAATTTTGAAATTGACAAAACTTGTCTTGATACCACGGATCCTGCTGCAGGGATCCATCCGGTTCTTTGAGGGGTCCGTGGATCGTCTGAAATTACAAAAATGTACGTTTTGACCCGACGAAAAGGTTTAACCTTTGTAGACTTTTTAGTGAAGTTATATTATCCATTTTTACATTTATTCAAGCTTGAATAACAAGATATCTAACAACAAAACTTCAAAGAAAAAAAAATCACTAAAACACTTTTCATTTTATGCTTATTATAAGATAGTAGCATATCTCACCATTTTACCCACAAGCAATTTAGCACGTTTTTTACCAAAAATTGTAACTAAGAAAACATACCTTTGCTATAATTCCTTTTTATGGTTTTAGAAACCATAGGCCTTAAATTTTCATGATCTTCTAAGATACCCCAATCCTTTGCTAAATATTATTTTTAGGGAAAGATATATTTAGAGAAATTTTTCATGATCTTCTTAGGATGCCCAAATCCAAGTATGGAGAATACTTAACAAGGAAAATGTTAGACTATTCTATCATTGTCCAACAATAAACATTATAATGATTTTTAAAACATGACTTTGAAAATCCTTCTTGTAGATTTTCAAACATACGGATCGTATCAAGTTTTTAAAACAACATACTCTAAGAAACTTGGTAACAAAGCTACGATACCGATTGTGGAAAACTAGGGGGGTTGAATAGTTTTACCAATTTAAAACTTCCTTTTAAATATTTAGATCGACTTATGTCAATCTATTTGGTTGTTTAGGTTGGACGTTGATAGATAGATATATAAACGTGTAATGAAAGATAAAGAGTAAGAAGCACATCACCACGATACAAGTATTTATAGTGTTTGACAAGGACACCTTCCTTGCCCTACTCGAGTCTACGAGAGTTAGTAACACTTACCAAATCTCCTTATGGTGGAGAAGCCCAACGTGCATAACCTTTTTCGGTACAAAGCTAAATACCGAGTTCTTTCACACCAAGGCGAACCACACCTAACACAACATCACCTACCCTTTATACGGTGCTAGGCTAACCACCGGGTTCTTGCACTCCAAGGTGAACCACACCTACACAACGTCGCTACCCTTTATCACGGTGTAGGCTAACCAGGGTTCTTTCACTCCAAGGTGAACCACACCTACCAAGCATTAATACCATTTATTAGGTACTAGGCTAAGCACCTACTTCCATTACCATGGAGGAACTACTACCCATCACAACACAACACCTAATCACAAGGAGATCTACTCCTTTACACACCATCAAGGATATCACCATCCTTGGATCTAGTACTAGTCTATCTTGTACATTGAAACACACCATATCGATTGTACATCTAAGGCACCTTTCACTAATGCCTTTAGCTATATCTTCAAGACACCTTTTGTCTTGTGGCTAGATCTTCAAGACACCTTTCACTAATGTCTTGTAACTGGCTTCAGGCACCTTTCACTAATGCCTACAATATGGACGATCGACACCTTTCACTAATGTCTTCGTCTTGACCCTTGAGACATCTTTCACTAATGTCTTCAACACTACACTTCTTAGAAGTAAGAAAAGAATCATCAACAAGAAGACTTCAATAGCCTTGATGATGAGGAAGCATGGCAACTCTTGGACTTGAGTTTGCTCGACTTCAAAGGTGGTGATCTTGCCTTTAAGAGGAACCTAGAAGATCACACAAAGACAAACTACATAGATCTCTTGGATCTGAGGTTAGAGAGATATACTTGGAGAGAGAGTATGTGTGAAAGTGGTGAGCTAAAAGGAAGAAATGGCTCACTATTTATAGAAAAAAAACTCTTGTTCCCGGATCCCATAGATCCCTCCCTTGAGGATCCGTCCAATGTATCTTGGGGGATCCGTGGGGCCTCCACCCATGGGTATTTTTGGTTATGGGTCATGGGTTGATCCATGGGTCTTTTGCTAGATACAATGTATCTCTTGGTATGATCTGCTAGTCACATGGGTATGGGTCAAAACCATGGGTTATGGATATTATCCATATATGATATAAGCATGATGTCATGCAATGGGTATGGGTCAAGCTCCATGGGTCATGGGCTTTGGGTTGTACCCAACTACATTCAATGTATTTTCCCAATGGGTTATGATACTTAAGTTTCTACCCATTTATATTACCCAATATACTACATACTAGTTATGTGTATATTATACCCAAATATGTAAACACTAGTTATTGTACATATGTATTACTAAATCATAAAATCACTTATACTTGTTTTAGTGTTTTATGTGAAAATGTGAATATGTTAGAAACTATTAGTTTAAACCATTTACGTATTTTATTTGTTTCGTTAACATGATTTTACGTTTGTTATCGACAAGACATTAGAAGATCGTAAAATATAAATAAACGTTTTTACTGCTTATTTGTATTAACAATTATGACAAACCCATTTGAACCCAACTTCTAAAGATGAAAAATTGTAATCCTAGGAATTAAGGAATTAGATTAACAATGTAGTGAAGATTATACTTACACAAGAGATTGTTTTGCTTGAAAGAAATGATCAATTTGCTCCTGTGAACGATAATTGGGTTTTTGTTCGTGAGTCTTTGAAGGGAAAGTGATAGTGGAACTTCCACAGTCATCATTTCTAACTTATGATGTCTTCTGTTGCACGGATCCTGGATCCCTCATTAGGGATCCGCTAGTTCAAACTTGAGGGATCAGGCATGACAAAGTTACTTAAGCATTCCTTGATAACTTTGGTTTGGGAGTTCTAAAATGCCTAGTGTTGATGTTTAAGCTCTATAACTTGTGGTTTGGGGTTTTGACAGTTTAATACTAATCCTATTTGACGAGGTTCCATTTTTATGAATAAGTCATAATTCTTTGGGAGGTTTTTCAAAGATTATGATAAAATCTCAATTTATCATAATATATGAAATTTCAAATGGATATTCATTGACATAGATTAAATGTCAATAATCCTTTTGTGATGAACAATGATCAAGGCTATCGAATAACCGAGATATCATTATTACAGGTTTGTAGTGTAGTCTATATAAATCAATAAGGAATACTATTCTTGATGATGATTTTAATATAGATAACTACTTAAGTAATTACTAATAAAGAGTAAACATACAACTAAGACTTTAATAATAATAACAAAATGTAAATAATTAAAGATCATACCTTTGTTAAATATTCTTTTTAAGGAAAAAAATATTTAGAGAAATTCTTTGTGATCTTCTTAGGATCTCCAGATCCATGTGTGAGGAATACAATGATAAATATTCTTTTCTGAAAAGAAATATTTAGAGAATTTCTTCATGATCTTCTTGGTATGCCGAAATCCAAGTATGGAGAATTCTTAACAAGGAAAATATTAGAACATTCTAATATTGTCCAACATTAAACACTATGATGATTTTCAAAACATAACTTAAAAAAAATCCTTCTTTGTAGTTTTCAAACATACACGGATCGTATCAAGTTTTAAAGTACAATATACTCTAAGAAACTTGGTAAAGCTCGATACCAATTCTGGAAAATTAGAAGGGGGGGTTGAATAGTTTTACCAATTAAAACTTCGTTTTAAAATATTTAGATCGACTTATGTCAATCTATTTAGATGTGTATGTTGGACATTGATAGATAGATATATAAAAGTGTAATGAAAGATAAAGAGTAAGAAGCACATTGTAGGACCTTACTTTTATCAACCTTATCACAAAATACCCACGTTAACCACAGTTATGCGTAGAACTCGTGAAACCCAAACACAAACAATACGTAAATAAAGAAGGAAAGATTAAGATGTTGGTGACTTGATGTTTATACAAACCGTGTATGTGGAGAGAAAAGATAAACACAATAAGTTGTATATTCCAAAGGAAAAACACACACACACACTTTCAAGCACACCCCTCAAATGAGACTTTGAGGGGTTTATATAGTACAAGACAAAGGATGCCCTAAGGCTTGCTATGGGCTTCGTGGGCTTGGACATGGGTTGGATTGGATAGGCTTAACATAACTAGTACCCATTTAGCTTAGTCCAATCCACGAGGCCGTTGACTATTCTATCATGATATCTAACACACGTTACAAAGTTCCTAAATGTGAATGACCATCACTTCTAATAAAACTATTAAGGCTAACAATCTCCCCCTAAGGGTGGTCATTCAAATGATGCTCCACTTGATTAGGTCTTTACTTTTCTTGAGCTTGAACTTTGTGTGTAGATAAAGAATAGTCTTGATTCTTTGTTCCTTCATGCATTGTGATCAATTAATGTGGTTGTCTGCCGTTGTCAACTTCGTTGGTTAGGTGTCTCCACGTCATTCTCCACCATGCTCACACTTCTATTTGTCTTTTGGATACCAATGATGTGGTTCAGTCTTTAAACTTTGTAGATTCTTTGACATTGACGAAGAATCATCTTTAACTTTGTGTAGCCTTTGATTTTGATGAGAACTTCATTTGTTGTTGGTATGAGCATGTGGCGATACACCACGATCAATCATTTCGAGCTTCCATAAGAAGAAAACATAAAAACAGGTTAGTAATAAGCGGATTTTGGCACTTACAAGTTTGAATTTCGAGGGTGTTAACAGCATAGTGTGAAAACAGCGTCGATTCTCAAGGGCGTTCTGAACTAGAGTCCATAGAAGTGAATAATATATAGAAGTACATCTTCTGATTCATAAGTGTGGTACCATGTAGACACACTAGCTTAATCACGGAGTTACCGGTGACGCTGTCAGTACGCTTGATGTTGACCACGGCGGAGTTTCCATTCAATCACTAAAGATCGGTCAATGAATCTTCTCATAAATGCAGCGGTGCTAAGATCTGCGTGGGACTCTAGAATATATTCATTATTGAACAACAGCGATGTCATGTCAAGTGTTCCTATGAGATCTTTGATGAATCATGGCTCTAGACTCAATAGTGCATTTGGTTTTCGGCGGAACTAGGGAGGGTCCTTCTTCAATATCAACAATCTAAGAGAAAGTGATGAATTATGGGGCCAGGTGAGAATGAAACAAATCCTTTTAAGAGAGAATTGAGTGGCTAGAAGGTTTAGTCTGATCGTCCTTTGGGTCCATGGCGTCTTTGTCTTCATACCGGTGTCATCTAAGTGACAACCGACATATGAATTGAACACGGTTTATGCCCTAGGTTGAATGGAGGACTATTTCTTTTCACCTTTCTTTTACATTTCTTTTAAGCCCTTCTTTCTCCTTTCTCACATTACTCCTTTTTTCAATCATTCCTAAGGTCTTCTAATACTAACTATTTGTGATGTCCTTGGGTAGATCCCTCCATTCTGGCAGGATCATAGGGCAATTTCCTATCCTTAGTCACCTTATAGCTCATGAAGCTGTCCCATGTTGCCATAAACCATTTTACTTGAAAATCTCTGAGTGTTTATGATAGAAAACATGTTTAAACACTAGAGAGTTTTATATTGCAACTCCCTTCACATGTGCTTATGAGTTTTAACAAAATCCACATGGGGTAAGTTTGCACTTTTAATTGACCGGCTTATGATAGACACTTCGAGACTTTACGTTGCCTGGATTAAAGAGTTCCATTGTCAGTTTTTAGGTGACAACTAGCTCCAATAACTAACTTGAAGTTGTAAACACTCCTTGAAAAGGAGGTTAGACCCATTGCATATCTATCACAAGTTTCTCGAGATGGTACATTTACTAACATTGATTCCGATCAATTCATTGGTTCGTTTGGTCGAGCTCATTTTGAGATTCAAACAACGATCATTAAACTTTTTGATCACATTTTAATCACGTCTCCTCCCCACCGAAAATAGCATATTGATATTTTTTATATCAACAGTTAAACAACATTTTAGAATCTTTTGGGGAGACAAGCGGATTTGATTTAAGCATGAATTTGGAACATTTTGGTTTTATACTCCCCTTTAATAAAGCATAATCAATTAAAGGGTTTAGAGAGTTATCTTGACGAAAATATTTTGAAAGATTTTGAAATCTTTTGAACAATCTTGAAAAGGTGCTCAAGATGATGATGATTTCTCACCAGTTTTAAATGTGGTACTGAAGTGTACCTTGATTTTTCTATAAAAGCATGAGTTTTGATTTGAAAAATAATCAAGAGAGTCATCATTTTAGTCAGTTTCGTCTTTGGTATCGAGGACTATTTCTTCAATACCAGTGTCATCTAAGTGACAACCAGTAGCATATGAATTGAACCTGGTTTATGCCCTAAGGTTGAATATGGAGGACTATTTCTTTTCACCCTTTCTTTTACATTTCTTTTTAATTCTTCAACCCCTTCTTTCTCCTTTCTCACATTACTCCTTTTTTCAATCATTCCTAAGGATTTCTAATACTAACTATTTGTGATGTCCTTGGGTAGATCCCTCGACTCTGGATCATAGACAATTTCCTATCCTTAGTCACCTTATAGCTCCATGGTGTTATGTTGCCATAAAACCATTTATCTTGAAAATCTCTCAGAGTGTTTATGATAGAAAACATGTTTGAACACTCGAGTTTTATATTTTCGAAACACTCCCCTTCACATGTGCTTATGAGTTTTAACAAAAATATGCACATCGAGGGGAGAGTTTGCACTTTTAATTGCTTATGATAGACACTTCCCGAGACGGTTACGTTGCCTAGTTAAAGAGTTCCATTGTCAGTTTTTAGGTGACAACTAGCTCTAATAACTAACTTGAAGTTGTAAACACTCCTTGAAAAGGAGGTTAGACCCATGAAGTGCATATCTATCACAAGTTTCTCGAGATGGTACATTTACTAACATTGATTCCCGTCAATTCATTGGTTCCGTTTGAGTCGAGCTCATTTTGAGATTCAAACAACGATCATTAAACATTTTTTTGATCACATTTTAATCCGTCTCTCCCTCAAAAATAGCATATTCGTGATATTTTTTATATCAACGGATTAAACAACATTTTAGAATCTTTTTGGGAGACAAACGGATTTGATTTAAGCATGAATTTGGAACATTTTAGTTTTATACTCCCCTTTAATAAAGCATAATCAATTAAAGGGTTTTAGAGGGAGTTATCTTGAGCACAAAAATATTTTGAAAGATTTTGAAAAAATCTTTTTGAACAATCTTGAAAAGGTGCTCAAGATGATGATGATTTCTCACCATTTTTAAATGTAGTGCACTGAAGCGTACACTTGATTTTTCTATAAAAAGCACGAGTTTTGATTTGAAAAAATAATCAAAAGTCATCATTTGGTCCGGGTTGTCTTTGAAGTATACGAAAGCCATTATTTGAAGAAATTTTGAGAAACGACATGTTTTGAAAAACATAAAAGAACTCTTGCTCAAGCATCCGTACATACCCATATCATTGTTGAATGACATTTCTAGAAACGTCTGAGAATATCGATTATCACGAGACATGTCGTGAGAAGAATATTTTGGATTTTTGATTTTATATTGTTTTTGTATTTTTTTTGAAAGTTTTATATTTTTTATATTTTGCTTTGTTTTGTTTTCAAATTTTGTATTTTGTTTTTCAAAAATATTTACAGTGAAGCTTGTTGGAAAATCATTTCAAGAAGATTCGAAGACTTTCTAACTCCTCGGGGTTAGGCCGCATTCAATTCGCCGAACTAAATAGTCAAACCTTTCTTTTGGAAGGGCTTTAGTTAATAGATCGGCGAGTTGGTTATCTGTCTTCACGAAGAATAATTCAACAGTACCATTTTCGACGTACTCTTGGATGAAGTGGTAGCGGACACGGATATGCTTAGTCTTTGAGTGATGAACAGATTGCATGATATGGCTATGGCACTTTTCGAGTCACAATACATAGGTATTTTATCGTAAGTAAAGCCATAATGCTGAGTTGTGTTCTCATCCATAGAACTTGAGCACAACACGGATAGAGACACATACTCGCCTTAGGTTGAAAGTGCAGTGCAATCTTGTTTCTTTGAAGACCGACTTACTAACTTTTCACCCAAAATTGTGCTCCTCCGATGTAATTTTTTCTGTAACTTGATCACTGCGTGGTCGCATCGAAAAGGCAATTAGATCAAATCGGATTCCCGGATAAAGTCTCATGTGAATGGATGTCTTCGGTACCAAAGATCCGTTTAACCTCTTTGAGGTGCAGTTGGTAGGCTTTGCCAAAACCGTGCTAATAAGCAAACAACAAAATGAATATCGGTGACTAGCGGTGAGGTACATGAGAGAACCAATCATGCTCATATTTCTTCAATAGGTTTCCCAAACAAATCGGCTCCAATTTTTGGTGAAGTTACCATTGGTGTTCCGACCAAGTCACAATTATCCATACCATGATTTTTCAAAATCTCCGTTGTGTATTTAGCTTGATTTATAAAAATTCCACGAGGGGATTGATGTATTTGTAAACCAAGAAAGAATTTTAGTTCCCCATCATGGACATTTCAAATTTACTTTTCATGAGATTTTCAAAATGTTTTGAAAGATTCAGATTAGTGGACCCAAAGATGATGTCGATCACGTAAATCTGAACAATCAAAATGTGTTTTGCATTTTGTGTAAACAAGGTAGGATCAACTGTTCCTTTGGTGAAATTGTTTTGGATAAGGAAAGAGGGCAGTTGTCGCCCGCGCTCTCGAGCTTGTTTCAATCCATAGATTGCCTTTTGAGTTGCGGAGCGTAGTCCGGATGATTCATGTCTATGAAGCCTTACGGCGACTCCATTACACTTCTTCTTTCAGAGTTCCATTCAAGAACGCGGTCTTAATGTCCATTGATAAACCGTGATGTTTTTGTGAGCGGCATAGGCTAAGAAAATCCTGGCTGCTTCTAGTCTAGCTACCGGCGCGAATGACTCTTCAAAGTCTATCCCTTCCTCTTGTCCGTATCCTTTGGCCACAAGACGAGCTTTGTTGCGAATGACAGTCATTTCTTCATCCCGTTTGTTCTTCCATATCCATTTAAGATCAATGGCGAAGCGTCAATGGGTCTTGGAACCATTTCCCAAGATTCATGTAGACGGTATTGGAGAAGTTCCTCTTGCATCGCTTCTATCCATGCGGGATCGCCATTGCCTCCGAATGTTCTTTGGCTCTATGTTGCTAATTGAGCAAAGGTAAATGCATAAGTCGCAATTGGTGGCAAGTTGGCGTCGTGCGATTGGCCTTGAAGGTTCACCAATAACTTGTTCAATTGGGTGGTCTTTTGTCCACTTCGGAGTAGAAGGATACCGTTGGTTATACGTATGCGAGTTAGATGGTTCTCGTAAACTTGAAGAAGATTCAGTGATTCCGTAGCAAACGGGTTTTCAAATAAGTCTTCATCTAACGTTGCATCGTTATGGTTTTGGTTTTGCTCATCAACTGCTGGTAGAACGGGTGCAATAACTGTAGTAGATGTATATGATGTAGATGGAGTTGGTGCATTGGTTTCGACCATTGTAGATGCATCTTATGTTGGTGGTGGAGGATGATTTTGGCGCGGGTGCTGCGGAATGATGGTTTGATGCATTTGTCGAAGTTCCACCATAGTATTCATCGAACATTAATTCGAAGAAATTCTCCCATTCTTGTTCTTTAGGATTGTCAAACGAAGTTGATTGAGCTCTTTGGAGTCGAGTCTGACTGATGTCCATAAGTCTGTGGTTTAGTGCGGGTTCTAGGCGAGTCTCGGAAGCCATATGTGAAAGTTCATCAAATTTCACATTCATCGTCTCCATGATCCTCCTAGTTCTCTGATACATACAGAATGCCCTCGAGTTATCGAATATCCAATGAAGATTCCAATATCACCTTTTGCTTTCGTTTTCCAAGATCTTCTCACATTCGTTAGGATAGCACAAAGCGCCAAATACGTGAAAGTAAGAGATATCGGTTTTCTTTGTTCACAAGCTCATATGGGGTTTTATTGAATCTTGGATGGATGAGGGATCGGTTCAAGTAAACAAGCAGTGGCAACAAAATCAGCCCATAGAAATAACGGTGCACTAGAATAGATTAGCATTGTCGAGGCTTCCACAAGTTCTATTTCTTCTTTCAACTACCCCATTCTGCTGTGGAGTTCTAACAACTGATGTTTGATGTGTAATTCCAACATCTTCAAAATAAGATCTTAACTCGATTTGTTAATTCATTGTGGTTGTCTGTTCTTACAACCACGGAGTTTGAAGAAGTACTTGAATTCGTTTGAAGGTGATGATGATGCGGTGCTTCGTCTTTTGATCTCAGAAACTTATGTATATCTCGAATAATCATCGACGATGACAAGAATATACTTTTTCCCATTAATGCTTTCAACTCTCATTGGGCCTCATAAGAATGTGCATATGCAACTTTGCTTCCGAACTAGGTGCGGATTTGGGTTTATATGATGCTCTTTTGCTTTTTCCTTGTTCGCATGATGGACATAAGTGATCCTTGGTGTATTTGAACTTTGGAAGTCCATTGACGATATTGTCTTTGGCAATTTTGTTGATGGTGTCAAAATTGAGATGGGATAACCTTCTGCCACAACCGGGACGTGTTCGGATGCTCGTGTCATAAGACATATTGGTGATGAAGAGGCCATTTGATTGATGTCGATAGAATACAAGTTTGTATCGACTCCGTTAAGAGATCGTGCCATCAAGTTTCTAAGCAAGCATTTTTCCTAAAAGCAACCTCTAAATGCATCCACGAAGCGCCGTGAAAACAAATTGTGTCCCAACCCTTTGACATAGTAAACCCGAGTGATCAAATAATTTCCAAAAGGTAGATCTCCATAACCCATGATAGCTGATACATGATCATTTCCAAGCGTCACGGTTCCCATGAATTTCTAGACGAAGTTGATCAATGACTTGATTCGGTTATGTGCTTGGAGCAACCCGAATCGACGATCCAAAGACATATTTCGATAACACATAATATGAAGAAGATTTTGGAAACCGTTTTGATTTTGGTTCCTTTGGGTTAGAGGTAAAATCCTGATCACACTCATAAAAGTTATCTATTGGGAAAGCAGGTTCTTCACTCATTTACCATTCGAGTGTGAAAGTTCTACACGTAGGTTTCCAAATGTCATCCCTAAAGTAAGCACTATGCTTATCATAGTGTAAAGCCTAAGTATTCCAACTAGTCTTCCTACTCGTTTAGTATAAGTTCTTTTAGGAACATTCTTCTGAACAGGCTTAACAATCTCATTCTTAGAAACACAATCATCATGAATATTAGATAAAGATTTCTTGCAAGTTAAACAAACAGATTCAACAGATTCATTAGACTTAGTAGATTTCATAGGTTCAGTACATTCAGATGAAATGTCTTTCTTATTCAAAAGCGGTAAATTCCTAGGGTGTTCTTCTACTTTCTTCTCATTATTCAAGAGACTACTCTTAGAGGCAAGCGAGAATCTATTGTTCCTTGTGTTGCTCTTAGGCTTTAGTCTGCCGCTCCTAGAGGTGCTTCCTAGTCCTGTAGAAGGTAAGGCACACTCATTATAATTCACATTTTTATCTAGAGAAGTTGTTTCAGCTTTCCTAGTCTCTTTAGAGTGCTTTTCTAAACTTATGTCGTTTGTTCCATATGTTTTAGATGTGGAGGCAAACGCATTAGTGGTACTCATCTTAAAAAGGCCAGGTGCTAAAACTTTTGGTTTCTCGATAACCGCTTTTCCTTTATCAACATGTTGTTTAGGTAGGGCAGGTGGAGTGGCTGGTTTTGATGAAACATTTTTCTCATTGACTTTTGGAGGAGGCATAGAAATAGACATTTTTGGTTTGGAAACCGGTTTGGGAACATTTGCTCTCTCCTCGGTCAATGGTTTTGTAATCCACGATCCACTTGCCTTTCCTTTTGACTTTCGGTGAGCCCTCAAAAGATCATTTTTCACTTTCATGTCATTGTAGGCACGCTCATACGACAGTTTGTCATACTTGCATTCCTCGGTTTTTCGATCAAGTTGTTTAAAATATGAGACATTTTCTTTTCAAGTTTTTCAAGAGCTTTTTCATATTTTGAAACAATTTCGGAGGTCTCAGATTGGAGTCTTTCATGATCTTCAACAGAATATGTTTGCAAAATGATGGACATAATATCGAGAGTCGAAATCTTGAAAGAGAATCATTTAAATTTTCCAAAACTTTGATTTGTTCTACACAGTCATTAGCTTGCTTTACCAGGGATTTATGGTCCTTGACAAAGTCATTTGTTTCTTTCAAAAAGGCTTGTTCAAAATGAATTACCCTTGCACCGATGGCATTGGTGAGGGGTTTGAGTTTCAAAGTACTTTTTATTTTCATTATCAAAACTATTAAACCAGATGTTTGTAGTAATATTGGTTTTAGTTTTAACAGTGTCTTGAAGATCTACAATTCTAGTTTTCACATTTTCTAAAATACTTCTCGCATCACTTGTGTTAAAAGGATTGTTTGAAAACATTTGTTCAATGTTGAAAGAAATTTGAGACAACGGTTTTGAAACGATTTTGAAACAGTGTTGAATCTTTGTTTGAAACACTTGGTGTGATGGAAAACTTGACTTTTCTTTTTGATTAACAAAAGTAATTCCGTTAATTTTGTTCCATTTGTTATAATCAATTGGTTTGATTTCCAAATTCTTTTGTTTCATTTTTGATCTACTCTCCTCAGATAGTTCTAACGTTTCAAGAGAATCACGAACAATTATGGGTTCATGCAAAGGATTTCCATTGTTCAACACATTCCGTTCTTTCTGAGCTTTCTTGAGGAACGAAGAGGGGTCGTTACCAAGTCTCATTCTATTATTAGTATGAAAACGCGAATTTACTTGATTAGAAAGCATCTTGATTGTTTGAGCGGAATGATTTTAAGAAGCAAATTTTCCAAAGTTTGGATTTTTTCATTTTTATCAAGAATTTCATCAAGCAGAGAATCTTCTCGTTTGAAAAATCAATCAATCCTTCTTCTCTTTTTCAAGATTAGAAAACATTTCTTTTTGTTTAGAAAGTTGGTTATTTAAATCAGAAATTTCCTTGTTTAAAGATTTAATTTTTAAGTTCAAATTCACATCAAGTGTGTTATACTTGATTTTCAAAAGTTGTTCTTTAGAAACCAAATTTCGATAACCAATTTCTAATTCTGATTCTTTGTTTTTCTGAAATTCAAAGGCTTTTTCGTTCTCCTTGTAACTCTCAAGCTCAGCGGTCAATTTGGCATTCGCGGCCTTAACATCGCGATTGACCTTTTAAACTTTCTCAATTTCAATGCCACGTTTTTTAATGATTCAAAATGAGCACGAGTTTCCTCATCGATCTCAGATTTTGTGCCACACGGCCTCCACTAGGATCCACATCTGGAGTCTCAGAGTTAGTATTGCTACAACTTCGGATTGTCCGGTATGTATCATAAGTAGGTGGCGATGTCAGCAGAATCTGTTCGTCATGAGTAAACACATCACATATGACATTGTTATAGCATTGATCAATGATTGGTACCTCGAATCTTGCGTTGGCGTCATAGGCGGAAGTGCGTCGAGAATCGATTAATGGTACTTCTTGAAGATTTGCCATGAAGATGCAGTTTGCATTGAGTTCGTCGAGGTCTTCCAAATCATCCATAATAGCCATGAAGTCATGTTCCTTAGCATTCAATTGAAGTCCAGTTGTTCTTTTGTACCAGAATAGCTTTCACGAGATCGCAAGATCCTTCTTTTTCGGCTTAGTTGGACAATTCCTTGCCATGTGACCCAATCCTTGACAGTTATAACACTTAACTTGATTACCACGATTCACATTTCCGTAATTCCCAACCGGGCTGCAACATTCCCATTCGATTACCACTCTCTATTTCCAACATTACGACCCATCGATTACCGATTGGAACCGCTGATTACCCATCCGGTAGCATATCCTATCTGATTCCCAATAACTCCAACCATTTGTCCTTGATTACCCATGTTTACACGGTACGTGCAATTTGCACATTAGAGTGTTTGATGAAATCCTTTAGTTGTTGTTAGTTGGTGTGGAGAAACTTCACGAATGCTTTACCCAAGAATACAAATGCTTGTGACAAAGCTTCTTACGGTTCCATTTCAAGATCGGTGATTCCTTGTTCTGGTAATGTTGTTGTTGGTGGATAGTTTTATTGTTGAGGGATGTATTGCCGCAAGTTGTTGTTAGTGGAAGATGATGAAGCTTGTTGTTGTGTATTCACTAGAGTTTGAGTCTTTGCAATGAGTGCCAATGGATCATGATTCTTTGCTAATCTTTCTTGCGTAACTTCATTCACTTCATTTTGGTTTTGTTTGAAAATCGGTTGAGTTGATCAAAGTTCACTTGATCGTCCCCATTCTTACGGAAGATTGTTCAGGAACTTGATGTTGCTCACGATAGTTACGGTGTCAACTTGTTTCTTATCACTCATTCATTAAAGTGCGAAACCTTCCATAATAGGATTCAATGGATTCTCACGGGTAGATGTAAACTTCTCCCATGCAGTTAGCAACTTGTTCTCGTGTCTTGTTGAATTTGTTCCATGACAAAGTCGTCTAACACGTTCCCACATGTCGGATTTCACACTGTCTGACGACAAAGATGTCTCTTGGTAAACCGGTTGTATAATATGAATTGCCATGTCATCTGCCCGACTTGTTTCGATCCTCTTCTATCCAGATTCTTCTTTTAAGACGAAAAAATGGTGGGGCGGAGGTGTTGCATCGGCATTTCGGGGTCTTGGACTTGTCGAGGTATGAAGGGTCCATTCTTAATGGATTGAATCATCAATTTTCCATTAGGTTTGGTCTTGATGTAGCGAAGCATACGACTTGTCCATTGAAGATAACCACCTTTTTCCAACATAGGAGGACGTTTTTGCACCAGCTGCATGAATATCTTGTTGAGTTGCCATTGATGAAGGTATGTTATGATAAAGTTGATGTAGGATCGATTCAACGATAAAAGAGTTGTGGTTGATGAAGATTAAGCTCGGTTGTTGTAGTCAAAGTATGCTCTAAAAACTAAATTAACTTCTATTACGGCGTTTTAGGACTTGGTTGAGAATGAACTTTATTTGATTCGACTTGACAATCTTCTCGTTCTCGGTGATGGGTAGAACGAAAACGAGTTACTGGTTCAAAAGTTATAGCCGTTTGAAGTTTTGGTCACAATCTTACTCGTAAAACTATTCTTATGCGTAGAGATGAGTGCTTATCGTGGGATGCTTATGCAGGGATCTTATGTGTAGGAGTCCTTATGCATAAAGAGCTTAGGCGTAGAAATCCTTATGCGTAGAAATCCAATTCTTAGTAAACTTAAGGTTAAACGTAAGTCTTATGCGCGTTAAGCGTAGAAGTAGAGTACCTACAGCGTAGAGTTAACTTATCGTGGTGCTTAAGCTTTCGCTAAAGAGTTGGTTTAAAACCAAAAATCCTACACCGTCACAGCGTAAAGACATCCGAAAGTCGAAGTGTTCCACACACTTATCCAAGTGAGGGAAGCACTTAGTCACCTTTGTTGCCCGAAGATTCGTTACCAAAAAGTTATGCGTAGGAAGTTATGCGTAGAAAAGGTTTTGACTTTCTTACACGAAAAGAGGGTTTTGACCTACAGTAAAAATTTCCAACGATTCAAACGGTTTCGCTTGCACAAACAACCTTAAAATCACTCCAATAACACAAAACTGTTGACCTTTTTCACCCAAAGTGCTAGAAAGCGTGAAGCGATACACCTCAATAAGCACGAGTTTAAAACTGATGTAAAACACGTAAAGCTTCAAACTTTTTTGCAAAACTAGACTCTTTAACACTAAAGAAACCTCAAACCACAAGAATATTGAAGATTTTAGTGCTGAAAAATAAAGTTTTAAGCGTATCCACTTTTTGTGACCGAGAGCTTTACGCGTAACACAACACAAACAAAAACTTCAACCAACCACTCCTAAACCATTGTTAGGCGATTGATACCAATTGTAGGACCTTACTTTTATCAACCTTATCACGAAATACCCACGTTAACCACAGTTATGCGTAGAACTCGTGAAACCCAAACATAAACAATACGTAAATAAGAAGAAAGATTAAGATGTTGGTGACTTGATGTTTATACAAACCGTGTATGTGGAGAGAAAAGATAAACACAATAAGTTGTATATTCCAAAGGAAAAACACACACACACACTTTCAAGCACACCCCTCAAATGAGACTTTGAGGGGTTTATATAGTACAAGACAAAGGATGCTCTAAGGCTTGCTATGGGCTTCGTGGGCTTGGACATGGGTTGGATTGGATAAAAAGGCAAGCTTAACATAACTAGTACCCATTTAGCTTAGTCCAATCCACGAGCCTGTTGACTATTCTATCATGATATCTAACACACGTTACAAAGTTCCTAAATGTGAATGACCATCACTTCTAATAAAAACTATTAAGGCTAACACACATAACCACGACACGAGTATTTATAGTGGTTCGGCTACAAGGACACCTTCCTTGCCCTACTCCACTCCCTGAGTCACCTACTCGAGAGTTCGTAATCACTACACAACAACAACTCCTTATGGCGGAGAAGCCTTCACAACGTCGCCTACACATTTTCCGGTACTAGGCTAACCACCGGGTTCTTTCACAAAGGAGAACCACACCTACCACAACGTCACCTACCCTTTATCCGGTACTAGGCTAAGTACCGAGTTCCATTACAATGGAGGAACTACTACCCAACACTACACAACACCTATCCCTAAAGGATACCTACTCCTTTTTACAACATCATCAAGGATATCAATATCCTTGGAAACAAACTATCACTATTTATATAACGATGCACCTCATCGATTATACGACCTTGGCATCCTTCACTAATGCCACTTGATTTGACTCCTAGGTACCTTTCACTAATGCCCTTGACACGAACGCTTGGCACCTTTCTCTAATGCCTTCGTCTTGACTCCGCATTAATTCTTCAATAATGCTTTTGACACGGACGTTAAGAACCTTTCACTAATGCTTTCGTCTTGACTCTTTCGGCATCCTTCACTAATGCCTTGGACGAAACACTTCTATGGAGGAAGAAAGAAGTATCAACAAGAGAACCTCAGTAGTCTTGATGATGACGAAGCATGGCAACTCATGGACTTGAGCTTGCTTGACTTCAAGAAGTGGTGATCTCGCCTTTAAGAGGAACCTAGAGAATCACACAAAAACAAAAGACAAAATACATAGAAAGATCCTTAGGATCTATGGCTAGGAGGTTACAATACTTGGGGAAAGTATGTGTGGGAGTGGGCAACCCAAAAGGAAGAAATGGCTCACTATTTATAGAAGAAAAACAACTACTGTTCCACGGATCCCTCACTTGAGGGATCCGTCCAGTGTATTCCTGGTGATCCGTGGGACGCTCCCTTTTGCCCATGGGTTTTGGGTCATGGGTTATGGATCATGGGTATCCAACTTGATACAATGTATATCCAAGATGCAATGCATCTAGTCCATCATTTTATGGATTAAACTATGGGCCATGGATTAAAACCATGGGTCATGGATATTATCCATATATGACATAAGCATGATGTCATGCAATGGGTTATGGGTCAAGCTCCATGGGTATGGGTCATGGAATTTGGGTTGTACCCAACTACATTCAATGTATTTGATCAATGGGTCAAATACTTAAGTTTCTACCCAATTGTATTACCCATTATAATACATACTAGTTATGTATATATTTGCCCAATATGTAAACACTAGTTGTTGTACATATGTATTACTAAATCATAAAATCTCTTATACTTGTTTTAGTGTTTTATGTGAAAACGTAAGTGTGTTAGAAAACTATTGGCTCAAACCATTTACGTATTTCATTTGTTTCGTTAAAATGATTTTACGTTTGCTATCGACAAAACATTAGAAGATCGTAAAATATAAATAAACGTTTTTACGGCTTATTTTTATTAACAGACTAGAAACTACAAATGGGTAGAGAGTTTGAAGTCAAAGTACTAGCAATCTGCTAATCCAATGAACATATCAACCGCTAATCCAAAGAACTTATCAGAATAAGGGATAAGTTCATATATACCCAATCTAAACATGAAAGTGTCATATATACTAAAAATACATGTTTTGAATACATGATGTACAATGTATTTAAATATGTCATTATAGTGTTTTAGTTGGGTATATATGGAATTGACCCTTTAGAATAATTATAGTCACAGCAAGGCTTCAATCTAGACAGGTAACCATGTATCCAAAAACCACTATCCAAACATCCCATATATAAGTCAGCCAACCAATAAATGCAGTAACTACTTATGCAAAAAATTGCAATGCAGTAACAAAAGATGCAATGCAATTCATTAACTTCAACAATGACTTACAACCAACACATGAATTTTTCTTCATGGGTTTCTCTCATATGTTGGTGCTCTTAGAGCAAGTATGCAATCGTATTTAGCACTACTTTTAGGCTTGTTAAGAGTTTCAACAACACTAGCCCTTGATAGAACACCTTTTCTTGTTTAGAAAACCTACATCTGCTTTCACATTGATCAATGCACCCTCTCTAATCACAAGACCACGGGTCCTTGTTAGAACCTGCCTTTTCTTGTTCACAACACCCACATCTTCAATCATGATTGCCTTTCCCTTATCAAAATCCCTTTAATAGTTGGTTACCACAACCTTGTTATTCTTTCTTGAAACAACATCATCCTCATTCACTTTTCCTTTTCCTTTATCTACACTTTTTTTTCTTGCTTGCTACAGCCTTTGTTTTCATGGTTACACCACCCTTCCTTTTTTTGGTCACAACACCCTTGCTTTTTTTGCTTACCATCCTTTTAGACCTAGTCCTAAGATGTGTTGAACGTAAACAACGTAAGCTAGCATCCTCCTCAATCCAGCCCACAATCTCATGATCATACCCATCTAAACCCATGTTTTTTTAAATATTATTATTTGGCTAGTTGTGGCTTTGTGCAACAAAATCTTGTGAACTATGTCTTTCTGCCATCTCAAACATGACATGAACATCATTGTTTATATGAATTTACTTCAACCTTTCTTCTAATGATTTTGTAGGTAAAAAAGCAGCAAAGCAATGCCTAATTTTTGCTTAAAACTTGCCAAGATATAATCTAGGTAGAACTAAATGTAATCCTATCACGAGTAAAAGTGTAAACATTTGTATGGATACTTCTTCATACCTTAATGGAGCAAATGCAAAAGAACCATATTTGTATATTTTGAAAACCACTTCATCTTCCCAATCCATTACACATGCCTCAATTACAAAAAAAACCAAATTATTAACAATTGAAAAAAATTATTAATTTTTTTAAAACACATATATGGTAAATAAAATTAGGGCAAACAATAAACAAACCTTAGTTATTTCTGATCATTAATGAGTGGTAAAGAGGCAAAGACTTTTTCTTGAACAATATGGATGGGTGCTTAATCATCTTTATTTGATTTTTTTCTTTTAATTGTGGTTATCTTAAGATCAACCTATGTTTCTTTCTTCTTGTTTCTACCTTCCTTTTCATATTAAAAGTATGCTAAAAAGGTATCACAACATATTCTTTTAAGTGAATAAATAATATACATGATGATAATAATTAGGGTGGTAATTGTTTATGTTTATTGACGGGTTGAAACCAATTCATATATCTTAACCGTAACCCGACTTATTTAGATAATCGTATCAAAACGATTAATCCAAACACAAACATGTTTACAGTTTAATTTGATATTATTATGTCAACCTAAACACCTGCCACTTCCTTTTAAATTGAACGGGTTAGCCGTGTCGACCAACTATTTAACCTCAACTCTTATCAGTATATTATTATATAGGTATCGGGTGAAAAATTGTCTTTTAATAATAGATGATGATGATAATAGGGTAGGGGTATGCATATTTGTTAGCCTCGTGCCATTGTAAGCCTTCAAAAAGAAATGGCTATGGTGCCGGATGTGATGCCAAACCTCCTTGGTGGTAGCCAATAGCCAAAGGTTTCTTTTCTTTATATGTTGTATTTGTGTATTTAGTGGGATATGTGGACCCAAAGACACCAATTTTGCTATGGCATCACATTTGTATGAGGGAGGGGGGATTTTGGTGCCGTTAAAGATCTCATGCTATAGGAATTTTTGATGGCGAAAACACTTTTTGCATATGGCACCACTTCTATGACACCACCATACCCGATTCTCTAAAGGTATCAATTAAGTCCACCTCTAGGCGCTTTTTGTATCTACATAATCTAACTTTTAGAAGACTACGTTGTAGTTTATGTTATTCGATATTTTAACAAGTTTTTCGCATGAATAAAATCATTTTATATTTATATATTTGTTGGTGCAAATATTGTACATATATAAACCTTATGCTTTTGTGACGATAAATATTTATTAGGAGACGTTTGTAATTCTTAGTGATAGCTTAAAACAAAAAACACGTGCAAATATGATCCATCACGCTTGGTTCAGCAGCTAGCTAAGACAATAGCGTCAGATTATGTCTTTTGGCTTGGTTTTCAAAGTCGGCTTTTCTCTTTAGGGAAAATTTGATCTTTCAATATAGGTTTGTACATGATATTTAAGATGTTTTATGCAAGTGGATTATGACTTAGAGAGATCGAGTCAAGGTGACTAGTCCCATTTTGTAAAAACCCAACTCAAACCCTTTTTATAAAAACTTAACTCAAAGCCTTAGCCAACTGAAATATTTTTATAAAACCAACTGAAATCCTTTTATCAAATCGTACTCAAAACATTGTATAAAACAAGCTAAACGCTTCAGAGTTTATGTTTTTATAAAATGATCAAATGAAAATGCATAAATGCATTTAATATTTACTTAACTAATTACCAAATGAGTCTACTCCTTTTTGAACAAACATATTAAGATCATGAGTTTCTCAAGGGTAAAGATACTAAAGCAATCGCTTTAGGCCCCCGAATTTTGAAAGCCCCGGATTTTATAAGACGTCATTATATATAAAGTCGTCCCATATATTCTTTAGGCCTAAAGACTATTAGATACTAAGTCCATCATTTTAGTTTTATGAAAGGACCAAGAACATTATTTTAGGGTAATGAAAAACAATGGATTAAGCTCATTTTAGTATTTATGTTTTAGGCCCTCAGTTAGGATTGAGGCCACATTTATTTTTATCTTTATTCTTTAGGTCTGCAGACTATTAGATATCAAGTCAATCATTTTAGTTTTATAAAAAGGATCAAGATATCCTTTTAGGGTAATGGTAAAAATTACTTAAGCTCATTTTAGTAATCCGATTCTTAAAGAATAAATACTAGTTGATAGTATTGTAAATAAACTAAAAATTCGACAATTTGTTTTTGAGTTGTTTAAAGGATGATACACTTTTATTTTATGCTCTTTTGATCATGTATCTTTTGTACTTTTTATATAGTGTGTCAATAAATGAATTTTTTTTCATTATATAATGAACACGAACATAGTATTTCTTTTGTCGAATAAGTATTCATGTAGGGTTTGTCCGATAGAATGACTGCAACCCAATTCGTATGGGTTCATTGTGTCGTCCCTACTACTAGATCATGAAAACAACAATGTTTGGTTTCTCTATTTGTCATTTTGTTTTTCAATCATCAATCGGTTCTTAACTTTACTAAGTAATATTGTTTTTTCTAGTTAGACGTTATATTAATCCAGTGACTTTTATTAAAAACGTATCAAATAATCGAAAAAGGCCCCATTTGCGAACTTTTGCTTTAGGTCTGGATAGGCTTGAGCTACCCTTGATTAAGATCACTTTGAGTACTTAGCTAAATTCACTTTCCTCTTATGGGTTAATGATTACTAACACTGTGTTCTCCAAATTTATTTTATAAGAAAATGAATGTAAAGTAAATAAAATTAAGGAAGATAAAAGGAGGGAAAGAAAGTTAAAGTTTATAAATGTGTTCCCAGACAATAAGTAAATGAATGAATAAAAAGAATATGCCATTTTTACAACTTTACCCTTTGAATCTAAGAAAGAGATAAGGTAAATAAACAACAAGGACAATTTGGTAAATTTAACATATTATCTCTTCTTTACTTCCTTTTCATCTCATATATAGGAAGAAACATTAGACACCCAAAAACCCAAAGATTCCTTCCATTTTCATTTCCTCCCATCTCTTAAAAATCTTAAGAACACAAAAACTTTTTAGTTTTCCTTCATCTTCTTTCATTTTCCTTAATAAACTAAACTAAAGAACACAGTGTAAATATGCAAAGTACTTAACTTAGTTGCTTCAAAGTAATTAGTTAACATGTTAATAGTGGCTAGGGATGGCAAAAAAATATGTACCCGATGGGGACCCGATCCCCAAACCCAATTTTGACTGGGGAATCCCCAAGTTGACCGGGGATGGGGATGGGGATGGGGAATCCTCAAAATATGAAACCGGGGATGGGACGGAGATGGGGATAACATATATCCCCGAACCCGACCCGGACTCCGATCTTTCTAGTGTATAAGTATTTAGAATTTATATGTTATATCCACGCTTGATTAACTTGTATATGTATATGTATATATGTTTATGAGTATCGACATGTATATTTATATGCATATGTGATATTTATAGAATCAAGAACCTTTAGAATTAGAAGCATAAGCACCAACTAAATATTACTTATTATTTTGTCCGAATAGACACATGATACATATTGTTTTTATATTATATGTGATGTTACAATATTGAGGATGCTTTAAAATTGAATTGAAATCCTAATGAATCCAACTATATGTGATGTACGCACGTTTCTTGAAACACTTTAGTTAAAATTCTTTATATTTTCGATGAGTTGGTGGAAAATTTATGTTAGTTCATTAGGATTGAAAATCCCCAGAATCCAGGATCCCGATCCCCATTGAGGCGGGGATGGGGATGTAAAGCAATTCCCGATGGGGATGGGTGCGGGGATGGGATATAGAGGGGAAAGCGGGATGGGGATGGTAAATACAATCTCAACATTCCCCTTCGTTCCATCCCTAAATTTGTGGCATTAACAAAGTTTATAACATTTGAAATTTGAAATTAGAATTTTGAAATTTAAATTTTAAAATTTGAATTTTGAATCAAGAATCTCTGTTAATACAAATAAGCCGTACAAATGTTTATTTATATTTTACGATCTTCTAACAAACGTAAAATCATTTTAACGAAACAAATAAAATACGTAAACTGTTTGAGCCAATAGTTTTCTAACACACTTACGTTTTCACATAAAACACTAAAACAAGTATAAGGGCGTGCTTGGTTGGGGGTTAAGGGGGGTGGGGAATGGGTAAGGTATTCAAAAGGGCTCACCTCACTCATTATTTAGTGCTTGGTTAGGGAGTGCAAAGGGATTGATTACCCCCTAATGGGTAATGAACCATTATAGAATAAATTGAGGGGTAAGGGATTGATTACCCACCTCACTCATTCCTTTGCATTCCCTTTTCCTTTCCTTTTCCCTTTTCCTTTCCCCACTTTGAACCAAGCGGGCCCTAAGTTTTTTTATGATTTAGTAATACATATGTACAACAACTAGTGTTTACATATTTGGGTAAATATATAATTAAAGTAGTATATACTAAAATGGGTAAAAACTAACAAATGGTATTGACCCATAACCCATGGTTTTATCCAAACCATTTGACTAGGTACATTGAACTCTTGAGATACATTGTATCTAATAAGAAACCCATGGATCAACCCATAACCCATGACCCATAACCAAAAAACCCATGGGTAAAGAGGGAGGCCCCACGGATCCCTAGCTTTCTTACTAGTCGGATCCCTTGTGGGAGGGATCCGTGGGATCCGGGGAACAGTGAAATTTCTCCTGTATATATAGTGAGCCATTTCTTCCTTTTGGCTTACCACTTTCACACATACTTTCTCCAAGTATTGTACCACTCTAACCACTGATCCTAAGGGATCTTTCTATGTAGTTTGTCTTTTTTTTTTGTGATTCTCTAGGTTCCTCTTAAAGGCGAGACCACCACTTCTTGAAGTCGAGCAAGCTCAAGTCCATGAGTTGCCATACTTCGTCATCATCAAGACAACTAAGGTTCTCTTGTTGATAGTTCTTTCTTCCTCCATAGATGTTGTGTTGAAGGCATTAGTGAAGGATGCCGAAAGAGTCAAGACGGAAGCATTAGTGAAAGGTGCTTAACGTCCGTGTCAAAAGCATTAGTGAAGAATGCTAAAGGTGTCAAGACGAAGGCATTAGTGAAAGGTGCCAAGCGTTGTGTCAAAGGAATTAGTGAAGGATGCCTAGGAATCAAATCAAGTGGAATTAGTGAAGAATGCCAAGGTCGTATAATCGATGAGGTGCATCGTTATACATATAGTATTAGTTTATTTCCAAGGATGGTGATATCCTTGATGGTGTTGTAATAAGGAGTGGATCTCCTTAAGATTAGGTGTTGTGTTATGATGGGTAGTAGTTCCTCCACAGTAATGGAACTAGGTGCTTATCCTAGTACCTAATAAAGGGTAGGCGATGTTGTGATAGGATTAGTTCTCCTTGGAGTGAAAGAACTCAGTGGTTAGCCTAGCACCTTATAAAGGGTAGGCGACGTTGTGTTAGGTGTGGTTCACCTTGGTGTGAAAGAACTCGGTATTTAGCTTTGTACCGGAAAAAGGTGTAAGCGACGTTGTGAAGGCTTCTCCGCCATAATGAGATTGGTGTAGTGTTTACGAACTCTCGAGTAGGTGACTCGGGGAGTGGAGTAGGGCAAGGAAGGTGTCCTTGTAGCCGAACCACTATAAATACTTGTGTCGTGGTGATGTGCCTCTTGCTCTTTATCTTTCATTACGTGTTTATATATCTATCTATCAACGTCCAACATAAACAACTAAATAGATTGACATAAGTCGATCTAAATATTTAAAAGGAAAGTTTTAAATTGGTAAAACTATTCAACCCCCCCCCCCTTCTAGTTTTCCACAATTGGCATCAGAGCTTCGTTACCAAGTTTCTTAGAGTATGTTGTACTTTAAAAATATTGATACGATCCGTGTATGTTTGAAAACTACAAAAAAGGATTTTTCAAGTCATGTTTTAAAAATCATTATAATGTTTATTGTTGGACAATGATAGAATGTTCTAACATTTTCCTTGTTAAGTATTCTCCATACTTGGATTTGGGGTTACCAAGAAGATCATGAAGAATCTATCTAAATATTTCTTCTCACAAAAAGAATGTTTAGTATCGTCCTTCTCACACATGAATCTGGAGATTCCAAGAAGATCACAAAGCATTTCATCTAAATACTTCTTTTCTTAAAAAGAATATTTAGCAAAGGTATGATCGTTAATAATTTACTTTTGGTTTTATTATTGTTAAAGTATTAATTGCATAACTTATATTTATTAGTAATTTCTTAAGTAGCTATCTATATTAAAGTCATCATCAAGAATGGTATTCTTAGACTGATTTGTATAGACTACACTACCAACTCGTAATAATGATATTTTGGTTATTCGATAGCCTTAATCATTATCCATCACAAAGGAATTATTGACACTCCATCTATGTCAATAATTTTCCGTGTGAAAATTCTTATATTATGATAAAATGGGATTTTATCATAATCTTTGATAAACCTTCCAAGAATTGTGACTAATTCTTAAAAAGGGAACCACGACTAGTAGAATTAGTACTAAACCGTTAAAAACACAAATCACAAGTTATTGAGGTTAAACATCAAAATCTAGGAGATCTTAGAACTCACAAACCAAAGTTATCAAGGAATGCTTGAGCTGATTTTTTGTTGTCATGCGGATCCTAGTTTACTAGCGGATCCCAAATGAGAGGGATCCGAGGATCCGTGCAACGGACATAAGTTAGTAATGATCACTGTGGATGTTCCACAATTATATCCACTTCAAAGACTCACGAACAAGAACACAACTACTGTTCAAAGGAGCAATTTGATCATTTCTCTCAAGCATAACAATCACTTGTGTAAGTATAATCTTCACTACATTGTTAATTTAATTCCTTGATTTCTAAGATTACAATTTCTTCATCTTTAAGAGTTGGGTTCAAATGGGTTTATAATAATTTGTCACCACATTGTTTTCTAAGATAATCTAAATCAAAGAATTAACATTGTTAATACAAATTAAACACATTTCTTGAATTCAACAAAGATGATGAGAGCAAAATTGTGATCAAACCCTCTAGGTTAATATTCACAATTAACACCACTTTGTGGTTGTATTGTTTAGGAACAATCATGCCAAGCAACAAACAACAAGATTACCAAGACACCGCTCACTACATACCCATGTACCATAGGAAAGATGGACTAAGTCCGGACGATAGGAAAGCCTTTAAGATGCTTGAAAAGAGACTCTTTCACGAAGTTAGAGTTGTTGATCCATCATTTCTTGCAAATACCGACATAAGGGAAGTTTTTGGAACTATTGGGTTTGATTGTTTATTGGATATAAACGAACAAATTTGCCCGGTCTTTGTACTTGAGTTCTACAAGACAATGGGGATTATTAGAAATGATGATGGGTCCATCTCAATTGAATTCACCATAAATGGACATGAGTACACTCTTTCGCTTGAGGAGTTTGGAAGAATAATAGGGGTTCCATATGATGGTGTTTGCATGTATTCTAATGAGTGGTCGTTGGAGGAGATACACTCTATGGTTGATCATCACGAAATTTATCACATGATAATCCCGGAAGCAACCACGGTGAGGGACACCGTGTTTATGCCAAGAGCATCCCCATCAAGGGTTACTAGGAAGTTGAAAGTGATCTATAGGGATCCTTTCCAAATGGAGCTCTTCGAGATGTATGGATTGTATAGGAAATGGGAAGATGTGATAAGGGAGAATGTGGTGTGCCTAGTAGGAAACAAGGATCACCCCAACGCATGTCTAAGTTTCATGAGCTATTGCCTAGTGACCGAGACTCGCTTTAACCTTGCCTACTACATGATCAAGGGAATGGCAAGTGTAAGAAGCATGGACAAGATGGTGCTCCTGTATGCAATGCTCCTAACCCGTCTTGCTAAATTCATCTTTGCATTAGATCCTTCTCCACAAACCTATGACCATAGCTTTTGCAACAAGGTTATGGTATCATTGACCGAAGGAAGAACCACAAGGTTTATGGTAGATGGCAAAAGGCCTCACCCACCCACGGATTCCTCGGAAGAAAGGAAGAGGCAAAGAGAAGGTGAAGGAAATAGTAACCCACTCGGAAATACCAAACTCGACCCCTTGGAATACATCAACCAATTGTCGGACGTTCCTGGTGCATCACCCGAATGGCAACAAACCAAGGGAATCTTCAAGTGCTTCACCAACTTCTTGAAGAAAAAGAAGTAGAGGTGGTATGATAAAGTGTGGAGGACGGGTGAAGACGGGAAGGAGAGGAGAAATGAGGTAAGGTCATAGGACCTAAATTTGTGAAGAACAATTTCAAACAATGGGTTGTAACACTTAAACAATACTTGTGTAGGTTAGTGTAGTATGAAGGTCTTGCCATATCTTGGCACTAAACAATCCTAACTTAGGAACTTGTAGAATGAGATTTTACGACTCCTTGAAAATATTCAAGTGGTCGTCGTCACTCGTTTTAGGAAATTTTAGGTCTTCCTACTTTGCTATGCCTTATACTTGTTGTGTTCTTGCTTTTAGTCCTTATAGAAACAACTAGGAGAAGCATTTACTAAAAAGTGCAAAGTTGCACATTTGCTGGAAGCCTTCTGATCTGCGATGGCGGATCCCATCATTTTAACTAGCCGGATCCCTCCCAGAAGGGAACCGCAGGATCCGTAACAACTGATGAGCAATACATACTTGCATACATCAAAATAGCTTACTAGATCACCTCACACTAGTCAAACATAAGATATTAAAGCCAACTAAGTCTTCCTCAAATAGTTGAAAGCCTGACACTCACCCATGGCTTACCTAGGATATATTTCGAAGTGTTTTTGATTTATCAACTCATCAAAACTCACCATAATTCCGCTCCAACGCTCACACATTATTTATCACATCTCATAACACTTAGTTTGGTATATTCATCAATTTTAGCAAATTGATCTTAATCACTTTTGACTCAAAATAAGGCTCAAAACTAGTTTTTCATTTTTTTCTTTATTTTTAAAGATTTTAGTAAATTTTTCCTAAGTCATCATCTGACTTCTAGGACTAATTACCACCATTTCTCCATATCAAATTAAATGGTATCCTTGTCAAACACGTAGTTAGACTACCTAAAGTCAATTTTTCTTACCCAAAACAATCATTAAGCACCATCACTCATTATGGTTGAGCATTTAAGATATCCAACAGTTAAAAACTTCAAAATTAAGTCAAAACCTCAAAATACATAGGAAATAAACCTCACAAAAGCATAATCATTTCACCTAGAATATGTCTGACAGGCGGATCCCTGGTTTATATCTTGACGGATCCCTGGTGAGAGGGATCCGCGGGATCCGTGGCTGCAGAAAGCTAAAACCAGCTTCCCTCTTCAATTTTAAACCACCTTTTGGTTATCTAACCACTTTTAGCTTTCATTTATTGTCTCTAGAGCTGATCAAAATCCTAAGTGCATGCTCAATCCTCTTAGTGGCCAAGAATTTAATTCCCTAATTCAAATTACCCTTTATAAACCAAACACTCTTAAGGTTAAGGCACCACTCTTACTTATCTCTCAAAAATCAGCAAGTAGAAGCTCATATAGCCACATTACCATCACCATGACTAAGGCTCTTAGCAACAATTCCTCAACCAAAGGCTCATCCAAAAGAAAGGGTCAAATGATCCATGAAATCTCATCCACCGAATCATCTCCCATAAGAGATAACAATGCTAGAATCCCATCTCTACAAACCATTCAACAAATGCTAAGAGAACCGCAAGGATTAGCATCAAACCTTTCGGACTAGAAAAAGGATCATCTAGTTCAAAACCAAACATGACTAGTTCTAGCAAACCGTCTAAGTCCTCATTCCTTGAGCATAGATTTACCGAGCCTCTTCCTCACCCAAATCTCTATTCATTAGAGCATTCACCACCAAGAACCTCCCACTCACCAACTTTCTCGTTGAATAGGGAACCACCTACAACACCAACTAGTCCTTCATGGGAAACAAGGAATAATCAAGGACTTGAACATAAGGAAGAATTTCCATTACCACCCTCATTTTTAGAACCTCATCCCATGTCTCAAAATGAAAACTCACAATCATTCATTGAGCCTCCCTAAAATACCAATTTCCCTCCGGTTCCAAACCAAGACAATAATTGTCCAAATTGTCTAATCACTCAAGGACTTGTTCAAGAAGCACAAAATGAGTTACATTTCATTTTCAATCATCTTCTTGCAAAGTTGGATCAAATAAACAAGTCTACTCATCCTTAGACTCAAGCACTTTGTTGCATTCTAGGCTTTAGTAACTTATTAGTAGAAAATGTATCGCTAGATCATTCTCTTAGTTTTAGAGATTTGTTTGATTATCTATTGTTTTTATTGAATGAATATCTATATGCCATGATTGTTTTGTGTTTTGTGCTTGCTGAATCATATACATATTTCACCTCTTCATTAGCATTGTTTGGCATATCTTCATTGCTGAAGAAACTGTCACCAGACAGCCGGATCCCTAGAAATGGCCTAGACGGATCCCTACATAAAGGGAACCGTAGGATTCGTGGTCCAAAAGCACAAATTACTACTAAATTGAGTTTTATTTGCAGGAAATTATGCACTATACTCTTGTTTTCTAACCTTTATTTTGTAGATTTTCAAAATACACATGAAGATTTTGACACCATAAAGCTAGGGGGAGCTTTGTGTCAAACCATACATTGCAAATTCACTTGCAACTTAATCCTTATTTGGATTGCTCTTCGTAACACCCCATTGCAAAGTTGCAATCTTCAAGGGGGAGCATTTTCGTCACAAGGACGAACCTTTTGCAAACACTTTAGCTCACTTACTTTTATGTACTTGACGCCCTCACAAAGGGATGGACTCGTCAAGGGGGAGTTAAGACAAGAACCATTCCCGTCACTTACTCACTTTACATCTTTTCTTTTTACATATTTTTCTTAAAACTTTGTGTTAGTTTCTTTTCGACGCTTTTTTTTGTTTCGACAAAAAGGGGGAGAAGAGAGTAAAAACTCCAATTCGAACTTTTACAAATTTTAGTTTTTAAAATAATTTTATGTTTTGTCATCAACAAAAGGGGAGATTGTTAATACAAATAAGCGAAAACGTTTATTTATATTTTACGATCTTCTAATGTTTTGTCGATAACAAACGTAAAATCATTTTAATGAAACAAATAAAATAATAAACTGCTTTGAGCCAATAGTTTTCTAACACACTTACGTTTTCACATAAAACGCTAAAACAAGTATAAGTGGTTTTATGATTTAGTAATACATATGTATAACAACTAGTGTTTACATATTTGGGTAAATATATACTTAAAGTAGTATATACTAAAATGGGTAAAACTAACAAATGGTATTGACCCATAACCCATGGTTTTATCCAAACCATTTGACTAGGTACATTGAACTCTTGAGATACATTGTATCTAATAAGAAACCCATGGATCAACCCATAACCAAAATACCCATGGGTAAAGAGGAGCGTCCCACGGATCCCTAGCTTTACGCTAGCCGGATCCCTTGTGGAAGGGATCCGTGGGATCGAGGAACAGCGATGAACTTTCTCCTCTATAAATAGTGAGCCATTTCTTCCTTTTGGCTTACCACTTTCACACATACTTTCTCCAAGTATTGTACCATTCTATCCACTGATCCTAAGGGATCTTTCTATGTAGTTTGTCTTTTTTTTTTTTTTTTTTTTTTTTGTGATTCTCTAAGTTCCTCCTAAAGGCTTCTTGAAGTCGAGCAAGCTCAAGTCCATGAGTTGCCATACTTCGTCATCATCAAGACAACTAAGGTTCTCTTGTTGATAGTTCTTTCTTCCTCCATAGATGTTGTGTTGAAGGCATTAGTAAAGGATGCCGAAAGAGTCAAGACGAAAGCATTAGTGAAAGGTGCTTAACGTCCGTGTCAAAAGCATTAGTGAAGAATGCTAAAGGTGTCAAGACGAATGCATTAGTGAAGGTGCCAAGCGTTGTGTCAAAGGCATTAGTGAAGGATGCCTAGGAATCAAATCAAGTGGCATTAGTGAAGAATGCCAAGGTCGTATAATCGATGAGGTGCATCGTTATACATATAGTATTAGTTTAGTTCCAAGGATGGTGATATCCTTGATGGTGTTGTAATAAGGAGTGGATCTCCTTAAGATTAGGTGTTGTGTTGTGATGGGTAGTAGTTCCTCCATAGTAATGGAACTAGGTGCTTAGCCTAGTACCTAATTATATGAGACAGATTTTAGAATATTATTTAGATTAGGGCTAATAACCTATTAAAACACTATACTTGTTAAGAATGACAGTTCTGCGTAGCGAACTAAAAAAATAACTCTTTTAGACATTAATGTTGACATTTTTGTCTTTCTTTAAGTATTATGACTAAATTATGACTATTTTACCCTTCGGAAAATATTTCAAAAAAAAAGAAATTCGAAAAAAAATTTAGAAATTTCGAAAAAAAAGTATTTCGAAATAAAAAATTCAAAAAAAATTTTGAAAAAAAAAGTATTTCGAAAAAAATTTAGAAATGGTAAAATGGTCATAATATGATCATAATACTTAAAGAAAGACAAAAATGTCAACATTAATGTATAAAAGAGTTATTTTTAGTTCCTTAGTAACAATGATATAGTCTTTATGTATTAACCCTTTAGATTAAAATGAATCAAATACAGACCAATCAAATTCAAATACTCGAAGCAACTCAAACTCAAAACTCTTAATCAAACAATATCCAAATGTATAAACAAACAAATTAAAGTAGTAATCATATAAAAACATATTAACAGGGATCAAATTTTACTATAGTTCTCCTACCGACATTTTTAGAATCTTAAAACCAACGCAACCTTTGCTCTATAAATACTAGCTCTAAGTTCTCTATTCTTATTCATTATTCCAAATCGTTTCCTCAACAATCGTAAGTTTTCTCTCTTTTTTCCGAATGTCTTTTTATCTCATGCATGCTTTTAGTTTTGTTCTTAATCTTTTAATTTTACGTAATCTATTTTTTTTTTTTTTCTTTAAAAAAAAAAAAAAACTACATATGTTGGTTAATTCTAACTAAACCTAATCTTCAATTTATATTTGTCTTTAGAAACAATTTGAGGCTGCATAGTAATTCAAGTTAGTAAGGCAATGGCGAAACTTTCACTACGTGTTTTCATGATTTTGGTCATATGTTGTTGTGCAACCTTTGCTGAATCGATGACCATGAAGTACAAAGACCCGACTCAACCACTACGTTTACGACTAAATGACTTGATGCTGCGAATGACATTAGAAGAAAAGATTGGTCAAATGACACAAATTGATAGAGAAATTGCTACACGTGACGTAATGAAGGACTACTTCATAGGTGAGTTGCATGTTTACTTTCTTATGTTTTATATTCAAAATACTTCAAGATTCGTATAAAGATTATGAGTAATAACAATTTTTGTCTTTTCGACAGGGAGTATAAAAACCGGAGGAACAAGCTTCAATATGGTGAACGAGCTTCAAAAAGGATCGTTGTCTACTCGTTTAGGGATACCGATGATGTATGGGAATGATGATGTTAATGGAAATAGTAATGCTTTTGGAGCCACCATTTTCCCTCATAATATTGAATTTGAAGTAACAAGGTATAAATAATCATAAGTAGTTTAATATGAGTAGAACTTTCGATGCATTGTTTTTAGTTGAGCCGAATGTTTGATCTTTAAATAGTGATAATAATCAAATGGGTATAATGTAAAGTTTGTCTAGTTTTGATTATTTAAGAATTTACTCATCATTGTAGCCTAATACCAAATACTAAACATGATTATATGCGTACTGAAAACACAGTCATTAATAGATAATCACTTTCACATTGCCATGCTAAACGGCACCTTTTGACGGATCTTTTTCTTATTAGTGTGATCTTTTTGAAACTCTTGAATAGGGACCCTGAATTGAAGAAAGTTGGAGCTCCTTACTATGACGCGATACGAAAGGGTGTTGCAACCATCAAGGTTTCGTATCCAAGTCGGAATGGATGTAAGAATAAAGAACTTATAACTGGACTTCTCAAGGACAAACTCAAATTCAGAGTAAATTACTCCTTCCTTCTTCTGGTATTATTATTATTATTATCAAGATTTCCCTTTCATTATAACGTATTTACAAGGCTTTTTGTTTAATGTTTTTCAGGGATTTGTGATCTCAGATTTTATGGGTATTGACATGATTACCGGTCCAGCACATGCTAATTACGCATACTTGATTGAACAAAGTGTTGGTGCTGGCGTAGACATGGTATGTTAGCTTGAATACATGATAACAAAAAACTTAATTAAGTTATATTTTGTTTTCGTTGGGTATGGTTTCTTACTTTGTAAATTTATTGCAGATCATGGTTGGAAACAACTACAAAGAATTCATCGACGGGTTAACCTCCCTTGTGAAGAACAAAGTCATCCCAATGAGACGAATTAATGATGCAGTTAGGAGGATCTTACGTGCGAAGTTCATCTTGGGCTTGTTTGAAAACCCATTAAATACTGATCTAAGCAATGCAGAAAACCTTGGAGAGCAGGTTGAAAGACAGAATCAACAAGATATGGCTATGCAAGCTATGTGTATTGACCAGTCGATGATTCCATTACGCAAAAGAACGGCGAGAATCTTGGCAGCGCCTACTAATGCTGATAACCACGGGAATCAGTGTGCAGATGAACGATGAATATTAAGGAAAAAGTTATATTACAAAAGGTATGCATCTTTTGTTAGCATTCAGTAATAGACACAACTTATTGATTTCCTATATAAAAATAGAGTAACTATCTTTATTAATTTTAACAGGCACGACCAACTAATCTGCTATAGAAGACACTGAGTCCAACAACTGAAGCTGTCTACATTGTCCACGTTTGTATCCGGGCTCAAGAACTGCTCAACCTATTGGCACAACAAGTTAGAAATGTGTAATCAAGGCAAAAGCTAAAAAGGGAATTAGTATGGTGCTGCTCGAAAATGGTGTTAAGATTGGTGAACTTGAGACTAGTGAGTCAAAAAGATGGGACTACTTCGTCTCAAGTAATGTTGGTAGTTGTCGTAATTGTTTTTGTAGTGGGATACTTGGAGGAAAAACCCTGGGGCTTGTATGGGTCTGCATAAAAAACACTCTGGAGTGAAAACCGGTGGCTCGGCCTCCATGGGTGGGGATTTTTCTCTTGTCTCGGTTCTCTGTAATGGGCAAGAGTTTTTTCATCCTTTTTGCAGTCCTCGCAGTTAAAGCCTTGGGAGGAATCTAGATAGCGTAGCTTTGTTTATTTCTAGATTGTATATGTACTCTTTAGCTTCTAGTGTCTTGCTAGTAGCTTTTTTCTTAATATATTTCTGCCGTTCAAAAAAAAGTTAAAGTCTATTAGAATTGATCCGTATGTTTGTTCTGTTTCTTGGACTGAACAGTCTAGTGTATCAAGGTACTTGTCCTTGATCTCCAAATTGGCCATATCTCCTTTGTGATTTAAAAAAAGTTTCACGTTTTCAAAAAGATGTGTAATCAATAATGTTTTGGAGTATTAGTTTTGGTTAAGTGTTACTGGGATTTGTATATCTCTTTTATTTGTATGGTATTTTGTTTGTTGGAAATACAAGGGTTCTCAACTTTTCATAACACTAAGTAGAACATTAGTGAGGACATATCTATACAGAGGCATAAATCTCTGTGGATAGTGGTCTGGGTTGTCATCAGATTCAGCTGGTTTGAACCACTGGTTCAAGCCTGAGATTGAAGCAACATCTTCTATTCGATCAATTCAGATAGAGGAAAAGGCTATTAATGATATTAAGCGTTTCCATAGCAATGTGAAGGTTGTTAGGAACCAGTCTTAGAAGCATTGGCAGATTTTGCTTAACCATGACTCATTTTCGCATTCAATATGTGTAAATCGACTGTAGATACCTTTTCCAGTTCATTTGTACATTAATTTCGACCTTGCTGAAGTAGCAATCTCCAGTTTACATTGAAATTGTTAATAAAAGCTTCGCTAGAGTCGGTTATTGAAGCTCTTCCTGGGCAACTTGAGGCTGTAAATAGCATAAAGGTGCAACCTTTACCATCAAGGTTTTGGTATGTATGGTTGGTTGCACATTGCTTATTTCTTGATTTCGATTGTATTTATTGGAATACCTTTCCCAGCTTTATTGAGGCATGTTATGTTGATGTTGTGAGGTAGATGGATTTATGATCTGTCATCTTTTCTTTGTGTGATGGCTTTCTAGAAAATTAGTTTCGTATATGTGACCATACTTCGACAAATTCATATTGAATAAATCTTCTACTTCTGCTATAGTTACTAGAATCTCGCATGGTTAATATGCGTGATTTAAGTATGTTAGCTTATCTGGTTATAATATACTCCCTTGTGTTGGTATATACCGCCAACTTAACCAGTATTACGTTCTGCATTGTGGCCGCCAACTCCATTGCATAACCACTTTCGTCACTTATAATAAATAAGGGTGTGCTCAGTCCTCGTCAGTGTGCAATAAAACAGAATTGCATCCAAAAAAATTAAAAGCTGAGGAACTGAGCAGTTTTGGGAAACTGCCTGTCTTGTCTGCAAATTTCTAGAAAGCTGAAATTTTTTTATTTGGTTCAGTTTTATGCATAAAAAGACTGCTTTTTGTATTACGACTCGTTAGTATCAATTTTCGGTGCATAGTGTGATCAATTCATTGTCTTATTCTCCTCGGCTCACAATCTTAGTGTTTTTGTGGCCTTTTGTTATCGTCATTGGGCGTTGTATGTTATCAGAATTTGACTTTGGTTATGTAATACTCTTTTACAGTACCGTGTTTTGGCGATTTAAAAGTGAAAAAATGAAAAACTAACCAACTAAACCAGTAAGATGAAATATGTATAGATACCGACGAAAGAAATATAGAAAACGTAGCTGCCTAAAACCGAACCCAGTCCCTCTATGAATATTAGTTGAACACAAATTGCCTCTGCTCGGTTTCTGGTTTTAACCATAACTTAACTGGACAACTTGTCTTCACCATACATGTCTAATCTTAGGTCAGAAATAACTGCCATCATCCTTGATTCCATTGTTTCTGATAGTGTGATTTACATATAATAGTTACATTTGGATGTGCCTTTGGAAAGCATCTATCCCACATTGCTGGAATAGTTAAAGTGAAGGATGCAGGCCTGTGTATTAAAAAAGGAGCTGGGATTTGAGGTAAGGCATCTTTGCGCCTGGGGAAATGACGCAGCTAATGAGGTAATAACGGAGGCGCGTCAATTGCTGGTTGAAAACTACTTCCAAACCCCCTCCTCGGCTTCGGGTCTCCCTTAGCCGTCAAGAATTTCTGAAAGGACTCCCTTTCATTAGGGTAAAGTCCTACAATTCTTAGTCTAAACTTCAATTTTTAGTAATGGAAACAAAATACTTCGGAATGTTTTGGTTCTTAAGATCAATTAGGCAATTAGTATTCCATTATTATCAGTTTATTCGGGCTCCATAGTTGTGCTTCTTTAGTTCTTTTTATGAGATAATCTGTTGATACTTCCGTCCGTTTTTTATTTTACGACCAAAAGGGTTCATAAACATGACAATGCATCGTGGATTAAGGATATACTTTTTTTGATACAAGAGTTCAATCAAATGAAGCTTATTAAACACGGATCATAAACGTCACTGACAACTACCATACACAACATAGCTAAACAAACTTTGAAGTGTTCATGTCAACCTCATGAAAAAGGAGGGATTTACCTAGTTTGAGTGGTGTAACGGTGAGTTCAAACCCTGTGACGGTCAAAAGGTCAGAAACCATGGTTACCAAAAAAAAAAAAAAAAAAAAATGAAAATCTTAAATAGTCTTTGATATTTTAATTCGATTAATTTAATTTCTTGTTGATAAGTACGTTTGCAGTTATTTTAAATAAAATTTCATAAATACTAAAGGTGTTTGTTTCATTAAGATATTTTGAGTCTAAATCTAACAACCACATCTTACCGGTAAGATGTGGTTATAAAGTCTGAATGTGAATAAAATAATGTTGTTTGTTTTTGTATAATTGTCTAAATGGTTTTATTTGTACATTTTTTAGATATATAAAAAAAACATGAGTTTATTACCGAGTAATTGCCTTTTGAAAACATATTTACCATTGTATGGCATGTTCAAAAATATTTACTATTGTATAGTGTCTTTTAATATGTTTTTCACTTTTAGTTTAATTCATTTATTTTAACCAAACTTGATTGATCGAGCAAAACGGTCGAGAGGTTTCGGCTATCCTTTTATCGTTACATAACATTATCGGTGCCTTTTCGAACCCATGTGGCACATGATTTGAGAATTTTTGTTAGTTAAGAAAAGTGATTAACATAAAACATAAATTTACATAAGCACTGATTGATCATACAATCAACTATCTAGGACAATCTAATCGTACAGTGAAGTTAGCAAACACAAATTTTATAGAATTAAGTAATGAAGATATTAATAATAATGCCAGTAACTTCAGTGTACATGAATTGATCAATATCCGTTTTATTTATGATATTACACCTCTTCGTGAACATGTTCTCTTTTAGTTAAGAGAAGACAACAAAAATGATATCATGTTAATTATATATTACTATATATACTATTAGGCAAGACAAAGGTTCTTCACATGCCACCATTAATTGCCAATCAGTTGGCAAAATAGTCCCAAGGTTTAAGTGTGCTCAGTTCAAGTTGGTTGAAAATAGTCCCTAAGGTTTAAGTGTATTGCAAAGTAAGTCCTTATAGCAATTTGGCAAAAATAGCCCCTATCCAAATTCGTCTACAAAAGCAATCCCACGATTTTCCAATATAATTGCTTTAAAGCAAGCATTAATTGCTAAGTTTCACAACTTGGTAGTGTTTAAGTATCGTTGCAAAGTAAGTCCTTTAGCATTAATCGCTATCTATAGCAATTTGGCAAAAATAGTCCCTAAGGTTTAAGTGGCGTTGCAAAGCAAGTCCTTTAGAATTAATTGCTATCTATAGCAACTTTGCAAAATTAGTCCCTAAGGTTTAAGTGTTTCAAAGTAAGTCCTTTGAAGCCAATACGATTTCCTCGTATATTAACTAAAGATCGAGCAACATTGCTCAAAAGCAAACATTAATTGCCAACTTTCAAAAGTTGGCGAAAATAGTCCCTGAGGTTTAAGTGTCGTTGCAAACTAAGTTCAAGTTGGCAAAAATAGTCCCTAAAGTTTAAGTGTCGCTGCAAAGTAAGTCCTTTATAGCAATTTGGCAAAAATAGTCCCTATCCAAATTCACGGCTACAAAAACAATCCCGCTGCATCGCGCGGGTTCCCACACTCGTGAAAAGTAAACATAAAGCAAAAAAAAAAATGTCAAAGAGGTAAAATTAACATTAACCTTGCACCCTAGCAATATCCATACGTGAAAACATATTTTTTTTTATATACATAATGACTCTTAGGTACCTGATATATGAAAAAAAAAAAAAAAAAAAAAAAAAAACAAAACGCTATATTGTAAATGTGGGGTTTTATTTTCAATGTTTCAGATATGTAATTTGTATTCAATAAATGACATAAAAAAATGGCTATTATAATTAATTTGTCAAAGGATGCTATAGAATAGATAATACTTTTAAAAATACCATACATTGGTAATTATTTTTTATAAAGACAAGTAGTTAGTCAAAAACTCAAAAAAACATGGTACGGTATTCACTTCAATTCGTCGTTTTCACATAATTATATTCAAAACTTTAACCGAAGCTAACAACCGAATTGATCTCAAATCAAATTCAACCCAAAGTTCTTTTATGCAAATGAGCAAATCGCCAAGCCCACTCTAAACTTAACTACAATTTGGATCATAGGGGAGTCAGCCCAATATATTAAGTTAAAATATGGGTTTGCCCAACTATAAACCCACTAATCCTAAAACAACCCTAGTTGTATAAAAATATCCTAAACCTAGTCACAACCCTAATGCCACGCCTCATATCTTTTTTTCAATTGCAGTTACCAAAAAAATTCACTTATGCTTGCATTCTTTCTTTCTTTCATCAACAACGGAATAAAACTCTACTTGTATTATCTTGTTTTTCAAAGGGATAATTGTTTGTAAATGTAACGAAGTTACAACTTTTTGCTAAGTTGTGTATGTATCTATTAATCCGTCTAAATAATACAAACATTTTACTAATCATACTATTATGTATAAAGATTAAGGTTGCATTTTTTTTGCTGACGTGACATGGATTATCCCAATCTAACTGTTTATAAATGTATCGAAGTTTTCACATTTTACTAAGTTGTGTATTGTGTTTATTTTGGTTAGAATTAATTACATAAATCGTCCTTGTGGTTAGGCCCAATTGCAAGTTTCGTCCATCACTTTTAGAACTCACCCATACCAGACAAACAAACACTCACTTGTTAACCCAACAGAATCTTTTTCCTCAAATCTACTACCGTATTTTCTCTCCAACACCATACACAATCACTATCACCAACATTCCCTTTATAATTCTTACCAAAACTAGATTTCGATCCACCACCACCCGTCAACATCAGATCCACCATTACCATCTAACCTGCAACCACAAGATCCACCATCGAGGTTGCTCGCCAGAATCAATGGCCAACCAGTGATGTTCTGGGGGTTAGTTTTAAGATGGTGATATGTTGTAACTTTTAAGATGGTGTTGGTTTCGAAAATGGTGGGTTTTGAGATGTTGATTAATGTGAGTTTTACTTTTGGAGAAAATAAGAATGGTAGTTAACAGAAGTTACTATTGTTGAATGTGTGTTTTTTTTAATCAATGTTTTTTTCTTATTATGAAAAATGTATTAAAACTGAAATAATGCAATAAGAAATGGGGGAAGATTATGTTGAAAGTGATGGTGGATTATTAAAGAACAAAGAGGGTTTTGGATTGTTAGTTTTGCTTGGCGATTAAAAAATGTGATCGGATCACTTTGGATTAAAAATGGTGATGGTCGGAAATCATTGGTGGTAGCCGGAAAAAATGGGGATGGAGAGGAGAAGGTTTATTTGTTGGTTGTGTATTGGTTTTTGTGTCTTGGTTGATATTTGGATTTTTTATTTATTTATTTTTCTTTTGATAGAAAAGAAAAAGAGAAAAAGAAGGAGTGGTCGTGGCTTGCCGGAAAAAATGTTGGTTGAAGAAGAAAAGGTAAGGATTGGTTTCTTGCGTTTTCGAGTGACGGACGAAACTTGCAATTGGGCCTAACCACAAGGACAATTTATGTAATTAATTATAACCCAAATAGACACAATACACAACTTAGTAAAAAGTGGAAACTTCGATAAATTTACAAACTATTAGATTGAGATAATCCATGCCACGTCAGCAAAAAAAAAGGCAACCTTAATCTTTACACATAATAGTATGATTAGTAAAATGTTTGTATTATTTAGACGAATTAATAGATACATACACAACTTAGCAAAAAGTGATAACTTCGTTACATTTACGAACAATTTTCCCTTTTCCAAATGTAAACACAACCACAAGGTCACGGCTAAGATCTCGTAATGAGGTCTCAGGTAAGGTTTTTTGTATCTAGAAGTGACGGGTATCTTATGGTATCTCGTTATTTGTAACATCATAAGTTGTAACATTATGAAATTTTCTTTTCTGAGTTATTGTAGATCGATAATCGGATAATATTGATCTTTAAAGATCTCTTTCTTGAAATGATAAAACCCGAGATCTTTATTTATTTTTGGTCTTTTCAGCTTTTGTTTGACATTGTAGAGTTGGATATAAGGTTAAGAGACAATCAGACATTAACACCACCTCTTACTGGGTAAGACGTGGAAGGTCTTACCGCGTCTGACTTGAAAAGAAAAAACAAACACCATTTATGTCTGACCGCGTCTTACCAGTAAGTGATAAAAGGCCAGTCATATCTTTTTATAAAAAACAAACACACCTTAAGTTTGCTTGAATATAGAGAAAATCATTAATTATTGATAAGATTAATGGGATTTAGTTTTAAAAATTTGTGCCATGATGTGATTCAATAAAGTAAAGAACAATAAATAAGACCAATAAGATAGAACGAATAGGGATTTTATCAATTATAGAGCTAAGTTCTACTTTATGTTTTTGTTTAGAATCATGCTTATCCAGTTACAAAGTTTCGTTTAAATACGCTAAGGAATACTGTGGATGCACATGGGTGTTGTGGTTAGCCGGCCTTGAAGTCGCTTAATTCGTGCCTAGTATAGTAGGTGGAGCGTGTGTTTGGATTTCCAATGATGACAACTTTTGTACCCAAGATCTTGCTTTATCGTCCTTTGATAAGACTTTGCACTTATATTCCCAACAAGTTTCTTGCCCATTCATCAGATACTAAGTCCCTTGTATAGATAAGTTTTCAGGGTAACTGAGGCATTTGTCAGTCTTTAGTCCCACTAGTGTTGCTTATAGCTCCTTGTACTTTGCTCCCTGACACCGCATCAGTTACACAAAGTGTTTCTTCAGTTGCTCTTCGACTTCCCTGAAGCTTGGCAGTTGGTTGAGCTTTATACAACGCTTACTTATTTCTTATATCAATGAGGTTATAGCCCCTGATGATCATTAGTGAGGCACCTATCACTCACAATCATCAAGGTGTATGATTCACAAGCGCCAAAGCAATGTCAAGTTTGCTCACACAAGCTAGCCACTTGTGAATGACTAACCGTAAGAAACTTAAAACGGCTCGGACACTGAGTCTTTTGATAATGAAGGCTTAGGGGTTATGTGTATGGATAAAAACCTCAATATCGATATCAAAAATAATCACGAAGATAGATTCAAATTCCTTTAGGAAAAAGAATAATAAATCAAATCCCGTGTGTGATTGTGTATATGGATTAGACAACCCGAATCGTTTTCCCAACGAGGCGTGAATTGCCAACGTCGTTCTTGGTTTGGAATTTAATGCTCGATGTTTTGATTTGTTTGATTTTATTAATTAAACTACGGGAATGGGGAAAGTAATTAAGGGAATCTATTCTACGGGAAATCCTAAGTGCGAATTATAACTAAAACGTAATTAACAAAACGTAATAAAAAAATGCAACTACGTCTATATTATACCCTAAAAATGCCTAAAAGTACTTTTATACTAAAAATGATATGCAAAAACTAATTTAGAATTAAAACTAATTTTTTGGATTTTTCTGGATTTAATTTAAATTAAAAACTAAATTTTAACTATTTAAACTAAATTAAATTACTAAAAATTATGAAATTTAAGGAGAAAAATATGAAACTACTTTTATAAAATCTAAAATATCTTAAGAGACTTTTTAAAACTATTTTTTTATTTTTCAGATTAATTTTCTGTTTTCTACTAATTTAAAACTATTTTAATCTAATTTAAATTGTGAAAAATACCAAATAAAAAGGGAAAAATATGGAAAAATCTTTTTTATGCTTTTTCTATTTTTCTTAAACTGAGAAAAATGAAAAATTATTTTTTTGAAACTTTTTCTTGATTAATTGCAATTAAAGCTAATTAAAAATGATTAAAAACTAGTTTAAATCTAGAAAAATGGCAAACAAAGGACCAAAATTAATGGAAAATTCAGGGAAATGCTAAAATTCTATTTTGATCCTAGGAAAATTGTCAAATATGATGATTATGTGGAGGAAATAAGGGCAGCAGTGTAAATGGAGTTCAAATAAGCACTAAGAAATAAGCAAACAAGCTACTTAAGCCACCAAACTTCTACAGGGCCTAAATTACACTATGACCACTCTAAATAAGCTAACTACTGCTACTCCTAACCTCAAATAAGCAATTCACCAGTGATTGAGCTAACTGCACACTCAACCAAAACAGGCAAACAGGTCCTATGTTTGAGCTTATGCACTAGCTTATCCAGAGAGCTTTAGCTAAAAACAGATATGAGGTCTTATAGACCACCTAGCAGACTACACCTGAACCAAAAATCGGACCCTAACAAGCCTTATTGACCCCTGTGCAGATGCTGCAAGTTCTGCATAAATCAGGCATTTGCACCATTTTGACTTTTTTGAAACAGATTGAAATTTTGACTTTTGTGGATTTTGAGATCAAATGATTTACTGATGTTAATGAAATATGATTAAGTGAAGTTTTAGCAAGCTAGATAATCAAGTTTTAAACCTATGTGAAGGATTTAAGTCACTGATTTCAACAGATGTGCATACTAGAACAGTTAGAATGAAAATTTGACTTTTAGACTAATTTATTGCAAGTAGACTACTAAGATGATAATGACTAAGCTACTAGAGACTATTGCAACAAGTTTTAACTAGTAACTAACAATCCAACTAAGTTTAAATAGACAATCCAAACACCCTTTATTAACTAATAATGCAAGATTTTCAAGTTCAAAGACAAACTCGGTTTATTCTAACCTCAGAACAGATTTAAAACATTGAAATTAAGCTAATGTGACAGTAAATACTCAGTACAAAAACAGATCTAATCAATATGCTAACTGCTACTTTATACTAAACTAGTTATGAGATTAAGCTTAAACTTACAAGAGTCCAATGAAATTTGAGCATAGTAACAGTATCAAAATACCAACCAATAACCAAAACCATCTTTACAATCAACCCACATCCATTTTCAAACCAAATGAAGGACACAGTTGACTTTTGTTGACCTGGAACTTTTTGTGAATGTAAGTGAATGAGGGACAGTGAGGGTGCAAGATAAGCTCACAAAAGCTACAAAAAAGCTTAAATGAACCTACTCCATTATTCAGATAATGCTTATTGATCACTTAAAATGAGATTTGCAAGATAAAAGGTGAAAACTTTGAATCTTTATTAATACTGAAATTGGATATAAGAACTTGAAAATACAATGAAAACTTAAGAAAACAATTTTAAGAAACTACTGAAAATGAAATGACAATAAGCTTAAATGAAAACGAAGGATTGCACGAATTGAAATGAGAGCCAAAGGGGTCTTTTTATAGCCTTGAGGTCTTGGATCCTTGGAAGAGCCTAGAAGGCTAACTTTGAGCCACACATTCCTTCCATCATCACCTTGTCCAATCAAATTGCTCCAAATAGCTTGTTGAGGTGTTTCGGCCAATAATGTTGTGCCATTTAGCCACGTGGCATACTCTATCCTGACAAGTCAGCTGGGATGAGGTGGATAAGATAGATTCTAGTACGAGATTGATGTTTGGGATGGGTGTTATTTGTGGAAAACGGGTGTGTTTGGTTGGGGAAGAAGGTGCCCTGTGTTTGGGCGCGTTTGGCTTAAAATATTATTAATCAAATGTGGTTTGATCGGGTCCTTGGGTAATATTTCGGGTGAGTATCAAACGTGGCCGGGTTGGGTTTTGTGTTTAGTTACTGGATTGGGTAGGGGATTTAATGGGCCGAGAGTTTGTTGGATTGGATAATGGATTAATATCTTGGACTAGGATTGGCTTAGGACTAGGATTAAACCCATTAGTAACCATAGGGACCAAAGGTGTAATTTCGGATTTCCAAGGGACCAAACATGTAATTCTGCCATTCTCTCCAAGGATCACTCTTGACAATCTTCAAATAGACCAAGGCTAATTTGCAAATTTCTGAATCTTCAAGGGTCATATCTGACAAATACTGAAACTTGAGGGACCATTTCTGACATTTCTTCAAACTTTGATCAAATCTTCACAAACCATCCTCAGAGATTAGAAATCTTCAAGAATGCATAATTCTGACCTTCCGGCTCAGCTTAAGCTCTCTTAATCTCCCGTGCTCGGATTTACGTCTGATTTGGGTCCTTTTTGCGTGTTTTTACATATCCGTACCTGCACAAGCACAAACTCAAGAAAACCACAAATATTAGCAATAAACGGCTCTTTCTTGGTTATTTTGGGTCAGTTTTGATAACAAAAAGGTATGTGTTTTAGCACATACCAGTGTACTCTCTGATAACCATCAGGGAGTAACACTTTTTGATAATTATCAGAGAGTAAGTCATTTTATTTTCATCAGAGGGTGACTTACTCTCTGATATTTATCAGTGATAGTTGTTCTCACTGACTTATATCAGAGAGTTATGTGATTAGGCTATTTTATATTTAAATACATTGTCAGAAAGGTTATACTAGAGTAATAATATCGGTACTCGTAGATTCGCATCTGGACGTACGTATGTTATAAACCTCCCATCCCGAACCAATATATATCGTGGTGTCTCTTTACTTGCTTTATATACTTTGGTTGTGATTGTGGTTGTTGTTATTGTTGTATAAACCTCTTATTGATCTTTGAGGCTTGAAATTAATAAACTTCGAAGAATCCGAAATTTGGGCTAAATCACTTGTCATGCCAAATCACTTGTAATTTGTGTCAAATTTATATGATTTGTGAATCACTTGTGATTCGGGCCAAATAACAAATTTGACACAAATCACAAGTGATTCACATAATGATTACTTAGGCTGCCCACAGTGGGTCGGTCGACCTTGTGGGTTGCCTTGGGTTGAACATCGGTTGCCCCATTTTGGGTGTGTGGTCTTGGTCGGTCGAGCTCATCAAATTGGACGAATTAGGTTGCTTGAGCAACCGATTTAGACAAAGAACATTTGGACCGTTTGGCCCAAAAAAAAAAAACTTTTTTCTTAAAAAAAACTTTACCACTTTACAACATTATAAATATCAACCTCAAACACATTTCTAAACACACAATTTCAAACATAATTCTCTCAACACAAAATTATTATGGCTTGTCGTCTCTCCCATTCCGTCTAACAAATGCAAACGTATGTTAAAAAACAATGCGAAGAAGACGATGCGGCTCGACAAAACGCTATTATTGGCTTTATCAAGCAGTTTGAGCTTGCAAAGCAAGAGAAGCAACATTTGAGTGAAAAATACGCGATTTGCAACGACATTTCGCCTGGAAGAAAAGCTGTGATTGATAAATTTTTGATGGATGAAGCCCGCAAAGACGACGATATTGCTGATACGTTGTGGGGGTGTGTTCAACAGATACAGAACAACACCAGCACCAAAATCAATTGGAGCTATAGGGAGAACAAAACCGATGGTGTGGGTGCATCAAGTTCGTCTGCTAGACCTACATCGAGGAAGGCGGAAGAAGAACGTTAGGATATTTTAGTTCGTATGTTTTCTAACCGTATCGTATTGTATGGTTTATGTAATATTTTTATTATTAATGAAGTTTAATTTTTTTGTTATAAAATATTTGAAAAAAAAAATAACTAGGTCACTATTGTGGCGACTAGGTCGTCATCAGGTAGTCGGAGAGAGATGTGACACAGGTGACCCAGGTCACCACTGTGCACAACCTTAAAGTGATATCAGTAACAATTAAAAGAATCTATTTAAAATATTCATTTCCCGAAATTTGGTAACGTAACCAAATTTGTTCGCAAACACAATTACATAGATGCTAAAATTAACGAAATAGTCATATATGTCCATTGATTATAGATCTTTCTCTAAATACTTGTCCATAACTACATGCGACTTTTCCTATACTAAAAAAATTTGAAAAGTCAATCCATAATCCAATTGCTACTTGCATTAAAACACAAAATACCTAAAAAAAGATAGAAAATAGTTCGTTACAACTGGCCATCAAACTTCCTATCCCTAGACTTGTTCCTTCCTTGACGCTGGTGGATACTTTTCACAAGCGTATTGAGATCAGCGTCATCTTTTTATACACAAAACATTAATTAATGAACATAATAAAAAAAAGGAAAATGATTGTCATGCCTAAAATGCATGACTAAAAACATGCCTAACAATAAGATGATGACAAGTGAAAAAATCAAAAGTGAAGATTTAGAGAGAGAAAATGTATGAGTGATGTGTCAAATTGTTAATGAATTAGGCATGCACTACAAGAAAAAAGTATTTTAATGACACACACAAAGTGTCAGAAAATGTCCAAAAAAGTGTCACTAAATATATTTTTTTTCACCTTCACTTATAAAAAGTGTCATTGAAAGTCCAGGCGGTAAAAGTATATAGTGACACAGTTTTACGACACTTAATAGTGTCAGGATAGGTTGAGACTATTTCTGACACATACATGTGTCACTATAGGCTATATATATACATACATTTTAATCTGCTATATTAATTCAAAATTAGAGATTGAAAGATATTTAGTATTTCAACCATATATTGATATTGACCGAGCAAATTCGAGTACATCATGTATATCCTACAATAACTTAGACGAGACTGCAGATAAACAACAATCGCACCAATTAAGGGTACTAATAACATAAATCACCCAGTTTGACCCATTTTGACCCATTACCCAACCTGATATGACATTTCCTAAACCCTAAACCCGATGAACAACTCGATGCCTAACTATTCTGTTCACATGTATGTCCTACAATAACTATTCTGCTGACCCACATACCACTATATCAGATCCCTTTGCCTCATTCCGGCTAGTCCAAGACTAAAAAAGAAAATACAAATCAACCAACTTTTACATCATCATGTATTTTTATATGTATTGTAAACCATGCTGTCATCAATGCGTACCTTCTCGTGCCGCAGTTTCCTCGTGGTATCTAAGACGCATCACAAGAGCTTGAGTCACCCCCGCTGAAAGTACTCATCTGTTATAACAAGCTTCTTAGCTCCAGGCACCTCTGCGTTTCTCGTGCAAAATAATCAGTCTCAGCGTTGAATGAAAACAAAATTCCACATATACTAATAGTAATATAGGTGGTTGGATGGGCAGGCATGCAGATTATTGTAAGCAGATACATATCCTCAAACCAGAACATAAATTCATAATCAGCAATAAGTAGATATGCGAGATAATTGTTTTGGGCCATCAAGACCTACCTATCTATTTTAACACCTCTAAGCACAAGTATTATACCATACCTGTGGATGAAGAAGCTGATCCAGATGTTGCGGCTCCGCCCTCATAATTGTAGTTCGAGTATCAATTAGCTTTTCATGTACCATATCTACTGCAATTTCATCTGCACCTTTATCGGTACGCTTCCCTACATTGCAACATCCAAAGAATTCCCAAAAATTTGTCACATTTCCAATCTCAAAACACAGTTTAATGAAGAAAAGTAAGATTTATAATAATTACCATCATGTCTTTGTAGTGTCGCTCTAAGATCTCACAGTTCTCGACGAGCTCTTTGTATGCTTCGGGCATACAATTCTTCAAAGGTGACAATATCTTGTGGTGTTCTGATTACAGCAACAATGTCTACCCCCTGTGTAAATTTGCACTTCAGCCAATGTTGGTAATCTGTATTATAAGTGGCACTTTCGTCCCATTTACTAACGAAATGAGTCCATATATGGTCATGTTCAATCTCAAACATGCCAAATAAAACTTTCTAGCTATAAGTGAAACTGATAAAATGAGTTGAAAGAATGCCGAAGTTTATATGCATTGTATTAAACCTAATTAGTCGTGTTATTTAAAGATTTACATATTTACCTGCGCATTGATTAAGAACTCCCTATATAGCTTGTTTTCACCCGTGCTTGGGTTCCCGGCAAACAGATACATTGAATGATAACCGCATTCCCTTTAACCCCGCTATCTGGTTAAAATCCCCGACTTATTGGCCCTCGCTGTCCCGTGAATCAAAAACCGCATTCACTACTAACTATTGTTTCTTTGGGTCTGCACAACCGCAGAAACTTGAAGTTAAAATGGGCAGGTTAAAATAAATATTCATTAAATGGGTAAACATTCCAGGTTCATACCTGTAGGGAATATTATACAAATAATTAAAACCTTAACTATAAACACAAAATCTTCATTAGTAAACTAATAATCTTGAGTTACTAGTAATACATTTAATGAAGTTTTAAGTATTACAAACGCACTTTTTAAGACTTTCAACCCTTTTTGACCCGATACCTTTTTAAGTTACATTTTTTATTTGGCCCGAAAGTAAACAGGTTGAAATCGCCACCTCTAGCAAACATTGTCTCAAAAGAAATGTATTGTGTCATCAGCCAAATACACCGATTTAACTGATAGATGTATATTAGCAGGCATATTAGCTCATAGAGATTAATGTTTTACCTTCAATAGAGTGAAGTTCGTTGTGGTTGAGATCAAGACTCTGCACCCATAATAACCGCTCAAAGGATCCAATTCGTGATAATGATAAATTATTTAATCTTAAACACAAAGAATAAGTGATATTCGAAGAAGTCGACCCTTTATATGGCCAGCAGTTTCAATAACGACTCCTTGTTAGAACTCACCGCAATTAGCGTAAATCGAGCACAAAGATGTAAAAGTAAAACCTCTTCTCACAATTAAGCACGAAATATACTCTCTCCCAAAGAAGATAACACGACAACACGTGGATGTGTCCATATGGAAAGCCTTTGTCCAAAATATTCAAATGTATAATAACTGCAATATTAATTACAAAATTCATATTTTCAATAACAATCGTGTTTTCTGAGTAAGATGATTTGGGAGGCTTTATGCCATAAAGTACCCTATAGGCAACTTTCAACCGGTTTGGCACATTCGACCCATTACCTTTTTAGCTAAACGTTTCGATATTAACCATTTGACCCGTTAGAGATATAACATAACCTGAAGTCCCGAACCAAATCCAGAACTGCCACCTCTTTATATATGTGAAGGAACATTTACCTGCTTTAACAAAGCCAAGCTGTACTCATCCTTGTAATATTGGTTATGTGCGGGGTCTAACTTCATTAATTAAGTATATAGTTGCAAAACTTCCTCCACGTTAGCCGTATCAAGCACAGTTGACATCACGACATCATATGCCGTCAATAATCTCGCAAGTGTGAGCTTCCCAATTTTTTTTTTATCAAATAGATAAAATAAATATTAAAAATAATAAGAGCATTTCATTAGCTTCAGATTAGCAAAAAGCAAACATACCTATCTGCCCATGTCAACATATCTCAAGAGTGATCTATTTCAAGAGCTATCATATCGACTTCCATTTTGAGGAGGTGGATTGCTCATGATCACTTGTTTTCGACTCAAAATATGATGTAAGCAAACCGCCTGTTTGAATTTGTGTCAACTGTATGAAACTTTCATCTGCAAACGATAACCTCCTTATATTTTGTCCTTCAAGCAGTTGAGGATTTTGGCATACGTAAAACAGTAAATCCAAAAGACCGTGGTCGACAAGTGAGACATTTCCAAGCTAACTTTAACTTGAATGTTTTTGGATGAGTTAACTTCCTCATGAGGAATGCTCAGATGTGTCATCCAGGCTTGAGCACATTTAAATTTATTTGTTGAAAGTGGGGTCCAAGTAACATTCTTAAATAGGTCATTCTCGGTCCGATCAGAATCGTATGTGAGCTTATACCTTCAACCGGTTCATCAAAATAGAGAATGACAGGAAAAGTGACTTGATTAACAACATAACCATGAGGAGGCCATGAAGATACCAAAGTAGGCATGTCGACTTTAACAGTTTGATCAAGAAGCCAGAGATGATAAAACCACCGCTCGATCAACTGGGTCAAAAAACTAATACTCCTCTTTTAAGATTATCTCCTTCGGAAAATATCCTTCCACCTTTTTCTCCATCAGATGAGATAAGAGTACACTGCAGAAGTCATCAAATAAGATGATATCGAGTCATTAGATGATATATATAGATAAATTGAGCTTAGGGACGTAAATAAGCCATAAGCTCAAGTTGCTAAGCTCATAATCCGACAAAAAACAAGCTTATGGCCTTTTTCTAATTTCAGATAAGCCCATAAGCAAGGAAAATAAGCTTATTGAGACACCCCTTTCATGTAGTCCATTGATATTAAGCTCTCCAAACATTAGTTCCAATTACGTCCACGACACATTTATATCAAAATACATACAAGCATATCTGCAACGTATCAAATCTCATTTCCCCTAAGCTTACAACATGAACCTAACCTCATTTACTTCCAAAATTAGGGGTGACACGGTTCGGGTTTTGGCCAAAACAGATACCTAAATCACAAAATTCAGTTTTAAAAAATTAATAACAGATACCAAAACCACTGCGACGTCAAGATAGTTGCTTAGAGCTCTGAAAAGGGCACGTAAGTCAAGATTACAGAATCACCATTTAAGATGTAAAGTAACACGTATAAAATTATTAAGAGATGGAGCTGTACTTAGAAATGAAGCTTGTGTGACGATCACTAGAAACTTATCATCTACGGCCTGATAACGCCATATTTTGATTATCACTTCTATAAGTGCCAAACACCGCTATATAAACCAATATACATATCAAGTTGGAAATAGCATAACTCTCCACCAAACATAACTATTACCTAACTGCAACTCCTAGTAATCTGTTTATCACTCAAAGTCTAATTAGCAAATCACACCGCACCAAAACAAATAAGACAGGATGCACAGTTTCAACTATAACGCATCAATCGCCTAATCAAATATCCTAAGCTAGTGTAGCTTAATCGCCAATGCATATAAAGAAATTAACTAGTCATGATTACAAGTTAATCTCCCTTATAACAACTAGTAGTATTTTCATATATTCATCTAAATCTTACTCAAATCGCCTATAAACACACTTTTAACATCAATCGCAAAATATCTTTCGTCAATGTAATTAAGCAAGTAAACATCAATCGCAAAATATCGCAAAATAAACAACATCAACTTCATAAGCTTAAGAAATATCACAAGCTCAACTTCATAAGCTCATTTGAATCAAAATAACAGATATCAACTTCATAAGCTCGTATAGCGATCAATTATAAACAAAATTAAACATATCAGAATCGAAAACTGTAGGAATAATCATCTCGAATCTTCAAATCATATTGAATCTTCAAATCTTATCAAATCTTCAAATCACAAACAAAAACACCTAATAATCATATCGAATCTTCAAACAAAAACACCTAATAATCATATCGAATCTTCAAACAAAAACACCTAATAATCATATCGAATCTTCAAATCACATATTAACCGTCAAAATCACAAATGACAGCCTAAATAAAAGTAATAATCATCTCGAAAGCTTAAATTAATGTAAAATGTATGTTCAGTCATCATTTATGAAACAAAATTAATTAACCGTCACAATCACAAACGAGAGCCTAAATTAGCAATAACTAACAGTAATAATCATCTCGAAAACTTCAAAAACTGTATGGACATCACAATAACCGTCAAATTAACAGTAATAATCATCTCGAAGCTTCTAATCATATCATCCATACACAGAATGATCAATAATGAACGAACTAACTAAAATCGTGAACGGACATCATAAGCTTAACAAATATCAACTTCACAAGCTTACCGAGTTGAGTGCGAGGATGAGCTTCGATTAAACCATAATGGATTGAGTGAAAGTGAATTGAGTGAATTGACGATTGAGTGAAAGTGAATTGGGGAAAATGATTTGGGGAAATGTTATGCGGATATGTTAATAAACAGTGAAATCATATGTGTAATTATATTCTCTTCAAAAAAAATATGTGTAATTATTAGGAGTTAAATATTAGGAGTTAATAAAATGTCAAATTAAATAGTTTTGTTAAATATTAAAAGTAGGGCGAGCGACGGGATCGATAGATAAAACCAACCGGACCAAGGACCGGGCGGTCCGGTCTCGATTCATCGTTTTGGCAAATTTGGTCTCGGTGCGGTTCGGAAAATTTAGTTTTGTTGGACCGGACCGACCGACGGACTAACCGAGACCGGACTCGACCAGACCGGACCGACCACATTCGATCTCGGTCTAGGGTTTTTGCCGGATTCGGCTCGGTCTCGGTCCGGTCCGGTTTTCACCCGATGAGCAGCCCTAATTAGAAGTAGTAAAGTTTTATAAAATATTTAGTTAAAAAAAATTTGAAGTGTAAAAGCCAATGTTTTAGAAACCGGTTTTTAATTGATCTGGCCGAGCCATCGGGTCAGTCACATTTCAACTGGTTTGTTCGCTCAAAACCGCCTTCCGGTCATTCAACCATTTTGCGATTCAACCGGCCGGGTCAACCCGGGTTTTTAAACAATAGTAAAAGCAAACTTCACTTTAATACATTTAAAATTTAACGATCTTGTAAACAAAAACGAGCCTCGTATTTATATTTTTCAACAAGTACAGATACAAGGTAGACTTTCTAACAACTTTTTTTTTAATAAAAACTACACTTTTGCTCACACTTTTTAAAAAGTGTGAGTAAAAGTAAGACTATTACTTACACTTTTTAAAAATTGTAAGTAAAAAATAAAATAAAACTATTACTTACACTTTTTTAAAAAGTGTGAGTAAAACTATATTTTTTCTCACACTTTATGTAAATTGTGTGTATAAATTAGACTTTTGCTCACACTTTTTTAAAAGTGTAGGCATAACTAGACTTTTGCCTACATTTTATGTAAAGTGTGTGTATAAATTAGACTTTTACTCATACTTTTCTAAAAGTGTAGGCATAACTAGATTTTTGCTTACATTTTATGTAAAGTGTGGGTAAAACTTAAACTTTTGCTTACACTTTTTGAAAAGAGTGGATGAAACTAAACTTTTGCTTACATTTTTTTTAAAGTGTAAGTAAACATGTACTTTCACTTACACTTTGTTTTGTGTGTCATTAAAAGTGGTGTCACTAAAAGTCCTTTTTTTTGTAGTGATGAGTTTAAGCATATATGTTAGGCCTCCATATCATTGCTCTAAAAAAAATCACATAAAAATCACTCAAATGCTCAACACTAGTTATTAGCCACTTGTTAATCTGTTTTAAAAGTCAAAAACTGTACTTAACGTCAAATACATACAAGTTGCAGTTAAAAAAGTCAACTAGATCTATCAAAGCTATGCAAAGATACAATAGTGGTCTATGATTCTCAACCATTAGATTGATACGTGCAAATTAATGAAAAAGATAATGACGTAAATAGCAATTGATTTTTGTCAGTATTGATGATGAAAATAAGCCATGCCACTAGTAAATTATGTGATCAAGTAGTGGTAAAATATTCAATAAGTTGTCGATGCAACTTAGATTTTGCCAATTCTCTTTTAATTGTTGAATGAGAATTCATGTTCAGTTCAATGTTGAATGTGCTGCATAGATCATCCGACTACTAAAACTCAAAAGCATCGTTTTAACCATGTAGTCCAACTTTCTTCAAACTTTTCTTAACAGACAATAGATAACACCGATACCTTTATTTTAGATATCGACTAACTGTCTCTCCATCTCACTGTTGTGGTTTAGAAACTATGTTTTGTATAGAATTGAAGTGGGAAACGGGTAGGATATTGGATATAGAGTGCTCCATCTATGTTCAATGTAGAATGCTATCTGATCAGCAAATAAACATTCAGTTACAAAAACTCTACAAAATGAAAAAAGATATATGACATCACACCTATTGTTGCAGCAGTGTCATGACTCCTTTAGCCACTGCAACAAACTTTTTATGCTGGACATTTAGAGTCTGATACATTGTGAATTCACTAATTGGTGGGCAACCATTACTGAAAAACACTAAAAAACTAAGCAAAGACAATACATAAAACAAACTGAAACTAGTAACTTAATATTAGTAGACTATAATAATTAAAATTCATAAGAGTCATTTACCACAAGTAGTACAAATTATACACACCATAAATCAATGTTAAATCGGTGACTAGATCTTTTTTAGTGATTGGATAATCAGATATACTAACTAGCTAACTTAATTGCTTATATATCATCAATGTAAAGCCCTAGATTATCAAAAAAATGAATAAAAATTCAATTAATATCAAAATTGTCATAATATATACATTCAATCAAAGGGGGAATTGCATATATACCCACTAAAACTAAAAAATTTGCATATTTTCTCATAATACAAGTTTTTAATGCATGATGTACAATGCAACAATAACTTTCAAGGGGAAAATGGGTGCTGACTTTCCCTCCCATTGGTCAAAGGGGAGAGAACACAACACACGAATCAACTTCAACAAAAATGGGGAGCACATCAGCAGATTCAATAACAAAGATGAAGATGGATGGACATGGGTCATTGGTAAGCACAATAAACATCTCAGGAAGGTTCATGATGTGCCTCTATCCAAACCACATCATTACAATACAAACTTACCAGACCAACAAATCACTTATTACATCACAAATTTCCCAACAAATGGGATAACAACACCATGATGGACATCTTCAAGAGATATGGAGCAGTTCAAAGCGTTTATATCGCCGGAAAGAGAAACAAGTTCGGTAAAAGATTTGGGTTTTGTAGGTTTACTGGCATCACAAACACCTTCGCTTTTGAAAAAAAGTTAAACACCATTTGTATCGGCACACAAAGGATTAAATGTAACATTGCCCATCACCAAAAGAGACCCAGTTGGGTGAAACCAACGCCCCACAAACCAAATAACTTAAACATCAACAAAATCTGCACCTCTCGCCGAGATACTAATAAAGCCACAAAAACTTCTTTTGCTGATGTCCTCAATGGGTCAAAAGCTCATACCGACACCCAAACATGCACCATTTATCCAACTAAATTACCCTTCCACCCCCAATCATTGCTCTAAAAACTCCATATTCGTCGAACTTCGCTCAATCATTGGCGCGTCCCGAACTCACGAAGTTCTTCTTGACCAAGGTTTTGAGGATTTTAGTATTAAATACTTGGGAGGACTCCACCTGCTAATCATATTCAATGACCAAGAAACGGCAAATAAAGCTCTCACAAACAACATCCTAATATCTCACTTCAAATCCATCACCCCATGGGATCTACACACTCGCTCTAAACGCTTAGTTTGGATCTCTATCGCGGTCTCCCCCGCAACTTTGGTATCCGCACTCCTTTAACTCAATTGCAGGTAACTATGGTTCGGTCATTTTATCTGAAGTTTGTAGCCCAAGACAATTCAATATGACCTATAGAAAAGTCTGCATACTAACGGACCATTTGGACTTCATCAAAGAGAACCTTTTAATACCCTTTAACAACGAAACTCTATGAATCCGTGTCATAGAAGTGGAAGGAGACACACACAACCTATTTAACGGATATGTCTTCGCTTCATCATTGGAATACAGCAACTCAGATTCGGATGATGGTGACGATAACCCGAATCAAATTCCTGAAGATGCTTCACATTCTAGTGAGGATTCCAACCACCAGGTTTGTGTTTCAAAAGCTTTCCCTTTTGATGATAAACATAAGAATGGCAGTAAACATGTGGTTGCTGAAAACACCCATTCTGGGGTAGGTTCAACATCTTCAACATGTGAGGAAGTCAACGACAAAAATACTCCGTCCCTCTTCCCTGAGTTAGTACCTGACACTTCACATGAATTGTCAACCTCCCCTCACCAAACCCCATGTTGTCTTTTGGACCCCACTCCAAAACCCAAAAGGTCCCTTACTCATATACCAATTGCCAAATCACCAAGCCCAAAAACCACTCCATCTAGCTAGGGGTGTTCACGGATTGGGTAATATCCACAGTAACCGAAAACCGAAACTGAACCGAACTGAAAATAACTGAACCGAATTTGTGACCGAACTGAATTGGTCAAAACCGAACCGAACCGAACTAAATGTTTGATTATCGGGTTGGATATGGTTTTGGCAATTAAAACCGAAAACCGAATTCATATAAACTATATATATTTTCTTTGTATATATATGAAAAAAAATCACTAAAACTCTTTTTTAGTATAAACATAACATGATTTAAGCTTGAAAAAAATATTTTGTGCTAAAATAATATATAATTAAATAAAAAAATAATTAAAATTATGTAATTCGGGTTATTCGGTTCGGTTTTCGGTTATAGGGGTTCGGTTTTCGGTTTTCGGTTCGGTTTTCTATTCGGTTGAATCAAATTTAATTTCGGTTCGGTTCGGTTTTCGGTTATACCCAGAAAAAAAAATTAACCGAACTAACCGAACCGAATAACCCGATAACCGAACCGATGAACACCCCTACATCTAGCCCACACACTCATTATAAGCCCACTCCATGCCAATTTAAGAATGATGCTAATAGACCACTTATTAAACCACACTCAACTAGGGGTGTTCATGGGTTGGGTAATAACCGAATAAACCGAAACCGAATCGAACCGAAAATAACCGAATCGAACTCGTAACCGAACCGAACTGAATTAAATATTCGGGTTTCGGTTCGGTTATGGTTTTAGCATTCCAAACCGAAAACCGAATTATATATATATATATATATATATATATATATATATATATATATATATATATATATTTTATATTTATATAAAAAATTATTAAAACTCTTTTAAATATAACATTTTTTAAGCTTTAAATTTTTTTCTTTCTAAAAATCTTATAAATAAATGAATAAATAATTAAAAATCTTATAAATAAATGAATAAACAATTAAATTTATATAATTCGGTTTATTCGGTTCGGTTTTCGGTTATGGACGTTCGGTTTTCGGTTATTCGATTCGGTTATCGGTTCGGTTGAATCATTTTAATTTCGGTTCGGTTCGGTTTACGGTTATACCCAGAAAAAAAAATTAACCGAACAACCTGATAACCGAACCGATGAACACCCTTACGCTCAACATATGCTCCTCCATCTCCATCACAGAGTTGCAGCCTCAGGGTTAGAAGAAAATGTTTTAACTCACTTAGGTTAATTGATTCGAATAATGGTATAACTAACACTCGATCATAACCTCTTAAAAAGGATAGGAAAAAATGGCCTAAACGAAAGATTATCTCCCAACCCATTATTCCAACTAGTGTGTCAAACCATGATGATTATGTGATCTCGGATTCCCTATCAAAGATCAATCGCTGCAACCTTCATATTTTATCAAGACCAAAACCAACAACTACCTCGGAATCAATTGAGGTGGAAAAAACCATCCACTTAGGTAATCAATTGGGTTTCACCATGGATGGAAAAGAATCAGTGGTGTCAAGTGTTTTGAACAACGGTGTTACCCGTGTTAACCTATGATTGTGTTATCTCTCAATGTTAGGGGTCTTGGCGAAGACTATAAACGAGGATGGGTTAAAAGACTTTGTGTTGACAATAAAGTCTAGTTTTTAGGACTACAAGAAACAATGACAATTAGCGATAATAAACTCTTGATTAAATCCCTTTGGAAAAATTCAGCTTATGATTATGAGTTTAAAAAATCTGATGGTAAATCCGGAGGCATAATTGCCATCTAGGACACCTCTTGCTTTTTCAGATTGGCTTCCAAAGAAGGTGATGGGTTTGTCACGGTTACGGGTACTTGGTTGTCTGTGGGATGCCCTTGCATATTTATCGTGTTCTACGCCCCTCAATGCATTCACAAGAAAAAGTCCTATGGGATAACCTCAATAACATCTTGGTCGAGAATGATTGTCTCACTGTCATTGTTGGTGATTTTAATGAGGTGCGCAATCCTGAGGAAAGAATGGGGTCGGTCTTTTGTCCAAGAGGAGCAAATCTCTTCAACTAATTTATCTCTTCATCAGGTCTAACTGATTTACCTTTAGGCGGCATGCATTTCACACAAATGAATAGGCCAGGTTCGAAATTAAGCAAGTTGGATCGGATCCTTGTTTCTTATCACTTCATGAATAGATGGCCCAATGCTAATGTCAAAACACTCATACGCGAATTCTCTGATCACGCCCCACTTCTGTTATGTGTGGCATCTCTTGACTATGGGCCTGTTCCATTCCGCTTCTATAACTCTTGGCTGTTGAAAGAAGACTTTGGACCTTTGTTACATAATAGTTGGGCTTATGTGCTTGAAAGACCTGCTAGTAAAGCTATTATTTTCAAGTCCAAGCTGCAAAGGCTGAAAGCTTCAATTAAACAGTGGCGTCATATGTCCCAAATTTCTGAAAACAGCAGCTTCAATGCCTTACATGACACCCTGTTAGCAATTGACTTGAAGGCAGAATCAAACAACCTCTCTATTCAGGACATTGAGATAAGATCTATGGTGGTTAAACAACTTTCTCATTTAGAATACATCAAAAGTAAAGATCTTCGCCAAAAGGCTAAGTCTAAACGGGCGCTCGAAGGGGATGAAAACTCAATTTTCTTCCATGGGATTATTAACGGTAACAGGAATAGATCAAGAATCAATGGCCTCAACATTCAAGGAACTTGGGTGACAGACCCTTTCTTAATCAAAAATCACATCCTTGAAGCTTACAAGTCAAAATTCAAAGAAGATGAGATCTCAAGACCCACATTCTCTAGCAATCTCTTCAAGCATCTTTCTATTGAAGACTCATCATTCCTTGACCTTCCTTTCTCCTCTCAAGAGATTAAAGATGCGGTATGGAGTTGTGGTGGGGAGAAAGCTCCCGGCCCGGATGGGTTTACTTTTAATCTCATCAAAAAACATTGGGCGTTTTTAGTAATGACATCATCTCATATGTCAAGGAATTTGAATCTTCGGCATCCATACCAATAGGTTGCTATTCTTCTTTTATTACTCTTGTCCCTAAAACTGATGACCCACTTAATCTAAATGACTTTAGGCCTATTAGTTTAATAGGTTGTCAATATAAGATTGTGGCCAAAATCCTCGCTAACCGTCTTTCTAGTGTCATCTCATCGGTTGTGGGTGATGTTCAAATGGCATTCATCAAAGGAAGACAAATCATTGATGGCCCCCTTATGGTTGATGAAATTATATCGTGGGCAAAGTTAGCTAAAAAGAAAATATTCTTCCTCAAAGTTGACTTTGAGAAAGCCTTTGATACATTAAATTGGTCCTTTTTGGAGTCTATCATGGATCAAATGGGTTTTAGTAACAAATGGAGGCTTTGGATTCGAGCTTGTCTTGGCTCGGCATACACCTCGGTTCTTGTCAACGGTTCACCAACCCAAGAATTCAAACTTGAACACTTTCCCCTCTTCTTTTTATTTTGGCGGTTGAAGCCCTAAATGTGGCTCTTCTTGAAGCAAAAAATAATCACTCCTTTCGGGGAATTGAAGTTAGGAAAGACAAGGTGTATGTATCACATCTTCAATTTGCGGATGATGCTTTAATAATGGGAGAATGGTCAAAGATTAATGTATTGAACTTGTCAAGACTACTATCTTGTTTCCATCTTGCTTCCGGGCTTAAAGTAAACTTCAATAAAAGTACTATTTGGTATTGGTGTTTCTGAGATTGAGCGGAATTCCCTTGCATCTTCAATTGGGTGTCAACCATCCAACTTTCCATATACCTATTTGGGTCTTCCTATTGGAGCAAATATGTCAAGATGTGATAATTGGCAACCTTTACTAGACCGGTTTCATAAAAATCTTTCATCTTGGAAAACAAAGACTCTTTCATTTGGTGGCCTTTACTCTCTAAATCCGTTCTTGGTAGTCTTGGAGTTTATTACTTTTCTACTTTCAAAGCTCCCAAAACGGTTATTAAAAAGTTTGAAAGTATTAGACGAAAGTTTTTTTGGGGTGGTGGGCTTGACTCAAATAAGATCGCGTGGATTGCTTGGGACAAAGTCATTTCCCCGTTTAAAAATGGAGGTCTTGATATTGGAAGTTTAAGTGTATCTAATCTCAGTTTACTTGCTAAGTGGTGGTGGCGTTTTCATTGCGAAACAAGTTCTCTATGGGCTACTGTTATTAAATCAATTCATGGGCAACATGGAGGGCTTCAAGACATTTCCACCATTAGAAAGAAATCAGGTGTATGATACCAAATCGCTAAGTTAAATCAGGATCTAACTAGCTATGGGATTGATATGCATACTCTTTTCAGATTGAAGATAGGAAATGATGAATCAACAAGTTTTTGGAAGGACATTTGGGTGGGAAGCTCTCCTCTTTGCAATGCCTTCCCAAGGCTGTTTCGGCTCTAGTCACATCCTCTTTGTTGTGTATGTGATCGTGCCCCAACAATGAACTCCTCTACCTTTGTCCCTGTGAACCAACAACATACTGGTCAGATGTCGACTTTGGGTGTGTCTACTGCTCTTCCACAAACTTCGGTTGGAATTGGGCCGATAGGCCCACAAGGCGTATTGTTTCAGTGGGCTTGGATCACAGAGTTAAGATCAACAAAGAAACCATGAAGAATTGATCTTGCTTCAAAACCTTCTTGCAGACTTACGCCTTTCTAGTGACCCCGACACTTGGGTTTGCTTAATTGATAACTCAAGGATCTTTTCCGTTAAAGGTATGAGATAATTAATCTCTAATTCCCTGAATGTTTCATATCCGCCCACTACAAGCTGGAATAAATTGGTCCCGAAAAAAGTTAACATAGCAAGCTGGAGAGTTGTAAACCAAAGACTCCCGACTAGATCAAACTTTTCCAATAGGGATGTTGATTTGCACTCAGTTCTTTGCCCAATATGCAACGAGGAAATTGAGACGGAAGAGCACATATTTGTCAAGTGTGAGATTGCAAAAAAGACGTGGACCGAGGTGCTCAAGTGGTGGAACATCTGTAATGTTCGTCTTGAGAACATCAATGATATTTTTTCCCTTAAGAACCGGGTGAACTTCTCTTCGTCGACCACTAAAATATTTGATGCGGTTATACACTCAACCATTTGGATCCTTTGGCGATTTAGAAACGATACCACATTCGCGGTGAAAAGGCCAAGCAAAGACCTCATTCTCAACGATGTGAAGCAATTTACGTTCAGTTGAATCAAGAAAGCCAAATGTAATTGGTTGGAGTGGCTTTGTAATCCTTGTAACGCTATCTCGTTTACTTGTACTTAATTCTCTAGCTTCTTGCTAGTATTTCCTTTATATTATATATATATATATATATATATATTGTCGTTCAAAAAAATGTTTTGGGTATATATGCAAATATACAAATTTTAGTGGGTATATATGCAATTGTCCCATAATCAAAAACTACATCAGTATAAGGTTAAAATTTTACAAAAAACGTTTTTATCCTTCACGATTTCACTTATAGTATCCATAACTTTCATCCTTGTTATGATGTAACCAAATACATATGTGTTGGGATTTTAGATCTAGTTAACCAGTAACTTCTACGAGTACGCAGCGGATATTGGATCTAGTTAATACAATTATGTTAACACGTAATTAATAAACACATAATTTAATACAATATTAAATAATTAAAAGGGAATAAAGAAGGCTAACTTTGATTGGCAATTGAACTCTAGTAACGGAACAAGAAACCCTACGAAACCTTTAAGTGTCTAAAATAAACACCTCGAAGAGTATCACACACAAACCCGATTCACGTATACGTTCGATGTTGCTAGTCGAGAACGTAATATATAAAACTAAATTAATAGAATGGAACCCACTTGAGATCCACGTACAGTACACCTCCAAGGAAACCAGTAGCTTGAATATGTCCGTGAAAACTAGCTGGAAAACAGCTTGCAAAGCTTACCCGATATCGGACAAACCTTGTCCGATATTCACCCTTTATCCGAGAAATAAAGCTGGGAAAACAGGAGCTGCGAAGCCTTTGATCTTGCTGCTATGTGTCAACAAGGAGACAAGTAGCAACCACCAAACAAACAATCTAAACACTTGCTTATGAAATCAAGTTTAGAACCAAAACCAAGTCCTTCTTGTCGACTTGTGTAGCCAATCGACCAAGAAGAAAAACAAGGAATAGGAGATCAGTTTTAGGGTTTAGAGAAGCTGATATTATGCATGAGAATGCAAGAGGTGGAGGGGAGTTTATATAGTGCACAAGTCGAAACCCTAGAGGATACCCTAGCTTGGTCGACAAGTCTCAAACAAACCCAAACCCACTCTAATCCCTGTACCCGATCAGTTGTGGATCTTTCATGGCCCAAGGCTCCACTCAAACGACCCAATTATGAACTAATAAAAGCCCACGGGTCAATTTAATGATCGGGTCAGTCGCATGCATAAACGGGTAAGTTACAATTCAAGTATTAGTCACGTTCAACACGTATACTCATGTTTATTGCGTGTGCCCCCATCGGCTCATACACGTTTAGTTGTTTTGTCGTGTTTTAGAACTCCCACAAACCAACAGCTCCCACTTGGGAGTTGGTGTGTCGAATGGCACACAAAACTAACGACGGAAACGCCTAGCAAACGCTCTCACTCGCTTTTAACTAAAAGTGTCTGAGAGAATAGTTTCGTAAAAGTTTCTCAGGAGCATGGTCATTCAATGTCTTGCTTTAATCATCCTTTGTTATAGATACCGTTAAACCATGGATTATGGATCTTTAATCATTCCATATAGTTTAACCATTTAGAATCTCGTTATAGATTTTAATTCAGATATACCAAATGTAATCAAGAATCATCTTGAATTACCCTTTGGGTCCGCCGCAGCTTATCCGATTAAATCTGGAGAGCGCCATGGTATCTTTCCGCACATATCAAGTGGAGTAACAAATCCTTTATTGACTACAAGTGTTGTGGATGTTGCTTCACATCACTCCGAAATATAGCTTTTATAACTACCTTGTTCAGATAGCGTTTTGCATATACTTAAAAAAAGTGATATCCACACATAATGTAACTTACTTGCATCTCAAGTCTAAGGACGAAGATAACAAACCATTTTCAATATTTTACTTATGACAAGGATCCAAAAGTAAATGTTTGAAAGTTGGGGAATCCAATATGCATCTCTAGTGAATACATATGAGTTTGGCGGGAACAATCCGAATTCTCGTTAGAATTATAACCAACACTCACGTTTGCCTTATCATAACAATATTCCCATATTGATAACCGACAATGGACATATTTTGAATGATAAATCATATCATGGATTAAACATGCAAAAATGGAATAACAGACTATATGAATATAATAAAAAATACCTCGTATCTTTATTAATCAGAAAATAATAACTGTTTTACAACTCCAAATTATCCAAATACTAATTAACACACAGTTTACATGAGACTACTAGCAGGTACCAAACCTATTTCTCTAGTCAATTTAGAATGCTTAGGGAAATCCAAAGCTTTCGTAAATGGATCATCTAGATTGTCATCTGTGTGAACCTTTAATATCTTCACATCGCCCATTTCAATGGTCTCTCGAAGATAATGAACTTTAGGGCGATAATGTCTAGCACCTTTAGTGATTCCACTTTCATTAGCTATAGTAATGGCTCCAGTATTATCACAATACATATTTATAGGTTCTTCAATTGTGGGAACAATGTTCAACCTTAAATGAATTTACTTAATCCATACACCTCTTTTGATGCATCACAAGCAGCAATATACTCAGCTTCAGTAGATGAAGTAGAAAAATACTTTGCTTAGTGCTTTTCCAATCAACAGCACCTCCATTAAGAACAAATACATATCCAGTATGAGATTTTAAGTCATCAGATCTGCCGATATCCACTTAAGTGTAGCAAGAAACCCCGAGCTCTTGTTCATCTTTTCCTCCATAGATCGAAACATATCCTTAGTATTGCGTAAATACTTAAGAATATTTTTCACAGCAGTCCAGTGAAGTTCACCTGGATTCTGTTGGAATCGGCTTGTCACATTTTGTGCGAACGCAACATCAGGACGAGTACATCTCACAGCATACATAATAGAACCTATAGCCGAAGCATATGGAATTTTTTGCATGCGCTCTTTCGGCAGGTGTTTCAGCACCCTGTGATTTACTCAATTTAGGCTTATCATGCATTGGGATCGCGCCACGTTTGGAGTTCTCCATATAAAATATTTTCAAGATTTTTTCAATGTAAGCACTTTGACTCAAACCAATCAATCGTTTAGATCTGTCTCGATAGATCTTGATTCCAAGAATATATGCTGCTTCTCCTAAATCTTTCATGGCGAAACATCTTCCAAGATAGGATTTTACATCTTGTAACATTGGAATATTGTTTCCCATAATCAATATGTCATCAATATACAGAATTAGGAAAGTGACATAACTCCCACTAGCTTTCTGATATACACATGGCTCATCTTGATGTTGAGAAAATCCAAATTTCTTTATCTCATCATCAAAACCTTTATTCCATTGCCTTGATGCTTGCTTAAGTCCATAAATGGAACGCTTGAGCTTGCATACACGGTTAGGATATTTTGGATCAACAAAACCCTCAGGTTGCTCCATATAGACCTCTTCGTAAAGATGTCCATTGAGGAAAGCAGTTTTGACGTCCATTTGCCATATCTCAAAGTCATAGTATGCAGCTATGGCTATGAGAATCCTTATAGCTCTAATGTCTGCTTCAGGAGAAAAGGTTTCTTCATAATCAATCCCGTAGGTTTGAGCGAAGCCCTTTGCTACGAGACGAGCTTTAAAGGTGTATACCTTACCATCCATGTCAGTCTTCTTCTTGAAGAGCCACTTGCTGCCAACTGTCTTGCAGTTAGGAAGAAGCTCAACTAAGACCCAGACATCATTGTCTTTCATGGATTGCATTTCCACATTCATCGCATCAAGCCATTTCTTGGATTCAGGATCCAACAATGCAGCTTTATAGTTATTGGGTTCACCAAGATCCCCTAACTCATGTTCCTCAGCGTCAATGTATAAACACATACGGTCACGAGCACGGCGTGTCCTATTGGACTTTCGAATGGGAACAATATCACTTTGAGGTTCTTCAATTTCTAGATCATCCTCATCATGATGAATGCTAGTGTCTAAAGAAGGATTTGTATCTTCTTCTTGAAGTAATTCATGATCATCCATACTCCCACTTGCTTTAAGATCCATAAGATTACTCTCAAAGAACTCAGCATTTCGAGCAACAAAAACTTTGTTCTCAGATGGAAGATAGAAAGAATATCCCATAGTTTCCTTAGGGTATCCTACGAAGATACACTTAATAGCTATAGGTTCAAGTTTTTCGTGTTTGGTAAGTGTATCACGCTTAGCAAGTGCCTCACAACCCCAGACTTTTAAGTAAGACAGCTTAGGGGCTTGCCCATGCCATACCTCGTATGGTGTCTTTTCAACCTTCTTAGTTGGAACCATATTGAGAATGCGTGCAGCAGACTCAAAGGCATAATCCCAAAAGGACTTTGGAAGAGTAGTTTGTTTCATCATAGAACGCACCATGTCAAGCAGGGTTCGATTTCTCCTCTCAGATACACCATTGTGTTGTGGAGTATAAGGAGGAGTTTGATGGGCAATAATCCCATGCTCCTTAAGATCATCCAAAAACTCTTGACTCATATATTCACCTCCACGATCAGAACGTAGTGATTTTATGGTCTTCCCGAGTTGATTTTCTACTTCCTTTTGAAACACTTTGAATGTTTCAAACACTTCATGTTTATGTTTCAGCAAGTAAACATAACCATACCGACTATAGTCGTCAGTGAAAGTCACGAAGTAATTTGCTCCTTGTCTTGAAGTGATTCTAAATGGGCCACATACATCTGAGTGTATAAGTCCAAGTAAATCTTTAGCCCTTTCCACTTGATGTGAATAAGGTTTTCTAGCCATCTTACCAGACATACAAGCAACACACTTTTCAATAGACTTAATGTCAGATGAGTTGAGAAGTCCATCCTGTTGCAACTTCTCCATGCATTTCTTGGTAATGTGTCCAAGATGACCATGCCACAAGATAGCAGAGTCCAAGTTGGTCTTGGCTCTTTTATTGCTTACAGCAAACATAGAACTTTCATTTGTATTTGAATAAGACATTTCAATTTCATAAACACCATCACGAGGAATAGCAGTAAAATAAACAACGTTATTCTTAGAAATTGAAATATAATTATTCGATTCAAAATAGTTATTAAAACCATCGTCATACAAAAGAGAAACTGAAATAATCCCCCTAGTAATAGAGGGAGCATAATGACAATCTTTTAAAACAATAACTAATCCACTAGGGAGTGATAAATGATAGTTTCCAATAGCTTCAACTTCTGCCCACTGACCATTGCCCACGCATGCACTTAAAGCTCCCGGCTTCACTTCCTACTGCCCCTTAGACCCCGAGTATTATTACGATGTGAGTACCACGCCAGTGTCATATACTAAGGATGATTTATGGAAAGAGTAGAGTTCTATAGTGAAAATACCTGAAGAACTAGCTGCAAGAGACTGTTTCTTCTTTTTCATTAACTCGGCGAGATACTGGGGACAATTCCTTCTCCAATGTCCTGTCTCACCACACTGGCAACATGTAGCGTCCTTTGCTGGATTATCCTTCTTGGGTGGTGGAGGAATCTTGGTTTTTGTTGTATAGGAATTAGCATCATAACCAAACTTGGGTCTACTTTTTCCAATCCCATGATTCCCCTTAGCAGCCTTGAACGATTTGTTTTTCTTTTGGTTTTTCTGGACCTTACCACCACGCACATAATGGAGTGCAGGTGCAGCATCTTTCTTTGGCAATGTCTGCTCATGTTGCTTAAGCATAGCATGCAGTTCATTTATAGTCTTCCCCATGCTGTGCATATTAAAGTTCTGCACAAACGAGATGTACTCTTTAGAAAGACCAATTAAGATCAGACTAATGCCATAATGCAGAGTAACTGGGTGACCAAGACGTTCCAAACTGTCAATGTTGCTCTTCATCTTTAGAACATATGAGCTAACCGATTGACCCTCTTCCTGCTTGCAAGCGTGGAATTCACGTGCAGTTTGTAGAAGCTCTTGTTCTGCTTGTTGGGAGAACATAGACTTCATCTCCTGAAGCATGTCATAAGCACCAAGATGAGTTAGATTTCGTTGGATCTCTAACTCCATGGTCATGAGCATGAAGGCAGCTATGTCCTTTAAACCTTTGACCCAAGCAAAGGTGAGTGTAAGAGCCTCGGGTAGGACAGGGTAGCCAGGAGTAGCAACATGTGCTGCAGGTATGGGATGCTCTAGATAAGCTTCCTTATCTTGGTGATAGTATAATGCAAAGCTGGCGATACCAATCAATGAAATTAGGTCCAGTGAGTTTTTGTTTCTCAAAGAAACTCCTGAGTATCGAACTGTTTCCGATTGAAGTAGTCATCTACAATTGAAAAGTTCAAATAATTAGTATTTTCGATAATTACATTCTTAAAGAATTAACTACCCAATTAATTACTAATAAGACTAAGATCCAACTTGTAACCCCATTAATTACCATAGGTCTGACCAGTGTATAAAAAATGTGTTAGGAATTGGAAACTCCAGTGTGAAGTGTCGGTCACCCCAAATATTATCTAGCATAAGTTAGCTCGTAGACTTGTAGTTATTTACGTTGTTTAGTAGTTAATTAGTTAGTTTGTAGCGTAGTTTAGTTTAGAGCAACACCGTGGAGGAAGGACGGGTCTTTACCCACTGTATACCTGATCCACAGGCCGATAGGAGGTCGTATTGTCTGTAACTATAAATACCCCTTCCATCCATGGAAGGGGTGGTGCTTTTCAATCTAACCTTTCATATTTTGTTCATCAAGTCTCTACCAAGAAAACACCCAACTCTCTACTTTCTCTCTCTAATGGCTAACATGTATTTTGATCATCCAAGACCACCCGAATCATCAAACACAATAAATATTCGATCCTACAATTGGTACCAGAGCCAAGGTTATTGTGTTTTCTTTGATTTGTGTGGTTCGAATCTCGTGTTTAAAACTGTTTTGTATCACTTTATATGGTCGAAAACATTTTTCTTGTTCCTATTCTTGTTATAACTGTTTTGATTCTATGTTGTTGATAAGAAAATTGTTTTCCGTTTACTTTTTGATATACTATTTTTAACAAGTTTGAGTCTCTTTTGGTCAAAAACTAAGAAGTCATTGGGTATAATCAATTTTTCAACATCTGTCTTCGTCATTATCTGCTTGTCAAACTGCAAGTCTAACATGGGTCAAAATAAAATATTTCATTGCACTTCCATATGATGTTTCTGGGTTTCATTTGAATATGGTCGGAATTTGACCGGAAATCTCATCGGAAAAATGTCAAATGCCTTGCTAACGACTTGTGGTCATTCTTCATAGCGACTTGTCTAAGTGTCCTGATTCACTGTACCTCATTTTTAGCGACTTGGTGCAGCGAGTTGTGTAATATGTCTGCCTAGTGACTTGTATTTACAAGTCATAGCGAGTTATGCTTTGAAGCTGTTATAGCGACTTAGTTAAAAAAACTTTGCTAGCGACTTGTTAACTGGAAAAAAAATGTGGCGACTTATGTCAAGAAAAATACCTAGCGACTTAGTGCTAGCGACTTGTTACTTAACAAGTTAGCAACTTGTTTGTTTTGACTAAGCTAGCGATTTGCTTTGAATAAGAACAAGACCTAGCGACTTGGCTCATGACTCAGTAGCGACTTGGTGACAGAAATGAAGAAGAAAAGTGACTGAACCAAGACTACGACCACAAAAAGACTTAAACCGTATACCAAACGACTCAACACAAATACCATCATCAAAACCAAAAGACTCGTGAGACCTCAGTACCATTACCATCATCAATCAAACAATACCATGACATAACCCCAACATCAAACTCAAGCCATCCTAATCTCAACTACCTCAACAAGACTCAAAGATTAAAACGATAACATCACAAATTCTCAGAATTATTTTCGTGGCACTTTATTGACATATTGAGACTTACTAGAGTCTTAGACACGAAAAAATCATCATCATAGATCTATGTTCGTTACAATATCCGAAACAATATAAGAAAATGAATATAACAATACTGTTATTTTTTTATCTTTGTTCAGTTTTTTAATTCGATAATTTGAAGATCTCAGTTTAGTTCGTTCGCTTTATTCAAAGAACCATCAAGCCTCTTAAGGTCAAAAGCGAAAGAAACTATACCATCATCGATCTATGTTTCTGAAGCTAAGCTTCTTTGTTATCCGAAGCTAATAGAAACTGAGATATAACATGTAGGTTATTCTCCTTTCTTTGTTTCATTTTTTATGTCACACAAGGTCAAATCTACAAAAACACAAACAAAGATAAGAAATCTACCTTGATGCCGTCTCAAATGAACCATCCCTGTGGTTATGTCACATCTTTTCTCGAAGCCATCCCTGTGGCTGAGAAAAGTCCAAACCGATTCATGATTTGATGAGTGGTTTGTTTTGAGAAGAGAAGATAAAAAGGGAACGGATTTATTCTTGTAAATTTGGGTAAGTAGCAGATATGTAGAGGAGAGGGGTGGAGGTTATATCTTTTAGGGTTTGGTTAGAGAAGTAAAATTAAGGTCAAGTTGTGTGAAGTGAATGTTAAATACCCGGATTCTTAGGGTTATTTCTGAGTTAGTTCATGGGCTTCTCGTAGGCTGAGTTTCAAGGGCCATAAATCGGGTATATGGTGTTTCTTGGGCCTAATTCTTTCCGTGATTAATTGGTTTCGATGGTCTGGACATATTATGTTACTTCATTTGATAAAGTGAGTTTAACTACAATTTTTTTGTGTTAAATGATTTCGTTGGATTGGACATGGAATTTTGGTAGTATGTTGGATGATGGACTTAGACATTAAAACGAGATCAATATAAACCTTGATTAATTAGACAGGAACATAAGCTTAATTGGACATGGGCTTTCTAAAGCTTAAATTGATCATGTTTAGTCACTATATTGGATCGGGTGTTAGTTTCTTGTTCACAGGATGCAAATTAGTAGATGATGTGATTTGAGGTAATGATGAGATTCAGTGGGTTATGAGGAGTGGTACTTTGGTATACACATTTTCACGAATAATATTATGTCACGGCTTGAATTAATGGTTGAACAAAGTTGACTACGGGGTTGTTTGGACGGTATTTCTTGTTTGGATTTGCAGTAAGATTTTCCGGGCGCGCTACTTATTTTCGTCTTCTTTCTTTTTACCCTTCCGCGAAGATGACTTGTTTGGACGTTTATTGAGAGTGATAAAGACTTGGCTATTTAGTTGCGTTTGTGATTCTTTCTCACTTAACCCACAACGTAGCTATCACTTCGGTGTCTCACTCAGTTGAGAATGTCAAGAGGTTTTGTACATTGGGTAAACCGTTTCTTGTTCACGAGGATTAGTACAAGTTTAAGTAACAAATCTGGGGAATTTAACGTCATGTTCGAGTTTGATATATCGGGTTTACTTCTTCATGTGGTCACTGCAATTGCTGACAGATTGAGTGAATGATGTGTTTACCAATGTGTTTACTGGATGGTTGATGATACTGTTGATGTTGGTTAATGAATCGTTGATGAACCATTGCATGTTCTCCTAAAACAGATATTCACCGAAACCGAAGTTGTCATAACACATTCAAGCTAACATTGTTTACGGTTTTGTCTTGATTTTGTAAAATCCCGCGAAAGAATCTATTTCTAGGTTTAAATCATAGACTTGTAAAATTCCGTGACAGTGGAAACATCCTGGTAATTGTAAAATGCATTTCCGGATCTATCTTACGGTTTATTCTTGGTTTTGTAAAATCTCGCGAAAGATACTATTTTTCGGTTTTAACCATAGAGTTGTAAAATCTCGTATTGATGGAACCATCTTGGAGAAAGGAAAGCATATTTCGGGATCTTATCTGATGCTGGTGCTACGGTTTCTACTTCGAAGAAGGGATAAAAAGGGTGTACTTTATAATTTGGATGTGTGTTTGGATATTCGTCACGGCAGTTTGGTCATTGCTTGGTTTTATGGGGTTATGTGCTTTTAACCATGGTCGGGATGAAACCACTATCAAAGTTCACTTTTAAGATCAAAGAAGGCTAGATTTGAGCTTTTAACAAGATGTGACAACGGAGTTAATTCACTATTATTTATTTGAGGTTGAAGTGAAATATCACGGGCAAGTGTACTTAGTATCTGAAGGTATCGGGGATGGTTGGATGAAGATTCTTCATGATCCTTGTTCGAGCTTTTTCCAAAAATGAAGACTTGGAAATCTAGTTATTTTTTAGAGTCTATTTTTTTCTGGGGGAATTGGGCTCTTTTTGCCACAAAAATATCTATCACTTTAAGGAGTTACGTTGTAGTGCTCAGTGTCACATTCAATTATGGATTTTCAAGAGGTAAAGTACGTCTTATACTTGATGGTTGGTTGGATGAAGAGTATAGAGCACTTAGAGATTCAATGAAGAATGAAGTCTCGGCACCGCTCTTTGTTACATATGTGCAAGTTTAAGTCACGAGTTCGGGTTAGTTTACTTCAGGGTCAAATTCATCATATTGGGTTATCTCCATCAGCTGTCACTACAAAGAGCCTACTGAATGATAATGGTGGTTGATTACATGTTTTGCCAAAAGATTTGAATAGAGAGAGATAATGACGTTTGAATACTTCAGTTCAAGCCTCGTTCCTCAAAGAAAAGAAAAGTGTACGTGTCAGTGCGCTTTATCTTCAGAAGAAGAGAAATCTTCTCATTAATGACCATTCTCATCAGCATGCTTCATACTTTTTCCACACGCTTTCAGTTATCAAGTGAACCGGGCTACTGTTGATTGTTTTCTTATTCCAATTGCTCAACTATAATGACGATGGCGACATCATGTGCTAATTTTTCGGGGGGAGAAGTGTGTATATAATACTTTTGGATGATCTCACTTATTCAATCAAGAATGGCATCTTCGTATGCAATTCTTGAGGGGGAGAAGAAGTATGATAATTCTGCATGGTTGATTGTTATTAGAGAATAAATGGTCAAACGGCTCCAAACTCATGTAAGAACCGAGCTTCTTCTTATCGGGTCATTTCTGCATGGAGTTTCTTCTAAGATCCGTTGGTTGACATCTTCACAGGCTGATACAATTAAATGACAAAGTGCTTCCAGTTGCGGGGTTGATTTCCTTGATGAACATCTTTTTGTTCTTGTTTAATTGGGAGGGATTTGATTTAAGGGGATTTGCTATTTGTAAGTTAACGGGAATGCATTTGGTGAGTTGAAGATGTTGACTTTCTATTCCCCAACTGGACAATCTTGAAGAAGGTCGAGTCTACAGTCTGTTCTACATTTTATGATGCATGTTAGAAGACTAAAGACGAGTTCCATTTAAAGATCTAAGACTTCTTCTTAATCTGAGCATTTATCAAAAAGATTGTCAGTTTAGGGGAGGGCACTAATTGGGGGAGAGTGAAATCAGATTCAATCCCAATTAGACTTGCTCACACTGATCTTCAGCAAGTTGATTCTCACAGATATATTTTTGCTAATGGTATTCTTCTCAAAAGATTTCGAGCATTTGGGCTTATAATATGTTGCTGATTTTGAAGTGTCAAAACCAACAAGGGGGAAGGAGACACGCATCTAAACGCGAGTAAACTTGATGAACTTAACACTTCTAAGTAATTGAAGATATCCCGGGAAGACAAATGTTATTACCGAAGAGAAACTCAAGGTTTGACTCATGGCGAGTAAACTTGATGAACTTAATTCTTCTAAGTGATTGAAGATATCCCGGGAAGACAAATGTCATGACCGCAGAGAAACTCAAGGTTTTACTCATCAAGGCGTTTAGTGTTATTATTCCAACTACGTGGGGGAAGTGATGGAAGAGTTAGTTTCTGAAGATAAAAGAGGTACACAAGTGTGTGATGATTTCGATGTTATCGCAATCATCAGGGGAGAGAGAATTGTGTACATTGGGGATGCTCAGCTGTTTTACTTGAGGGCTTAATCAGTGATTCAGAGATATAATCACTTATTCCGGTGTTGACATCCGCAGAGATTGTCACCCGCAGAGATAATCAGTGATTTGGCCTGCTTCTTCAATGTTATCGGTTATTCTCTCTTTGGGCATTCGGGTACTTCGGGTTCTTGAGCTTCATACACTTTCTTCAGGGGGAGAGAAAAGTATACATCGGGGTTATTCTTTGGATATTGGACTTAATCTGCTACTTCGATGGTATAAGTTTCTCTGTCTTCAGGTATATGTGTATTCGGGTTCGTGAGCTCTAGTCTAAGAGACTGACTGCGTCAAGTCATCTACTTGGGGGAAGTGTTCTCTTGACACCTGTTTGGAATGGATTGCTTCAGACTTCAGTGGTTATGAAATGTAAGAAGATTATTTAAAGAGTGGGATGATACGTTGCTGTTCTTGTTGATGATATAACCCCGAACGAAGAATCTCGATTATCGTTCTTAAAAGGAGCAGCGGGATTTATGATAATGGTGTGCTTCTCTGTGCACCTGGCTAAGGCAAGCTTGAAATAGAGCTTCGAATCTGCTCATCTAAAGGATTTTCGGTTTGGGGGGAAGCTGCCAAAGTCTCACTTTCAGATGGTTTAATTTCTTTCTTCGATTCAAGAGCCCTGGAAGCTTTGGTGGTGAATGTTTAAGAGTTGATGACTTCTATCTTCTACGACGTGCTGCTCGATATCCTTATATCGGTACTCGTATCATCATCTTCTTTAACTATATCATCTTATCTATCTTTGTATATATTTTTCAGAAAACAAAATACAAAATTATAAAACCAACAAAAAGAAAATAGAAAAATAGAAAATTTCAAAAACCCATAAAAATCAGAAAATTTGAAAAATACCAAAAATATGCTTTCTCAAGACATGTCTTCTGGTATCGATAACATCTGTGGTCTTAGAAATGTCATTCAACAATGGCACGACACCATAGATGAAATTCAAACAGGAGGTGTAAATAATCTTTTCAAACATGTCACAAACTATGGCTTACAGTTAATTCAGACTGTAACCCGCTCTTCAAAATTATGGCTTGCAGTTACTTCAGACTGTAACCCGCGCTTAAACCATGGCTTGCTATTATTTTCGATAGCAACCCGCTCTTCAAGGAAGGAAAGTGCTGTGCTAAACCAATTTTCTAAAAATTTCGTGCACTTATCTAAAACAAAATGAGGAAAGTATGTCGAAGGACTGCTGTTCCTACTCAAATATTTTTCCGTCTAAAATTCTTCAGAAAAATATTTGTTGTTTTTCAAAAATGGTGGTAAATGAGTTGCTTGAAAATCAATCTAATTCAGAGCTTTCGAAATAAAATGAAAACTCAATCAATGACTTCAGTGCTTTTAAACTTTTCAAAGAAAGAGTCATTGATTGAGGGGGAGAATGTTTTTCAAATTTACATCATCTAACGGACTTTCTTAATCATCCTACGTGCTTATCTGAAAAATGTAATTGCCTATGTTGAAGGACTAGGTTTCTAGGATGTGATTGTTAGGATTAGATGATTATAGATTGATGAACACATTATTCCCATACCCTTTATGATCTGATTGATTTGATGAATTGACTTTTACTAGTCGATTGCTGTTTGGGTGATGTTGACCACCATATATCTGTATGTGTGTTCACTAACGTATGCAGGTATATTGGTTTATAAGAATGTTCCCGATCCGGATCCCACAATGATGATTGGATGCCGAAAGGAAAGGGTAACTATATCTTGGGTTGACAAATGAAGAAACGGAGCTTAATTTGACTTCCATGGAGAGTTGGCATAAATGCAACGTAAGAGGTCTCACTGCATCAGCAGATGGTTTTCTTCTAAGTGATTAAAGAAACGGAGCTTAATTTGACCTCAGTTGGCATTAAAATGCAACATAAGAAGTCTCACTGCATCAGCAGATGGTTTTTCTTCCTGCCCTACAGCAACAACAGAAGCTTCTCAACCACCTTACGTATCTTTGTGCAGGATACCATTTTTAAACAATTTTGAAAAAGAAAAAAAAAATTGATTAAACTGTTTTGAAAATGGAAAATATTGTTTTGAAAACTAATTGGACTTAAATTTGAAAATCACCGGACTTCATGTTATCAAAACTCAAGTCACTCAATCATCGACTACGGTCATCGATTGAGGTGAAGAGTGATTTAAAATATAATATTTTCATACAATATCTCTTCATAAAAGTTCCGGTTTGTAAGTTAAAATGTGATGATCTAAAGATTTAATGTTATGTCATGGTATGATTTTCTTTAAAACTCAAAGATCTGACAAAATGAAATTTTTTTTGTTCTTGTTTGATTGTGAAATTGTTTTATTTTACTAAAAGATCTCTTAAAACAATCATACCTGACACTAACAATCTTTAATGTCTTAAATTGGTCCTTATCTGTCATTTTTCTAAATCAAATCTTGCCACGTCTTTCCCCTAAAAATTTTAAATGATTTAAATCAATTGGGATCACAAATCTCAAAAAGTTTGAAATTTTTGATCGGGGGAGAGATCGTGATTTAAATCTCAAATCGGTTTTAAAGGGTGATTGTTTCATAAGCACTCCTTCCTTCATGTGCCAAACGATTTTGAAATACATAATGCACATGATTGTGGAGGAGCATTTAACCATAAACCAGAAGAGTATTTAAACAAGGCTACATTTTCTCCAATGTTTTCTAAACCTTATTAAATCACTTGGGATCCAAAATCTCAAAGGGTTTGATATTTTTGATCGGGAGAGAATTTGTAATTTAATTAAGAAATGTGATAAATGATGATCGATTTGACTCAAAGTGCAGGCTGCTCTCCTATATGTGCTAAACACTTTCGAATCTCGAAGCACATATTGAGGGGGAGCGTTTCTAAAGATGTTAAGCTATCAAGGTACAAAGGTTTCAAAGTTTTATCATAATGTACCTTGATTGTTTTTCTAAATGGTTTCTTAATGGTTTTTGTGATCGTGGTTGTGCTTCAAAAGAACTCTTTCCTCCATGTGATAAGATCGATTTCAAATATCCAAAGCACATATTGAGGGGGAGAATTTACCAAGAAAATCAAATGGCTTTTTCTACGGAAATTGTGATCAAGAAATTATTTCAAAGAACTCTTGCCTCCATGTGCTAAACAATTTCAAGATCATATGCACAAGTTGAGGGGGAGCATTTCTAAATGATCAAAACTATTAAGGTACAAAATGTTTTGATATCACAAGTACCTTGATTTATTTTCCAAATGATTTTTCAATTGGTTTCAAAGAAGATTGAACAATACCAAAAGACCGACCAATTTACTTTATGCATGGTGTTATAAGGATGGTTAGGTTATGTATTTGTTCTCACGATTCGCCAGAGCCGGAGGGATATACCCAGGGACAATCCACTAGATAGTGTAGAGTCCTTAGGTATGATGAAAAAAGGAGAAAAATGAGAAATGGGAAGAGTGCAGACTGAGACTGAGCTAGTACTGGAATAAACCCAACAAGGTTCTAGTTATGAAGTCTCGGTAAGCACTGAAGGGGTTGAAGAATGAAAAAGAAATGAATGTGAAAAAGGGTGAAAAGAAATAGCCCTCTATTAATTCAACCTTAGGGCGCATAACCGGTTCAATACATATGCTACTGGTGGTTACTAAGGTAACACTGGTATTGAAGACAAGACGTCATGGACCCAGTGACGCACTGCACTACACTTCCCAAGCTACTTAAGTTCCTCTTAAAAGGGCTTGTTTCATTCTCACGGGGAACCGACATAATCTATCGACTTTCTCTTAGAGATTGTTGATATTGAAGAAGGAGACCCTCTCCCTAGTCTCCGGCATAGGAACCAAATGTGCACAATTGAGTCTAGAGCCAAGAGATCATCCACATTATCTCATTAGGACACAAAATTAATGAAGACTTGCTGTTTCACACAATGTGGAAAGTAATAATATATCTTAAGAGTCCTAAGCATTATCCTTGTGGTATTGCCAGAACATCCGAGTGATATGTAAAATATTCACGATGAAGATGGAAATCCTTCTAGAGCTAACATCAAACAAGCTCTTGGTGGGTGACATGTGAGATCTTGCAAAAGATCAAGCTTGTGACAACTGGATAGAAACAATGGGGCGATTCATTCTTAAATCAACCTTGGTCCAGGAAATGGATTGACGGATACATTTGAAAAACCGGTCGTTGTGCTCAACAATTCTTTTTTCTAGCACATCGACTGTGTATTAATCTTTCAAAATTAAAAGGGGTATTTATGATTGAAAATTGATTTTTCTTATAAAACCTTCGTCGTATTGCAAAACTCTTTCTTCAAGCAATACGCGATTGTTTTCAAATCATTTTCTATCAATCAGTAAATCTGAATTTTCTGGTTCACTCACTCCGTGTTGTCTTCTTTGAGATGTTCCGGTTTGAGAACGGCTAGAACAGCTGCGAAACCCTGTCAAGGAGATTCTTCGAATCCTACCGATCACAGCAGTACTGTATCTGATCAACGGGAACCGTGGGCGTGTACCTCAATTCAACGAAAGTGATCAAAGACACTTTCGTGTGTTTTATTGCTAACTGTTGTTTGCAAGTACATTTGGACGGTTGCAGCTGATCAAAATTGAGGAGTCAATCCAAAGCCGCATGCTCACAGCATCCACACTTAATTGAAGAAATCATGACTGGTGCATATCTACATAACCTGGCTCAGATATTTCTATACTATGTTCCTGCTGCGCTGCTGCAAATATCTTGAACCAGTAAAAGCTTCCGCTACTCTGATGAAAATATGTCATGATTCAAAAGTGTGAGCATGTCGGTTCGAAAGTCACAACTTCACATGATGGCAACACAATAAAGGGTGATCCTGAGATTTACTGTGGTTGATGATCTCGAAGAAAGCTCGAAGATCATCAAAGATGTGGATCAGTTAAAGATCTCCACTTAAAGTACAAATCAATGAAGACTTTGAAGAATCGCTACAAAAGCACAAAGATTGCGAAAGTGAAGAATTCAAGTCTACGAGCTCAAGACTGAAGATTATATAGAATGCTAGGATTCAAAATGTAAAACATGGGGTGACCTCCCTTAGGGGAGATTGTTAAGAATTGGAAATTCCAGTGTGAAGTGTCGGTCACCCCAAATATTATCTAGCATAAGTTAGCTCGTAGACTTGTAGTTATTTACGTTGTTTAGTAGTTAATTAGTTAGTTTGTAGCGTAGTTTAGTTTAGAGCAACACCGTGGAGGAAGGACGGGTCTTTACCCACTGTATACCTGATCCACAGGCCGATAGGAGGTCGTATTGTCTGTAACTATAAATACCCCTTCCATCCATGGAAGGGGTGGTGCTTTTCAATCTAACCTTTCATATTTTGTTCATCAAGTCTCTACCAAGAAAAAACCCAACTCTCTACTTTCTCTCTCTAATGGCTAACATGTATTTTGATCATCCAAGACCACCCGAATCATCAAACACAATAAATATTCGATCCTACAAAATGGGACAAGAGGTAAGCGACGAGCGTTAATTGCATAATGCAACTCTTAGATTTATGAGACTGTTTAAGGCATTAGTATCAAGTAATAATGTCAAAAGCATGTTTAGTTCTCATCGTATGTCTCGGGTCCGAGGTCTGACCAGGTTAACTCGATATAAGTCGACCAAGTATGAACATGTAAAAATAACCAGAGGTCTGACCAGTGAGAAATAATTACCATGGGTTGGAAAGGCCCTTAGATCTAACCAGAGAAGTCAATCCAAGTGCACGTGTCCATAGTTGGGTGGCATAGACTTAATATTAACAAATAGGTATGCACACATAAATGTGGTAAAAGTCGTGTACAAAGAAGCATGCAAAACAACTTTGTAACACTAATTTTAAAAACTTTTTGATAATGACACTGTAGTGATCATCATGGTTCACGGTAGCTCCAATCGAACGCACATGGAGGCAGAGGACCAGGTAAGCACATAAGCATAACCTTAGACATCCTTTCAGTGAGACTGTGCTCACTTCTTTAAACCCCCTTTCTAGTTTGTTCTAGTGGGTGAGCCGTACATCCCAAGTGTCCATAGCGTCTAGTTTTTAAATACTTGAAAACGTGTTTCATATATTAGGTCACTTTATTTTACAAAAAAAATTTCCACGAATTAAATAGCAGGTCACAATGAGCATGGTATTTTGGCGTGTAAATAAAGACCAATATTAATGTTATGGTTACGATATGTATTATTCCATATTGCATACAATTAGGTGTCAAAGCAAGTAATAATGCATATATAGGAATCACAAACATACAAGCATAAACATCAATATTAAATAATCACATATTGTTCTGAGTCCTCTTACGAGTCTTCTCCAAACGGAGAACCATAAGACCGTCACAAGGATGCAGTACCTAGATCGCCCCATACATCACTTAGAAAAGCAATTGAGTGGGTCTTGTGGCCGGAAAAACACATAAAGCATGGCAATCCCAATTAACAAGTAATAACGCAATATATGTATTTAATTCAATATGTAATTCTAATTATCACAATAATTCTAATTAACAATGAATAAATACAAATTAACTTTTAATTCTAATTAACAAGTAATTTAAATTTAACATGTAATTCTAAATTAACAACTTAATTTTTTAATTAACAAGGTAATTATAATTCACATGTAAATTAAATTCTAATTAACAAATTAACTCTAATTATCAATATAATTTTAATTTGTGTGTGACTAGTTATTATTTATTAAAAATTGACAAGTATTGCATGTGGTTGTCAAAATTAAAATAAAACAAAATAACTAAACTAGGTTTCATGCAGTCCTTTTAAAACATGTTTATTAATATCAGAAACGTGTAACCCATAATCGCAAAAACGAGTTGGCTCGTGATGCCACTGTTGGGATTTTAGATCTAGTTAACCAGTAACCTCTACGAGTACGCAACGGATATTGGATCTAGTTAATACAATTATGTTAACACATAATTAATAAACACATAATTTAATACAATATTAAATAATTAAAATGGAATAAAGAAGGCTAACCTTACTTGGCAATTGAACTCTAGTAACGGAACAAGAAACCCTACGAAACCTTTAAGTGTCTAAAATAAACACCTCGAAGAGTATCACACACAAACCCGATTCACGTATACGTTCGATGTAGCTAGTCGAGAACGTAATATATAAAACTAAATTAATAGCTTAATACTTGAATGGAACCCACTTGAGATCCACGTACAGTACACCTCCAAGGAAACCAGTAGCTTGAATCTGTCCGTGAAAACTAGCTGGAAAACAACTTGCAAAGCTTACCCCGATATCGGACAAACCTTGTCCGATATTCACCCTTTATCCGAGAAATAAAGCTGGGAAAACAGGAGCAGCGAACCCTTTGATCTTGCTGCTATGTGTCAACAAGGAGACAAGTAGCAACCACCAAACAAACAATGTAAACACTTGCTTATGAAATCAAGTTTAGAACCAAAACCAAGTCCTTCTTGTCGACTTGTGTAGCCAATCGACCAAGAAGAAAAACAGGGAATAGGAGATCGGTTTTAGGGTTTAGAGAAGCTGATATTATGCTTGAGAATGCAAGAGGTGGAGGGGAGTTTATATAGTGCACAAGTCGAAACCCACTCTAATCCCTTTACCCGATCAGTTGTGGATCTTTCATGGCCCAAGGCTCCACTCAAACGACCCAATTATGAACTAATAAAAGCCCACGGGTCAATTTAATGATCGGGTCAGTCGCATGCATAAACGGGTAAGTTACAATTCAAGTATTAGTCACGTTCAACACGTATACTCGTGTTTATCGCGTGTGCCCCCATCGGCTCATACACGTTTAGTTGTTTTGTCGTATTTTAGAACTCCCACAAACCAACAATATGATGGTTTTGGGGGATTTGAGAGAGTTTGGTGGTTGAGAGAGGTTATGAGTATGTGTGTGTTAACTTGAGAGTAAATGAGGGGGATAAAAGACAAGGATGATGATAACGGGAGACGAATGAGAAGGTGAGTAAATGAGCGGTTCTTAAGAGAGAGAGGGAGAAGATATGAGTGTTTGAGTGTGAGTGATAAATGAGATGTGCCAGGCACGTGGGTTATCAAACTTTGAAAAAAGTTTGATCTACAATGAACCAAACATCTATTTTATTTTATTTTTTGTATTTTATATAATACATTGTTTATTAATATTAAATTAAATTTATAAAAATCAAAATTAAACACTAGTTTTTGAGATATCAAATAAGTAGAAGTGACTTGAACTTCAAATTTAGAAAAACGAATATTTATATTATTGTTTTTTGCATTAAACTTAAAAAAATGAATGTTTTAAACTTAAATCTCCGATCGATACTCAGGTATTGTAAAGGGAATTGATTGGCACACTCTTATTTGTTATTTGTACACTCAAATGTACAAACCGGTAAAACAGCATATGATAAATGTACAACTGATTAATGCACAGATTTGAGTGTACAAATAAGAAATTGGAGTGTACAAATCATTAGCCTATTGTAAAACCCACGCAACATTTGTCATCCCTATATATACCACCTTTTATTATCTTTTTCACATATCATATCCTCAACTTTCACAATCGTAAATCGTAAGTTCTCTTTGTTTTTCACCTTTGTTCTTGTGTTTTTTGTTTTGGATTTGAATGTGGGCAGAACCACTTAATGCAGATTCTTTTATTTTCTTTCATCATAAGTACCAACTTGAATACTTACATTTGTAGGTGAATCTTGTCATCTTGTTTTTCATTCTTTTACCACCAAAATCTTGTGTGATTTTTTATTAGTTTTCTTTTTTTATGGTTGTGTCGATTGCTAAGCTAGCTAGGATTTGCAATGCATGGCTTCTATTATTTGTGTTCAGCCTACTAATGTTTGCTGATTACTGTAAAGGGGTAGAAAATCTAATTATGTTGCCTTTTTTTTTTTTTTTTTTTTTTTAATTTGGTTCGATTTATTAATTATAGAACTTGAAAACTAATATAGTGACCTCAAAAGTTGGATTGTTATATGTTGGCAATGGCGATACTTTCACTACGCGTTTTCATGATTCTTGTCATATGTTGCTGTGCAACTTTTGCTGAATGTATGACCATGAAGTACAAAGACCCGACTCAACCACTACGTATTCGGATAAACGACTTGATGCTCAGAATGACAATAGAAGAAAAGATCGGTCAAATGATACAAATTGATAAATCAGCTGCTACACCTGATGTAATGAAGAACCACTTTATAGGTGAGTTGCAAGTTTACTATCTTATTTCTTTGTATTCAAATACTTCAAGATTCATATAACTATATAAGGATTATTATTCTAATTAATGGGTTTTGACATATCGACAGGGAGTTTATTGAGTGGTGGAGGGATTAATATGGTTAACGAGTTTCAAAAAGGATCGTTGTCTACTCGTTTGGCATATACCGATGATGCATGGGAATGATGATGTTAATGGCAATAGTAATGCTTTTGGAGCCACCATTTTCCCACAGAATGTTGCCCTTGAAGAAACAAGGTAAATAATCATATGTAGTTTTATAGTTAGTCTTTAATTTTCTTCAGCCAAGTTTTTGCTCTATGTTTCTGTCTTTTTTGCTCTAGTATCTTACTAGAGAGTATTTATAATGAAAAGCTGTTAAAAAAATAGTTTTTGCTATATAATAAGGTGAGGATAATTAGATAAATCTACAGTTTGTCAAAATTTGATTATCTAAGGATTTACTGGTTACTAATTCACAATAAATTATAATCCAATAATCAACGGACAATCACGTTCACATTGTCATGCTAAAACAGTACATTTGATAGATGAATGTTTTTTTTTTCTTATTAGAGTTTTATTTAGGAAAAAAGCTATAAATTCATAACGTACTTTACAAAAAAACTCATTATGCTCTCTCTACTTCACTTATTGTCATTATACATAACCGTTTTCATTTTATTCGTTTATTTTCTGTCCGTTTTTATCCGTTTTCGTAAATCGTCCATTTTATCCGTTTTCATTTTAATATGTCCGTATAAAACAGATAAAACGGATAAAACCGTTTTGACATGGATAATAAAAACGGTTTTAATCCGTTTTATCTGTTTTATCCGACAGATTAAAATAAAACGGATAAAAATAACGATTTAAACGGATAAAACGGACAGAAAATAACCGAATAAAATGAAAACGGTTATGTATAATGATATCGACTGGAAACAACATTAAGTATAATGACAATAAAAAAAGTTGAGAAAGCACAATGAGTTATTTTGATAAAGTACATTAAGCATTTATAGCTTTTTTCCTTTTATTTATTTATTTTTTCTGGAAACCTTGAACAGAGATCCTGAATTGGCGATGAAGAAAATCGGTGCTCCTTACTATGATGTGATACGAAACGGGATTGCAACCATCAAGGTTTCTTATGCTAGCTGGAATGGAGTAAAAAAGCATCAAAATAAAGAACTTATAACAGGACTTCTTAAGAACAAACTCAAATTCAAAGTAAATTTCTCAACCTTCTATTATTCTCAACCTTTCAGTTTCATTATAAATGTACTTACATTTTTTCCTAAATGTTTTTTTTAGGGTTTTGTGATCTCAGATTTTATGGGTATTGACATGATTACGGGTCCAGCACATGCCGATTACACTTACTTGATTGAACAACGTGTTGGTGCTGGCACAGACATGGTATGTTGGCTACCTTTAATACATTATATCAAAAAATTAACAAAGTCAATTTTGTTTTGGTTGGGTGTGGTTTCTTACTTTGTAAAATTGTTGCAGATCATGGTTGGAAAAAACTACAAAGAATTCATTGATGGATTAACGTCCCTCGTGAAGAACAAAGTCATCCCAATAAGACGAATTAATGATGCAGTCAGGAGGATCTTACGCGTGAAGTTCATCTTGGGCTTGTTTGAAAACCCGTTAAATACTGATCTAAGTAATGCAGAAAACCTTGGAGAGCAGATTGAATGACAGAATCAACAAGATATGGCTATGCAAGCTGTGTGTATTGACCAGTCGATGATTCCATTACGCAAAAGAACGGCGAGAATCTTGGCTGCGCTAACTTATGCTGATAACAACGGGAATCCTTGTGGTAGATGAACGATTGAATAACATGGAAAAAGTTACTATATTACAAAAGGTATGCATCTTTTGTTACCATTCTATAATAGGCACAACTTATTGATTCTCTATATACATATACAATAATTATCTTTATTAATGTTAGCAGGCACGACCAACTAATCTGTTATAGAAGACACTGAATCCAACAACTGAAGCTGTCTACGTTGTCCATGTTTGTATCCGCGCTCAAGAACTGCTCAACCTATCGGCACAACAAGTTAGAAATGTGTAATCAAGGGAAAAGCAAAAAAGGGAATTAGTATGGTGCTGCTCGAAAATGGTGTTAAGATTGTTGAACTTGAGACTAGTGAGTCATAAAAGATGGGACTACTTCGTCTGAAGTAATGTTGGTAGTTGTCGTGGTTGTTTTTGAAGTGGGATACTTGGAGGAAAAACCCCATTTACATTATTTTGTAATTTCCTCTATCTTTTCCCTGGGGCTTGTATGGGTCTGCATAAAAAACACTCCGGAGTGAAAACCGGTGGCTCGGCCTCCGTGGGTGGGGATTTTTCTCTTGTCTCGGTTCTCTGTAATTGGCAAGAGTTTTTTCATCCCTTTTGCAGTCCTCGCAGTTAAAGCCTTGGGAGGAATCTAGATAGTGTAGCTTCGTTTATTTCTAGATTGTATATGTACTCTTTAGCTTCTAGTGTCTTGCTAGTAGCTTTTTTCTTAATATATTTCTGCCGTTCAACAAAAACTTAAAATCTATTAGAATTGATTTGTATGTTTGTTCTGTTTCTTGGACTGAACAGTCTAGTGTATCAAGGTACTTGTCCTTGAACTCCAAATTGGCCATATCTCCTTTGTGATTTATAATAAATTTAACGTTTTCAAAAAGAGGAAAAGATGTGTAATCAATAATGTTTTAGAGTATTAGTTTAGGTTAAGTATTACTGGGCTTTGTATATCTTTTTTATTTGTTAAAAGAATTTATTTGTTACCTTCCAAAAAAAAAAGAATTTATTTGTTACTAGTATTTGTTTGGTATTTTGTTTTTTGAAAATACAAGGGTACTCAAGTTTTCATAACAATAAGTAGAACATTACTGAGGAGATATCTGTACAGAGGCATAAGGTGTGTTGGCGTTGCACATATACTTCTTCTCGACATAATTATATGTCGTAATTAAGTTTTATAGCTTTAAGTAGACGAGAAATGTGGCGCTCCTTCTCCGTGGATTATGTTGTAAATAATTGATATTTACTATAGACAAATGGTTTTCATGTTCACAACGGTATTTTGGTGCACTTAACTAGTTACGATATTAATTACTACTAGGTTTACAATCCTTTTGGTTAGAATTAAGATTTCAGGGACAATCTTTGAGATGTGCGAGAATGATGTTATTTCGCCACTTTCAAATTACCAAATCAAAACAATTCTAACCATACAAAGTAGTTTGTTAACCAACCCCTCCCCAAAATTAGAGTTTTTATCTTTTTAGAAAGGCAACATATTATTGATCAGAACACCTACACAACCAAATACAAAACAAGACGCCACCCCTGAAATTAGAGTTATGCGGAGCGCATTAACAACACTACTCGGGAGCGGAAGACCTAAACTCTTTTGCCAGACCTGAATGATCACTAGACCCAAACTGAATAGGTGATCAATATATTTGTGTTCATCACCACACATAGGACACAACACCAAAACTAAGTCCACACCTTTGTCATCCAAATTGAGCCTAGTTGGAAGGCGATAATTGAGACTCAAACACCAGGCAAAGATATATTAACTTTTATAGAGACCAATTGACACCCATTAATTAACAGTATCACCTGAACTTCCACTATGAATACAATTTATTCTAATTAATAGCGTGTGTTTGCAAATAGATTAATGGACACACGTCGGGAGATAGATAGATAAAGGCACGTATAAAGATCGACTTGCTAACCATGTTTGAAAATAATAAGTGTCTTTAAACATGATAAGCTTAACTATTCTCTTATGATTATGATTAAGAAAAAAAAAAATCAAGAAAAGAATTACGCCTGAAGAAATAAAGTAGACATGCTATACGTGGGATTCAATATTCAGTAGTGCGTGTTTATAAATAATAAAACTAGCTATCTCTCTCTTTTTCTTTTCTTTTTTTTTACTACGTATAAAAAATTATAGGGTTAATAACCTTTTAAAACATTATATTTGTCAAGAATAACAGTTCTGCGTAGCGAACTAAAAAAATAACTCTTTTAGATATTAAAGTTAACATTTTGTCTTTCTTTAACTATTTATGACCATTTTACTCTTTCTAAATTTTTTTCGAAATACTTTTTTTTTCGAAATTTTTTTTCCAAGTTTTTTTTTGAATTTTTTTTTCGAAATACTTTTTTTTTGAAATTTCTGAAATTTCTTTTCGAATTTCTTTTTTTTCGAAATATTTTTCGGATGGTAAAATTGTCATAATATTGTCATAATACTTAAAGAAACAGAAAAATGTCAACATTAATGTCTAAAATAGTTATTTTTGGGGCTAATAACCTATTAAGGCACTATACTTGTCAAAAATGACAGTTCTGCGTAGCGAACTAAAAAAATAACTCTTTTAGACATTAATGTTGACATTTTCGTCTTTCTTTAAGTATTATGACCATTTTACCATTCGAAAAATATTTGAAAAAAAAAATCGAAAAAAAATTTCAGAAAATATTTTTAATCTAAAAAATAAAAATAAAAAATAGCATGTCACAAAAAAAAATCTAAAAAATTATTTCAGAAAAAAATTAAAAAATAAAGAATTTCGAAAAAAAAAATCATAATTTTTTTTTAATCTAATAAAAAAGAATCGCATATCACAAAAAAAATTCTAAAAATAAATTATTTTTGAAAAAAAAATGTAAAAAAAAATAATCTCGAAAAAAAAATTCAATAATTTTTTTATACGTTTTATACGTTTTCACCTGTTTTTTATTCACTTTTGATTTTTTTTTGTCACAAGTGAATATTTTTATCGATTTTTTTTTATTACAAAATATTACAAAAGAAAATTTTAATTTTTTTCGCGTGTCACAAAAAAAAATCCAAAAAAACACATTTCAGAAGAAAAAAAAATTGCAAAAAAGTATTTCGAAAAAAAATTCAAAAAAAAAATTTGGAACAAAAAATTCAAAAAAAACGTATTTCGAAAAAAAAATTCAAAAAAAATATTTTCAGAAAGGGTAAAATAGTTATAATATGGTCATAATACTTAAAGAAAGACAAAAATGCCAACATTAATGTCTAAAAGAGTTATTTTTTTAGTTCGCTACGCAGAACAGACATTCTTGACAAATATAATGCTTTAAAAGGTTATTAGCCTTTATTTTTTTAGTTCGCTACGCAGAACTGCCATTCTTGACCAATATAGTGCTTTAAAAGGTTATTAGCCCAAAAATATATATGGTTAATCACTTGAAAATGTATTATACTTGACACGTCTTCCAGTTTTAATCACATAACTAAAATTTGTGCACATTAATTCTTAACATTTGAAATTAATGAAGTTCCGTGTAACATTTACCTACTTAGTAGGTAATGCTCATGTGGAGAAAGTTACCATGCCAGCTCACATATTCTTTTCCATGTCATTTATTTTTTTTTTCTTAAACACAAAAATAGAATATAACATGCTTGCAATATACAGTTTAACAAAAACACAAAGACAAAAACAAACACAAACACAATCATAGATTAAAAAAAAAACACAAATTACCAAAATATAAAAATTATCAAAACATACAAATTACCAAAAAAGAAATTTATAAAACCAAATTCTTTAGAGGCCTGCCCTTACACAAATTTATAAATCAATATTGTTTAGAATTTTAGAACCTTAAACATACTGCTATTAGTTAGTGTTTTTGAACTTTTTGTTCAAAAAATACATTTTTCTAAACGATACCACATCAAATAAATTTCTAAACCTTCTATTGACGAACAAGCAGTGCAAGAACCAGCAACCTGGATGAACCACGAACTGATGAATCAACAAATGGATGAACCAAGTACTCCAAAACTTGTTATTATACCTGTAAACTCAAGTTACAAACAACTGCAAGTTAGAAATTTGGACATGCCCAAAAGACTAAACAAGCAGGATACAAAACACAAAGATACTACTATTTTTGATATTCACCAAAACTTGTTATTATACTACTTTTTACTAAACAAAAACAGACATTCCCTATCTTTGATATTCACCAAAACGCACTACCTATTCACTACATTTCCCACTTATCCTATAACCTGAAAAATTAAGTTGCAACAACAACCTAATAAGCACTAACATTAAAAAGAAGGATAAGAAAGCCTCATCAAATGCAAGTGCTCCAATGGCTAAAAACTATTGCAGCATCAACTTAATACATACTAACATTAGAAAGTAGAATAAGCAGGCCTCATCAAAAGCAAGCGCTCCAATGGCTAGAAACTACAAATGGGTAGAGAGTTTCAAGTCAAAGTACTAGCAATCTGCTAATCTAATGAACATATCAACTGCTAATCCAACGAACCTATTAGAATAAGGGATAACTTCATATATACCCAATCTAAACATGTAAGTGTCATATATATACTCAAAATTCATGTTTTGAATACATGATGTACAATGTATTTTAAATATGTTTTGGGTAAATATGTCATTATAGCGTTTTAGTTGGGTATATATGGAATTGACCTTTTAGAATAACTATAGTCACAACAAGGCTTCAATCTAGACAGGTAACCATGTATCCAAAAACCACTATCTAAACATTCCATATATAAGTCATCCAACCAATAACTAGAGTAACTATTTATGCAAAAAATGCAATGCAATGCAATACATTAACAAAAGATGCAATGCAATTCATTAACCTCAACAATGAAAACTTACAACTGAACACATGATTTTTCTTCATGGGTTTCTCTCATATGTTGGTGCTCTTAGAGCAAGTATGCAATCAGTATTTTAACACTACTTTTAGGCTTGTTAAGAGTTTCAACAACACTAGCCCTTGATAGAACCTGCCTTTTCTTGTTTGGAAAACCTACATCTACTTTCACATTCATCAATGCACCCTCTCTAATCACAAGACCACCGGTCCTTGTTAGAACCTGCCTTTTCTTGTTTACAACACCCACATCTTCAATCATGATTGCTTTTCCTTTATCAAAATCCCTTTAATAGTTGGTTACCGCAGCCTTGTTATTCTTTTTTTTTAAAACAGCCTCATCCTCATTCACTTTTCCTTTTCCATTATCTACACTTTTTTTTTCTTGCTTGCTACAACCTTTGTTTTCATGGTTACACCACCTTTCCTTTTTTTTTGTTCAACACACCCTTGCTTTTTTTGCTTACAACACATATCCTTTTAGACCTAGTCCTAAGAGGTATTGAACTTAAACAACGTAAGCTAGCATCCTCCTCAATACAACCCACAACCTCATGATCAGACCCATCTAAACCCATGTTTTTTAGATATTATTTGGCTAACTGTTGTGGCTTATGTGCAACAAAAAAATCTTGTGAACTATGTCTTTCTGCCATCTCAAACATGGCATGAACATCATTGTTTATATGAATTAACTTCAACCTTTCTTCTAATGATTTTGTAGGTAAACTATTATTAACGGAGGGACTAACTGTGGAAAACTATATTTTAAAAAATAAGGACTAACGGTGCAAAATTTATTAACGAAGGACTAACAGCGCAAAATACTTAACGGACTGCACTAACGGCCATCCAAAATAGGGACTAAAAGAGTGCAACGTTTCAAAAATAGGTATCTGTAGGGTAATTAAAATGACTTAGGGACCAAACTTGCAATACGAGCAAACACAGGGACCAACCGTGTAATTTTGTCTAAAAACTATAAAGTTATGGATTAAGTTTCAAAAAATTTAAAGAAACAATAGGTTAATCTTCTTAAACAGTAGATAATCATAATTTAAGTTTACAATTCAATGGAATATTCATATAAATATGTGTTTGATATTTAATAATTTGTAGTTTTATATAATAGGTCTAATCAGTTAAAAATGTAACATACTTGACACGTTTTTCAGTTCTAATCACTGAACTAAAGTCTGTGTGTATTAATCCCTAACTTTTTGAATTAATGCATTTTCGGGTAACTATTTACCCACTTAGTCGATTGCCTTTTTTTTTTTTTTTTTTTTATATATATATTTTTTATCTAGTCATTGTCCACCTAAACAATATAAGTCCAAATCCTCATTTCCCCATTCTCAGTCCAAAACCCCATTTGAAGCCACAACAAACCTAAACCTTAAATTGGAACATATTCATTGTCATCTTTCCAAATAAGCACAAGCAATTAGGTTTGTTTATTGTTTGCCCTAATTTTATTTACCATATTTATGTTAAAATAATTAATAATTTTATTCAACGGTTAATAATTTGGTTTTTTGTAATTGAGGCATGTGTAATGGATTGCGAAGATGAAGTGGTTTTTAAAATACACATCGCTCCGTTAAGGTATGAAGAAGGATCTGTTACAAATGTTTACACTTTTACCTGCGATAGGATTACATTTAGTTCTACCCTAGATTATATCTTGGGAAGTTTTAAGCAAAAAAAAAAATTAGGCATTGCTTTTTTGTTTACCTACAAAATCATTAGAAGAAAGGTTGAAGTTAATTCATATAAACAATGATGTTCATGCCATGTTTGAGATGGCAGAAAGACATAGTTCACAAGATTTTTTTGTTGCACATAAGCCACAACAGTTAGCCAAATAATAACTAAAAAACATGGGTTTAGATGGGTCTGATCATGAGGTTGTGGGTTGTATTGAGGAGGATGCTAGCTTACGTTGTTTAAGTTCAATACCTCTTAGGACTAGGTCTAAAAGGATAGGTGTTGTAAGCAAAAAAAGCAAGGGTGTGTTGAACAAAAAAAAGGAAAGGTGGTGTAACCATGAAAACAAAGGTTGTAGCAAGTTTTTTATCCGTTTTCGTAATAATAATTTTGTCCATTTTCGTTCGTTTTTTATCCGTTTCCCCCTGTTTTTTTACGTTTTTCGTCCGTTTTCTTTCGTTTTTTTTACGGTTTTTGTCCGTTTTTCTTACGTTTTTTTATCGGTTTTCATCCGTTTTTGTCCGTTTTTCTAACATTTTTCATAAATTTTTATCCGTTTTTCTTACGTTTTATCTGTTTTCTTTCGTTTTTACCCGTTTTCATCCGTTTTTGTCCGTTGTTCTTGCGTTTTATTCGTTTTTCGTACGTTTTTATCGGTTTTCATCCTTTTTTCTTTCGTTTTTGTACTATTTCAACATATTGAAAAATTTTTCCAAAAAGAAAAAAAATTTCCAAAAATAAAATTGGAAAAAAAATATTTCCGAAAAAAAAATTTGAAAAAATATAAAAAAAAATCAAATTTCAAAAAAAAAAATTGAATAAAAAAAATATTTTTCAAATATTTTTTTTTAAAAAAATCTTTAAAAAAAAATTTTGAATTTTTTTTTTCAACATTTTCAATATGTCGAAATACTTTTTTTGTTTCAAAACTTTTTTTTTAATATTTTTCGAAATTTGGACATATTGTAAAAAAAAATTTCCAAAAAAAAATTAGAAAAAATATATTTCGAAAAAAAATTGAAAAAAAAATTCAAATTTCAAAAAAAAATTTGAATAAAAAATTTCAAAAAAAAAAGTTGAAAATTTTTTTTGAAATATTTTATTCAAATTTATTTTTTTGAAATTTGAAATTTTTTTTATTTTTTTTCAATTTTTTTTTTGGAAATATTTTTTTCCAATTTTTTTTTTGGAAATTTTTTTTCCAATTTTTTTTTTTTTTGAAAAAAGTTTCAATATGTTGAAATAGTACAAAAACGAAATAAAAACGGATGAAAACCGATAAAAACCTACGAAAAACGGATAAAAGTTTAAGAAAAATGTTAGAAAAACGGACAAAAACGGATGAAAACCGATAAAAACGTAAGAAAAACGGACAAAAACTATAAAAAAAACGAAATAAAACGGACGAAAAACGTAAAAAACGGGGGAAAACGGATAAAAAACGAACGAAAACAGACAAAAACGTAAAAAATCGGGCGATAACTATTATTAACGGAGGGACTAACTGTGGAAAACTATATTTTAAAAAATAAGGACTAACGGTGCAAAATTTATTAACGAAGGACTAACACCGCAAAATACTTAACGGAATGGACTAACGGCCATCCAAAATAGGGACTAAAAGAGTGCAACGTTTCAAAAATAGGTATCTGTGGGGTAATTAAAATGACTTAGGGACCAAACTTGCAATACGAGCAAACCACAGGGACCAACCGTGTAATTTTGTCTAGTTTTTAGCTTGTTGTTTGGGAAAAGTAAGGTCGGATCAGATCGATATTTTATGACTTTACAATCGATATTAGGATCTTATTAAGATCCTACGCAGGATTAGATAATTTTTGCTATGTAATCATACGATTGCAATAACTTAAAATCAAAATCGAGATATTAAGAACCAAAAACTATACCTGAATAATGTGTTTTTCTTAGAGATGTTATATTATGTGTATGGAACAAATTGAAAAGAAATGAGCACATGTTTTCTCTTCCTAATGAAATCTAGCATAAATTTTTTTTTTTGAACATAGCATAAAATTATTTGGATCACACGTACGACATTGATTGTACAGATGCATAAATCTTTGACTTCGTTGAAATTCACCCTTATATTTTGGGAGTTGATACCGAATTTTGTGTATATGACGTGGGTTTGGGGTGTACACTACCCATATGATAGGGTTGAGTTATTAGGACCCCCTAATTTTTTATTAGGACCCCCTCTAGATTTTTTATTTTTTTTTTATTTTTTTTTTATTTTTATAATTTTGTTTATATCAAAAAGCTATAAACCTGAAAATGCGGAACTGTAAATATAAAGTTTAATAAGCCAAACGCTTAAAACTGTCAGAAATACGGAACAGAAACTGACAAAAAACTGTGTTGTACTGAAAAAAACGGGGGACAAAGAGAATATTCCCTGAGGGACAAGGTGGCAGGCTATGGGGTAGGGAGGGTTTTAATAGTGTGACACATATGATATAACCACCACCTTACACTATACAAAGACACAAAATGACATCACTGACATATATAGCATTTGGCCATTAGCCATACTTTCACTGCAATTCCCGCACGCTACCAATCTATCAAATCATCACTAACCACCCTATGAGAATATATAAAAAGTATAGGAGTAGACGGGTAGTAGACAACCAGATACATGCACACATGCCAAATGACACACCCACGTTTGATTGTTTGGAGTATAATTGTATTTTACATGGAAAAATACTTCAATCCAGTGTGTTGAAAACAAGCTATGTCTCCTAAGAATATTTGAGTTTAGCCATATATTCGGCTGCCCCCAATAGAGGTGTTCGACACACTCGATCGAGTGTATAGGCGATCGATTATACTCGATCGTTTTGATGTGGTTATTTCGATCGCCAACCAAACCCAACCAAATAGATCGTCTGGACGATCGAGTATAAACGTTTTAATTTCCAAAAAATTACCGTTATTGCAACGGTTTAAAAAATAAATAAATAAATAACCTTTATAAATACACAATACAAACACACTTCAATCCAAAAATCTATTCACACAATTCAAACTCAAAATACTTCTCAACACAAGATTTAATATGGCTTGCCGTCTCCCCCATACCGTTGAAGATATGCAACTCATGACGTTCAAAATCAATGCAATAACGACGATGAGGCTCGAAAAAACGCTATTATAAGCGTAATCAAATTGTTTGACCAGGCGAAGGCGGAGAAGGAACAGATGAGAGAAAACTACAAGAGTTGCAACGACATTACGCCTGAACGAAAAGCTGTGGTCGACAAAATTTTGAAAGATCAAGCCCGCAAAGATCGCGAGATTGCTGACAAGTTGTGGCGGTGTGTTCAAAAGATAACGGACAACGTCAACACCAAAATCAATTGGAGCTATCGGGAGAACAAAAACGATGGTGTAGGTGCATCAACTTCGACTACCAACTTCGAGCTACCGGGGGAACCTCTGCTAGACGAGGAAGATTTGACTCGCTTTGAGGGATTTGCCGGTTCTCGTACTCCCTCGTATGACTCTGCATGCGGGGATCATTTAGATTAGATTTATGATTTATGTATTTCGTATCGTTTTTATATTTAATATATTATTGTTGTTATTTCGTATCGTTTTTATTTATGTAACGTTTTAATTATTAATGAAATTTTATTTTGTATTAAAAATATATATATATTTTTTAATGAACTTGGTCGCCTTTACTGGGGCACCTAATCGCCTGAAAGTCGCTGGAGAGAGAAAGCTGACGTGGCAGTGAAAAGTAAGGGGATTGAATCCCCATACTGGGGGCAGCCTTAGGATTATTATTTTTTATTTTTATTTTATTTTATTTATTTTTTATTTTATTTTTAATTTTATTCTGGTAAACAGATTACCCGGTAAAATACTATTACTCCAACAAAAATAATTAAATACAATGGGTGTAAGTGAGTCTCACACCTCCGCCCAAAAAAGGCAAACCAAACATGGCTATATTGCTTAAGACCTAAACTAGTATAAAAAATGACATGTCATATTTATGCAAAATAAACACAAACACTTATCTAATTTGACCACGAAGATTAATGTCATATGCGTTCATTTGGGCAATAGTCAAACCATAGTCATCAAATGTATCATCATCATAAAGGTATTCATCATTGGTGTTGGCCTCCTTCCATTGCTCATATAAGCTCTTCATTCCCGCTGCACTACAACTTTTAACACCGTCAAATACCATATAACTAGTAGTTTCATGAGAAAAGAAATTAGTGTCCTCCTTCCATTGCTTATATAAACTCTTTATTCTCGCTCCACTACAACTTTTAACACCTTCAAATACCATATAACTAGTAGTTTCATGAGGAAAAAAATTACTATCCTTAAGTTACGCTATCAACTATCTCACCCCGAAAGACCAAATTGGACTTTTTAGTTTCCCGTTAACTGTATAAACGTTGTTGTACCGCTAAGGTTTGTGACTTAGGCACGGGGTAATTAGTGTATATAAAATAAAAGTGGATCTTGTGGAATATATTTGGAATCCGTTGAACTCTTGAGGTTAAATTGTATACTGGTATATCCGTAGAGATTATGGATGTGTTTCTTGTGTGTTCCTAATAAAACTAACAAGGATCTGGTGGTCTTGCTGTTAGCCTTAATAGTTTTTATTAGAAGTGATGGTCATTCACATTTAGGAACTTTATATCGTGTGTTAGACATCGTGATAGAATAGTCAACGGGCTCGTGGATTGGACTAAGCTAAATGGGTACTAGTTATGATAAGCTTGCCAAATATCCAATCAAACCCATGTCCAAGCCCACGAAGCCCATAGAAAGCCTTTTAGGGCATCATGTTACTTGTACTATATAAACCCCTCAAAGTCTCATTTGAGGGGTGTGCTTGAGTGTGTGTGTGTGTGTGTGTTTTCTTTGGAATAAAGTTTCCTTTCTTCTCTCTATCTCTCTACACATATACACGATCTATATATCATTCAAGTCACCAAGTTCTATTCTTCATCTTTCTCATATGCATATCGTAATTGTTGTGGTTTACGCATAGTGTGTGTTTGTGTCTAACGTTGTGATAAGGTATACGTGATAAAAGGGGATTTACAATTGGTATCAATCGCCTAACAATAGTTTAGGAGTGTTTGTGTTACGTTTTTGGTTAAAGCTTTTCACAAAAGTTGCGTTTTTTACATAAAACGAGACCTTTTTGTCATAAAGTTTTGATTTTTACGTGGTTTGAAGCTTAAAGTTGTAGACTTTATTGATTTTTAAGTGTTTTGGAAGAAGTTTGTGCAAAAGAAATCAGTTGAAAACGTGTTTTTGGGTGAAAAATTCGTGTTTTTTCATTTCTGGGCATTCCTACGCGTAAGCCACTTTTTGGTCAAAACCCTATTCTTACGCGTAAGAAAAGTCAAAACCCTAATCCTACGCGTAAGTTTCTACGCATAACTTTTTGGTGCAGATTCTTCGAGCTTCAACGGTTACTCAGTGCTTCCCTCACTTGGATAAGTGTGTGGAACACTTCGACTTGTGGATATCTTTTACGCTGTGACAGTGTAAAGGATTTTTGGTTTTTAACCTAAGTTTACGCATAAGCATAAACGCTTACGAGTAACACTCTACGCATAAGCTCACACTTACGCGTAAGGTGTTTACGACTAAGTCTTTTTGTTTACGCATAAGCCTAAGGTTACGCGTAAGATACTTTCTACGCATAAGGAATCCTACGCCTAAGCTTTCTACGCATAAGATCCTACGCCTAAGCACCAAATCTACTCGTAACTTCTTCGGTCTACGCCTAAGCTCTTTAAAAAAAAGTTTTTTGGCGGGAAAACTTGAGTAAAATTTAAATTTTTGAGGAGACTAAACGTTCAATTTTTACGCGAAATTCAAATTTTGGTATAACTTGAAAAATTTTGGTCAAAAATTCAAATTTTTTGACCCAAATTCAAATTTTTTCTGTCAAATTTGGCGTCAAAAATTTTCATAACTCAAATTTTTCATACGACCTTAGAATTGATTTTTTACTGTGAATTTCAAATTTTGGGAGAGAACAATTTTACGCCTTCGAGCAGGTTTACGAGTAAGATTCTCTGAAAAACTTCATACGGCCATCAACACAACTCCTTTATCGTTGAATCGATCCTACATCAACTTTATCATCACATACCTTCATCAATGGCAACAATGCAAGATCGTTATACAACTGCTGTCACAACTGCTATTGCTGCATTCGCCAATAATGCATTAAACATCAGTGGTTACTCTACACCGAATAACAACAACCCATGGATTTCATCGTACGATACGCAGTTTTCTCAACCAAGTATTCATATGAGTCAAGAAGGACACATGGGAGATGTTATCGGGAATCAGCATGAATTTGCTACGGGTATACAAATGGGGAATCAGATGCAATATGCAGGGCAGTTTGATGGACATCAGAGGAGTCAGATTGTGAATCAGAATATGGGATATCAGAATATGGGAAATCAAAATGGGAATAACTGTTTTATGACTTCTGTTCAGAATGCTACTTCCGAACATCAAAGCCAAAATTCAAGTTATTTTGATTCAAAATCTAGGGTCAAACGACTGACGAAGCTTGAAAGACTCAAGTACATGTTGATGTTAGCACAGAAAGAAGAGTCGGGAATTGAATTGACTGATGCGGAATACGAATTCATGAATCCAGGTCGGGCAGATAAAGCAATCAATACTGCTAACTCCAGTCATACAATCTACCAGCAGGACACAACATCAAGTGGTACTTCTGACACACCTCCGGTCTATGACACAGATCCACTCAATGAGGTACCAAATTATAGTAATGTTGCTAATTCGTTTACTCATGAGATGCCACATTCTGTGTCTCCCGAACCTTCTTATGACACATATGTGGGGGAGCAAGTTAATAGCAATGTTAACTCTGAAACTCCATATATGGATCCTAATGACGGTCAAGTTGAACAGAATGGCACTAATGATGAGGAAACACGTGCTTATTTTGAATCATTAATCAATAATTGTGGTATTGAAATTGAGAAAGTTAGAACGGTCAATCGCGAAGTTAAGGCCGCGAATAAAAAATTGACCGCTGAGCTTGAGAGTTACAAGGAGAACGCAAAAGCCTTTGAATTTCATACAAACAAAGTATTAGAATTAGAAATTGGTTATCGAGATTCCGTTTTAAGAGAAAAACATTTGCAACTCAAGTATGACACACTTGATGTGAATTTGAACTTGAAAATAAAATCTTTAAACAAGGAAATTTCTGAACTTCAAAACCAACTTTCTAAACAACAAGCAACTTATTCTGATCTTGAAAAAGAGAAGAAACAGTTGATTGCTGATTTTTCAAAACGAGAAGATTCTCTTATTGATGAAATTCTTAATAAAAATGAAATAATCAAAAAATTGGAAAATTTGCTTGTTACAACGGGTCATTCAGCTAAATTAACCAATATGCTGATTAATCAAAGAAATCCATATTTTCATACAACTCAAAAAATCGCCCTTGGTAACACACCTCCTTGTTTCCTCAAGAAAGCTCAGAAAGAACAGAATGTTTTGAACAATGGAAAACCTTTGCATGAACCCATAATTGTTCATGATTCTCTTGAAACGTTAGAACTATCTGAGGAGAGTAGATAAAAAATGAAACAAAAGAATCCAGATCTAAAGCCAATTGATTATAACAAATGGAACAAAGTTAATGGAATTACTTTTGTTAATCAAAAAGAAAAGTCAAAGTTTTCCATCACACCCAGTGTTTCAAACAGAGAGTCAAAACCAGTTTCAAAATCAGTTTCAAAACCAGTTCCAAATCCATTTGTTGTCTCCAAATCTCTTTCGAAAATCGAACAAATGTCTTCAAACAATCCTTTTAACACAAGTGATGCTAGAAGCATTTTAGATGACGTTAAAACTAGAATTGGGTATCTTCAAGAGACTGTTAAATCTAAAACCAATATCACAACTAACATCTGGTTTAATAGTTTTGATAATGAAAATAAAAAGTTTTTTGAAACTCAAATTGACCCTCCATTAACTGGCATCAGTGCAAGGGTAATTCATTTCGAACAAGCGTTTTTTAAAGAAACAGCTGACTTTGTCAAGGACCATAAATCCCTGGTAAAACAAGCTAATGACAGTGTTGAACACATCAAAGTTTTGGAAAAACTAAATGATTCTCTCTTCGAAGATGTGATGACTACCGATATCATGTCCATTATTTTACAAACATATTCTGTTGAAGATCATGAAAGACTCCAGTCTGAGACCTCTGCAATTGTTTCAAAATATGAAAAAGCTCTTGAAAAACTTGAAAAAGAAAACGTGTCCTATTTTAAACAACTTGATCGAAAATCTGAGGAATGCAAGTATGAAAAACTGTCGTATGAGCGTGCCTACAAGGACATGCAAGAGCAAAATGATCTTTTGAGAGCTCAGCTGGAAAGTCAAAAAAGAAAGGCTGTGGATACTAAGATTGCAAAACCATTGACTAAAGAGAAGGCAAATGTTCCAAAACCGGTTTTTAAACCAAAAATGTCAATTTCTCAGCCTCCTCCAAAAGTCAACGAGAAAAATGATTTATCAAAAACAGTCACTCCACAGTCTTTGCCTATTAAAAAGAGAATTGTCAAAAGTTTTGAAAAAGGAAAAGCAATTGCTGAAAAACCAAATGTGATTACACCTGGCATTTCTAGGAATAGTACACGGAATGTGACCAAACATCCAGTTAAAGAATCTGTCGGTTCTAACGACATGGTCAACAATCACTATCTAGAAGAAGCTAGGAAAAAGGCACAGACTCGAAAAGACGGAATTTTAGGTGCAATATCTAGGGTGATGAATTCTACAAGATTTCAAGGCACTGCTAGTAGTAGTAAACCATTACCTAGGAACACTCTACAAAAGACTAGGGATTGGCTTCCATCTAAGAGTAGTTGCGCAAAAGAAAATGCTATGCCCTTAGAAAACAACACTAGGAATTCTAAGTCTTTTTCGAACAAGAATCAATGTCCAAAAGACTGTAGTGACAAAGTTAAAGCTGCTGTTTTAAACAAGAATATTGAATTTGTCTGTACTACATGTAAAAAATGTGTCTTTTCAGCTAATCATGATGCATGTGTCTCATAATATCTCAAGAAAGATAATTCTCGTGCCAAGGCACAATCCACTAAGACTCCAAACCGAAACAAACCCGTTGACAAGATAAACATCAAAAGGAAACCTAATAGGTGGATCTCTTCAGGACGTAGTTTTTCAAAAAATGAGTCTTCCGCTGAATCTGATAAGAAAACAACTCCTAGATCTTACCTTAGGTGGATTCCCACGGGAAAAGTTTTCAACCAAGTTGGTCTTAGATGGATTCCCACAGGAAAGACTTTTGATACCTGCACCAACACAGATAATAGTGTCAATCATCAGGAAGTAGAAACCAGTATAACCGTTGAGAGTGAACACCCTTAGAGTGAGGAAACATATACTTCTAACACTGTTATTTGTGAAATCTCTTCATCTTTTGTTGCAGGTGAATCAAATATCTCTGAACCCAGCTCATCAGAGGGTTCCAATTCTGTAAACTCTTCCTCTTCATTCTCTCTATCGTCTATATTTGATTTTCCATTTCTTTTATAAAATGAAAAACAAAATACAAAATTTGAAAAACCAACAAAAGCAAAATATAAAAATAGAAAACTTTAAAAAATACAAAAACAATAGAAAATCAAAAACCCAAAAATATTCTTCTCACGACATGTCTCTCGTATAATCGATATTCTGTACGTTTCTAGAAATGTCATTCAACAATGATACGGGTATGTACAGATGCTTGAGCGAGAGTTATTTAAATGTTTTCCAAAAAGTGTCGTTTATAAAAATTTCTTTAATAATGGCTTTCGTATACTTCAGTACGAAACCCGGACTTCAAAATAATGGCTTCTGGACACATCAGTTCAGGACCCGCGCTTCAAAGAAATGAAAGTGCTTATCAAAATCAAATGTTTTTAAATATTTTTTCAAGCACTATTCCTTAAAACCTAATGGTTTGTAAGTATTTCAGCTTGCAACCCGATCTTTAAAGAAAAGAAAGTGCTACGCAAAATCGATTTTCATAAATATCGAGCACTTATCCTAAAACAAATGAAGATAATTCTTCTCTAATTATCTTCAAAAGATTTTCAAAATCTTCATCATCTTGAGTACCATTGATTCGAAATTTTTCAAAAAGATTTTTCAAAATCTCTCACATTTGGTACCAAGATAACTCCCTCTAAACCCTTAATTGATTCTAAATTTTCTGTATGAAAAATATGCTTTCGTTAAGGGGGAGTATAAAACCAAAATTGTTCCAAAATTCATGCTAAATCAGTTTCTCTCCAAATGATTTTCGAAAAACATATCTTTTAATCATTTTGTTTCAAAAACATCATGGATATGCTATTTTTGAGTGGGAGAAACGTGATTAAAAGGTGATCAAAAATGTTTTATGATCGGTGTTTGAATCTCAAAAGAGCTCGACTCAGACGAAACCAATGAATTGACGGGAATCAAAGTCAGTATATGTACCATCTCGAGAAACTTGTGATATATATGCACCTTCATGGGTCTAACCTTCTTTTCAAGGAGTGTTTACAACTTCAAGTTAGTTATTAGAGCTAGTTGTCACCTAAAAACTGACAATGGAACTCTTTAACTAGGCAACGTAACCGTGTCTCGTGGGGAATTGTCTATCATGAGCCGATCAATTCAAAAAGTGCAAACTCTACCCTCGATGTGCAGATTTTTGTTAAAACTCATAAGCACATGTGAAGGGGGAGTGTTTCTGAAAATATAAAACTCGCGGAGTGTCTCAAACATGTTTTTCTATCATAAACACTCTGAGATATTTTCAAGAAAAGGTTTTATGGCAACAATAGGACAGTCACAGAGTTATAAGGTGAATAAGGATAGGAAAATCAGTCCTATGATCCGCCAGAGCCGGAGGGATCTACCCAAAGACATCACAAATAGTTAGTATTAGAAGTCCTTAGGAATGATTGAAAAAAGGAGTAATGTGAGAAAGGAGAAAGAAGGGGTTGAAGAATTAAAAAGAAATGTAATGAAAAAGGGTGAAAAGAAATAGCCCTCCATATTCAATCTTAGGGCAGAAACCGGGTTCAATTCATCTGCTCGGTTGTCACTAGATGACACCGTATTGAAGACAAAGACATCATGGACCCAGTGACGCACTGCACTAAACCTTCTAGCCACTCAATTCCTCTCAAAAGGATTTGTTTCATTCTCACTGGGAACCCTGCATAATCTATCGGCTTTCTCTTAGAGATTGCTGATATTGAAGAAGGAGACCCTCTCCCTAGTCTCCGCTCAGGAAAACCAAAATGCACTAATTGAGTCTAGAGCCACGAGATTCATCAAAAGATCTCATAGGAACACATGACATGACATCGCTTGTTGTTCATCAATAAGGACACAAATGATATATTCTAGAGTCATACGCAGATCTTAGCAATCTGCTAGAACATTTATGAGAAGTTTCACATCTGTGATCTTCAGTGATTGAATGGAAACTCCCGCCGGGTCAACATCAAGCAGCCCTGACAGCAGGTCACTTCGGTAACTCCCCGTGGATTACGCTTAGTGTGTCTCAAACGGTCTACAGTAGTGAGGTGATGCTTCGGTGTACCTCAGCGACTCATCTGAACTGTAGATGTACTTTGGTATATCGCGTTATCTCACTTGTGGGACTCCAGTTCAGGAACGTCCTTTGTGAGAATTAGAGACGTGTTTTCACACTATGCTGTTAACACCCTCGAAATTCAAACTTGTAAGTGCCGGAATCCGCTTATTACTAACGTGTTTTTATGTTTTCTTCTTATGGAAGCTCCGGAGCGGATTGATCGTGCAGACTCTACACATGCTTATACTAACAACACATGAAAGTTCTCATCATAATCAAAGGCTACTAAAAGTTAAATATGATTCTTCGTCAATGTCAAAGAATCTACAAAGTTTAAAGACTCGAGAACCACATCATTGGTAACCAAAAGACAAATAGAAGTGTGAGCATGGTGGAGACACCAAACCAACGAAGTTGACAATGGCAGACAACCACATTATCTGATCACAAAGCATGAAGGAACAAAGAATCAAGACTATTCTATATCTACGCACAAAGTTCAAGCTCGAGAAAAGTAAAGACCAAATCAAGTGGAGCATCTTTTGAATGACCACCCCTTAGGGGGAGATTGTTAGCCTTAATAGTTTTTATTAAAAGTGATGGTCATTCACATTTAGGAACTTTATATCGTGTGTTAGACATCGTGATAGAATAGTCAACGGGCTCGTGGATTGGACTAAGCTAAATGGGTACTAGTATGATAAGCTTGCCAAATATCCAATCCAACCCATGTCCAAGCCCACGAAGCCCATAGAAATCCTTTTAGGGCATCATGTTACTTGTACTATATAAACCCCTCAAAGTCTCATTTGAGGGGTGTGCTTGAGTGTGTGTGTGTGTGTGTTTTCTTTGGAATAAAGTTTCCTTTCTTCTCTCTATCTCATATGCATATCATTCAAGTCACCAAGTTCTATTCTTCATCTTTCTCATATGCATATCGTAACTGTTGTGGTTTACGCATAGTGTGTGTTTGTGTCTAACGTTGTGATAAGGTATACATGATAAAAGGGGCTTTACACTTGCAACTCAAGATCCACTTGTTCTCAGATCGTATAAACTCTTCATTTTATTGTTCCCTGATTGCTTCTATAACGGAATTCTCAGTTTGTTGTTCAGGAGCTAAGAACTGTCCCTAACTTATTTTTATGAAAACGGTAAGTTTGATGTATAAGAAAAAGGGTATTGTGGTTGTAATGCGTCTTCTTTGGTTATTCCTAGTGCTTGAGTCAATAGACCCAAGTTCAAATCTCATATTTGGTATTTGCATCTTATAGGTACCCACTTTCACAAAATCTATGGGCACGCTGGAGACACTTTGTGGACTAAGAGCTAAGGGCTCCGAGTTTGACTCGTGCTCACTCCAGTTGGTGCCCCATTAGGGCAGGAGAGTTTCCGGAGCTATTCTTTGTGGGGTGGACAATGGCTAGTGCCAAAAGGCAGAGCCGTCTCGTGGTTTTCGGTGGCCCTAAGAAATAACAACAAAGAGGTCATATTACACTTGTAAACTAAAGATAAATTGCATGTAAAATTAAATTATATGACTTATATCTGTTTAATATTATAAGTGATTATATATAAAACTAATAAAATGTGACCCTTTTTAAGTAGAGGCCCTGTGCGACGACACAAATACTGCACATCTTTTCGAGATCCCTCTGCCAAAAGGCACCTAGAGTCAGAGTATTCCCGCTAATCTACACCATTTTATGAAATATTTTAGGGTTTTTTGGTATTTTCATCTTATTTATTTTTGCTAGTTTCATTTATAAAACTTGACGTTGAAAAGTTTTTACATGTTTTATTAACAAGAGTATGTTGACGGACAATTGTATCATTTTGATGAATTGGCATTTTACAAGTAAAACACAAAGATTTGTTGATGAATCAAAATATTACTTCATCTGTCACATAAAAAGGTGTTCATCTTACTATTTATATTTGTCCCAAAATAAATATAGTTTTCATATATAGACAGTAATTATGACTAGTTTTCATATTTTCTTTTATAATCAAAACTTGCATTAATTGCTCATTTTTAATTTTTATATTAACTATGAGGGTAAAAATAACTTTTTATCAATCAAAACTAGTACTGTGTTAATTACACCTATTCATAATTTGTCTATTTTTTGTTTGTGAACATTCTTTTCAAGAAAAAGGAAGTACAAGTTATTTTGAACGGGTGGGGTTATTCATACGGTGGCTATAATTTTAGATGTACCCACTCTATTTTTTTTGTTTTTTTTTTTGTTTTTTTTTTATTTTTATAATTTTGTTTATATCAAAAAGCTATAAACCTGAAAATGCGGAACAGTAAATATAAAGTTTAATAAGTCAAACGTTTAAAACTGTCAGAAATACGGAACAGAAACTGACAAAAAACTGTGTTGTACTGAAAAAACTGAGGGACAAAGAGAATATTCCCTGTGATGTGACCCAATAGTATATCCCTTTTGAACGTGTTAAACACATTATCCCCCTTAGGGTGGTGGCAACGGAAAGCGGGTTGGCTTCGGGCTTGGCCAGCCCGAGCGGCTACACCGCCGCAAGCATTGCGGGTTCGAGCGGCATGATGAGGCAGCGGGGAAGAAGCCCGGGGCGGGTAAAGGAATGCAACATCTATTTTTTAGCCGTTAGGCCGGTTTTAATAATTAAATGTGGTGAGGGGTAGGGATACATGGTTGCGACTAAAAATCTATGGTGAAGGGTGGTGTGAGGATGAGATGAGTTGGAATAATATTATTGGTGGATAGTGAAGGATGATGAGGGATGGGGATACATTGTTGCCACCACCCTTAGTGTCAATTTACAGACTAGCTAAAGGCCAAAGGCTACTGAATAGGAAGTTTTAAATGTTAGTAATATATCAACATATAAATATGTTAGACTAAACAAAAACAAATCATAGGCCAGCGGTGGAAGCCAATGCGGAAGGATGACGCCAAAAGAATATAAGTCTCTTCCGCTTTATTGGATGCATCAGATCCCATAAAAGAAGCAAGCGCTTTACCCTCAAGCTTAAACATGTGAGCGCAAAAGACTATCCTGCTCAATTGTTAACTAGCAATAGAAGTCTTCTTATGTTGCTTCGGTGGCGTTTCACTCTCTTTTCGCTCAGTCGGGACTCGGGAGCGCTAATGGACGCGACGAGGGAGCATGTGAAGCGTGTCGCTTTAATTGAAAGAAAGAGACCACTACTTCGGTATTTTTCACGTTGTTGGAACTTATTAAAGATTTCAAAAAAATGAATCTAAAGACACTTGGGGAATGCAACTTAGACACTTCTAAGACTTATAATGTCTACTCAATGAAGAGGCTTATTGAGAAATTCACATTACCCGTTGTGGAAGAAAAAATTCGATTAAACAAGTTAATTCCCGTTAAAGAAAATATTCACACCTGGCTTTTATGAAATGATCATTTACTAACTCGATGCAACCTTGATCACCGTGGCATATATATTGATTCACTTCGTTGCCCAGTTTGTGATCAAGCAATGGAGGACTCACAACACCTTTTTGTAGACTATCGAATCGCTACTGACCTTTGGACTATGGTTAAAAGATGGTGGAGCTTGGAAGATTACCCAAAGGATCTCGATAGTCTTATTACATAGGATGACTCGGTACCATTCAGTACATTGGAAAAATCTTGTTTTGATGCGGTTGTCCAAACAACGTGTTGGATCATTTGGAGAGATTGAAATCGTTTTTGTTTTGATCCAAAGACACCTAGAAAAGACATACTAGGTGAGGAGATTAAAAGGCTCTCTCATACTTGGAATGCTCATAGGCATAAGCATTTTAAATCCAATTGGATTAATGATCCCAAAAATTGCTTGTAAAAACATGATGTAATATCGTTTCTCCGGCCTCTAGCATAAGGCTAGAGTGTTATAAATAAATAGCCGTTCAAAAAAACTTCGTTTTTTTTTATTGTTGTATGCGCCGTCTCTTGTTTGACACACTAATTTATTTACTTTTTTGCCTTTTCTATTTTAATAATTAAGCCTCCAAATGTTAAAATAATTTATTGGCATCAAACTATGTCATCACTTGATATATTTTTTTAATTTAATATTATTGCTAGAGTTTAACATATTGAAGTCGCTTTTTTCTTTTTTCTTTTTTCTTTTAGTTTTCTTAACCATATGACACAAGCTTACCAATTCACAATTTCTTATCTTTTGTAAGAGTAGTTACTCATTTCGTTCCCATTTTGAGTGTTCAAAAATAAATTTTCTATAAATTACATGGTTATAAATATCGCTCGGCGGTATTTTGGCAATCGATCTTCATCAAGTGCCATATCGGTTTTGGCGGTGATATATCAATGATATATCGGAGACCATAAATTATAAAGAAATTTATTTAAAAAAAAGTAAATATTAGCAATATCATAACAAAATAGGTTAATAACCATAAAAAAACTAAAAAGTTTAACATCCTTGAAAAATAAAAGTCACAAGTCCATAATTATTTATCAATTTAAACATAATGTTTTGAACCTCGGTTCGAACTGGGTGGTTCAACTGGTTGAACCGTTCCAGTCAGAAAACAGGTCAATTTAAACCGGGTCAACCTGTCGGGTTTAAAGCGTCCCGGGTCAACCGGTTTTCGATGTGTATTAATAGTTTCCTTATTAAATATATGTTTTCAACATTTCTATTTTTAGTTTCAACTTTTTACTTTTCACTTTTTTGTTTTTTTCTTTATATATAGTATATGCGAGTATCCTTTGACGATTACCCAGAGAAATAGATCTTGACAATTTCTGATTTACCAGTTTGTATCGGTTTTAACGGGTCCCCTCTAGTTCGTTTTCGGATGGTCTTAATTGGTTATCCGAACCGGTGGCGATACCGGTTCCCGGTTGAACCCGTTGGTCCGGTCCGATTTTCAAAACTATATGTACCATCAACTTTTTAGCTTGTATGAAACTTTGTGTGTTTTATTAATTTGTATGATGTGTATAATAACATGCACTTTTCATTTAGGGTGTTTTAAAAATAACATTAATTAGTGTTTTTAATTATTTTATATTCAGAATTATGTTGTAGCTTGTTTAAATTGTATATTGTGAAAATTTTATTTTATATTTTAGTAAGGGGTGTTTTAATGATTTGTATTTAATTTAGTAGATATGTTTTTAGTTGGTTGTAAAATATGAATAAATTAATGTACTTTTAAGTAATATGGTGTTTTAATAAGAATATTAATTACACTATACATTTATCTCACTTTTGAATAATTTTCAACATTTAACAATTCAACAATTCCACTTTTACCATACACTCTTTATATGTAGTATAGATAAGTGTCACATACCTAGATAAATGTTTTACGTGATGATGGTTGTAAACTCAAGATTGTTTAGATTTAATTTGGGATGAATTAATAACAAAGGGGGGATATTCAAATAAAGAATCAATTATTATTAAAAAGGTTTTTCTTAATTTACCATTCACTACAAGCCCTAATTCTACTTGATCAATAGTAGAACGTATTATACCTAACAATAACAATGAATCAAAGATCTTTGTGGCTAAACACACTAATCATCTAGGCGTTTTAACAAGAACCATACGCCTAGAACACACACTTATTTAGTCGACTATATTTTTTCTTGTGCACACATAAAAGACACGCCTATATCTCTTTATATACTAGAGATATTAGGGTTTACAAAGACTCATAACTGTTTTAGGAAACAAATCTTCCTAACTTTAATTTTTATCTTCTCAAGGAATCTTCTATAATCTTCAATCTTTTTGTAGAATTCCTTCTTTATCTTTTAAGTCCTTCATGTTTCGTATTTGCTTCATTCTTCTTTTATTTTTTTGTATTATCAACTCAATATAATTCCCAATAATATTCCGCTAGTAGATGATTACAAAACATTCTTCTTGATTTTCCATGAATGAAACAATCCTCCCCTTAAGCTCAACTCATGCGAACTTACATAACATGTTGTACCACGAAGGATCTATAAGTTTCAAAACTTCTATGTAAAATCTTCTTCCCTTTTTTGTCATTATCCACTAGGAGATACTAAGTAGATGCAACTTTGATTTTGACAACCACAAACCAATATCACACTTCTAATCCAACCTTCTAATGTCTCAAATTACCCATCAATAAGTTTTCCGCACTAAAAGGAATTTAAGACAATAGAAACTTAAACTAGCAGTAGTAATAATGACTAGCAGTAGTAAAAACCTTCTCATTATGTGGTACATGTAAATAATTAAATACTCTATAATATGCTTCCCCTTAAATTCATGTGTTAACCATTTCTTGAATCTCCAAATCTGTAGGATTTTTGTAATGATTACTATTGAAGAAAACTAAGTGTAACGAACTTGATGCTGAAATAGAACAACCCAAAATCGTGTCTTATGTCTTGTACTATCCACGTGACTCCAAACTCATACTAATGATATACGATTAGACTTCAATCTCTTGACAAAATCCTCATCTTCTATGAGATACTGAGCACTACAATGTAACTCCTTTAAGTGATGACAACAACCAATTGCTAGATTTGACAAGTCTTCGTCACAACGTTTTAAGCACGAACAAGTTATCTTCTGCTAGTAAGATATAATAAGAACATGTACCCAAGTAATTTTACTTTAGTCTTCAAATAAGCGATAATCAATCTTCTTCGTAACCAATTATTCAAATAAATCCAATAAACAAGCCTTTTATCAAACATTCACTTCAATCAGAGATCCAAACCATGTGCTGTTCAGTTGAGACTCGAAGCTGTAACTCTTATCAAATAGCCACACAATGAACACATATTCACAGCTAAACACGAAATCAAGTCAGAAATAATACCATTCAACAATATTCACCATGATCGACTTCCCCTTAAATCCAGACATGACACGTTAAAACCAAACTTTAACCTTTTAACATTCGACACCAATAGAGTGTAGTACAATACCAACTCTAAATACCATGCATTCAAATATAAATTTTAATAATTCGATCCAAAATGTGCCAAAAATCCAAGTATCAACATGTAAAGCTATAATAATCATTATGGAACTTGGAAGTCAAAGTTATCAAGCCATCGTCCAATATTAGTACTAATATGCCATGCATATACGAAAACTCCAACAGTTGTAAGTATTCACAAGCAGTAGTAAGTCAATCGTGCAACAACATTAACTGTTAAGTAGAATAAACACGATAGAGAGCAGCACTAACATATATACCTTGATTCCATCTCTCAATTATTCACAAACAATCGAGCGTGTATCTAGATTAAAACCCATAGCAACAGAAATTGATAATTAATGCTCCAATGCCCTTCTACCAATCACCACGATCAAGCTTAAGACTTCTGAAACAGATTCTTCAATCGTGTGCCACAACATGTGACAACACCTTCCTTCTACTCTTCTAGGGTTCATCATTGAAGCATAATAGGCAATATTAACAATAAACATACAAGCAGTAGAATCTACAAGCAACATTAAATGAGTAATAGGGCAACAATATTACCATTGATCTTGAGCAGCGGTAAGTGATAAGCAGCTTAGTAAGGAGATGATATCAAACAAACTTAAAGAACCACAAATTCATAGTCTCAATACCATCACCAAAATTATCAACTCAAACCCATGTACAAGAATACAAGAAGATTAATCAGCAGCATAATCGAGTAAAACTAATACTTGGCAGCAGAAAACATAGCAGCAAGATTAAGTAAAGACGTAGCAGCAGTAACTCTGAACATAGCAGTATTAACGAGCATTGGCAGCTTTAATCACATAAACTGATAGTACTAACCATTTATGAACAGCAACATTAACATCATCGTCTTGATCGTACAATACTCATTCTAAAGTTAGAATGTGTTAAGAATTGTAACAGCACCAGTAAACCACAAACGAATAGTATATGATTCATATTAAACCTTGAGTGCATCTAAGATAGAAAATGAATTACAACTGATCAAACCCTAAAAATAATCATACACCGTCAACCAAGTATAGCAGCGATCATTAAGGTTTAAACAATTGATCCTCATAAAACTCTCATCAATTCTCACCAACTAGGTTTTCTGACCAACTAGGGTTTCAGAAAACCATTCGTACTAAGCAGCTTTGGTCGTTTACATATACCGTTAATGTTCCTTTAATCGTTTGAACATTCTCATATATACTTTTGACATAAATAGCGTAGCATCATCAAAATTCACCATGTGAAAACAATTAAAAAGTGATTACGATCAGAGTATGTAAGAGTTTCGTTTATTACCATTGTTGCTTCGAAAATATCAGTTATTATATTAAACTGAAAACCCTAAACACCGATGTAGCATGATCACGATAACAACTTTCTTTAATGATAAGGGGCATGAATTTAAAGCCTAATTAACCAACTTCCATGATGAATCAAATCAAAAAAAAAATAAATCTTTTGAAATTCGAAACCCTAAGAACGCTAAAAATCGATTTCCTGAAAAAACGTCACCTTTTTCTGCAATAGTTCTCACAAATTAATATCTCACGATTAAGAGCTCAGATTGAAGATCCCTCCGGTGAGAATGTACCTTGATATGTAAAGAACCTTCAATAAAAATTTCGTCACGATGCAACGGTTAACGAATGAGATAACCTCCTTTAAACACAGGTGCACTGAAAAGTAAGAGCATAAAACCAAAATCGATTTTTTTCTTCTTTCTTCGACAAATAAAACTTTGTAGATCCTAGATCAAGAGCCCCTTGGCTCTGATACCAATTTTGAAGATTGTTGTAAGCTCAAGATTGTTTAGATCTAATCTAGGATGAATTAATAACAAAGGCGGAATATTCAAACAAAAAATCAATTGTTATTAACAAGGTTTTTCTTCATTATCATTCACTACAAGCCCCAATTCTAGTTGATCAATAGTAGAACGTGTTATACCTAACAATAACAATAATAAGGAATCAAAGATCCTTGAGGCTAAACATACTAATCATCTAGGTGTTTTAACAAGAACCATACGCCTAGAACACACACTTATTTAGTCGACTACATTTTTTCTTGTGCACACATAAAAGGCATGCCTATATCTCTTTATATACTAGAGATATTAGAGTTTACAAAGACTCATAACTGTTTTAGGAAACAAATCTTCTTAATTTTAATCTTTATTTTCTAAAGGAATCTTCTATAATCTTTCATCTTTTTGTAGAATTCCTTCTTTATCTTTTAAGTCATTCATGTTTCATATTTGCTTCATTCTTCTTTTATTGTTTTGTATTATCAACTCAATATAATTCCCAACATTTTATTTTTAAGTTTGAATTGTAATTCTTCGTATAGCCTTTTAGAGTCTATAAACCTTTCAGTATTTATATATCTTTGTCTTTGCCTCGTTGTCCAATAGCACTACTAGTTTTTCTATTAACGGTGTTGTTATAAAATGTGATCAAATTGATAATTTAATCTCATCTTAAATAAGGTCGACTCAACTGGTCCTATATTATTCTCACTTATAAAATATAAAGGGTTAGTTTCATATGTCCCTAATATAAATCTCTAAATGTTACATTCAAAAAGTTGGAGTAATAAATCCTTTTGTTATAGCCTATAACGCCGCTAAACTTAAAAATTGAAGTGATAACTCCTTTTTGTTAGTGTTAATTGCTTAAAAGAAGTGTCTTTTACGTTTAAGTAAAACCGACCCGACCCATTTTAGTTTTAAAAAAAACAAAAAACAAACGGTATCAATTTTTTTTTTATCGCTTGTTGCCCCCTTCGACTAGATTTCCTGGAACCCCGCCATAACACGCGGACAAAATTACTTCATTTTTCCTCAACAAACAACGTTTTAAAGCTTTTGTCCATCAAAGTCACTCCTTTTCTTCATCCAAACTCAGTCCGTTTTTACAAAAACACACTGCTTTAGAAACTTGCTAATGTTATTTTAGTTAAATGTTTGTGTTAAAAAAGTAAAGCTCTTGAGACGGTTTTTACACTGTTCCCTCTTCTTATTTCTATGACTCCGAGTATTCTTTTTGATTTTGTTGCCCCTCATTCTAGTACTTTCTGATTTTAAAGATCAATAAAAGTATGGGTCATTATATGATGAAAAACTATGAAAAACCCATTTGTGTTGTACCCATCACTTTAACAATTATGATGAACCTGATGGAACCAAAAATATGTTGAGTTTATAATACATGACATACAATAAAACATATAGACATCAAGAGTACACAGCGGAAGACTTTAGATCATAACAAATAAATAATTAACTAAATTAAAAGCGTAACATACCTCTTGCAAATGTCAGATCTCTTGAACAAAACAGAAGAAGTGGTTTAAAGAGTTGTCCCTTACCGTTTTACAACTCAAACCAATTAGGTGTAAGAATAGTGTCTTACTACCACAGTTTTGTACACACGAATTAACCAACGAATCAAGCGATTGCTAGATCTAACACAAGTCCTTGTTTTATGGAAAAACAAAACCAAAACACCCTTGGAGGAGGGTTTCGGCCGAATAGGGACAAGAGAGGAAGAGGAGAGATCTAGGGTTAATTCAATGCACAAAGTAATGAAAAACCCTAGACCCTATCCTTTGTATTTATAGTGTTTACAAAACTTTGGGAACAAGTTAGGGTTTTGGCTTGTGTAAGCCCCCTATGGCCGGCCATCATGCATGCCCCAAGGGATACCCGAATCTTTTCCTTATTAAGATTTTACACTATAAGTCCTTCTCTTTATAGTTAACGGTCGTTAGTTATTTTTCGTTAAATACTTAACGATCGTTATATGGACTTTATGTGCAATAATTAATCGTAAACTTAACATTAATTATTTAACTTTAATTCTCATTCGCTAATGTGTGCAATCCCATGGTCACGAGTTCGAATCCGGACATTTACGTATTTGTAAATATATACATTTCCAACAGCTCCCACTTGGATATGTTTACAAAACGCGAAATGACATTGGTTAGCGTCTAGCAACACGCCAATGCCCCCGGTACAACTCGTGTATGGTTTTCTGGAGAAAAACCAAGTTTCGATGATTCATCATCATATTCATCCTTTTGTTTCTAATACCATGTTAATAAGAATATGGATCTCACTCATTTCTTAATTAACTATTCTGTTTCTCGCTTTATGTGATTTATCAAGATTACCAATTCTTCTGAACATATTCCAGAAGACCTTGGGCATGGCCATGCAAACATCTTAACAACCCTACGAGGGGCCCAGCAGTATTATGCTTCAAAATAAATTTGAAGGAAACAAATCCCGTTTTGACTACAAGCAGGATTCACAGATTTCGCAACACTTCTGAAAACAACCCTTATAACTACCAGTTACGTATAGCGTTAGATTGCTTCACAAAAATGCACTACATCCATGACATATCTCTGGTATCTCAAGTCAGAGGATAAACATTCATGATATACTTAATGACTAAGATCCATAAAGTATCATCATGTGGGTGGGATAAGTCCTATACTCAATACATTGAATATCATCTGAAATTAATCATGCTACGCATCAATATACTTTCAAGTATATTCTAACTAATACTCAGATTTGTCTTAATTCAATATCATTCCCATGTTATTGATTGACAATGGACTATTTAGAATAACTTAAATTATTCAAAGATTTAAACATGCAAATATAGGATAACATCATAATAAATGAATAATAAACATAACAAAATACTTTATTTCATTTCAATAGCAATGTTTACAATATCCTTTTATCTAAAATACTTAGTCACAGATGGGCATGAAACTACTAGCTAAACGAAGTCCAAACTTATCAGACAAATGATTAAGTTTTTCACCAGGTAAGGCCTTCGTTAAAGGATCTGCTAGTTTAACATCTGTGTGAACTTTGAGCAACTCAATTTCACCTATCTCGACTTGTTCTCGAACATAGTGATATTGTCTAGGATAGTTTCTGGTGCCCTTCATGACTCCAGGTTCATGGGCAAAAGTAATTGCAGCAGAATTGTCACAATATACTTTAATAGGATTTTCAATCGACGGCATAACACCAAGCCCTAAAACAAAATTCCTTATCCAAACAGCTTCCATGGCAGCCTCAGACGCCGCTATGTACTCACTTTCTGTAGTAGACATCGCAAGTGTTGTCAGTTTCTTGCTCTTCCAATCCACAGCACCTCCATTGATGACAAATATGTAACCCGTTTTAGAGACTTCGTATCATCTTTGTCACACTTCCAGGATGCATCGCAGTAACCTGTAACAGACAGTTCTGCTTCTGGATTTCCCCTATACACTATGCACATATCTCTTGTAGCCCTAAGGTACTTGAGAATATGTTTAACAGCAGTCCAGTGAATTTCACCCGGATTCTGTTGATACCGACTGGTCAAGTTTTGAGCAAACGCCACACCAGGCCTTGTGCATCGCACCGCATACATGATAGATCCTACAGCCGAAGCATAAGGAAATTTCTTCATATGCGCCACCTCTGCAGGTGTTGACGCACAACCTTAGCTGCTCAAACCATGATTTACTTGCATTGGCAAAAATCCCTTCTTGGAATTTTGCATATTGAATCTCTTCAATATTTTGTCAATGTAAGCACTTTGGCTTAAACCAATTAGCCGCCTTGATCTATCCCTGTAGATCTTGATTCTCAGTATGTATGCTGCTTCCCCTAAGTCCTTCATCGAAAAACATTTACCAAGATAGGCTTTCACCTCATTTAGACTTGGTATATGATTTCCTATGATTAATATGTCATCGACATACAGAACAAGGAAGGTAACATGACTCCCACTAGCTTTGTGATATACACACGGCTCATCAAGATTCTGAGTAAATCCAAAACATTTGATTTCTCCATCGAATCTTTTATTCCATTGCCTTGATGCTTGCTTTAGTCCATAAATGGACCTTTTAAGCTTGCATACACGGTTAGGAAATAATGGATTCACAAACCCCTCCGGTTGTGCCATATAGATGTCTTCATCTAGACATTCAGAAAAGCGGTTTTGACATCCATTTGCCAAATCTCATAGTCATAGTGTGCAGCTATAGCTATGAGAATCCTAATAGCTCTTATGTCTGCTACAGGAGAAAATGTCTCCTCGTAATCAATGCCATAGGTTTGAGTAAAACCTTTAGCACCAGACGAGCCTTGTAGGTGTGTACATTGCCATCCATGTCAGTTTTCTTTTTGAAGATCCACTTACTTCCAACGATTTTCGCATTGGGAGGAAGGTCAACTTCAATCCAAACATCATTATCTTTCATGGATTGCATTTCCCCATTCATAGCAATCTGCCATTTATCCTTTTCAGGATCAGCCATGGCAGCCTTATAGTTGGCAGGTTCATTAAGATCCCCAACCATATTTTCCTCCACCTCTACGTTAAGACATAGACGGTCAGGTGCACGTATAGTCCTTTCAGACCTACGAATGGGAACAACTTCAGGAGGAACGCCTAAGCTTTCAGGCTCTTCTTGAAGTTGACTAGTAGTATCAGAAGGTGTTGTATCTTCTTGATCATATTCCAGATCATATACTCTCCCACTGAGTTCTTGAGATATGAGATTCCTTTCAAGGAAATCTCCATACCTAGCCACGATGACTTTGTTCTCAGCTGGGTAGTAAAAGTAGTAACCCATAGTTTCCTTAGGGTATCCTACAAAGATACACTTAACAGATCTGGCTTGGAGCTTATCTGGTGTGTCACGTTTAACAAACGCCTCACATCCCCAAACCTTTAAGTAAGAAAAGTTGGGAGCTTTTCCTATCCATATTTCATATGGAGTTTTAACAACCTTCTTCGTTGGAACCATATTCAAAATGCGAATAGCAGTTTCAAGGGCATAATCCCAAAAAGTAAAAGGAAGAGTCGTAAGTTCAAACATTGATCGTACCATGTCAAGTAAAGTACGATTTCTCCTTTCAGATACACCATTTTGTTGTGGAGTGTAAGGAGATGTGAGTTGCTGGATAATTCCACACTCATCTAAGTAATCTTTGAACTCTTGACTTATATACTCACCACCTCTATCGGATCGAAGAGCTTTAATCTTCTTACCGAGTTGTAATTCTACTTCACTTTTGAAAACCTTAAATGCTTCAAAGACTTCATGTTTATGTTTAAGTAAATAAACATAACCATAACGACTGAAATCATCCGTAAAGGTTAAAAAGTAGGAAGCACCACGTTTTGACACATGTCTAAGTAGACCACACACATCTGTGTGTATCAATCCAAGTAGATCAGAAGCCCTTTCCACTTGTGGTGAAAAAGGTTTCCATTTCATCTTCCCAGCTATGCAAGACTCGCATTTGTCAAATGATTAATCATTGACCGTTTGTAAAATCCCATCGTATTGCAGCTTTTCCATGCGTTTCTTGCCTATATGGGCAAGGTGACAATGCCAAAGATAAGAAGAGTCACAATTCGACTTGCTCTTCTTATTGCTAATGCTATACAACGAATTATTTTCATTGGATACACAACCATCCATATCAATTTCAAACACACCAAGCATAGAAATTGCATTAAAATAAAAAACATTATTTAAAGAAACTGAAATTCCATAACTGGTAAAAGTGTGCACAAAACCAATATCTTTTAACAAAGAAACTGAAATAACACCCCTAACAATGGAGGGTGCATAATGACAATTATTTAGTAATAAAATTAAGCCCGAAGGCAACACTAAATCAAAAGTCCCTATGGCTTCGACAACTGCACGCTTTCCATTGCCAACATACAAGTATCTTTCTCCACAGGTCAGCTTCCTTGCTCCCCTAAGTCCCTGCGATGTATTACAGATGTGAGTACCACATCCTGTATCATATATCCAGGAATTTTGCTTATGAGGAAAAGAAAATAATTCAAACATAAAAATACCTGATGAGCTAGGCACCATCTTACTTTTATTCTGAAGGCACTCATTCAGATAAACTGGACAGTTCCGTTTCTAGTGGCCTGGTGAGTTGCTGTGGTGGCAAGTTAAATCCTTCTTATGATTATCCTTTTTCTTTGCAGGGTTCTTCTTAGGAGCTGGTGGGATGACAACTTGCTTCCCCTTTCCTTTTCCTTTCCCTTTCTTATCTGCTTGCGGCTTTGGCTTATTCACCCTACCACCCTGTATTGCGAGTACAGCAGGTGTAGGAGCCTTCTTTGGCAATCTCTTCTCGAAGTCTACAAGCATTGCATGTAACTCATTCACTGTCTTCCCCGTGCAATGCATGTTAAAATTTCGGACAAAATCACCAAATCGTTCCTGATTAAGGGAATGATTGATGAGGCCGACACATACATCATTCGAGTAACCACAGCCGAGCTTCTCCAATTGGTCCAAGTGATGTTTCATCTCGAGGACGTGGTCGGAGACAGATTTGCCAACCTCCTGCTTGTAGCTATGAACCTTTTCAATCAATTCATACAGTTCAGCTGCAGGTGGCTTCTCAAACAAGTATTCCTATATATGTGCATAAAATCTTAAGGGTGAATTACTTTAATTTCTACGCGCCACTTTTGTGGTAATTATCCGAATAACTTGGGTCTTATGACTCATGCAGTAGTAGGATATAGTGGTAATTAAGGTGATTCTTTAACTGGTTATCTAATACCTCGATTAAAGTTTGATGATGAAAAGCTTAAATCATTAAAACAAGCATATAAATGTTTTAATAAAAACTATGCTACGAAGATGAATGCATGACATCTTTGTACATATTTGATTTGACATCAAAATTATTACCCTTTAATTTGAGTTATATGCCATCCAGCGAAACGGAAACACCTAAGATTACCTTTTATTTTCGTGATAACGTGACTTAGATCGTAATCGAAGGGTAAAATGTCCACGTGTCGTGAGAACGGGCATGGACGATTTTGCAGTTTCTTAAGTTGGACAACTTAATTGAGTTAGGCGGTGAGAACTGGCAACTCAAGGCATAAGATGGGATAAAACATGTTTACATGGCGATTGAAATTGGCTATATGTAAATCCCATAAATCTAGGAATTGCAATTGAAATTGGCAATTGAGCAAAAGCTCTACCATTTTGTATAAGGTTCATCACTAACAGATCAACTGATGTGATGAGATCATGACAATTTGGATCCTAGTTTTCAATAATAATTAATTGGTTATATGAATATGAACCTTGGGTATTTAATTGTTTATTGAAAAGGAAAATTATCAAAATACTAATTATGGTTTTTTGAACTTTTTCTGTAGATGGCTCATCAACCAGAAAACACTATGAGCTTAATGAGTGCTGCTTTCAAAGATATGATTGGAAGAGACAAGCTGACTGGCCCTAATTTCAATGATTGGCATCGTTCACTTAGGATCATCCTTCGTGTTGCCAAAAGGGTTGAAATTTTGACTACACCTCTACCTGATGCTCCTCTCAATACGGCTATTGCTCTTGAACAAGAGGCATATCGTGTTGAATATGAGAAGCACAATGATGTGGCGTGTCTAATGCTTTCGGGGATGTCTGCTCAATTGCAAAAACAATTTGAGCACTATCCGCCTATGAGCATGCTAGATGAACTCAAACGTATATCAAGCGATTGCTAGATCTAACACAAGTCCTTGTTTTATGGAAAAACAAAACCAAAACACCCTTGGAGGAGGGTTTCGGCCGAATAGGGACAAGAGAGGAAGAGGAGAGATCTAGGGTTAATTCAATGCACAAAGTAATGAAAAACCCTAGACCCTAGCCTTTGTATTTATAGTGTTTACAAAACTTTGGGAACAAGTTAGGGTTTTGGCTTGTGTAAGCCCCCTATGGCCGGCCATCATGCATGCCCCAAGGGATACCCGAATCTTTTCCTTATTAAGATTTTACACTATAAGTCCTTCTCTTTATAGTTAACGGTCGTTAGTTATTTTTCGTTAAATACTTAACGATCGTTATATGGACTTTATGTGCAATAATTAATCGTAAACTTAACATTAATTATTTAGCTTTAATTCTCATTCGCTAATGTGTGCAATCCCATGGTCACGAGTTCGAATCCGGACATTTACGTATTTGTAAATATATACATTTCCAACAAAATATTCTTTTCTTACTACTATCAGGCAAGTGCTTTAATCATGTTTTTTTGGTATATGTATTCTGCGCGCATGGCGATCTAAACCTTTATTGGAGAAGATAAACATTAAATTAAATTAAAAAATACTGAAGGTATCGGAACTTAAACTGACGGGTCTACCATGAAACTTAAACTGAAGGTATCGGAATTTTCTCATCTCTAAGCATGTAACATCACTTCATATCTACAGCGGTTTTGCATGCCGTCATGCATGTAAACTTCAGTGACTATGGGTCATAATCATAAAGTACCTAGACCCTTGAAAGCTAAAGTTTGAGAACATGAGAAATGGTTAGTTAATAATATTGCAAGAATATGTGGTATCCAAAAACAAACGCATCGATCTATTGGACAATTCTACAGACTGAGGCCCTTAAAAAATGAGTAGATCATGTGAAATACACTTGCTAAAATCCTTCGCTAGAAACTAATGCGGATATAATACAAGCAAAATTAAGTTACTATTGTTGATACATAAGGTACAAATGATCAAGGAATTGAAGAACATACGAAGAAATTTATATACATATGTAGATGCGCGCAGTGACGAAGCCAGAAATTTAGTTATGGGTGGGCCAAATAACAAGTTAGCCTCTACAAAGTATAGTTTTATTGTAAATCCTATTTAGTTAATTAGGTATTGTTAAGAAAAAAAGCAAAGGTTTTGCTATTTGTATACGTTTAAAAGTTAAAAAGATGCAAATGTAGTTATACGTTTGGTCGGTTGGGAGTAGTTATATGCAGAGGGTGAGTGGTTTATCATTAAGGTAAAAATATTTAGTACATGTTTAAACATATTATATGTAGCCTTTAGGCCATCTCCAATGCATGGCTCAATAGAGTAGTTTAGATGCCAACTCCTCACTCAATTGCATTGTGAAGATGGTGGGTTAAATGTGAGTGTGTCATATACACATATTGTGTGTACTTACACCAATTAATTAATTAGTTAAAAGATCCACTTATGTATTAGTGGAGATGTAGCCAATAAATGGCATTTCACTTTTTATATGTAAGTTTAATGGGTTGTAGAATTTTTGGTGTGTTATACTATAATGGTGATGTGTCACTCTATTTAACCCAAAGATAATGTATGCAATGTAGATGCTCTTATGGCTATATTTCGCATTTAAAAAAAATGCCAGTCAAAGTCTTTAAAGAAAATAATTAACAAACTCCAATATATGAAACATGTTTCAAGGTTAAATCAGGAAAAAACTATAAATTTTAGTTGGTGAACAATACATAGTACAACGTATTTTAAGTTTAAATCTATAAAGCAAAAATAAAGGAAGGTAAGTTAACTAATCTAGTTGAAAAACGCTATAGAATGCATGCAAATACAAACGTTAAAGGGTGGGCCAAATTATTTTGAAGTACCATTATAATATAAATTTAAGAGATTGCATAAGCTTTTGCTCAAAAGTTTGGGTTGGCCATGGCATACCCAAGTCATTAAGTAGCTCCGTCGCTGTAGATCGGCAAAGAAACGCTTACTCTGTAGACCCGTTGGTGACGATTAACCCTTCCCCAATTAAGGACCAGCACTAATATAAATCTACGTTAAGATTTGCAGACAAAAGAAAAAGGTTTAAAATTTAATTTCAGCTTTTATGCAAAGTGTCTTTGATACGGGCTTTATTTGTCAATCAAGCGTCAAAGTTTCATGGTTTTTGGGTTCTTTTATTAAGGGTTTCAATCTTTATGGCCGTGTGATTTGTACATACTGTACGTTTAGTTTATCATTCGTAGGACTTGTCTCAAACTGTCAAAAGAGAGAGTCTTTTGGTTGTTTTAAGATTAAATTTGTTTGAAGTATAGTAGTAGCTAGGTTAAGTTTATTGCCAGTTCTTCTATATTATATATATTCATATGTATTTATTTTGTTATCTATTTACTTTTTGTTGAAGATTAGAACGGAGATGTGATATGGCTTTGCCACTCTTCTCTACGGTCAACGTTAGTGTTACGTTACCTTTTTTTATTTCTCTTGCTTTGTCAGAAAATTTTGTTCCAGCTTATAATTCTTTGTTGTTAAAAAATACTCCCCGCCCCGCACAAAAAAAAAAAAAATGTTTGCTTTTTCATTGGCCACAAGGGGGTGGGTGGGGGAATGTTACTATGATCAATTGATCTCATTTCAAAACAAAAGGAAAAGATTGAATCGAAGTGTCAGTACCTAATACCCGGATAAAGTTGTACAATTTAAATTGGGGGCAGTTATTAATACGGTGGCTATGTTTTTATTCATACGGTGGCTATTTTTTTTTTTTTTTTTTTTTTTTTTTTTTTTTTTTATTTTTATAATTTTGTTTATATCAAAAAGCTATAAACCTGAAAATGCGGAACTGTAAATATAAAGTTTAATAAGCCAAACGCTTAAAACTGTCAGAAATACGGAACAAAAACTGACAAAAAACTGTGTTGTACTGGAAAAAGTGGGGGGACAAAGGGAATATTCCCTGGGAAAAGTGGCAGGGCTAGGGGCATAGCCCCCGTATGAATAGTATATCCCTTTAAATTTCAAAGGGAGGGCAGTTATTGATACGGTGGCTAGTATTTTATTCATACGGTGGCTATTTTTTTGTTTTTTTTTTTTTATTTTTTTTATTTTTTTTTTATTTTTATAATTTTGTTTATATCAAAAAGCTATAAACCTGAAAATGGGGAACTGTAAATATAAAGTTTAATAAGCCAAACGCTTAAAACTGTCAGAAATACGGAACAGAAACTGACAAAAAACTGTGTTGTACTGAAAAAAGTGGAGGACAAAGGGAATATTCCCTGGAAAAATAGGGGCAGACCTAGGGGATAGCCCCCGTATGAATAGTGTATCCCTTTCAAAGGGTGCACAGCAATTATTGAAGGCTGGCAAAGAAACTATTTATCTACTGTTCATCACGGCCCTACATGTTAAATAATTTTGGTTCATAGGCTTATGGCATGTACAATACACCAGTCTTTAAAGAATTTGATACATTTCATGAATAACTTTTTATATAACTCTTTCGGTTTCAAAATTATTATCTTAAAGAGATAAATCACAAAGTTTAATGAAAAAGGGTCATTTTAATTTTCAACAACTTAAATGGAATATTCACCCACTTTATTTTTTAGTTTTTACTTAAAAAAAAAATGAACAATTATTTTGAGACATTTCAAAAAAAAAATATAGACTATAATTTTAAGACGGAAGGAGTAACATTTTTATTTCATAATTAATGCATAACTCATTTAATGAGAACGACTTTTATTATTTTATCAAACACTTGTAAAACTACGTGTCTTTTAAAAAGCTTTTGTAAAAGCTCATTTTGCAATGCAAAAAAGTCATCAAATGACTTTTTCGTACCAAGCTTTTGCAAAAGCTATGCATTGTGGATACTCTTACAACATTAAGTAAATAACGTGTAACCTGGCGTTATGTTGATTTGTATGCCGCATTAACGGCGTTAACACACCGGACTTTTGGCGTTACCAACGACGTTGGACTGGTCGTTACTGGCTCAACGTGCGTTGCTTTGTGTGTTTTTTGAAAAAAATAGCCGTTTGGTGTCCTCTAACGGCGAAAAAGTAATTTTCTTTTTTTTAAACTCAAATAACCAATTTTGATACAAATCTCTTTACCAAAAACACACATTCTTATACGCTAAGGATCCTATTAACGTTTTCGATGTCGATGATGAAATTGACATTTTTTTCATGACACAAGCGTATCAGTATATACAAACGTTAGAACAACAAAAAGCTTAAACTTCCGCCGTACATCTTACCCATAATCCGATTTACTGGAAACGTGAGGTTGCTGAAAAACGTTTGTTGAATTACAATTGTGGTGATGATTATCCAAAATATCCTGAGTACTATTTCAGACGCCGATATCGTATGACCATAACTATTTTAAGAAATAGTCCAAGGTATTGAAACTTATATTGAAACTACGTTCCTCTTCCCAATCATTTCGAGTTCTTTAAAGTCAAACCCGATCGTACAGGTCAAATGAGTTTTAGCGTGATTATAAAATGCACTTTCGTCATACGCCAATTGGCATACGGCACAACACCCGATGCATTTGATGTATATTTACATATTGGTGAACATTGTGCAAGCGTTTGTCTAGATTATTTTACTAAGTGCATTATTGATTTATTCATGCAGTGTTTAAGAAAACTCGACTATAATGACATTCAAAATATATACGCATGTCATAAGAGGGTCTATGGGTTTTCAGGAATGCTTGGAAACATTTAATGTATGCATTGGAATGGAAAAATTGGCCGAAATCGTGGCACGGGCAATATGAAAGGGGTGATAAAAAAAATACCCGACTATTATGCTTGAAGCTGTTACGTCGTACGCTCATTGAATTTGGCATGCATTTTTTGGGGTAGCGGGTGCGAATACGATCTTAACGTTTTAGATAATTCTCCTTATTCGACGACCTACTCGATGACATAGCCCCTGAAGCTTCGTTTCAAGTAAAGATAAAACTACATATGCCAAAGGGTATTACCTAGCTGACGGTATTTACCCACAATGACCCACGTTTGCCAATTCATTTGCGGTGGCACGAGACGAGAAACATAGGGTCTTTAAAAGGCGACAAGAAAGTGCACGAAATGATGTCAAATGAGCTTTTGGTGTCCTCTAAGGACGTTGGGGTATTATACAACAAGCGGCGAATGCTTGGGAAGTCAACAAAATACGAAGAGTCGTGTATATTCACTTCATATTGCATAACATGATTTTGAAAGATCAAAATTTTGCTATAAATGACTTCAACGACTTGTATATTAGTCCGCAAGAAAATATTCAACGAACTTGGACTTGGATCGACAGGTGCGAAACACACAGCCGGAAAAACAAAAAATTACGCGATAAAGTCTTATACACAAGTCTTCAACGAGATCTTATGGAGCATGTTTGGCAACAAAATCAACAACAAAATTAGTTTATCGATAATTTGATTTATTTTTAAATTCTCTTATTTTTTATATATATTTTTTTATTTTAATTTTCATATTATTTATTTGGTTTTTGTATTTTTATTTGAATTAATGAAGTTTAGTTTGTTTGAAAAATAAAAAAATAAAATAAAATGGTTGGTCTAAAAAAGATGGTGTTATAGACGTTATTAGTGAAAGGGTGTTTTTTTTGGTGTTGATGTTAAAAGTTGAGATGCTAATGTGATGCTGATGTGGCTTCACTTTTTAATATTAACGGTATTATTATATCTGATGCCTTAAGTAGTGTTTTTAGCTATATCAACAAAGACCTAATTTTGTCTTGTAAACCATGTGACAAGATTTTGAGAAACAACCAGCAGTGGTAAGGCTTAGTATTGCTGATATTAAAGACTTTCAGTGAACCTAAAGCGACAAAGGAGCATACATAAGGAAACATTTGTTCTAATCTGATTGCGAAGAACTCAGGGCCCGTTTGGTTCGGCGGAATCCTAAGGATTCTGGTGGAATTGGAATTCAATTCCATTTCATAACGTGTTTGGTTGAAAAATTTAAAGAATTTGGAATCTGAATTCCATTCCTTACTGTGTTTGGTTGGCAAACGGAATGGAATGAAATTCCTTCAAAATCTCATATATATGAAATTCAACATTCCATAGCAATATGAGAAGGATTGTTTACAATTCCATTGAATTTATATTATCTTTATCATTGTTATTATTATTATTATTAATATTATTATTATTATTATTATTATTATTTATTTATTTTATTTATTTATTTTATTTTTATTTTATTTTATTATTATTATTATTATTTTATTTTTTTATTTATTTTATTATTATTATTATTATTATTATTATTATTATAAACGATCATTTAATTATTATTGTTATTATTATTTTTTTTATAAACAACCATGTTATTAAGATTTAAAAATTATTATTTATTTAAAATTGAATATAAATTATTATTTATTTAAAAAAAATTATTATTATTATATTAAATTTTTTTTTAATTAAATATAATTTATTTATAGCTTACTTTTTTAATTTATACTTTAAAAAATACAATTGTATTTTATATAAAAAATTATTTATTTAATATATTAGTTTATATAATATTATTTAAAAAATTATTTTTATAATTTGATAAGTAATTTATTTATTAAATAATATTTAGTTTATTAATCTTAAACTAAAATTAAATTTTAAATATTTTAATATAATTGTTTTTTCTCATTTCATTCTTCCAATCAAACATGCGTTAGTATTTGCAGATTTCAATTTCGTCAGATTTTAAATCCTAAGGATTTCAATTTATAACATTCCATTCCTTCACATTCCAATTCCTTAAACAGATTCTAATTCCGTCAAAAACATTCTGCGAACCAAACGAGCCAAAGCTATACTATAAAACCTCAAGAATAATATAAAATACAGTAATCTCTATTTGTTTAACTGATTAATCAACCGAACCTGTCGGGCATATGGAGCTTAGGTCGTGGTGGGACCTTGTGGTGTGTCACCTCGGGTCTTCAATTCTTAAGCAAAAGCGGGCATAATTAACCAAATTTAGTTAAGAAGAGCATATGACTATATGAGAAAACAAAGAAATCTTGGAATTCTATGCAATAAATATTTCTGGAATGAACATAAATACATTGATCTGATCTAATGGAACTCCATATAAAAGTAAATCTTCGAACGATCCTATACAAGTAAAAGAGAAGAAAAAAGCTGCTAATGACTATAAAGAAGATTCTAGTACAATACTTGTGAGGAATGCGAGTTCACTTCCATCAAAACTGAAAATATTGAACATGAAGCCGTAAAATACTCCGATATCTAGAAACTACAACTTTTTTCAACTTTAGACGAAGCACAATCGGAGTTTATGTTTTTCCAGAAAGATAAAATCTAGATTTAAATCAGCTTTGCAAGCTATGGGGGTATACAAGTAGTTCTTTAAAAAGATTACATGATAATAAGTTACTAACGTAACTGTTGTGAACTTACGCTAATAAAATGTAGTGTTGTAGTCAAATACCTTTGGAGTTAAGTACAACACATCTGAAATTTACTTCCATATATGTATTTCAGTACTAAATTTGGACTTTAAACTAAGAATGAAGGTAGTAATTAACTAGAATACTAGATCAGCACAGGCAGTTCTTGATTACTCATCTTCAGAATGCAGTTTGTTGATACAATTAATAATTATAAAGATAAAATAATAATAATAATAATAATAATAATAAAAATCTGAGATCGAATTTGGTACAATTGATCGACTTAAAAGTGCTTCGTAGGACTAGTAATGTTGAAGCACATATCTTTTTCAAGACGGGTTGAAGGGTGTCAAACCAAATAAGGTGTATACGAAATTCCCCAAAAGGAAAGTTGTAATGTCAACAAGAACATCATCATTGATCATATCCCCGAAAAAATAAAACATTTGAATGGTGAAAAGGATAGGATAATAAGTCCGATCACTCACTTTCTTTTTTTGTTAATCATCAACTAGTTATAATACCTGTGCAAGCACATGATTTTGACAAAAAAAAAAAAAAAAAAAAAAAAATCTGTATTAATACCGAATATTGTGTTTTTAAAGGTTATAATATATATAGTTATAAGTTTTGTGCACGCACGAAATTTACACATAAATCAAATTTATTTTAACATTTTAGTTCAGTATATACACATATAAGAATTTGTTCATGAACATTGTGATATAAATACAACTAATACTTATGCATGAGTTTTTCATTATGCATTTATATCCATTAGAATTTGGTAAAATATTTGTAAAAGTTTCTGTTAGGTAACTCAAGATTTAATTTTATTTAGCGATAAAGATGTTGATGTAGTTATTTAAATTTCACTACTGATATTATATTGTACACATGATGCCAGTTTAATAGCACATAATGAGCGTTGATAAAGTTAAAGTATACTTATTTTATAATGAGCGTTGATATTATGTTGATGTTCTATAAAAATATTTTTCTAGATAGCCTTATATAAATAAATAAAAATGACATGAATCATTGTTATAAGTACAATCACATATATTTATTTTTATATTAAAGTAAACCGTGCTTACAATTTGATAGTTATATTCACGTTTTCAGTAATTTAGCCGTATTTAAAATGTAAACTCGTGTCCATGTAAGTTATTTTAAAAATGAGATAAATGAGTCCTTATTGAAAGTAAAAAAAATTGATACTTATAATCTTATGTAAATTTATATGTTGTTATTTTAAAATAACATATACATTGAATTTTTTAAGATATAAATTTTAAAAGTATAAAGTATAAGGGGGTATTTGTTTATAATCCAAAGTTATTAAAAAACATGGAGGTTTATAATATTACACTTAACTCTATATAATTTTTAAAAAACCAACCACTAAAGTTTTATTAAGTACCTTCTCTTTTTTTAAGTTTTTGTTTTCACAAATTTGACACCTATATTTTTATGTGTTTTTTTTATCAACCAAATTTCTCCATCAAATTTATTAAAGTTTGACCAAAATCAATTTAATTTTGACTTTTATTAACCAATCACATCACATGATTTTGCTTACGTGACGAAATCGAGCTCTCCTATTAGCCAAATTTTTTTTCAATGAGAATGGTTTTTCAAAAACACCCTGAAATGATGTAATTCTTTTATTATATAAAAAATTTTGATTTGAGAAAACTTCCAAATGAGATACTTAACAACAAACTAATGAATGAATTAATTGATAGTGCATACCACGAGTTTTATATTTATATAGATAGATAGAAATAATTACAAACACACAATCGGCGAAGGCATAAAAAACATAATCAATTTGATTAATTATCAATTAATTAATAGGCTAATCAGTTGAAAATGTATCCAACTTGTCACGTTTTTCAGTCTAATCACTGAACTAAATTATGTGCACAAGAATCAATCAAAGTTTGAATTTAGTCACTCTGGGGTATTTTGCACATGTAAAATAATGATTTTACCCTTTTTTGTAACTATTCTACATGTGCAAAATACTCTAACCAGATTCATACTTTGACGGATTATTGTGCACATATTTTAAAAAGTGTCAAGTATAATACAAATTCAAGTGATTAGCCCTTAATTAATCAATGATTATGAACTTACATGTATCCTTACAACTAGTATCGGTCAAGCATCGAGCAAATATTTGTTCTGAATACGAATCTGGCTTTGGGCAACTCATCAAGAACATGGAATCTGATAAGATTTTTTTTTTTGGAATTCTGATATGATTTAATCCTGCCGTTCAAAATATATTACTTTCATTGAATCAACTACTATAGTTCACAATTATCATCAAGTAATAGATAAAAGTTGTGTGTTTGAATAATGTACCTCTTTCGATTCAACATGGTTGTGCTTAGTGTTATATAACAAAGAGTACGGCTTTGGAATCTTTTGTTCTACAAACGATTCCCCAATTTTGACCTCAGGATTACTTTGTGACTGAAGATAGCAGTAATTACTATCACCAATAACATTCTTCGCATCGTTATAGAGCCTTTTAATTCTCAACTTTTCGATTGTTCTTACCCTAGCTCTTGCTCTTGCCTCTGCCCTTAACTGGCTTCTAGCTGCAACATTCACATGAAATCCAAATTTCTGTTTTTGTACTGTTTTCTTTTTCTTTTTGCGAACATTAAAAGACTTGGCTACAGCCTTCTTCTTTTTGCCCTTCTTCTCGATCTGGTCGCCTTTATCCATGAACACTTCTTCACATTGATCAGAAAGATTTGAAGAAGAGTTATGCTTCATTTCTTGAACCAAATCTACAATAGCAGTCTTTGATTTCGTAAAGAGCCAATCAAGGGTTTTGCTTGCTTTATCAAACCCTAGCAAATCTTGAAGACCAAAAAACTTTTTTGAAATGTCAATTGACAATCTCACCCTTCGATCTCGAGGACCTTGAGCTGTAAAGATCTTGCTATTCCGGTCTTTCTTCGAAGCTGCAACTCGCTTCCTAGGCGGAGAAATCACTGAATCTGAAGGATTCAAATGATTATGATCATGACCATTACTATAGTTATGATTATTTTTAGGAAAAAAGCTATAAATGCTTAATGTACTTACCATAAAAACTCATTATGCTTTCTCAACTTTTTTTATTGTCATTTTACTTAATAAATCACTCGGTATCATTATGCACTTGCAAAAGACTTAAGTACCCCTTCTCCCTCCCACCCATAAAACACTGTAGCCCGTTATATCATCCACACAAAGTTCGGTTTTCCAGATGCACTATACTCAACCACACAAAGATCAATCAAACCACACAAGATCATTAAAGAGGTGGATTGTCAAATATTCAAATACAAAAGATACCCATTACTTCAAACCACTTAATCTTCAAAACCCATCTAATCATTTTCATCATCTGTAACCCTGAACTCACTCTCCCCAAAACCCTTTATCTAAATACCCAGCTTAAATCCCACTTTTCCGGCGAGGCGTGTCCTACAAGATCCGGTGAACGGAGGTTTGTGTTCGGAAGGTTCGGTTTGTGTTTTCTTTTGTTGATTTGGAATAATTAATACCGATCTTTGAACTTGTTGTTTACAAGTTTAAGAATTCTGATTGGACCCAAAGTGGCGTTCATGGTATTAAAAAGGTCAGCTCTTTGATGAGCTCGACTGAAAATTGGCTACGGAGTTTAAATGTGTATCACCCAGATTTTTGTGTTTTTCAAGAACTACGACTTCTGAGTAGGTGGTTTGACTTTTAATGTTTACTTTAGTCTTGTGGATGTAAATTCGTTAGTTGCAGGTGTTCTATTTACATGTTTGATGGGTTTGGCTTGTTAGGGAAGAAGACAAGGGTATTTGCGTCTTTTCATGTGAAATGTGTGGGCTAGGGTATGTATAATAAAAATAAATAAAGAGTTTAGTAAGAAGAATGATAATAAAAAAAGTAAAGTATGTAGAATGAGTCTTTTTTTGTAAGTATGTTAAGCATTTTTAGCTTTTACCCTTATTTTTATCATGGTTTTCCAAGTGTGACTCTCTAATGGGAGGTGGGGAAGGTGAAGGAGCATGATTAAAAGAACAATCTTGGGCGACAAATGGGTGGTGGTTATAGTAACCACCATCTTTTTCTTGACAGGAGATAAAGCCAGAAGGCGGATGGAACCCATGACAGGAAGATGGAAATGGATTTGAAGAATTAAACATACTTAAGAACAAATTTAAATTCAGAAAAGCTTAAAAAGCTTTCAGCTAAAGATTCAGTAATTTAAGTAAAACCTACAAATCAAAACACTCTTTTTGCCAAAAGGGAGTAGTAATAATCTTGTTTAGAGCCACAGATCTTGGTCTTTTAGGGCAGAGAATCTTCATAATTCAGCTAGGGCAAAATAAGTTAATCTTTTAGGGCATTATTGAGCAAACTGCTGCATAACTGCATTTGCTAAAAAAGACATCTCTTTTTTCTAGATATACTGTAGTGAACCTGTACCATCATATAAGATACGTAGGATAACATAGACCCCTTTTATCTTTTTAAAAAGGCAAATTTAATACTCTAAAGTAGAGGAAACAAACAAAAACAAATCTGGATTATTGTTGGGATATCTAATCAAACACCGTCAATGAAAAAAAATTCTTTGGTCATTGCCTCATTGGTCAAAGTTTTTTCGTATGAAAGAAAATCGATCGTCCGTCTAGGATTTTTGCATATTATGGCGGATTTTTTGGAGTGGCGTTGCTCCAGGTACATGTTTCACATAATTTTTTATATAATAAAACAAATCTACATGTAAAGATTTTCGTATTTTACAAAAATCAAATCATCCCTTATTAATTAATAATACTTTAGATTTGATTTTTTCTTTTGATTTTTTTAAAAAAAAAGTTACCTCCCGATAAAATATTATTACTCAAAAAATAATGAAGTACAACGGAAGTGGGGTGAATCTCACACCTCAACCCAAAGACGGCAAACCAAAAGCACCTAGAGTGTTTAAAACCTAAACAAGCATAAGAAATGATATGTCATACTTATGCAAAACAAAATAGAAACAACCTATTTAATCTGTCACGGAGACTAATCTCATAAGCATTAGCAAACTTCAACTAGTACAATACTCATGCGTTGCCCGGGTTCAACGTTACAATAATCACTACAACATTGACCGGTTTCCCCAGCGACACTTGGGGTCTTTCCCAAGCGACATGTCGTTGGAGGTGCGGTGGTGAATGCGGTGGTGGATGCGGTGGTGGATGCGTTGGTGGATGCGGTGGTGAATGGTGCTCGAATTGTTGGTGATGGAGGTGCAAAAATCGCCAATAATTGTGGTGGATAAGTTTTTATTTCGTTTTCTGTGTTGGTCGATGAACCAGATCTACTTTATGATAAAACTTTTTCCCCGGCGACAATCCCCGGCGACAAGTCGCCGGGGAAAGTTACTTTTTTTGTCGTTTAGCGAAATTGGCGCGATAACGAAAATTTTTGGTGGGGGTATCCCCGGCGACATGTCGCCGGGGAAAATAAACTTAATTTTTCTTTTTTACGAAATTAAAATAATTATTTGTGATGGGGTATCCCCGGCTCGCCGGGGAAAATAAACTTAATTTTATTTTTTTGTCGTTTAGCGTAATTGGCGCGATAACTTAATTTTATTTTATACGTAAACTTTTTTCAAAGCTTCGTTTTTGTACGTAAACTATAAAAAAAATATCATTAAATGCAACAAACTTTAATAAAGTGATTAAATATGCATATTTTGATGTGTTGTTACGTTAAAAATAATGACATGTGTCAGTTTTCTAAATCTTTCTTTCTTAACTTTGACCATAAATATTTTGGTTTTGTTATATGATATTTGATGCAAAACATATGAATAGATTGAGTTTTAAATGTATTTCCACTACGTATTATTTTATTGTTACACATTAGACGTTCAACGGATGAGTCGATATGTTATGGTTACACATTAGACGTTCAACGGATGAGTCGCTATGCTATGGTTACACATTAGACGTTCAACGGATGAGTCGGTATGTTATGGTTACACATTAGACGTTCAACGGATGAGTCGATATGTTATGGTTACACATTAGACGTTCAACGGATGAGTCGGTATGTTATGGTTACACATTAGACGTTCAACGGATGAGTCGGTATGTTATGGTTACACATTAGACGTTCAAGGGATGAGTCGGTATGTTAGGGTTACACATTAGACGTTCAACGGATGAGTCGGTATGTTATGGTTACACATTAGACGTTCAACGGATGAGTCGGTATGTTATGGTTACAAATTAGACGTTCACCGGATGAGTCGGTATGTTATGGTTACACATTAGACGTTCAACGGATGAGTCGGTATGTTATGGTTACACATTAGACGTTCAACGGATGAGTCGATATGTTATGGTTACACATTAGACGTTCAACGGATCACATTAGACGTTCAACGGATGAGTCGATATGTTATGGTTACACATTAGACGTTCAACGGATGAGTCGGTATGTTATGGTTACACATTAGACGTTCAACGGATGAGTCGGTATGTTATGGTTACACATTAGACGTTCAACGGATGAGTCGGTATGTTATGGTTACACATTAGACCTTCAACGGATGAGTCGCTATGTTATGGTTACACATTAGACGTTCAACGGATGAGTCGGTATGTTATTGTTACACATTAGACGTTCAACGGATGAGTCGGTATGTTATGGTTACACATTAGACGTTCAACGGATGAGTCGGTATGTTATGGTTACACATTAGACGTTCAACGGATGAGTCGATATGTTATGGTTACACATTAGACGTATATATATTTTTTGTTTTTCCCATAGCTATATATCTACTCTGTTTCGTCAAGTCTCATCAATAACGTATATATATTTTTTGTTAAAGTCAACGAAGTCAAAGTGAATCCCCGGCGACATGTCGCTGGGGAAAATGTCCAATAAAAACAGTTATCTCAAAACATAAGCCCAATTGCATAACTTAAAGCCCAAACAGTTATGCCCGGTGACATGTCGCTGGGGAAACTCTTGTCCACGTCACGATAAGAGTCATTAACACTAATTACAAATTTTTAAATAATCAAATGAATCCCCGGCGACATGTCGCTGGGGAAAAGTAAGCGGGAAAAATTCCCGCCACGTTTTACGAAGAAATAGTCGGTCAAATTATAATCGCTTAATCCCCGGCGACATGTCGCCGGGGAAAACTACACAATAATTTAGCTGACTTTTCTACGAGAATTGGTGCCACGTAGGATATATTTTTGTCGTTTAGTGTGGATTCCCCAGCGACAGATGTCGCCGGGGAAAATATCGATGGGGAAACTGGTATATGTTGTAGTGAATTTACTAAGTATACTGAGATCCTTGTTTTGAATGTGTAATGTATATATATGAAAATTTGATTTATTTTTCTCTCTTGTTGCCACTGAGGAAACATCCTCCACAATCTTATCCTACATATGAATATGAATAGCGAACCCATAAGATACATATTAAGTTATATTTGATTTAGGTATAACTAATACATGCATTATTTGATATATTTTATATCATCCTTAAAATTTTATCAATCCAATCGAGAAGACTTTCTCATCAACCAAACTCTGAATAATCTCAATGTTCATATGAACATTAAAGTTTCATGTTGCCAAGTTTGCCTCCTTTTTTGTTTTCTTAAAACTGTGATTCAAATAAAAACAAATTATCAGCTTTTAGTATATGGGATATATAAATGAGTTGAGACAATGAAGCTATAGTAAAAAATAACCACCCCATCAAGCAACGAATAGATATCCAGTTCCACATGTGTGATCAGATTGATGCTCAAAGTAATTAAAACTATATTAGGCCTTCATACAAATATGAAAATATAATTTTTTTTGGAATATGAAACAAAGAAATTGTAAAAATAAATGTTACCTCATCAAACAATGCATGAATACCCATGTCCGCATGTTCAAAGATATATAATTCCACGCGTGTGATCAGTTCAAAGAAAGAAAAATTATATTGTTAGGCCTTCATATGAATGAGTATACGATTCTTTTTCTGAAAGATGACACCAAAAAAAGTGTAGAAATAAATGTTACATCATCAAAGAACGCATGAATTCCCATGTGCACATTGTTCCCGGCTTGCTATTCAACGGAAAAAATAACTTAGGTGTTCATAAAATATAAAACTATGAGGTAAGATGTTGAAACGTGATATCGAAAAAGTGTAGACTCAAAATTTACCTTGATTTCTTCATTGGCAGTCATTCTCACTTCGTTGGTTAACTCGTTTTTGGCTTGCTAGTGAGCATATTGTTTGATAGTCCATGTGTGTAAATGCAAGAAAAAAAGGTTTAAAATCATCACTTTGTAATATAATGGATCCAATCATCGAATATATTGCATTGTACTCATACTTCCATTTTCTTGTATATTAGTTTTTTTTATCCCATCAAAATGATTGTTAGGCTATTATTTACAAATGAGTTTGAGTGTTGATGTGTTTGCCATTTAATTTTAAAACCTAAAATAAACCATCACATGGCGAGAATCACCAGATTTTTTAGTGACTCAGTTTTAACTTTTTGTTAGTCAAATTTATTTATCCTATTTTCTTGTTTGTAGATAACTGCATGCTTCTATATTCATATATTATGCATTCAAATGCTTCCACAATTACCTCCCGTTAGTTACAAAAGATAATTAGTGAATTAGAACGGTCCAGATTAAAACTTACTTGATCTAACGAATGTAATAAATCTATGTAAAATGCACCGTCGGCAATAGAATAGTAATTGAGCATCGGTCAGACCACAATTATCAAATTTATCATCGTAAGGGTTTTGGTCACTGGTATATTCCTTCCATTTCTCCAATAAGCTCCTCATGCCCACTCCACTACCACCTTTAGAACCGTCAAATTCCATAAAACTAGAAGTTTCATTGAAGTCATCAAGGACTTCATCATCATCACTATCCGAGATAACTAGATCACCAACTTTAGAAAATGGATTGCATTCTTTTTTTCATTCTTTAACCATGTCAGGAGTATTCTTCGAAATACAAGGAGAAGGCACATTGGACGAACTTGGGATGCTTGCATAATTCTCTAAAATAGCCTTTTGCGTAGGAAGCAGCTTCCCATCATCACACATAAACACAAGCTTTCCCTCAATTATTTGACTTTCAAGCTTATTAATCTTTTCAAAAAGAGATGTAATACTTAGAGTGCCAAATGAATAACTAGTAGCACTTTCATGTTTATCCATGTTCCCAAATCCATTATCAAAATCTACATCTTTACTAGCAATAGGATCCTCATCCAAATCACCAAGAACATCAAAAGCATTAGACGTGTTAACCACTTCAGCATCCTTACTTGGTTGTTTAGACATAAACGCCTCCTTGGTAAAGTCCTTAGGAGAAGAAGCCTTTGTATTCTTTAGAGTAACCGGCCGATACTTCATTTTTTTGGTTCTTAGAAACCCCAAAAACCTGCTTATAAGTGGGACCTTTTCGCCTGACAGTAGTAAACCCATCATTCAACACCTCCTTAGTAGCTCTCGAAATCGGACCTTTGCCTTTATTACCCGTCCCATTAACCACACATTTTAGGAGTGGCTTTAGGACAATCATCATTCAAATGACCATAAAGAAAACATGTACCACACCGAGGTTGTTCCCACTCGTATTCAATGCAAATAGTTTCCTTAGTATACCCTTCCCCTACGAGTTTAGGAACAGCCAAAACTAAATCTTCGTGGAAATCATTGGAAGCATTGATTTCAATCAAAGTTCTCGCATAACTACTACGTCCCCATGACTCCAAACACATGGTATTAGTATAAGAATCAAGCATCATTGGAGTACCAATTTTAGAAGCAACCAAACTAAACCCATCAGGAGTATAGGCAACCATAAGGACATCGTGCAACTTCACCCATACTAGAACACAGGAAAAATCTTCCTTAAGAAGACTTATCGATGGAGACCACTTGCTGAGAAAGATGGGAATTCCACGAATCATCCAAGGTCCATCCGTAAGAATAGCTTCAACATCCTTTAGAGACGAAAACTTGAAGAATAAGAAACCGTTCGTGTTCATTGTAACTTTCTGAAGACCATATTCACCCTAATTATTATGAACGAACCATTCAACAACGGAAAATGCAAGCCTTTTCCCAATAAAATACCCATAAAGCAAAATTTTCATTCGCTCATTAACATCCTGAACCGAACCTATGGGTAAACCTACATCATAATTGTAACACCCACAAAATCGCTACAACGAAGGAATTCGGGTCATAGGGTGCTACTAAATCGGAAATCACAACACAAAGTAATAAAGAACGGAATACATACTCTGTTTTAACAATATTTTAATCCAATTATGTAAAACTACATCATAGTTCAAATACGGAAATAAGGCCCGTAACTTTTATTGTCCCATACAATAAGGCCGATAGATATGTGTAAAAACACTTTAGTTGACAATCTATGATCATTGCCATGCCTATCCTTGATACAGTAAAATAGCAGCAACAATTAAACACCAGAGAAAACATGCTGAAAGTCAGCAAAAAGCTGGTGAGTTCATAGGTTTAAATATAAAGCAGTAAAGTTGGACCATAAGCAGGCATGTGAGCATTACTACGTATATAATGACATATGTAAGTAAAAGTCTATCACGTTAGCGCTAAGTTTATGCAACCAAAGCTACGACAGTGTGCATGCTTTAGAAGCATGTTTCAGTTTGGTCCATAAAAGAGTTTGCATGTTTCTCACCCCAAAGTTTTGCAAAGCAAAATATCAAGAGTAATAGTGGGGCTATAAACTCACCTCAGCAATAAAGTTATCTGAAGTGATGTAAGTCAAAGTAGAGTGTGAAGTGGCACCGACACGCGACCTAGATTAGTATGGTAAGTCTTAGTATACAATTCAAGTTTAGAAAAATAGCAACTGAACATTTGAATAGTTTGTAAATTTTTAAGGATTTTTGTCTTCATTGCTTGTGTAGTGGTAAAGTATGTTGGAAATATTTTCTAAGGGTAAGTACATAAACGTGTGTAAGTAATGGCTCTTGTGAAAGTGTAGAAGTATAAATAAAGTAACATGAGACGGAGAAAATCCATGCACAAAGTCATAGTCGGAAAATACGAAGTATGTGTATATATACATAAGTATGTGCCTATATATATATATATATATATATATATATATATATATATATATATATATATATATATATATATATATATATATATATATATATATATATATATATATATACTAGTTTTCGAAGCCCGCCCAATGGGCGGGCATAACTTATAATTATTTGTTTGTTGTTTTTTGTTAGTTGAAATACATTTTTTAGAATTGTGAAACAATATTATAAAACAATTGTTTCTTTGGTTTTTAGTTGTTGGTAATTGTCAAACAATATTATAAAACAATTGTTTCTTTGGTTTTTTTATGAGGAGCTTGAGGCACCCATCAAGTCGTACCAAGTCTATTACCATCTCAATGCCACTGGGACACTTGGTGCGCCAACATTGTCCAAGATGGTCATGCCTCGTTGTGGGTTTCCTAATAAGCAAAGCCACCACCATAGCAATAGCGAGTTACATATAGTCTTTCATTATTCATTCTTTCCAAATAGACCAAAATGGCCCAGGTCGAAAAGGCGTCTAACCTGTGGTTTTGACCACATTTCCCTACCCGGTTAATGTCTCCTGTAGTAAGAGCATTTAAAAAATGGACCACTACTTTTTTTTTTTTAATATATAAAAAGTTGTATAATAAAATTTTGCTCAATGTATATGATGACTTGGATACAATATCCATCAAGTATAAATGAAAGTATGTGAGTGTGTGTCCTTGCTCAGTTGCTTATACCGATTCATAACCTTTCCTTAATACAGCTACCAAAACTTGTTTCATTCCTAGCTGGTACTTACTATGGTATTCATCATCGTTGATTTGAACATGCTTCTGCATTATAATCTGTAAAAGTCATGTTTGTTAAGGCAACGCATAGATGGGAATATGATTTCATTAGAAAATATTCGGCCTATCCAATTGAAGATAAATGAGGATACAAAAGCATCAAGCGCCACATATACTGCAACGTAAAGCAGCCAATGGGCGGGTTAGCTTCACAAAATTATATGCACGTAAAATAAATAATGAATAGCGGAAAATATGATATATAAAATTATTGGAAACAAATATATAGTGCTCATGTATTATATGTAAAAAGAACAATCAAAAGTATGATAAGAAATAAATTACATGGTTTCTTCGTACAAAACGTTTGTTGTGGAGTTTTTGTATTCACCGTCTTTATCACAACAAAGAACCTTCAAACCCTTTTTTGTCTTGACTTTTTGAAAAAACCACTAAGATTGTAAGTATATGAACATATTGAAAAGCGTGCATAACGCCAGCAAGTGTAGAGAAAGCCATTAGATATACACTTCTTCTCAATCGTTATTCTTCTCTATAAGATGATGCACATCCAACCTAAGCATAAGTCAACCACATTTGTGCCCAAAGTTATGCCATGTCCTTCCTGAAAATAAGGATTTAGCAACCTCGATAGCTAAAGAACCTTTGTTGAATCTCATATATATCCAGATGCATATCTGAGTTAGGAAACAATTAGAATATGATTTAAAAGTACAACTGGAGATCTGAACAATTATATAATTCATAATTACCTAGAATTATCTGGAGGAAGTATACTACTTCATTGACAATGAAACATGCAGGTCTCAATTTATCAGCTCTTCTCGCCTAATGTCAATACAATAGATTTTAGGGATTGACATTAACTATGATGAGATCTCAAACTCCATATGACAATGTACATGACAAAAGAACTAACCTGTAGGAAACATCTAATATACTGTGGTGGTTAACGCTCATCCGAACCCAAACCAAATTTCCCCTTCTTCACTTCATTCATTTTCACACAATTCGAATTCACCCCCAAAACAACTTTTAACTTTAGTTAGCAAAAACAGTGTCATTAACCACATAAAGTTCCCAAATACTGGTTTATTTGCAATAACTCCAACATGTTTCAATTTTACATTGTTACTTTTTTAGATTTTTGTTACAAACTTCTAACTCAAACAGCTCATTATCACACTTAATGAACCTAGAGGGTGTTCAGATTAGCCTTGTTTCAAAACCCATACGTAAGTCGATAAACCAATAACTAATCTAACCAAGAGATCTAACTTAACATGTCATGCACAAAACACAGTCGATAAATAAAACGGTTAACTTCGTTGTTGCAACAGCGTGGGGCGCTATCCTAGAGGTGCATTTACATATTCTAAGTAGCAATTTGTAACTCAACCTGTAGTGTACTAAAATCTACACGCGTAGATCGTGAACTCACATATTTTACCAACTATAGGTACAAAAGGGAAACTACACATATATATGAAATGAAAGGCTCAGTCCAAACTTACATGTGGCGGCATCAGAAACAGTTGCAGATGCTACAACACTTAAGCTTGCAATCATCTCCATTAAACCTCCATAGACAATACTTTTCAAGATTTCTAATAGCAAATCGTCCTGACCAAGCCATGGTCTTGCGCTAGGTTGTGCAATAACAACACGTGCTGGTTCTGCATCATAAACATCAATGATTACATAAATAAAACAATTGCAAACACATAGTTTCTTTGTATATTTGAATTCAAGTCAATTATTACTTGGTTCATTCTCAACGGTGATAACTCAGGAAGATCCAAAGAAAGTTCAGCAGAACCTGCAAAATAAAATGCCAGCCGCATCTGTAGATATCTGTCGTGTCATCATAAACACCAAGAATGTCATGTCATTCTAACAACAAACTTAGCCCTCTCAGCATTTTGCACAGCCACTTGTTATGCTTCACCCAGTACCATGTTGACATGGGACACCCTTTCTGTCAGTTTTTTGCGAATTTCGCTGCTAATAGGCTATCAAAAACATAAACACATTAGCCATCTAACTTGTCTTAAGAATTACGATGTAGGCATATAGCATGTCATGCCTCTTATTGAAAAAACCATATAATGGCCAGTACACCAGCCAATTTTTGCTAACAGATTTAGAAAGGACCTCACTAAGATATGGTAAATTGAAAGGAAAAGGCACATAGGCAAGAAAAATCAAAACAAAGTATATTTTATTTTTATTATACGAAAATCGTTCAACCAACTATTACCATTGTGAAAGAATAAAATTTAATACTCTTTGGATCCATGTTGTTATGAAGAGGTCATTGGCTTCTGGTTAGCCATAGCCAACTGTTGTTCAATCAACATGATTATCTCTTGGGAGTTATTTGTTTTCTTCACACGAAAACTGAAACCCAAACGTATCAAATCAATCCCAAACTCACAACGAAAAAAATTCAAAACTCAAAAACATATATCAAAATCGTAAATAACTCAAACTTAAAAAAAATATAACTGAGGTGTGGTGGATAAGGAAGTAGTAGTTACTGAGTCGATGCATGTGGTTGAACCTAAAAGTCTTGTGCGATTGTTGATGATCCGGTTAAGGAGGTTGAGCCGTTGGTGGAAGAGGTGTTACATGCGATTGAGGAGAATAACGATTTAGTTGTGAAGGTAAAGGATTTAGCAGCACCGGTAGTGGTAGAGGAAGAGACAGTTGTGGTTAGTGAGATTGATTTGAAGGTGTTACATGGATAAGCTGTTGCACATGGGTGTGACTGTGAGGTCGACGCACGACAGCTGGAGTCAGAGACCGTTGTTATCGCTGCAAGAATAATAGTAGTATCAGTATTGGGAGAAAAGGAAAAAAAAAGGCAAAAAATTGAAGTTGCTGCAACTTACGTTGCAGGATAGCTTATTTCTGTTTTCCTATTGTTGCTCTTACTTATTTGGTACTTATAAGTGAATCTAAGGGGTGTTTGGTTTGATAAATTTGTGCTAGTTATAAGCTGCATATTTAAAAATCTTGCAACACTTTGAAATCATATCTAATAAAGTGCGATGATGATTGAATTCCTTGTTGGGAATTCTGGAAAGTAGGAATTCTGTTGATGTTACTGCTGACGAATCTGCTGAAGAGATATGGATTCTGCTGAAGAAGAGTTTCTGCTGAAGTAATATTAGCGCATAGTTTGTTTCTACGGATATAGATATTCCGTATATTTATTAGTTTGTTAGGATATACATGAGCTATTTTAGGTAGTGATATGCATTTATTTTATATTATTGTTTATTTAGGGTTCCTTGTGTATAAAAGGAACTGATAGTTTTTGTTTTATAAGACTTGAAAAACTGGAGAAAAATATTCCAGAAAAAACATCTTAAGTGAGAGAGAAAAAGATCCATAGAGGATCATTGTTTCTTGAAGAAAAACATTGTTTGTAACTTTGATTGTCTTAATTATTATCCGCTGTGCATATTCAATGTTATTGATACCCTAGTTGAGTCCGGATCTTGGTTTATACAATTGGTATCAGAGCGGGTGGCTCTCGATCTAGGGTTAATGAGGTTTTCATGTTATTAGGGTTTATGCTCTAATCGGTGTATAGCAGCAGGCATAAAAACTCTCGGATTGATTCGCTGAAGGTACAACTTTCCGTGTTTTATTACTGATTCGTTCATGGTTAATGATTGTGTAATTATAAGCGTGAATCATACTAACGATTGTGAAGATTGATTGGTCCCACTCGTCTCTGGTCACGTGTCTTCACAAGTATTGTTTGTTCTAGTATTATATTCGGTAAATGGTTTTCATATTGGTTAATACTGGTACATGGGGCTTTGCGTGATTGGCTATAATTGATAGACTACCATAGCATGCGTTTTCATATTATAATTGTTGGCTATCAATTGTTACTGCTGAAGTGAAGTTCACGTGAGGGTCTATTGAAGAGTTGATTGGCTAACGTGGTCAAAGTTAGGGATATTTTTTATTGGCCAATATTGCTGCAAATTAAAGGGCACGTGTGGTTCATGTGTGGGTATCTTATTTCTATTGATTGGTAGCTATTATTGTGATCACGTGGGACCTGTACGTTCATTGGCTGCATATACTACCTTGGTCAAAGACTGATCACGTGGGTACAACAGCTATTTCACTTTGTGTTACTGCTGAAGAGTTGATAGGTCTATCACGTGGGTACAACAGATATTTCTCTTTGTGCTGGTTACTGCTGGTATTCATTTTGGTTCCTACTATCACGTAACTTTACTGCTGTTATCACATAAAATGACAGAATTTAATAATGAAACAGCAGTAAAGTTACGTGATAGTAGGAACCAAAATGAATACCAGCAGTAACCAACACAAAGAGAAATATCTGTTGTACCCACGTGATAGACCTATCAACTCTTCAGCAGTAACACAAAGTGAAATAGCTGTTGTACCCATGTGATCAGTCTTTGACCAAGGTAGTATATGCAGCCAATGAACGTACAGGTCCCACGTGATCACAATAATAGCTACCAATCAATAGAAATAAGATACCCACACATGAACCACACGTGCCCTTTAATTTGCAGCAATATTGGCCAATAAAAAATATCCCTAACTTTGACCACGTTAGCCAATCAACTCTTCAATAGACCCTCACGTGAACTTCACTTCCGGCGAATAATTGATAGCCAACAATTATAATATGAAAACGACAGCTATGGTAGTCTATCAATTATAGCCAATCACGCAAAGCCCTATGTACCAGTATTATCCAATACGAAAACCATTTACCGAATATAATACTAGAACAAACAATACTTGTGAAGACACGTGACCAGAGACGAGTGGGACCAATCAATCTTCACAATCGTTAGTATGATTCACGCTTATAATTACACAATCATTAACCATGAAAGAATCAGTAATAAAACACGGAAAGTTGTACCTTCAGCGAATCAATCCGAGAGTTTTTATGCCTGCTGCTATACACCGATTAGAGCATAAACCCTAATAACATGAAAACCTTATTAACCCAAGAAGAATCAAATAGCTTATGATGAGAAAATAAGTGTGTTAGAAAGAGATCTTACTAATGCTAAAAATGAGTTAAAATATTCTGAGAAGTTACGAGCAGATGTAGTGTCAGAAAATCTAGAGCTAAAGGTGAAACTAGATGAGGAAATTGCTAGGCATAACGAATGGTTATTAAATGGAAAAACGTTAGCCAGTCACTTATATAGTAGTCAAGCTCCTAATTCTGGGATAGGTTTAGGTTTTAAAAAGTATGTAGGATTAGAAGCTAGGCATGATGGGCGTAATACTACACCAGCAGGTTTAGCTAATTATGTCAAAGAAGGTGACCTACATGCTGTACGTGGATCTATTAGAGGAATACCTATGCCTGTTGACCTTTCCCTTACTGTTGACTTTGATGGATCACACCATTTATATGGCAAAAAGTCAAGTGACTTGCCAGACCTTAGTAGCAAAACTAATGACTCTGTCTCTTGTTCTAAAAGTGACAAGTCATCGACCTAAAGTCCACTGACTATGCCTCATGTGATTCAAGTGAAAAGTCTGACTCACCTAGGCACACACCCAAGACCACACCCATGTCCAAAGTAGCTGATGCTGAGCCCAATATTGCTGAGCCCAAAACAAAGCCAGTTACTTATTCTATTAAACACAATTTTGCTGCTAGTTCTGTTTCTGATAAATTTAAATGTAATAAACAAAGTTGTGTTAAGAATAAGTCTTTTAAGAAGAAATCCTGTTTTGTGTGTGGTAGTAAACTCCATCTTATTAAAGATTGTGATTATCATGAGAAAAAGATGGGTGTTTCCTCTGGCCATAAGACTTCTAGACCTACATGGACTAATGTTGCTAGTATTCCTCCATTTGTTCCCAAATCTGCACATGTGAGAACAGGTAAACCAGTTCCTACTGGTAAGCCAAAGGTGTATGCATCTGTTTCTGCTGAAAGGCTTAATAGGCATTTTCCAGTTCCCTCTGGTGGAGGATATTCTTCACCAGTTACTACTGGTTGGTGGAACAAAAATGATAGACTTATGCCTTATAGACCTACTAGTTCTTATTTTCAGTCCTATACACCTTATGTATCTCATATGAATATGGCACATGGTGGAGTTGGAGTGGCAACTACTGTTAAGCCCTCAAAAGGTTATTCTTGGAAAACTCAAAGAAAAGGTTCATTCTGGGTACCCAAGAACAATAATCTTTGTCAGGTGCATTGATTGAGGGGAGGCATAAGCCTAAGGGGAGGCTTATTGTTGTATATTTGTCTTCTAACCATTTTTGCAGATGTTGGATCCTCATACGCCTAAGGGGAGGCTTAGTGTTTCTGCTGACACTACAACTGTCTTTGGTTTCTACTGATGCTTGATGGTTTATTTTCCATATTTAGGTTCTTTATTTTTTTTTCTTTATTTTATATTTTGTTAAAAAAAAAAAAATCGTGTTATTTCTTGTGTTTAGTGATTAAAAAAAAAAAAAAAAAAAAAAAAAAAAAAAAAAAAGCTCTAACCTGTATGTGTTCAGTTTCTACTATTTCTTGCTTGCAGGTTTTGGTGTTGGTTAATAACCACACAACTAATGGTTTTCACCTCACCATGTCTTTCTGACACAAGAGTTGACTAGCCCACAGGATCATGGCTTGTGGTAAAGGCAGCGGAAATCCATAAATGGTAATCAACTCACCATGATGATGACGGCATTCCATTAAAGAGTTGGCTAGTCCAAAAGCAAACGGTTTTTGGTAAAGACATTTTAATTCCGTTGATAGTTGCTGATTTACTAAAAATCAGAGGGTTATCAATGTACCCTGGTCTCACACATCAAACATTGGCTAGTCCTGAGCAAACGGCTACAGGTAAAGACATTTCAAATCCGTTCATAGTTGCTGATTTGCTAATAAATCGGATGGTTATCGTGTACCATAGTTTTCGAACTTAAACATTTTGCTACTCCAGTAGTGATGGCTATTGGTAAAGAGACATCAAATCCATTATTTTCAATGATTCACATCTCACAGGTGTTAACACACCTGGATGTGATGAGAATAGTATGAAACTAATATGTTTTGATGTACATGTTGTCATTTGTTGCTGCAAAGATATGAAGTTTCAAAGTTTTGTCATCATAGAGATGTTACTATTTTGGTTCTTTGCTGCTGATGTTCGAGTACAATCCTCTTGTTCTGCAATTTTAAAGACATATCAGGAAACTGGAACTTAACAAAGTCAAATTCCAGTTTAGGGGAGGATTGTTGGGAATTCTGGAAAGTAGGAATTCTGTTGATGTTACTGTTGACGAATCTGCTGAAGAAGACATGGATTCTGCCTGAAGAAGAGTTTCTGGCGAAGTAATATTAGCATAGTTTGTTTTCTGGATATAGATATTCCGTATATTTAGTAGTTTGTTAGGATATGCATGAGCTATTTTAGGTAGTGATATGCATTTATTTTATATTATTGTTGATAGCTTTTGTTTTATAAGACTTGAAAAACTGGAGAAAAATATTCCAGAAAAAACATCTTAAGAACAATGATCCTCTATGGATCTTTTTCTCTCTCACTTAAGATGTTTTTCTGAATATTTTCTCCGCAGTTTTCAAGTCTTATAAAACAAAGCTATCATTCCTTTATACACAAGGAACCCTAAATAAACAATAATATAAAATAAATGCATATCACTACCTAAAATAGCTCATGCATATCCTAACAAACTAATAAATATACGGAATATCTATATCCGTAGAAACAAACTATGCGCTAATATTACTTCAGCAGAAACTCTTCTTCAGCAGAATCCATGTCTTCTTCAGCAGAATCCATGTCTTCTTCAGCAGATTCGTCAGCAGTAACATCAACAGAATTCCTACTTTCCATAATTCCCAACATTCCTCAATGTTCAGTGGACTAAGAGTATTAGTTCCGTTATCATGCCAAAATTGTGCCTTGGTTTATGGGTGTGAATTCATTACATATTATCAATCTTGAGTCACAAACAGGCGATGTGATTTTGTCCGGTTCATTATCACTATTAGGATACTGCAAGTGACATGATTCTGCTGATCTCAATGGAAGATATCCGACCAATATTATTGAAATCCCTTTGAGGAATGCAAATTGGAGTTCCAATCTAGCATGGAATTAAATTCAGAATGATTAAAAAAAATTTGTTAAAAAAATAAGCAAAAAGTAATCAAAATGTGTGCTTAAGGATGAAGACAGATACCTTAAAATGCCTTCAAGAACATCCACGCCCAGAATAATTATACATATGTTACGCATAGCAATCGCAGAAAATTGCTCTCACTTTGAGGAGTTTGGAAACCACGTCTGGTATTGTTACAGCGGGATGCAAGAATGTTTGTTGGTCTTCCTTTAGCACCTGCTACAGCCAACAGAGAAAGTTTAGGGAAATTCATGGTATGATTTGTGTGTTGTGCTACGGGTAGATGTCATCCGATGGATTTTGAATCAAAAATGCAAAAAAGAGCCAATAAAAAATGCAATACAGTTTTGGTGTGAAATTCATAATGTACATAATAAGCTTTTTAATTGAATCAAATAATTTAAGTTAGCCCTATTTAAGTGACACAATGATTTCTTTAATCCCAGTTAATATGGATTTTGAAGTGAGAAACCGTTAGACGCCCAAATCATCCAAACACAGTAGCATAGGAAGCTTAATTCCATCTAAGAGCAACATATTTTTTATAGTGTACAAACGTTGTCTCGGTCTTGTGTTTATATTTACGCAAAAATGTTAGAATCAAACAATAGTGAACATATTGGACGATTCCAAACAACCCTTAAAACAGAATTACAGCCATATATCATAGTCGTGAAATATTTGTTGTCTCTTGTATTCGTGAATACGGCTCACCTGTATTATAACACGCACCATCTCTTGTCATTCCACATAAATGCTTCCTCTTCTAGAGTTTCCTCATGGTCTCATATTTATGTTCTGCATTGCATACACGGTAAAAGTTTCAGATTTAAAATATTTGAACGTGTGTGCAAAATAATACCCTTTTGACCCGTTGCCTGACTGCCACTTGCCACACTAAGTGAGTAACAAACATTTACCAGGTTCTCGATTAGGTCCCCAGTTGAGATATCAGTGATAGTTGAATCTTTGTTTTGACAAAGATGAAAAAAGACGGGTGCATGTTTGTTCCCATTCCAAGCGTGCGACCTGTTTTATTTCCCAAAGCTAGCTGATCAATGGTGATCAACTTGACAATGACTCGAAGGTCTATGTAAGATCTGACTGTAGAAATAATGTTAATCAAATGATCGTCTAATGTTTGGAATAACTTTTAACTAAGATAGTGAAATTAATATGATACCTCATAAAATAATTCTCATCTTCCTTTGCCAAGTGACCCGCACTATCTGGTTTGTTGACCCGTTAATGTACACTACCTTTTCAACAGATGTATACGGTCGTTGGGGAACAAAAAAGATCTCTTTATTGAGATCCCAACCAACCACACGTTTCAGTATATGTCCAGACACCAAAGGCCACAAACCTCGCAAAACTTGGAACAATGATCTTTTGCCACTACCATTTGGTAGACAATTTAAGATTATAAAAAATGTGACTTGTTTAAATATACTATAATTAACAAATATATGCTCAATGATCAGACACTCAACTTTCCACACACCCGAAAGCAAGAAAGAAACAGTAATCGATCAAGAGTTGGAGATAATGAAGATAGTTCCGATTTAAGTCAAAAAAAATGTGAACAACAATTAGAACGTCTGTGAACAAAAACTTACCATCGTGGATATATACTCTTCCAGCTTGTTTAGATTTGTATCCATCACACTGAGGGCACCCTCAGTATTATAATCGGACCATTGCTCAGCCCAAGTATTAACATCAGGCCAATGGTCCTTATAATTGTATAGTTTGTCAAACGACAAATAGCCAACCTACAGATGTTAAGTGAGAGAGATTAGTTAAACGGTTAAACCATCCAGTGATCAACTACGTGTATTTAATAAAAGAATGGGTACTCACACCAATAGTGGAAATAGATGCTTCCATATTTGAGAAATAGTCATTTAAAGTGATTATCAATGCAGCAAATGACTCCTCTGAAGATGGCGACATGGTCTTACCAAATATATCAATCTCCATATAAAACTAAAGAGTAACAAAAAGATACGTGAGTGGTACGGAAGTCAAATAAGTTAAAGTTAGATGAAATTAACCAACCCGTGATAAAAAAAACAGCCAAGGAGTGTCTTAAGTTATATAAGACACGTATCTCATCGACGGTATCAACATCTGCAACATGTTCACGGTGTAAAGTAGTAGCAAATGTTTGAGGCTCCGGCACGTCATATGTTAAACTTAATAGGTCAGGATTTGAAGGTGATCGCTGAAACTACAACAACGACAAGTGCCCTTAATTATAAGAAAACATCAATATACACGGAACTTTGCATTTTTGTTCACTTAGTTTATCGAACTACTTTTTTGTTCACATAGGTAACTGAGCTTATGAAACACTTATAAAGTATGTGCATGCAGATTATAAAACACGACAGTTAGGTTACATCAAGTCATGTGAGTGTTTTTGGTTAGAAAGTAACTTGAGAGAAACATCCTGCAAAACGTTACCATACAACTTATTTGATACAATATACAATTTCAATCTGAACATGATATATTGAGAAGGCATATATAGATACATACTCATTCCGTTCCACATAGCATGATATACTGTCCCATATGAACCTGTAAAACACAAAAAAAATCACAGTAAAAAAAATAGAAAAAAAAAATCATGAGCAAACTTACCATGCTACTTCCAAAGAACACGTATTCTCAAACCTGCACACACAAAAAGAAAATCAGCATGAGAGAATTGAGAAAAAAAAGGCTAAGGAAAAGATAAAATTAGGGTTTGGAGAAAAATATATACGTATAAAATATAAGTATGATTTTTTTTTTTTTTTTTTTTTTGTTAATAATGAATGAATTAAGAAAAAATATATATTTAAGGAAAAGATATGTATAAAAAATTTTAAAAAAGATAATTACTTAATATAATTTTTGTAGATAAATTGTATTTAGTATAGGATTCCAATATAATTATAGCCATTTATAAATTATAACATGCAACATAATTATCAACAAAGAAAAACAATTACATTATCAACAAACAGATATATATCACACATACAAACATCTCAAAAAATCATCACACACACACACATCACACACGTCACACACACACGTATCTTCAAAAAACTCCACCACCACCACGATTACAACCACCAGGAACCATCAAAGTCCATCGTCATTATCAATAGGAACCACCACCGCCGGTACCACCACCATCATTACACCGCCATTTATCACCGGGAACCACCATTACAACCTCCGCGGGCACCACCACCAGCAAAACGTCACCATCATTAACCAATGACATCAACACCCGCCAGAAATACATACACCAGGTGAATATGTGTAAAATTAGGCCATTTTTTAAAAATCAACGATGCAATGATTTTAGAAGTTTTGTTGAAAGTTTATCATCATCTAATCATGTTTTTTACCACATATGAAACGATATTGACAAAAAATTGCATCAAAAATATGTTTGTCAAAATTGCTCACTAAGTGTTTGATAAAATGTCTTAACAAGATTTTGAAGCATATGTGTTTCATATTGATTGATATGACATCTTAGAGCATCTATGTGTATATTGGCAGAATAGATTACACGTTAGGGCATCATATAATATTAGTGATAGTATTAGTGCATCTGTGATGGTGATTGTTGCATTGTTAAACATATTCGAGCATCAGTGAATATGATTAGGGCATCAGTGACTATGATTAGTGCATCGTCAGACATATTAATGAATCAGTGTGTATGTTTAGTGATTAGTGCATCGTCAGACATATTAAGGAATGAGTGTGTATGTTTAGTGTATCCGTTTGTATGTTTAGTTCATCTTTGGTCCTATTAGGACATCCATTTATATGTTTAGTGCATCATTGGAACTACTTGGGTATCTCCTTGTTTATTTAGTGCATCGATTAACATACTAGGGCATCAATGAGTATGATTAGTGTAGTGTATCGTAAGCCATATTAAAGGCATCTCTTTGTACGTGTAGATGTATGTTTGATGCAGTAGATTTTACATGGTGATGTAGTAGGTACATCATGTTACATGTCAGCGGTCGGTGCATCAGGTCTTGAGGAATGTATGTGTAAGATTAATGCATATGTGTTTGTGTTTGGTGCATTACATTACATGTTATGACACCATTTTGTATGATTAATACAATATATTTTAATATTGAAATGCAACGGGTGTTTATTTATAGCATATAAGATTTTAGGTTACACGTTGTTTAGTTTTATTTGTCAAAATTATTATTTTCTCTTTTATCTCATGTAAACCGAAATGTCTGCCAAATAAAAAAAAGCGTCGAAGTATAGATGAAGACACTTTTCCTTTCATCTCATGTATCGAAGAAATAGTATTACATGTCAAGAAATATGTGTTTGTGGGTTACTACATCAGGTTACATGTAAAAGCATCTTGTTGTATGATTAGTGAATCACATGACACCTTAAGAAAACTTTGTGTAAGATTAGTGCATCTGATTCCATATTAGTGCATATGTGTTTTTGTTAATGCACCAGTTCCTATGTTAAGGTGTAGAACTGTTTAATTATTGAATTAAGACATCTTAGTAAATCTACATATATTTTACAAAACCAGGATTAATGCTTTCAAGAAAAAGCATTAGACACCAATTGAAGCGATTCCAAGCGACTTGTTTGAACTGGTCCAAGCCAATAGATACGTTCCTTAGGTAGTAAAACCAACTCTTTTAGTGGCATTTTTTGTTAGTATTATATTTGTGTGTATGTTAGTGGTTGGTGCATCAGGTATTATAGAATCCGTGTGTAAGAGTAATGCATGTGTGTTTGTGTTTGGTGCATTAACTTACATGTTATGATACCAATTAGTTTGATTAGTGAATCACAGCACACCATAAGACATCCGTTTGTCTGAATTAGTGCACTAGGAATAGGTTATGCATAAGTTAGTTATAACTTTCAAAAAAGTTTATATGTGCAGATGTTTGTTTAATGCACTAAATTTTACATAGTGATGCAGTAGGTGCATTAGGTTACATGTTAGTGGTTGGTGCATCAGGTGTTTGTGTAAGGTTATATGTTAGTGGTTAACGGGTCTGGTCTTAAGGAATCTGTGTGTAAGATTAATGCATCTGTATAGAATATTTTAGTACATCTATATTACAATAATTATAAGTAAATATGAATATCCAGATGATATGTTATACATAAAAAGTCTGGTGGAGAAACTCTTGTAAGAACATCATAATGGGAGAGAGTTCAAACTTAACTTACTTGTAGTGTTTTTCTTAATCATCGGTGAGTGTCCAAAACTCGGAACCATCAACCAGAAGTTTATGTCGTGCAACAAGAATGAATAAGACATCATTAAAACGGATTGGTGTACGTATTTGTTGGAAACATAAAGAAAACCCGCAAAGAGTACAAAAGCTCTTCAAGTGTCGGAGGGCCAAGACTCTTGATGGTGGTAAGTAAAAGATCAAACCATAACATTTTTATGAAATTTATATTATTATCAGTTTTTTTTTTTTTTTTTTTTTGTTCAATATTAACTAAATAGTATACGAATTAGTGTTAGTAAAATTGTGTATATTTTAGTGTATCTACATTAAAAAAATAATGTATCCGTATGAAATATAGCATAAGGATTATTAAACTCATTTGAAATTTTTATATGTTTGGCAATATACTAATATTGCATAAGGATTATTCAAAATCATTTGATGTTTTTGTATGTTCGACAATATTGAATTCATTTAATATGCATTAGGGGTGTTTGGCAAATATATTAATATATGTACATTTAGTGCATCTGTATTTAGAAAAACAAGGCATGTGTATGTAATACTGCATAAAGATTATTCATCGATGTAGTAAACATTGAGGGTGTTTAGGAATATAATAATTTCTGTACACTTTAGTGCATCTGTATTAGAAAAATAAGGCATTTGTTTGGAATATTACATGAGGATTATTAAGCGGTGTTTGGCAATATAGTTTTTTGTGTACATTTTAGAGCATACCAAGTAAAAAAATAAGGAATCTGTATGGAATATTACATAATGATTGTTCAACTAATTCAGGTTTTATCTAGCAATACACATTTGACATGTCCCATATGCAACTTCCTGGAATGGATGATTTTAGAAACGAATATAATTTTTTTAGAAGAGAATATGACATTGATTCTTGGTTGAAATTTGATGATGATTTTTTATAAAATGACGACTTTATATTCACCGGAAGGTAGAAGATTTGAGAGGATTCTCTGAATGTTTCGGATTTGAAAGAATTTGAAGATAGTCATTGCTTAGCTTGTAAAAATCTTATTTGTCAGTTTTTATTTAGCTTACTATATCTTAGGTGACATATTCTGATTGTAGCATCACTCATCAATGTAAAATGCATCTCTTGTGCATGCAAGTTAAGTTTATAATAAGATTAATTTGTTAATAACGTGACTAGTTCGTTGTATGCTTATTGTTATCTTCTTGTTCAACTATATATGTAGGTTTATATTTTTTACACCCAACCACGCAAGAACTGTTTTTTTTATTATAAATATACAGCTTTAGCCCTTCATCTCCATTACATTTAGTAAATGCATTCGTTAATCAGTTACATTAATGGATGTGTTCATTCTCATCTATAACTTTAGTACATATGTTTGAGGAACTTTAGTGCATCCGTTTGATGTATTTAGTGCATCCATTTGTATAATAAAAGAAAAACAAATTCAATACTTTTATGTTCATGAAATTGATGAAAAGAAAGCTCCAAACAAGGATAAGACAAGCACGGTTAACGCCCAAGAAAATATTCAAGTTGACGAGCCTTCAAAGAAAGACTCTACTGAGATACCACCTGTTACATCATCCACTGATAACAACATTCCAAGGAAATGAATGTGATAAAGAGACATATTTATATTAAAACCACAAGTATAGAATATGGAACTTTATTATAATGAAATCTTGAAGCTGAAGTCAATTCATATTTCTGAACGTGATACTAATATATACAAGATCTATACGAATTGTATATCTTATTTACTACATGGAGTTTACAACACAAGATGTAAATGCTATTATCTACTTTTCATTTTACAGTTATTCAAAACCAATTCCTTTGCACTGATTTCATAAGTGGGATAACTTTTATGTATGAACGTTCCATGTTGTTCTGTATTAGGTTATGCACTTTAGCATCCACTCCAGCACCTGTCAAACATACAAGTACAAGATCAGTAAACTATATGCATGTGTAGAAAACATCCGTAAAATACGACAATTACACACAAAAGGGAAACATGATAAAATATGATGCAACTTTACTGCATCTGTTTGATGAACTTTAGTGCATCTATTTGAGTCACTTTAGTGCATCCGTTTGGTCAATATGATGAATTTCAGACATAAAGCAAAAGAAGCACTGCCTGATCATCACGTATTAGAAAAACTATCACTATTAATTAAGATTTACCTTGATAGGTAACTTTTTCAACCGTGGCACAAGTAACTGTAACGTACCTGTTGCATGTTTTCATGCACCTCGAAAGCTGGGGTTCTCAAGAACTCTGTGTCTCCAACCACCGCTAGTCTAAGCTCACCCGATGATCGATCTGAAACACATGTATGATCCTCGTTACCTGCATGGGCTCATAGTGTAAGTACACTTCTTTCATCTTCATATACTACAAGTAAAGGTGGCATGTAGAGGTTCAGGCAGATTTGGTTAACGATTCAATATAGATGTGGAATACTTTCGCACATTAAATATACACTTTGGTGACTTTCGACCCATTTGACCCGTTTCTTTTTTAGCTAATTTGTTTTTCATTCTCTTTTACATGAATTGACCCATATGTTTTTAGATCAATTCATATTGGATACATCATATAGAATCTTTCATTCCTAAGATATAAGTATAAAATAACCTTAATTAACCAAATACCTTCAACGCTATTTACTTCTGGGTGGCACTAATCATAGTGAATGAATCCGTAATATAACCAGCTTAATGGGGTCACCCTCCCAGCCTGATAGACAATTACCATAGCAATGATGGTTATATATGAATGCTTCTGTTTTCGGAGTATACTTTGACACGATTATGCTAATGAAGGATGATGATTTGTTGTAGATGGTAGAAAGCAGATATGGTTGCAATATAATTCAAAATATCCACTACTTTGACAAGCAAAGCTTTGTTCTGTTGTTATGTAATTTAAGTGACATTTTCATTATACTAGTGTTAAATGTATGTGTATATATATATATATATATATATATATATATATATATATATATATATATATATATATATATAGAATCCGGATCGATTGAGAAGGTTTTCAAAAACGATAGATTTTTTAACTTTGATTCATGTTTTTCAAGCGTAAAACTCATTTTAATGTGATTCAAATTCAAAATGTGTAAACAAAAATTGAATCAATGTTAAAAATCTCTCGATTTTGCGATATATGTAGAATACTGAATCATCTGTACAAATTTAATGAATCATCATCATAACTCGATTTTAACAATGATTTGTGAATCAAATTTGTGATTTATAGATTCGATTCACCATAAAATGATGTTTACTTGTGAATCAAATAAAAAACATGAATCAATTTGCTCAAACGAAGATTTCTCAATCTTCTCAAAATAAAAACCTTCTCAATGGAACCGGAGCCTATATATATATATATATATATATATATATATATATATATTTTCACTCAATATCCAAACAGATACAACTAATCATGAATAATAAAAAAATGTTATATTTTATTAACCATATTAGATTACTTCACTAATTTTAGTTCTTACTATTGTTTGTGTTTCTTTTGCAGGAACACTTAATTCGTGCAACACTCGTCACCAATTTTAATGAATATATGATATTATAATGTTATCATAATAGAAATACATCAAATGTTTTCATGATATCAGTATGAATTTAATGCATTATATTTATAAAGTATCATTTAGGCATTTTTATCAAACATTTAAAATCAGTGCATCACAGTGTAAAAGCAGTACAACACAGTAATAAAATTTCATTTAGGTATTTTATCAAACACTTTATGTGCAGTTTTTCTAAACACGTTTTTCATGTTTTTTTTTCTCAACTTTGCTTCAAATAACTGATCTATACAATACATCATTTCGCAAAACTCTTAAAATCGATACATCTGTGAACACACCTGATGATCACCGAATCAAAATTCATGGAACACAACCATAGCTCATAACAAACAATAATATGTGCAAAATAAACTCTAACAAACACATAAAAGCTTTATATTTGATCTTATAACAAAACTAACAAAATTATAATAAAATAAAGTTAGGATACTTACTTTGATCGATGATTTGAGAATTAGAATGAGAGAATTTCGTGAATCTGAACAAATCGTATTTATTGTGTAGAGATCAGAAGCAATGATAACTGGGAAGAAATAAAAAGACTGATTCGAGAGAGAACCGAATAATGAAAAAAAGAAAAAAAAATGAAAAAATTAAAAATTTAGGCATTTTATATGATAGTGACAAATAGAGACGAAATGACAAAATTTACCATTAAAAATTTAACAAATTACAAAATGGCCCATGTAATTAGGTGAAAAAAAGGAGGGGAAGATGGGTGATCTAACGATTGAGATCACTTCTCTTACTTTTCTCTTAAGATCAACTTTTTAAATTATCTAATCTCTCTTTCTCTCTCTCTCTCTCTCTCTCTCTCTCTCTCTCTCTCTCTCTCTCTCATATATATATATATATATATATATATATATATATATATATATATATATATATATATATATATATATATATATATATATATATATATATATATATATATATATATATATATATATATATAGAGGTTGGTTATTGTAAAATGTAGATTAATCTAAAGGGCTAATTATGAGAATGCATCTTTTGCTCAAGGTGTCATCACTTTTTAGGAAAAAAGTTTGGGTATTTCCAAAATAAACCTTGAGACTTGCGACTTTTTTCTTCCAATCTAAGAGTGCCAAGTGTCCTGACACTTTTCGGAACCCAATCATTGAAATTACCTTTTCATCCCTATGATTTATAATCGACTTATATCCAGTGAATTTTTAATATTCGACGATTTTATTTTTTATATTTTGAGAAAAAGTCAAACTTTGGAAAGTATTATTTTATTCCTTTTGCTCCTTCCCAATGCTGAGCGACTTAAGCGAATTACTTTGAGCTCCTTTTTTAACTTTGTACTTTTGTACTTTTATATTTTTTTTACATAACTTTTAAATAATTTTTAAATTAAAATGACTATTGTACCCTTAACTATTTTTACATGTTGAGCATCTTCTTTCCTTTAACAAAACCAAAATTAGCCTACTACTACTACCAATTCACTTTTTAAACTAAAAACTATGAAACTAAAACTCGAAAACTGTTATTGGCAATTGCTACCAATTCACACTACAAGAGAAATTCCATTTAATGACTGAAACTTTGACTGAAGAATAAAAAAGTAAATAAAAAGTCGAACAAAAACAATAACTCCTCACATTATTTCTCATTTCAATTAAAAAACCAGAAGTTTTATCTCTCTCTCTCAAGCCGCCATCAACTCCGGCTATCGACACCTTCACCTCCGGCCACCATCACCGCATTCGGTATCAACACCTTCACCTCCGGCTATCAACACCTTCATCTCTGGTTATCTTACCATCTCTGGTCAATTCACCCGACGAAGGTATTATTTCTCTAATTTTAATATACATATAATAATTAGTGTTTCATTTACACCGATTGTTGTGTAAATGAGCTTCGATTATCACCAATTGTTGTGTGGACTTAGTATGCAATAGTGCGAGTCCCATATTGATTAGAATCAAAACAAGCTAGCAGTGGTAATGACAAGAAACTAGCAGTGGTTTCGAGAAACGTAGCAGTGGTTACCTAAATATACTAGCAGTGGTTTAGTAACACTAGCAGTGGAATAAAATAAAGTAGCAGTGGTTACCTAAATATACCTAAATATACTAGCAGTGGTTTGGTAACACTAGCAATGGAATAAAATAAAGTAGCAGTGGTTACCTAAATATACTAGCAGTGGTTTGGTAACACTAGCAGTGGAATAAAATAAAGTAGCAGTGGTTACCTAAATATACTAGAAGTGGTTTGGTCAGTGTCTTTTCAGCTTATTACAGTATTATATTCCGATAGGTTGCTGTTAAGTACCCAAACAGCTTAGGCTTAACAACTTATTTTTGTCAGCTAAGCTATTAGAAGCAAATGTGGAGGAACTTGTCTAAAAGAGCTTGTTTAGCTTAGTTACTAGGGATGGGAAAACTAGTATCAGAGGTGGTTTGGTAACACTAGAGATGGGAAAACTAGTATCAGAGGGTTATGTGGTTTGGTAACACTAGAGATGGGAAAACTAGTATAAGAGGGTTATGTTTTAACGGTGTTAGCACCAAACGATGAAGCAACTAAAAACACAGATATCTTCAACAACCTTAATCCCTGTCTGAAAAACAGATCATCTTTTAAACAACCAACATCATCATGGAAAAAATCCAACACAGTAACATAAAAGTCAATGGCATATCCATGCACATAGCCCAAATCCCTGTCAACAACACAACCAACTCACCAATCATCTTCCTTCATGGCTTCCCTGAGCTTTGGTACACTTGGAGACACCAAATGACCCATTTATCCTCCTTAGGATACCACACAATAGCCCCGGACCTTAGCGGCTATGGCGATACCTCTGCGCCTGTTTCAGCGACTGAGTACACTGCTTTTCATATAGTAGGAGATATAGTGGGCTTGCTTGATCACTTGGGGTTGGATAAAGTGTTTGTTGTTGGTCATGATTGGGGTGCTATGATTGCTTGGTATTTTTGTTTGTTGAGGCCTGATAGAGTTAAGGCTTTGGTTAATATGTGGTGTTGTGTTTAGTCCTAGGAATCCGGTTAAGAAGCCGATTGAGACTTTGAGGAAAATGTTTGGGAGTGATTATTATATATGCCTGTTTCAGGTAATCTTGGAGCATTTGCTTGTATATGGTCATATGTAGTTGTAATTAGTTTGATTGAAATTGTTGTTGTTTGTGCTTATGAATTAGGGCTAATGTTATTTGATAGCAAATTAGTAAAGGCGTTAGCAGTATGTCCCTCCGAACATGATAATAATACTTTTTCATTTTGAAACGAGCTTATTTGGTAATCTAATCACTTGAGCAAATTCATTCTTGAAAAGATAATTACCAAAATTGTCTATATCTTGATCATGTGTCTTGCTATTGTTTTTTAAACCGCAATATACTAGGCTCGTGTCCATGAAAGTACAAGTTCAGCTCAATACGTTTTCAATTGTGATTAACTTTCCACACTTCAATACGCGTCTTAACTGGAAACCTACATGTAATATTGAGTCATTGTATAGCATTGATGTCTTAAAATAACAATGTGTTTTCGTGTCCGCATTGGTCAACATAGAGACACGTACCAAAGTACATTGTTATGTTGCACTTTGACTCAAATACTGTCTTCAGATCATATACTCAAAATGAATGCTCAATTGAGACTTTTTGATGATGAATTGCTATTGGTGGTCTTTTCAAATGACAAATTTTCATGACATCAGTCAACTAGTACTTAGACTCCATAAAAGGATAAAAACGACAGTTGTGGCAATTGTTGAATATCAGAAATAGTTCAGCACCTTTAAAACTTATATTTTTAAACAAAGTTTGCGCAATTCTTTTTGGTACTTTGTTTAATGTCTATTGGCTACAAGAAGAACTAAATTGTTTAGCATAACTCATATCTTTCTGCTAACTGGTTTGTCACCTGTTTATGCAGGAACCTGGTGTAGTAGAAGCAGAGTTTCTTGTGTAGATACTGCACTAGTCATAAAAAGGTTTCTCGCATCTCGCAATCTAGGGCTACTTCGTGTGCCTAAAGAAGTTGGATTTGGAGGTAACCCGAACTCTAAGATTCCACTCCCCTCTTGGTTGTCAGAAGATGATGTAAATTATTTTGCCACCAAGTTTAAACGCACGGGCTTCACTGGTGGATTGAATTACTATCGAGCTATGGATCTGTAAGTTACTTTTCCAAGTATTTTGCGTATTCTTGGCGTTAGGCATGACAACTTAGATGTGGCAGTTTGACCGTTACTTGAGATGTGTATTATGTCAAACGGGTCAAATAAAAACATTAGCTAGAAGTGGAACAGGTCAAACAAGTTGAAAAATAAGAGTTAAGAATGGTAAAACCACTAGACTCTCATCGTTCTAGTGGTTAAGCCCCTAATCTTTTTCTGAAATGGATTGTTACTTCATTTTTTTTACGTTTGACTAAAGCAACCAGTTTCATCATTTTATTGATGAAGTCCGTTATCCCATTTTATTTTTTATACCCATAGAATTATTGCTAAAAATGACCTAAGAAAAGTTCCGGGGCTAAACCATGCAAAAAAGAGTTGTTGGCTTAAACCGCCAGAAAGTTGAAAGTTTACTGGTTTTACCATAATGCTTACAATCTTATAAGTATTGTAATGTTATCATTTAATGATCATAATCAACACATTCATCGTTTACTAAAAAAAGGAGACTAAAACATGTAAATGGGTCAACCCAACCCGTCCCATTTCTACCCGTTTAAAAACAACCCATTTCAACCCAGCCTGTTTTGGCCTGTACCTAGTTCGCCTACCTTGCCACCTATAATATAACTCAACATTGACGAGAGTATTTGTTCCACTGGACTAGGTTAACGGACAGTTTTGTATGTGGAATTGTTGTAGAAACTGGGAATTGACTGCTGCATGGACGGGTGAGCAAATAAAGGTGCCAGTTAAGTTTATTGTTGGAGATCTGGACTTGACTTATAATACACCCGGTGTGAAGGACTTTATACACAAAGGAGGATTCAGTGAACACATCTATGATTTCATTAAGAAGTTTTGAAAATACTCTTCTGGTGTGGTCGTGACTCATGTGTACCACTTATGTCAAAACTCAAAAGTTATATACCCGAATAACAGATCGTTAGGACACGTCTTGTAAACTTCTTTGTTTGGAGTTCTCATGTTAATTGACAGAAAGATGTTTGTTGACATGTTATTTGTTACCTGGACTATAATGAAATGTCTACTTTATATTGTGTTTTGGGAATAATTTGACCTCAAGAGACTTGAAGACCTCCTTATGTATAAAGCAGATATAGATGGGGTGTTTGGCTAGATAAATGTGATTTTTATGGAATGAAAATATTTACTCTTAGTGTAGTAGGGGTGTTTGGGTAAAGCTTATTTGTCCGGCTTGTTAGCTATTTTTGTTATCAAGGTCCAATAAGCTGCTTTTTTGAGAGCCTGGAATTTAAAAAGCATATCATTGTGTTTAGGGGGGCTTACGAGGAGAGAAAAGCGTGTCTCATTTTCCGTTACCTATCTAATGTTTACCGAGGAACCGACCATATATATGGATTCATAACCATTTACTTTTCTTACCATAATGTAAAACACCATTCAAACTTGATTTTTGGACCATTAAAGATCACCTTTGTAAGAATAGTAACAAAAAAAAGAAGATATATAAAGGGGTATACAAATCATCTCAGTAATGTTCAAACAATCATGTGATACTTATAAATAAACTCAGTCCCTCAAATTCTATACATGATTGGTTAATCAAACTGAACTCAGATGATACTAACAATCCTAATATCAATGAAAGCTAAGTATGAACCTGATGTAATCAATGGTAAGGTTGATGATTGGGACTGATTTGGACAGGAAAAAGCAGTTGGACAGACTAGATATTGAACTTGCAATCATCAATTAACATTGAGTAACTTGAAACTTTGAATGAAATGGTTTTAGAACAGGAATCTGAGCTTGTACAAATCAAATTTAACTTGAGATTTCAACTCAAACTTCAACATGTTTCATTTCCCAAACACCCCTTAAATCACAAAAATGCACTTTAATTCTTAAAACATGATACATTAAGACATAACCTGAGAATGCATGTTACCATCCAGAACAAAATCATGTGAACCAGACATTTTGTATGGACTAAGAGCTAGATATGATTACATTTTCCAGATGAATTCATGTGAAGCATTTAAAGAATTCATGTGACCAACAGCCAAATGCATAGTCACAAAATAAGGATGCTTTTCTCGGCTGTTACATTAGACCAAGGGCAACAAATCATGCGAGAACTTTTGGTCATTATCAATGGTACCCGATACCACTAGCAATGGAAACGACAAGCTAGCAGTGGTACCCGATACCACTAGCAGTGGTTTCGAGAAGCCTAGCAGTGGTACCTGATACCACTAGCAGTGGTTTCGAGAAGCCTAGCAGTGGAAAAGAATTAAAACTAGCAGTGGTTTCCATGTTTGATTCTTCTAAACTGTAGTTGTGCGTAAAGTATCTTTAGCGCATTCTTATAGAAAAACTATCATTTTTATTCAGGATGGACATGTTATTTGCTCTTCGAAACCTATATATGGGCAAGGGAACACTGCAGGAGATGAAGCTGGTTACTTGGGGTTGTAATTTTAGAGCATTTGACATGTATGACACCGATATCAGATGGCAAAGATATCATTCATGAGATATCCTTTGTTTTTTCTCGTTACCTCAGTATATCCATATTACCAGACCGTCAAAATGGGTACATTTTTTGGTATGATTCGGTTTCACCGAAATACTTTCATCCAAAAACGAAATTTTGTTCATGTTTTTCCAATAATAATCTAATTATTAGTATAAAGCGATTTTAAAATGGTTTATGCATACAAAAGTTCAAACAACTTTGAAAAATTCAAAAAACAGTCTCTAGAACAAACTGGTCATCAAGTTTAAGCAAACTTCTAAACAAAAGCAACATGAATAATGACTGTACAGAGCAACAATTGTCGAATTATTCTTGGGCTGATTTATTAAACCCTTTATTTCACCCCAACGATCGACATGAGGAACTTGAGCTTGGCATTTACTTCATCCAGATCCGAATCACCTTTGTATGATGCTGGTGGCTCGACCCCGGTGAACACATAAAGAGCCTTCAGTTCCCCTATACATAAACTTTTATAACTTTTACCTTGATATTCACTACTGTTATAACTTTTTTCATCGACATCCACAACTAAAGCTTCCCCTTGTTGCATATTATCGTCCAATTCAAACACCATATCAACCCCTTGGTTTAAATCCTCCGTATGTTCATCGTCCAACACATTTTCCTCTTCGTCGGTATAATAACCTTTTTCGTCTACATTTGCCACTGAAGCTTCCACTTCTTGAACATACCCCTCACCAATCTGTTCTTGTTCCTCCTCTGGAATCACATTTTCTCCAATTTCATAATCTTCATATTCATTAGTGAAATAACTTTTTTCGTTTACATCTAATAGCCTATAATCACCAGCACCATCATCTAACTCAAACCTACACTCAACCCCATCCTCTTTTTCTTGATCATAATCATCACCATAATATTCTAGCATAAGGGGTGACGGTGGGATGGGTAGTAACGTTCTCATGAGCTTATTGGTACAAGCATAACTTGCAAATACAAGGCCAAAAGGGACGGAAAGCGCAACTCCCATATCAACAATACCATAAACAAAAACTTACACACCTACTATTATTTGAGTGATAATTGGTGGAAATGTATAGGGAATGAATGAGAAAAATAATTGGTAGAAATGGAAGAGACAAGAGTATAATAGACAATTTAGTTAAAATTATAATTTTGAAAAGTGTAAAAAATGTACTAAAAGGTACAAAATTATAAAGTAAAAAAAGTCGCTAATATTATTTCGCTTAAGTCGCTCAGCATTGGGAAGGAGCGAAAAGTATAAAAAAATATTTTAGTAACTTTGACTTTTTTTACTAAAAGACAAAAAAAATTCGCAAGATTCTTAAAAAGTCATTTGAGATTCGGTCATTTGTACTAAAAGACAAGGGTATAATAGACAATTTAGTTAAAATTATGATTGGGTACACAAACTTCGAAGGACACTTGTCATGCTTATATGAAAAGTAGAAAAGTCGCAAGTCTCAAGGTTTATTTTGGAAATACCCAAACTTTTTTCCTAAAAAATGATGACACCTTGAGCAAAAGATGCATTCTCATAATTAGCCCTAATCTAAAAAGGATAAGAAGGATTTTTGATCATTGGATCTAGTTAGCCAAAATTGATCAATGGATAAGATTAATAATAGTGTTTTAATAAATGTTTGAAATTAATAGCATAGTTCTTCATTAATAAAGGGCAAATTTGGTAAACTAAATTGTTGTTATTTGACCAATTTTAAAACGTTTAGTTTTTCCTTTATTCTAGTTGTCATGCATTCATTTGATCTTTATTGTAGTTATGGTGACACATTAATTATACTCTTTTTAATCATACACCGAGTTTTTTTAAGAAATATACATTGACACATAATTTGTTTTTACACACTTGTAATTTTGTAGTGGCACATTGAATTTCTATATAGGGACACACCATTTTATTTGACACATTGTAGACGTTTTATTCGACACATTGACACATTGTTATACAATTAATTTATTCTTACTACATAACAGTTATACGTTGTACTTTTTTATGACACATTAATTTTTTTTATATATATATATGTAGTGACACACAAATTTTCTGACACACTTGTAGAGTAAAACTATATTTCTTGATAAATATATAGTGACACACTAAAATTTTATTATATTGTATTAACACTAAATTTCTTGATACATTTATAGTGACACACTAAAATTAAATTACATTTTTAGTGACACACTAAAACTTTCGTATATTTGTAGTGACACACTTTGTTTATAACGAATTTTCTTGACACATATGCAGTGATACGCTAAATTTTTTAATGACACATTAATTTTTAAGACATATTTCTAGTGACAAAGAAAGTTTTTTGACATACTTATAAAAAGTTTAAAAGTTAACTGAAACATCAAAAAATTCATAGATTATATGATGCGTTAATAATAAAACATCACCAAGCTCAAAGACAAAGAACTAAAAATGAAAAAGAAAATGACGTTAATTCTACAAATTGAAACTTAAATGGGTGTTTAAAGAGGCTTAAATGAGGATGTAAAAGAGGAGTGGTTAAATAACTAAAACACCCTTACTAGTTAAATGACATATTTTTCACTTTTAACCCTTTTTATCCTTTCTACCTTAAAAACTTTTTATTTGATCCATCTTCTATATATATATATATATATATATATATATATATATATATATATATATATATATATATATATATATATATATATATATATATGGGGAAATCTTAGCTACACCAAGGGTGTAGCCAACTTAGCTACACCGCACTATAAACCCCCTCGGGTACATAGTGAAAAATAAGATAAAACCCCCACACACGTTGACAGTTGCATGTGTAGAATCAACTTTTATTTTTCACTATGTACCCGAGGGGGTTTATAGTGCGTGTATAAGTTGGCTACACCTTGTGTAGCTAAGATTCCTATATATATATATATATATATATATATATATATATATATATATATATATATATACTAGTGGTTGAAGCCCGCCCAATGGGCGGGCATGTCTTATAATTATCGTTGACATAATTTATGAATGTAGTTGGAAGCAACATCATTTAAAAGTTTATGGCAGCGACTCATTCGAGGCTTTTAAGAGCTTTAAAAATGTGGTAATGGTATTTTGCCAGCAAAGATGAAAACTATGATGCGTAAGAAGAAAAACTCAAACCTGAGATGTATTTAGCTCGAATTCAACCTTGTCACAAGCTTTAGGATGGCTAGTATGTAGTTTTGCAAGCTCGTTATCACATCCAATAAGGTAGCTAACACTATTTATACAAAAAAAGGTATCAGTTTCACTGCATAATACAAAATAGGAAAATGGTTATAAGTTGTCTTATATGGAGTTGAAACCGGTCTGCTACGTGCTGCTTTGAACTCTCATGGTGTAATTATTAGAATTAGGTTTGTTCCCCCTTTTTCATTAATCAATCAACCTTCGGTATAAATAATGAATACCGATTACAAAGAGAAACCCTTCATGGGACAATATCCAAATAACAATAACTATCATGTATTGGGCTAAACTAAAGCCAAGACAAGTTCGGTTAATACACCCCCGCAGTTTGAGCGGGAGGCCTTCGAATGTTCAAACTGGAGCGAAAATCCATAAACAACGCAGCCGGGAGTCCCTTGGTAAAAATATCAGCGTACTGAAATCGAGAAGGGACATGAAGCACACGAACCTGGCCCGATGCAACATAATCACGGACGAAATGTATATCAATCTCAATGTGTTTCGTACGTTGATGCTGAACGGGATTCGTCGATAAATAGACGGCACTGACATTGTCACAGTATACAATAGTCGCTGTAGATAAAGGGTGATGAAGCTCACGCAGTAGATTACGAATCCAAGCTGTCTCAGCTACGACATTAGCAACACCACGATACTCGGCCTCATCACTGGACCGAGATAACGTCACCTGTCGTTTAGCAGACCACGACAACAAGTTATCACCAAGAAACACACAATAACCTGAAGTTGACCGGCGAGTGACCGGACAACCCGCCCAATCCGCATCGGTGTAAGCAAGCAGCTGAGCAGTAGAAGAAACATGCAATTGAAGACCATGATCAAGAGTACCCCGAAGATAGCGTAATATACGCTTCAAAGCATGAAAATGTGTAGCCCGAGGATCATGCATGTACAAACAAACCTGCTGAACCGCGTACGAAATATCTGGTCGTGTAAAGGTAAGATACTGAAGTGCTCCAGCTAAGCTCCGATATAAAGTTGGATCCTCAAAAGGGGTACCATCAGGTCCAAGCTTGGACTCGGTATCAACAGGAGTGCGGCACGGATTACACTTCTGCATATGAGCTCTCTCAAGAATTTCCTCAGCAAACTTAGACTGTGATAAAAACATACCAGATGTGGTGCGCGTAGCAGAAACACCAAGAAAATAATTAAGAGAACCAAGATCCGTCATTGCAAACTCACCATGAAGAGCACTAATAACACGCTGTAAAAATGTGGTAGAAGAAGCAGTCAAAAGAATATCATCCACATACAGTAACAAGTAGGCCGTGTCCGATCCACGACGAAACACAAATAGTGACGCGCAGTTTTGCTATCTTTGAAAACCAATGCGTGTAACAAATCCTGCAAACCGCTGAAACCAAGCTCTAGGAGCTTGCTTAAGCCCATACAATGATCGCTGCAAGTGACAAACATAATCAGGGTGAGCAGGATCAACAAACCCTGGCGGCTGATGCATGTACACTGTCTCTGATAAGTAACCGTGAAGAAAAGCATTCTTCACATCAAGCTGATGAATAGGCCAATCACGAGACACTGCTAGACTAAGCACTGTGCGAATAGTATCTGGTTTAACCACGGGACTAAATGTCTCATCACAATCAATCCCCTGCTGCTGACTACGACCATTTGCAACTAGTCGCGCTTTATACCTGCTTAAAGTACCATCGGCATGAAACTTATGCCTGAAAAGCCACATAGAACGAACAATATTTACATTAGCTGGACGGGGTACAAGTACCCACGTACCGTTAGTAATTAAAGCATTATATTCATCCAACATAGCTTGCTTCCAATGAGGATCACGAAGAGCATGAATGTGAGAACGCGGTAGTGGAGACAGAGTAGTGACATGACAATTCATACGCTCAAGTGGTTTAGAAATGCCGGCTTTACCACGTGTGACCATGTGATGAGTATTGGTGGTAGTGGGTGGTTGCATGGGTTGTGTCGAAGTGGGCAAGGGAGTGTGAGGATCGGGCTGAGGAGTGGGTAAGGGTTGTGTAGGGGGCGGAGGTGGAGGTGTGTTTTGAGTAGGAGGCGGCGTGGGAGGGTCTGTGTTAATAGTAGTAGTGGGACGAATGGGTAAGGGGATAATGTTTGTAGTGTTTAAGAAATCGTAATGTGGGGATGTGTATTGGTGTAGGGATGCAAAGGGAAACACATCCTCATCAAAGCGAACGTGACGAGAAAGTATGATTTTGTTGGAGGAGAGATCAAGACACCTAAAACCTCGGTGATTGGCGGGGGACCCAAGAAACACACTAGCAGTGGAGCGTGGTTGAAGTTTATGTGCAACGGTAACATATGGATAACAGAGGCACCCGAAGACACGTAAATTGTCATAAGATGGGGAACGGTTAAAAAGTTTAGTAAAGGGTACCTCATTGTTGATGGCGGTGGAGGGAAGGATGTTTAAGAGATAGGCAGCCATGTTAAGTGCTTCTACCCAATAGGAGGGAGGTATGCTAGCTTGAAAAAGCAAAGTGCGTATAAGGTTGTTGAGTGTGCGTAACATGCGTTCAGATTTGCCATTTTGCTGGGATGTATGCGGGCAAGAAAACCTAAATTGAATGCCGGTTGTACGAAATAAATCATGAAAGCGGGTGTTGTCATATTCACCCCCATGGTCACACTGTAAAGCCTTTATATCTACACCGAATTGTTTGTTGACATAAGCACGAAAAACAAGAAAATTATCATACAAATCAGACTTTTTATGCAATGGATAAACCCAAACAAAGTGCGAGAAATGATCCAAAAAGATAGCATAATATTTAATACCACTTTCACTCGAATAGGGATGTCCATACATCCGAGTGGACAATATCAAAATAGATGCAACCTTCGACTCGAAGTATAAAAGGAAGCTTTATTTGTTTGCCTAATTGACACGCATGACACAAAGCGGACAACTTTGATTTATTACAAGAAATAAAATTACTAGACTCTAAACGACGAAGCACATCTTCACCGGGATGCGAGGCGTCACGTGCCCGTAGTGTGACTGAACGAAAGTAAAGCAAAAGGAGGATGCGTGGATGACTGTTGCGTAACCGGGTAAAGATCGCCCGTGCTATCACAACGGAGAAGAAGTCTGCCCGTCTGGTAATCCTTCACAGAAAAACCATATGCATCAAACTCAACAGAAACGTCATTATCACGCGTAAATTTACGAACAGAAATCAAATTTTTAATAATGTGGGGTGTAACAAGTATATTAGTAATATGTAACGGCTTATGGGAAGTGTACAACAAGCTATGTCCAGTATGTGTGACCGGTATAGATGCACCGTTTCCCACATACACGGACGGATAAATGCAATTATTACTAACGGATGTGAGGATACCTGTGTTGTCAGCCAAGTGGGATGAAGCACCAGTATCCATATTCCAAGCCGGGTCTTGAAAAGACGTCGGTTGAAAAGCCTGAGGAAGCGTCGTGGCCTGCGACTGAAAAGCAAAATTATGTGGCAACAAATACTGTCCTGGTGAAGCAAAGGGACTGCCAAACGCAGCCTGTTGGACAGTTGGGGCGTGGGCCTGAGTTTGGGCCGGATGTGCCATAGAACCCAAGAAGGCGTGGGCCTGTGGACCTGCTACAGATTGGGCTTGCACTATATGAGCCTGAGGTGACATGTTACCTAAAGACGCTGGGCCTGTGGACGCAACCTGGGTTGGTAAAGGAGGCTGCATGGAAGAGTAATTGATACCTGTTGGGTGCGTAAAAAAGTAGGGGTTAACACAGGTCATTCCTGATAATCCGAAACTGGAATACGGTATCGGAGTAGGTGGCTGCAGGTGCGGTGTAGGCGGTTGAGACGAGGCACGAGTCACAGTGTTGTGAGTCACTCGTGTGGAGCTTGGACCAGGTTGTTTGTTCACAACAGTAGATGAAGACCGTGGTCGTGTATCGTGATTCCCATGAACAAATTTACACCTAGACCCATACGTGCACGAACCACGCTGAAAATTTCTGCATTGCTCCAGACCCGAAGTGCTCATGGTACCTGTTTTGGAATTGTTAGTGCTTGTAGCCACAAGTACGGTTGGGGACGATGATGTAAGGTGGGTGGATGAGAGAGCATTGGTAACTTGTGCCATATCACTTTCTTCTAACAGAACCATAGTGCGCACTTTATCAAATGTTGGAAGTTCATCCCTATGGCGAATGATCCGTGCGATATCCGGGAATTTAGCCCTAAGTCCGTTGATAGCATAAGTAACGAGACTCGAATCACTTACCGGGGAGTCAAGGTTAGCAAGACGATCAGCCTTGGACTTCATCTCTTGAAAGTAGTCATTAACGGATAGAGACCCAATAGCCATATTACGAATCTCATTATCTAGTTGAATGACACGCGATGCCTTGTTATCATGAAAAAAATCTTGAAGTTTGTCCCACACCTCATGAGCGTGAGTAGTGTCATCATTGACCATGTCAGCCAATTTTGGGGAGATCGTGGAGTACATCCACATGACGACGAGAGAGTCGTTAGTCTCATAAAACGGATCCGTTTGCGAGGATTACTATATAATATGCATCGGTTTCGACATGATTGAGCCAATGAAGCACTGCGGCTGGTTTATTTATGGTTGGATACCTGATAATTTCATGTATATATATAAACAACACGTCTGAATCTGCTAAAAAATATATGCAAGTTTCAGATGCTAATAGTTACCAATCGCCTGTTAATGGATGCCGGCTCATAGATGGGAGCCAAATCATGACCTTTATACTTTTTCAAGTCTTCTATACAGCTTAAAAGCCTCACAATATTTCATGGTTGTCCACTGAGTTTAAAGTTGTGCATCATACTAATAGTTTGCCAATCAAAATACGGAGTTATACTTTGAGCACCAAGCCTGTGTATTTTATCTACCCTCTTAAATTAAAAGCCTTTACTTGTGCATTGTATTCCATTTCGTATTTCTTCAATGCATGTTAGTTTATTTCCATTTCTTTTCTTCTTCTCCTTCCATTATTCAGTACATTCATCCAAACACAATTGTATAACAAACAATGACCCTTCATATGCTTCCATTTTGCATCTATAACATCAAAAAGAGCCCATAATCACACTACTTCGAAAGCTTCAATTTTAATAAACATACCACGAAACAAAAAATATAAAACTCTGTACATTATTAAAATGCTTGTACCTCTTGAAAATCGCAATCTAGGAACACTTTGCCTCACATTATTGCTTGTATCTTATGGATTACTCTAGACTCAGTTATGAAATTAGCAAGAAACTTCACATTCTGCACACATGCGCAAAACTTAAGTCATGGATATATGTACTATCAAGTGCATATAAACTTGCTTGACAATTGACTTAAAAGACAAAGTACAAACAATGTGATAAATAATAGTGCATCAGATATGAAACTTAACATAACAGATATTACATTCAGTGGTGACATGTGGATGAAAAGCTTAGGCTATCCATCTAGCTTGCTCTTGTCGGTCAAGCTCTCAAATTTGAAACGACATAAATAAAAATATTAGAACATGATGGCTACCAAGAACTCCTTGGTTCCGGATTTAGCAATGGTACCCAAGCTGTACACCAAATCTGAAACAACATAAATTAAAATATTAGAACATAACTTTTTTTTTTATCAAAAATACTAAAATAGCTAGTCAAATATCGTGGAGTTACTCAGCAGCCTTGGTATTTTATGCTTGCCATTTGGCAACAAACAGTGTAAATGTGTGATACCATAAGTAATAAGCCTACTATTGACATGATCATATGCTTTTTCAGTTAGTTATATAAAGTACCTTTAAGTGACTGCGTAGAGCTGCTCGCATTTTAGTCCTCACTTGGTAGTAAGCTTTCTTATTTTCATGTGTAGCTTTGATTGCTACATGAATACTATCAGACACGGCAGACCCTAACCTGTTAACAGAAGTTGTTGGGCTTCTGGTAGTGGTTCATTTACCAGAGTTGGTATCGCTTCATTTACTGGACCTGGTGTTAGCGCCTCTGCTGGTGGCAGCAAGTGTGGACCACTTTCCATGACTGTGTCAAGTATGAATTTTTGTGTTCTTGTGTGCTTTCCGTATCTAAATGCAGCTGAAACAGGTGTGTAGTACCTTCGAGTGCTTCTAGGACAGGTGGTGGAGTATATGGATCTGTGTAATGCTCTTCTTGAACCATTTTCCAAACTGCTTACATTATGGCAAGCAAAAAAAATCTTAATTAACACGGATGCAGTTGGGGTTAAATGTCGGTTTCTTAGTAAAGTTCTTAAGCTCCACCGTGAAGGCATACCTACGATAAAGCTCAATTATCAATTAATAATGTTATATGTGCACTAAAGCTAAAATCAGATATCTTGATGTGTCCCTTAGAATCCACAAGCACATTGTCTAGCTGCAAATTTATTTTTTCAGTATAGACCTAATTATAGCGGGTTGTATGTACTCATGTTAGTTGGAATCAGATCGACCTTGAGGTTACGGTGGAAAACACCTTTGTTGTGACAGTAACTGACACCGTCGATCAATTCTTGAAATAACTTCCTGGCATTTGACTCGAGTAGCTTCCCATTTGCTGTCTAGCATAAAAATACATGGGTAACACACAAGAAAAAGAAAAAGAAAATAAAAGAATGCTAAACAATTCAAGGGTAGGTGGTTTACAATTGTGTAAAACAATTCACCTCCATATCAAATATGACAATATTTCTCACATGGCTCGTCTTTAGGTTTGTTGTGAAAGGCTTCCATTTCCTTGACAGTCTCTTTGGATATTATCTCAACACCGCTACACCCAGTTCAGTAACATTGTCGGAAGCCTGAAACCAAAGTTAGTCTTTACATGATGTTTTTATATCAAAACCGAAGTGGCAAGATGGGTGGGTCAAGTGAGTTCAGTAAAAATCCTTTGGCGCTGTCTTCTTATCGAATTTTTATAAATTTTTCAAAGTATTAATGTGCAAAATATTAGTATATCTCTTCAGTAGGTCTTTTGTTATACACTACGGATAACCCGTTTCCTGTTTAGTTAAAATTATTTCGCTTAACACAATGGGTCCATTTTAGGTAAATGCATAACTCCATGAGGAGTTGCAACAAATCCATCCAGATGACATTAAAGAGATGGATTTGTGATGGCAAATAGCCATGTTGACTATGAGGGCCATAAGGTTTTTAAAGAACACTGGAAGGAAGCTTACTGTCAATGGCAATGAGAACTTTGATAAGTCCAAAGTGGAGTGCCACAACTACCACAAGAGGGGACATTTTGCTAGGGAGTGTAGAGCTCCAAGAAATCAAGACTACAAGAACAACGAAAGCTCAAGAAAGAGTGTGCCTGTGGAAACATCTAATTCTACAGCTTTGGTGTCATGTGATGGCCTGGTGGTTATGACTGGAGTGATCAGGCAGAGGAAAGACCTAATTATGCACTCATGGATTTCTCATCTTCAAGTTCTAACTCAGAGGTATCCAATGATTCTATCTGTTCAAAATCTTGCTTGAAAACTGTTGAATCTCTTAAATCTCAATATGAAAAACTATAATCGTTTGGTTAGTCTATTTTTCCTTTCTGATTTATACTTGAATCTTTCTGAACATGATAGCTTGTATTATTACTGAGATTATGGGCTAATACCAAGTTTATGATTATTTGATATTTTGATTTGTTTATTTGGATTGCTTACTCATTCGTTGTGTATTGATTATGTTTATTACTTAATTCATGTTTATACGTATGTGATTATTCATTCAACTTATTCTTGCTTATTCAATAAGTCCTAAGTTAGTGGACGATAGACATTATTTCAGGAAGATCACATATTACATAGCTTTATAACTAGATCAATAGTGTTATGACCATTAAGCTACTAGTAATGAAGTTAGGGCATAAATATTGACGTAAGCCCTCGTGGGATAAATGATAAATTATAATCTTGAAGTCACACTTTATGCGGGTTTTGATTAATTGTGATAGGATTAATTTGTTTAAAAACTTAAATAGTAAACATAGGGTTTAGGAAGAAGTGCCGCCAAGCCTACATTAGAAATCCACCAACGAAGCGAGTATCATCATTACAACAATTAGACAAAATATGTCATCTTATACGATTAACTTGGCTAATACGTTTTCCTTACTATCAGCTTGACCTCTTCTTTATAATTTGTATTTCTGCTTGTGTGTGTTATCTGTCTCATTTACAGTTTTATTAAATCTAAACTTCGTGCCAGTCTCTCAGGCTGAAAACCCTTTTGTTGCGTTACAATTAGGTTTAATTAGACTAACTTAGATAATTAAAATACTAATAGATTTAAGTACTAACATTCCACTCTTAGTGATCGACACCCTGCTTACCAACTAACCTACCATCGATCGGGTAACTGCTTGTTAGTGTTTGTTATAGGTAAAGTCGGCATAAAATAAATAGTAAAACTTGAATACAAATATTACCTACACACGAAGACATACCAATGGTGTAATGAGGCAAATAAGTTTTGCTACCCTTTGGAGAAAATGGATTCGAGCTTGCCTAGATTTTGGTTTCTCGTCTATGCTTATCAATAGTAGCCCAACTCCAGAGTTTAAACTTTCCAAGGGGCCTTAGACAGGGAGATCCACATTCTCATTTTCTTTTTAACATAGCAATCGAAGCTATGTTATATTGGAAGTTAGGGAGAAACAGAGTTTTTAGGGTATTAAGCTGGGACGAAGTGAGGTTACTATTTCTCACTCACAATTTGAAAACACAATAAAACTCGTTAAATCTAATTAGAATCTTGAGATGTTTCCAGGTTGCTTCGGGTGGCCTCGGGTGGAAGAGGTCAGAAGGTTTGCTTGGTTACTAAAATGTAAAAGGGAGGCGTTTCCTTTTAAGTATCTTGGGTTGCCAGTAGTTGCATATATGAGGAAGGTTTTTGGTTGTAAACTGATCAAAGATAATTAGGACTAACAAGAGACCTAACAACCTACTGTAAATTGCCCAAACAATGGAAACAAGAATTTTAAAGGTACCAAAACAAGGCTGAAACATTGCCAAAATCTGAAAAAAAACAACTACAACAATATAGTAAACAAAACAAGCATGTAAAGGCTAAGTCGTCATCAGTAGTGCATGTCCCACATATTAACACATTAACAATATGATATATACAAATTTTCCACGGCCAACATGCATGTGTTTGCCATGGAACGTAATGAAAACAAGTAAATCAACCAAAAACAAAGAATATAAAGCACACAACGCCCCCCGGCGTTATGCACACGTAAAATCCCACGACCTAGGGTTTTCAACTATTTATTTTTTAAGCCTAATATAGTCGATTTTTTTGTAAAAAAATTAGCCTTAAGGGCTGTTGAAAATCGATATAAGAAAACATGGTAAAAACGAGTTTTTGGTCAATTTTGCATGCACACTATGTGATGCAGGTTTTACTGACCAAGTTTTAATATTTATAATTGTCTCGTTTACCTATGGTCTACCTTATGCACTAACGGGCAGTGTACCCGATCGTGTGTAGTGTAGTAATCGGTAAAACCGAGGTCGTCCCAAGAGCTATGTGAGCGAATTCTAATTAAGTCTAGGTGTCACAGATTTTAATGGTTTTAAGATGGAAATGATTAATTAACTACTAAAGCAAGAAATGCAAGAAAGCAAATAAAGGCAAGGGTTGTGATCAATAGAGGAGAAGTCTTATTATGACTTTTGGATTTTCCTCCACCTTTTTGAAGTCCATGACAACGGGGGTACCGTCGAACATAGAAAACTTTTATGGCTTTGGATTTTTCACTTTAATACATTTGGGCTTTATTTCATGTTAATTTTTGTGCCAAACTCCAAATCCTACGGTTTTTATACCGCAACACTGATAGTACCTTGATGTGTACCCAACTCTCATGGGTAAGGATTCTCTAAAGAAGATAAAGAACTAACTATCGTCAAAAACTCAACATCTCTAATTATTATTAGACAGATATGGGGTGAAGCAATTTTGTGGGAGCAAAAAGCCACAAGTACCTTCGATGGGATCTACTCCACGCTTAGCATCTAAACTCATAAGTAACTCTATCATTCCTCGATCTCCACAAATTTAAAATCCCAAGTAATGAGATCCGCGGATGCATAGCCGCTAATTAAATTATCTATGGTTAAGGGAACAAGCTAGGGCTCAACACGCCCGGCCAAGTCAGAATTCCATTCCTACTCTCACCCAGCGGAAAGTCAACAAGGTGTCAAAACATATATTAACTTAGCAAATGCTTCGTCAAATAATCTCAAGTCTCGCATTTTTAAAGTCACTTATTAGAAACTAGCAAATCTTTTCAAAAGCTTCGCATATTTAAAATCACTTAGGGAGACTTGCAAATTCTTGGCCTAGTGAGCTAGAATCGCATTTTATAGCCTCTTGTCTAAGCAATTAACAAAGACTTTTTCAAGAAAACGCATATTTAAAGTAACTTCTAAGAAACTCGCAACGACTTTTCAATCATAAAACTAGCAAAAGCTTACAAAAATTTTTAAATTTTCTCATTTTTGCACAATTTTTTATTTTCTAAGGAAAAACGGGGTTGCGAGAGTACACGGCAAAGAGTAAGCAAGTGCGGTCAAATCAAATCGAAGATTACCCACCCCAGACTAAAATGAAACATTGTCCTCAATGTTTAAAGGCAAGTGTATCAACGAAAATCTAAAAGTTGTTTATTAAGTATGCTAGAAGATAAACGTTAGTCGATAAGATTTCAGATATCGGATTTCCATCAGCATTGATTATGAAACTCGAGTGGAGAAAAGACAAACTTCGAGCACGAGAGTCTTCATATCAGCGAAATCCTAGCCAAAAACATCACAAACAACCAAACACGAGAAATCGAAGAGGCTAACCCCTTCATGCCACTTATTAGAAAATAGAAAGAAGATAGAGATAAGCATGGGGTGCCTCCCACGAAGCGCTACTATTTTTCTTCACCGAGTCGCTAGCCTGACTCGTCCCCGAATTCATTTGTCCTTGGGGCAGCAAGCGGGAAAGATACCCGGATCAAAGATGGTATCCTCATTCCCGAAGGAATGAGACTGGGTGGGATGGGTGGAGAAGAAAGTGTCGGGCATAAGCACATAAGGGATAACTCCCCCCAAACTCACATAAGGCATATGAAAGAACGATCCATCATCCGGTGGTTTATCAGGTGGACGAAGGGATGATAGATAGAAAAGAGAAGACTCCAAAGAAGACGGGAGCTTATGGTAAGGCATAAGATGTGTGGGCTCAACAACGAAGGCATCCATCGGAGGATCCTTATCTCGGAAATGGTTTTCAACAAAAATCTCATCAATGCATATTCCGGGTTTAAAGATCTTGTCTTCACATGAGGGCTCAACGGGGATAAGTGATGGTGGACTCATCAGAGAAAGGGGAGTCAAGAAATCCATCACATAACAACACATCCCCTCGGGGTCATCGTCAGTATCCTCAATACCTGGAGGTATCAAGTCATCAATAGATAAGTCGATTTCTTCCATATCAGAATAATTTGGCGGCTTATCAAGAATATCGTCTTCAACCACTTTAGTTGATTCATTCATCTCGGGCTTCATTTCGAAATCAATCTCCATAATATCATCAGTGTCGGATTCATCACTTTCTTCATCTTGCATATCATCACATGACGGGATAGAAAGGTCGGAACACAGAGATGGGACAAGTGGTGTGCTCTGAGAGCTAGCAGTATCCACCACTTCCGTTGTGGTCTCTGAATCGGACTCAAAATCTTTGTCGAAAAGAGGATTAACTTCGCAAAAGGTATAGTCATTCTTGAATTCGAAAAGTGGATTTGAGAAAATCCTGGAAGTAACCTCGGAGATGTCAAGAGAATCACATAAAAGCGAATCACAATCACTGTCAGATACATCCTCGGACTCACTTGGGATTGGGTCAAGGCTCTCAACACTAGACGATTCCATTTCCGGAATAGTGCTAAGAGGCTCGTCCCCCATTATGAGAAAGTCCTCGGGTTCTTCGGATGCGATTTCAGTAGTCTAATTCTCATAATATTCTTTCATTTGAATGGAATCCTCATCATCATCGAAAATGAAAGTCTTGCGATATTGGGCTGTTGTAGCATTATAGACGTCGTCATCAGTGGCTTGACAATCGGAAAAAGGATGGGGACCATCATAATAATCACATCTTTTGGTAACGGTATCAACGGGCTCTGAATTTTGCTTCATGCATCGAATATCATCGGTAAGCTCAGCCATCTCAACCGGTTTATTTCTTGATGTCGGAACTTTCGATTTGTTATCGATGATCGTCAATATATCCCTTGGGCTACGATACAAGATATTGCCACCGGCGGCTGTATTAAGTGAATCTTGATCGGTTTGCGTTAAAGCATTGTAGAATATATCGATCTGGAGTAATTCCGAGAAACCATGATGTGGTCATTTTCGTAGGAGATCTTTGAATCTATCCAATGCCTCACCAAAACTTTCATCAAAACGCTGCTGGAAGTTTGTAATTTCGTTCTTAAGATTTTCCGTCTTAGAATAAAGAAAGAAACGATTTACAAATTTTGAAATGAGGTCTTCCCAAGCAGTGATCGATCGAGGGGGTTCTTTATCAAGCCAATTCCGGGCTGCCCCTTGAGAGAAAATGAGAATAACATCAACTTAATTGTGTCATGAGGAACATCCTTATATTTTATAGTTGAAATTAAATTATCAAACCATCGGATGTGAGCATAGGGATCGTCCCTCTCTAAACCATAGAATGGTTTTGACATAATTAGTTGAATTAAACCAATTTGTATCTCGAAATTTTCGGAAAGAATCTCAGGTATAACGATAGCATCTTCGTAACCCTCGGTGGGTAGTTGGAGCAATTCTGACATCGTAGGCGTGTCCGCCATTAGAATTAAACATATAGAGGGATAAGAGGAAAGAATTATCGGTTTATAGGATAAAGAAGATAGAATTAAACGGTTCAAGAGGGTAAAGAGATAAAGAATTGACGGTTTAGAGGATAAAGACGATTATTTTTGGGTTTTTATAAATAGAAAACATAAAAGGAAAACAAATTTTGAAAAAGAAAATCTTTTTATGTTTTTATAAAAGAAAACAATAACTTCACTCGGGGAAGGATCTTCAAAAACACGCGAATCGAGACGGAATTAGAAACTCGCTACATGCCCTCCCCGGCAGCGGCGCCATTTTTTGATTTGCTCGTTTCGTACAAGATATTTTCCAAAGAAATACAAAGGTATGTATTTTCCCGGGTCGTTTTCCCAACGAGGGATGAATGGAGTTTAACAACTCACGTCGCGTGATTCGGGATTCGAATGGGTAAAAAGGATTTTGAGTGATTTCTAAACTACGAGGCAAGAAATAATAATAAAAAGTAATTAAAACTATTGAATCTATGATAAAAACAAAGAAATTATAACAAACTATGCAAATTATATATATATATATATATATATATATATATATATATATATATATATATATATATATATATATATATATATATATATATATATATATATACTATTAGGAGTTGGAGGGTGTATAAAAATACAAGGTATAAATGGGTTGGTGTCAAAATTTGATTGGCTCTATACAAGTAATAGTACACAAAAGAATTTGTTGGCAGCACACTATTGGATGAAGTGTGTTTGAGAAGTTCCCGTGCATGCATCTATACATTTGCAGCAATACACACGTATACATACATAAACTATTAAAAGAGATACATTGTATACATTGTAGTAAACCACTCTTAAAAAGCCACGTGTGTACTTCTTCTTTCCTAGAAACTTCTAACCTGCACAACAAAAGAAAGCAACAAGCCAATAAAAAAAACTCAGCTACATTCCAAAGAAAGAGAACCAAAAAAAGAAAGTACCAAAAACTGAGCTACAATCCAAAGAAAGAGAACCAAAAAAAGAAAGTATAAGCAAAGCCAATACAAGGAATCTAATATCATTGTCATACACCCATTTATCACAGGTAGGTGGAATAGATTTAGTATATATGTTAGCATATTTATTATTACATCTTTATTGCTACATTTATGGTGCTTCCTATCATTTATGATCTATTAGGATGCCATCCTTTTATATTGGATATGATTTGAAACTTTTTTTTTTTTTTTTTTTTTTTTTTTTCTAATATGCTTGGAACAGGGTTTAGTATTACTACTGTCTAAAAAGAGAGTGAAAAAAAAGATCAAAAAGAATCTAAAATTAGTTGTTTGTGTACATATATAAGTAGTCTATCCTTTATTTGGCTTACATATAAGTTAGTGTAATATGGAAAACCATGCGATCACATTCCGGGTCCTTTTTTACAGTATAAATGTAAAACCCTAAAAATATAAACGCATAATAAGACTATTTTACCCTTGAAATCAAAATTATTAAAATACGTTTATGATCATTTAACGAAATTTAAAAACTTAACTTATCTATAATTAAAACTTAACGAATATGTGTACGTGATTGATTTTGTACGACGAAGATTTAAACGTCTCACTAAAATATTGGGCCTTGTCTTTCGTTATTTGGGAAACAACTTGGGCCGAGTGTTTTGTTCGTTTGGATCAAGGAGCCGAGAGCCCAAGATGGGTGTTTGTTCGTTCGTTTGGACCAAGAGGCCGAAGCCCACACACCTTCTCAAAGCCCTAGAACCGAATTTTTCACCACCTATATATACAAACTCATAAACATAATTTGGAACCCTAGTTTTGCCTCTTCTTTCTTTTTCTTTCTATTCGGCCGAAACCCTAATTTCCCCTTGGTGTCGAGAGTTTGTTTCCAACGAGCTAAGGTATAACAATGTTCTATTCGTCTCACTTTGATACGCCTAATGTTATTATATATTGTATCGTGTTTTGTTTTGAATCGAATCTTGTGTTTTTGGTCGAGCCGTATGAAAACAAAAACAACAAATATGAATCGGATCTAATATAATTAGAGAGCATGTAATGTAATATGTAATGTATGAATTTGTACTAATTAGGTCGAGCCACTATAAAACCGAATCACATATATATAAATGTTATCATGCCTAACAAATTCGAAACCCTAATTGGAATGAAACCCTAAGTGTAATTAATGGTATAAGCATGTAATTATAATGGTTTTAATAAACCCTAAAACTGGACAGCATCATATGTCGAACTTGTGCGTGTCATAGATCGAATTTTATAAGTACAATAATCTGGGTTTTTGTGGGAAAAGTTTATTTTATGTCTTAGTTAAGTTTTCCAAGTGGTTTGGTCGAATTTGGAGTTGTCTAAGTCGTATTTTTGAATTTTACAAGATCAAGTGTCAAAGCTGAGAAAAGGGGTCTGAAATTTAGTTGGATTGTTTGATTTTTCATTTGCAAACCATAATGAATTGGGAGCTCTCCTTTTACAGGATTGACATTTAGGATATAAATGAATTTCTGGGAGTTTTGGGAATTTTTCCAAGGTTTCTAAACAGGTCCAATAAGTGTAAACTTTTAAGGTGTATTTTCTGATTACTTTCTGGGCAGGTATGGACTTATGATTTTCCATAGGCCATTTAGCATGGAAATAGAACCCACCAATTTTTGTAGAGTCTCTTAACTCATATGGGAACCCTTGGAATTTTGCTTGATTTCATTTGAGCTAAGTAAGTATTTTATAAAAATCGCTAAAGTCTGGTCCGAATATGAGTTTAAGAAACTGAAAGATAAAATATGATATCAATAGGTAACACACTTACAAATGCATAAGAAACTTATAAAATGAGAATATACTTATAACTCTAAGAATGTTAATGCGATGAATCCGTTATAACCTTAATGATGCTAATAAGTATTAAATAAATCATAATCCGTGTAGATTCGTTGAAGGAGACGCGACGTTATATCTTCGTGATTCACTCGTTCGTTTGCTTTTCTCTCATTGCTTTAAGGTACAGATATTCTGACCTTTTTAGTAAAGGTTCCTTATGATGTTCTTTTCGTTAGCTTTCCTATTTTACTTATTAGGGTTTTCGATGCCATTGCTATGAACCCTTTCCTGATTGTTTGACCTGTTGCTTTTCTGAACTTATGTTTTATTGAACCATGCGATACCTGATTTGAACTTTATGTTAGGAAGACTTTGATATGCATATTTGTTGAACCTTGTGTTTGATTAAGACTTGTGTCATAACTGAAATTTTGTTTGACCTAAGTTAGTTTGACACCCGAGCCAATTATTAACTAGTCATGAGGGTTCCATGTCCGTGTCGTGATGCACCACCGACATGACTCTAGGGCGATAGAGTGAAGTTACGCCACGTCCCTTATCTATTATTTGGTATGAGCTCAAGTTATATTATATTATCAATATATGTTTGTGGGCGTATGGATGCATCCTAGATCTGATCTGTTGTCCGATATGATTTGTCTAGGTGAATGATGTCATGTGCAATGCGCGTCTTCATAAAACTCTGGGAGCTAGCTACTCCGGATTATTTTGAGATTGTTTCTATATAGTTATGATGTTTTTGATATGATATGTTCTGGGCTCGTGGTAGTTAACTAGATCTTTATCTGTTATTTCTATGTTAAGTATTCTGATTATGATTCGATATGTTCAAGTGTTTATGATTATGTGCTGGGCTTATTATATGTTATTATATATGTGTATGCTTTTGTATGTTTATGTGATTACCGTTTACAATGCTAGGTTATGATTAATATGTTTAAATGGGATTCGCATGCTGTCATATGATGTCATGTTAGTTTCTCGTTATGTGAAGTCGTTGATCTGTAAGATGAATGTGCTAGTGTGAAAGTGAGTATTCTATAAGTTTTGTATGCATAATTTGTTCGCTTAATTTTGTGAACCTTGCTTATACGTTAGTGTTTTTATCTGTACATGTGACCTGCCATGTTTTAACTCTGCTGATGTTAGGGTTTGATTTGAGAACTGGTTTAGTTTATGATAGCTGTTTTGATAATTGTTAATGGTTATGCTATGTTTTGTCTGGTCTATTTAATTATAGTTTGTTTAATATGTTTTCTAATTGCTTGTGAGACTGCCATGATTTGAATGCTATTTCCGTTGTTGCGATATTGTTTGAGTGTGTTACGTGTAGATTAATTGATTTGTATGAATGCCATGATTATTTTGGTAATCTGTTTCCGTTAGTCATTAGACTCTTCGTTTGGCTTATAAGTAATCTGTTATTCTTGACATGTTAAGTTTTGGCCGTTCGATGTGGTTGTATTTGTGTCATTAATGTGCTATGAGATGTTTTAAATTGTTACATGGTTGTTTGGATTTCTGTATATTTGTGCTTCCACAGAATCCTAAAAGATCCCTCATCATCTTTTCATTTTGATTTCGTTATTTGTATATTTGTTTTGTTTAGCTTTTGTTTCGTTATATCTATTCACTGGGCTTTGTAAGCTCAGCCGCATTTTCTTTTCCTACGGCAGGTTTTAAGCATTCAAGATGAGCTTATGGGATAGCTGATCTGGGTTGAGAGTAGAGACGAGAGCAAGATTCGACCATAGAGATCTTAGATTTATTTTGAAGTTTAGCTATTTATGTTTTCTTTTTGAATATTTTGTAAAGGTTTCCGCTATTGTATAGTACTTAAGGTTCTGATATGAAACCGTATTTGTTATATCTTTACCATTGTCGGGTTGGGGTGTTACAATAAAAAATATATGCACTCCATGTGAAGATAATTGTTGTAAGATTCAGCGGGATTTTGTGACGGAAAAACAAACAAAAAAATGCTCTGAATGAATCTGATATGCATCAACTGGTGGGTAACCAAGAAAAGTACCACCAGCTATGTTATGATTGGCTAAATAAAAAACAAACCAAAAAGTATAAATAGTTGGACATACCAGTATGTCCATATGAATCTAGACAAAAGATTGTCATACAACGATGGTATAGTTTCCCGCCCACTTGAGTCCTCAAACAGCAGCAACGAAGCGCTGACAATAGGGTGCATAACACCGTCTTTGTCAACATACAACGAATATCGTTCAGCTGTAAATGAACAACGCCAACGACAGTTATTTAATTACCAATATACAAACGGTGAAGAAGCATGTATGGTTTCACGGGATCGAAAACATTCTAAAAAAAGGCCTGCAACTTCTACTTTACAAGGTCCATATCAAAAAAGAAAATGCCAAGAAGCAGCCTCGAATCCTGTTATGCCAACTTCTGGTATGCATCATAACAACACTTCAGCTAATGCAAATAAAGGTAGGTGTAAAAATTCTAACGTACGATCTACTATTTACGCTAATAGAAAAATTACTTAATCACATCATATCTAACTATCTTTCTTTATTCCAATGGTTACAACAGGGTATTTGGGTACGTGTTTGCCAAAAGACAATCGATATTGTTCAGCTGTAGAGCAACAATGCCAGCGACAACTATTTTGCTACGAGCCTACGAATGATGGAAAAAAGGATGTAGCCTTGCAGAGTGTGAAACAACCAAAGAAAAGACGTGCAGACGTAAATTTGCAGACTCCATGTCCAAAAAAAATGTGTCATGAACCAGCCTCTAATCCTATCATTTCAGCTTATGTTGTGCAAAGTAATGACACTTTAACTCATGAAAATAAAGGTAACTATAGATATTCTAACGTACCTGCTATTACTGAAAGTGATAATAAACTTGCTTTGTCACACCATATGTGACTAACTTTTTTTTTTATTTTTTTCCCCGTATCTGTTTTATTCTTTTTTACAGGTGCATTGGAACATCCTTTCATTTATACGAACACAGGATGCAATTATAACATTACATATGAACCAGATTCAGATTCCATTTTACAAGGTAGAGATTTACTAAATAAGTTATACCTAATTAAAGTATTCAACCTTACTTATGATATCACAATAAAATTATTTCAATGATAGCAGGCAAAGTAACATCCTCAGAAAGTAAAAGACAAAAAAAAGCAGCAACAAAACAGAAAAGACATAGAGAGTGTACCAGTTCTAGCAAATCCAACTGTAGACCATCTACACATACTACCGGTACATTTACTATACACTTGCCTCCTTTTGTTTTTCTTTTTTCTCTCTTTTTTCTTTTCTTCCCCTTTTAACTACTAAAACTAATACCGTAGCTACGAATACAGTTGCTGATACTAATTTCTTGACAGACGGACTATCTTCATATATTGACCTGGGAGACTATGATTGGATATGCCAACATTGTGGTGCAGCATTTTGGTATAACGAAAGAGTAAAGAGTGGTTCTACAAAAGGGTTACCTATATATAATCGATGTTGCGCAGGTGGAAAAATACAGTTTGAAGAAGAGTTAAGGCCACCGGAAGTTATTCAAAGAACTGTTCAAGGACAAAGAGTTTTTGGAAAACATTCGAGCTTATAATCAGATGTTCAAAGATGACATCATTTGGTGCACAGATAGATGACATGGTTAACCAGGGCAAGGGACCGTATGTCTTCAAAATCTCTGGCCAGATTCACCATCGGATTGGATCGTTGTGTCCACCCAATGATGAAGATCCAAGATTCTTGCAACCATACATATATTATACACAAAATGAAGTTGAAAACAGGCTGAAGGCTTTTGGTGGTCAGCATTCAGGGAGACTCAAAGCACAAACTGTAGAAACGTTGCTGCATGTTCTTGACCAACATAATGAGTTGGTTAAGCTATTCAGGGCTGCAAGAGATATTTGTGGCAATCAAACTCTGCAAGATTTTAAAATTGTACTCTACAATGTAGCCGGTGCTCGCGAATACCAGCTACCGACTTCAAACATGGTTGGTGGTATACTTTTTGAAGGAGGTCCTAACACTGTGGCTGATTACGATGTTATTATACAAAAAAAAGGTGAGCGTCCGAAAAGAATAAACAAGCTTCATTCATCTTATATGTCTTTACAATTCCCTTTACTCTTTATATATGGTCAACCAGGTTTTAATACCAAAATGACCCTTAAACCAACGACCGGAGGCGAACGTGGGAAGAAATTATCTATGAACATGTACTACATGTATCAAATCCATGAATGCCCTCATCAATATGGTCTGCTGTTTAAAGGTGGAAGGCTATTCCAACAATACGTTGTATCTGTGTATTGTTCATTGGAACAAGACCGTCTTGACTTCATACGATCTAAGCAGAACAATATTCGCACCGAGTATTTAGCAGGCATTTATGACGCCATTTCCAGGGGAGATCATTGTGGTGCTGAAATAGGGAAAAATATTATTTTACCTTCAAGTTTTACCGGCGGACCAAGATACATGTACAACCACTATTTGGATGCTCTTGCTATCTGTAGAGTACTTGGGAATCCGCAGTTTTTCATCACATTCACATGAAACGTCAACTGGTCAGAAATTCATAGATACATGAAAAGATATCCAGAACTGACAAGTGCAGACAGAGCTGACATTGTAGATCGTGTTTTCGAGGAAAAAGTAAATGACTTTGTCAGGATACTGAAAGACAGCAGAATATTTGGCCGCGTCACAGGAGGTAACAATACATTGTACACATATTTGTTTTATTTTATAACTCAAAAATTTGTTTACCACATTTAAAACACTAAAAAAGAAAACATAATGTTTTAAAAAAGAAAACATACAAGCTGGCAATAATTTATTTCGGTTATCTCTAGCAACTTACAAAATTCTTATTTTACAGTTCTGTATACAATTGAGTTCCAGAAATGAGGCCTTCCTCACTGTCACACATTGTTATGGTTAGATTCTGCCGACAAAATACAGTCAGCTGAAGATATTGACAAATTCATCTCTGCAGAATTACCAGACAGATTAACTGATCCAGACAGTTACAAGATCATTGCAGACATGATGGTTCACGGTCCTTGTGGAGCTGCTAACACAAAAGCACCATGTATGGAAGATGGGAGTTGCAGCAAGAATTTTCCAAAAAAATACAATGACAGGACTTTTTTTGATGAAAATGGTCATGTACATTACCGAAGACGGAAGATGCACAGTTATGCTACAAGAGGGAGCATACGGTTAGACAATAGCTATATTTTACCATATAACCGGTCACTATGCCTTATGTTCAACACCCACATAAATGTGGAATATTGTGGATGGAGTATGCTTATAAAATATTTGTTCAAATACATTTCAAAAGGCGCTGATCTGATTGCTGCACGAATTGTAAAACCTATAGGTGAAGCTGCTACGTCAACAAGCACTCCAAAAATAGAGATAGATGAAATCAAGAATTTTATAGACGGTCGTTTCATATGCCCACACGAAGCGTGCTGGAGAATACTAAACTTCCCAGTCCATCATAGGGAACCAGCGGTGAAGATTCTTGTCGTTCATCTACAAGATATGCAGCAGATAAAGTTTGGAGAAAAAGAACCTTTGTCGAACGTTGTTGGTGAGGATGGAAGAAAATTAACAACACTTACTGAATGGTTTACATTCAACGAACTGTATGAAGAAGGCCGCCATTTAACATACCTAGACTTTCCTAAAGAATTCATTTGGTATGAGAAGTTGAAAACATGGAAAAAAAGAAAACACAAAAATAGATCAGCAGTTGGGAGATTGGCGTACGTGCACCCTGCAGCTGGTGAACTTTTCTATTTTAGAATGCTCCTATGTCATCAGAAGGGGCGTAAATCATTCATTGATGTGCGCAAAGTAAATCAATGTGTACTACCAAACTACCGTGCAGCATGCCAAGCGTTAGGCCTACTTGAAGATGACAAAGAGTGGGACACAACATTGCAAGAAGCCGAAGCATCAGCAACAGCATCAGAGTTGCGTGCTCTGTTTGCTCATATTTTAATCTACTGTGAGGTGGCAGATCCGGTACAACTTTTTGAAAGGCACTGGACACACATGATTGACGACATTCCAAGAAGAGCATCTACAATGGTTCATATAAAAGACCTACACATAAATCATCCAGAAATAAAAGAATATATTTTATATGAGCTAGAAATAATATTGAACAGTTGCTGCAGATCAATAACAGATTTTGGTTTCACACCACCACCGCACTATCTGATTGACGATCTCAACAACAGGTTGTTAAAGGAAGAAAAAAATTACAACAGAGATAAACTGAGAGAAGATGTTGAATCTTCTGTTGTTAAACTTAATGAATAACAAAAGAAAATTTATACACTTATTGTGCAGGTATCAGCTGAGAAACGACAAGAATTGGTCTTTGTATATGGTCATGGAGGAACGGAGAAAACTTTCTTATGGAAGATGATTATTAACACATTGCGCTCAGAAGGTAAGATTGTATTGGCTGTTGCATCTTCAGGAATCGCATCTTTGCTACTTCCAGCAGGCCGAACAGCTCATTCAAGGTTCAAATTGCCGCTGGAGTTGACTGAACAATCAATGTGTAACATAAAGAAAAACACGCTTTTGTCAAAATTGCTGTCGGAAACTGAGCTGATTGTCTGGGATGAAGCACCAATGAACGATCGAAGATGCTTTGAGGATCTCGATAGAACTCTTAAAGATGTCCACAGCGAAATAGGTAAGTTATTCGGTGGAAAATCAATGATGTTAGGTGGAGATTTCAGAAAAACTCTTCCGGTAAAGAAAAAAGGAACAAAAGCAGATATAGTTGGTGCGTCTATAACTGCATCATACCTTTGGCCTTATTTCAATGTGCATAGGCTTAAACAAAATATGAGATTAATGCAGGGTGACCTTAGTGAATACGAAAAAGAAAAAAACAAATAATTTGCATCGTGGCTGTTGGATATTGGAGATGGTAAAATAGGCGAGCCTGACGAAGAAGATCCACACAACGCTAGCTGGATTACAATTCCTACAGAATACCTTATTCCAGATAATGAAGGCGGACTGTTAGAGCTTATCAACTTTATTTACGATAAAAATACTCTGGAATCACCAACTGCGCAAATTCTACAAGAAAAGGCAATTGTTTGTCCCAAAAATGAAACAACAGATACAATAAACAAAGAAGTTTTGTCGCTGGTACAATGGGAAAGCACTACTTACTTAAGCTCAGATGAAGCAATTCCGTTAGGAAAAAATGGACCCGAAAACGAGTTACTATACCCACCCGAATACCTCAACACATTCAAATTTCAAGGGCTGCCACCACACAACCTTACATTAAAAATTGGGACCCCTATTATGCTACTCAGAAATGTTAATCTAGGAGGTGGTCTTTGTAACGGCAGAAGGATGATTGTAACACAGTTGCTGTCAAAATTAATTGAAGCAGAAATCATCACAGGAACCAGGATGGGTGAAAAAGTTTTCATTCCAAGAATACCCTTAACCGCCAAAGATCCTAACTTTCCATTCATATTCAAAAGAAAACAATTTCCAATCAAAGTGTGTTACGCAATGACTATTAACAAGAGCCAGGGCCAGTCCCTAAAGAAGATTGGAATCTACCTTCCAGAACCAGTGTTCGGTCATGGGCAGCTTTACGTGGCACTTTCCATATCTACAACACCCAACAGTCTAAAAATTATTATTAAAAAACAAAATGAAGCCCCAAAGAACACTGACAAAAAACATAGTGTATAAAGACTTTTTAGAAACGATTCTTAAAACAAAAGTCTTTCCACATGTCATTATATGACATATATAATTTTCAAATTATTTAAGTCTTATAGTATCATTCTCTACAAAAATAAAGGTCTTTCCACATATCATTATATGACATATATAATTCTCATATTATTTGAATCTTATAGTATCATTCTCTACATTAACATTGTTTACAGTTAAAATGCATTCCTTAATTTACTATCATCTACCATAAACACTAAGCATGGTATTCTTGACTCATTGCAGAATGGCGTTATCAACCATAAGAGAGCTACAACCAGGTATGACAAATAAAGTTTTTGAACTGAAAGTGTATCGTGCATCGACAGCAAGAGACCCTCCAAGTATAATAGAAAAAGGTTACAGGGCAATTCTATTAGATAGACAGGTAAATATTATCGAATAACTTATGCAGCATTTACTAGAATTCAACACTCTAAGTATCAAATAAACTACACAGGGCGACGCAATACAAGGAAACACAGAAGCAAATGACATTCAACATTTCAAAGGTATACTTATACCTGGTCAGGCATACCGCATATCAGATTTTGAATGTGTCAAGACAGAAAACTGGCAGCAGAATCTTGAAAATCCAACATCCCTCTTATTCAGCCGAACAACAAAGTTTGACACCATACCATCTGAAACCTTCCCGCTCCATTATTTCAACTTTATCTCTTACAATCAGTTACCGTCCAGGATCGTAGATCCTAAAGATAAAACCAACAAAACATACCCAGTACTCACAGGTGACTTTTAGAATGTCAAAAAAATGAATTTATTCCATTAGTTAAAAAAAATAATAAATAAAAAATAAATAAATAAATAAATAACTCCAAACAAAAGATAATTAAACATACCTTTGTGCTTGCAGACTACATTGGATGTTACGTAAACTCAGGAGAAGTTGAGACGATTGGAAATCCGATGAGAAACCAGTATCTCATACGAAGAGTCGGAATTGAGAATCTCAAGTAAGCATCCTTACTAAACCTGCAAACAGGTTTTACATTAAACATGTTACATTACCATAATAACATGTGTATTTAAAAAAAATAACAAAAACAGTGGAAACTTTGTGGAGCTAACCTTATGGGATCACCTTGCGCAAACCTTTCAGAAAGACTCCATTGACAAACTTGAAAGGCCAATTATAATAGCAGTCTCATCCTGTAGAGTATCAAAGTATCGAGACAGAGGTACGCTAATACAAAACAATAATCATCTGCAAGTCATTTACAATCAAAACAAGAACAAGGTTTACAATTATAAATTTTCCATTCACAGCTTTGCAACTATCGTCAACACCAGCAAGTTACTACTACATAAATCCAAGAATCCCGCAACTTACACAATATCAAGCAGAGTAAGACTAACGTATTTACTTATTCCTGTATATAACATACTTTTTTTTTCTAAATTATAATAGTATCTACGCTTAACAGGTACAAACAAATGTACGAACATAGAGCACCGCTGGATGTGATCAGGTATCGTTTAAATGATCCAGCACAAGAGAAAAAAAGGAACCGATTCCCTCTATCGCGACTCCTAGCTCAAAATCCAGAAACCTATGAGGTTAGTTACTGTGAAAAAAAACTATTATAACACATTGCTGATAATAGATGAACACAAACACTCATTTTAACAACTCGCATTAAACAAATACAGGGTGTACGCTTCACTTGCGATGGCACCATTACTGGTGTCAACACAGAACGCGATTGGTACTATATTTCATGTAATAAGTGCAGCCTCGAACCCACAAAAAAGGAAAATGAAATATATAAATGCAGAGAGCATGGAGTTCTGGAATCAACAGTATACAAGTAACAATATTAACAATAAAAATTTTAAGTTGTTAGAAACTATTACTTAACTACCCCATCTGTGCAGATACAATTTCAAGGTGTCCATAACAGATACAACTGAGACAACACAATTTACTTTTTTCACACCAAAAGCATATACAATTGTCGGAACTGACTGTGCCACTTTGGTTAAATCAATTGCCAACCCAAACCCACGCATTTTTCCACCAGAAATCCAAAACATCATTGGCCAGCAACATATATTTATGTTCTACTTTAGCCCTACTTGCAAAGAAAATGCAGTGGAATTCATCCTTAGTGACATCTTGGATAATCTGGAACAACTAAAACATATTAAAGAACAGCCACACAGTGAACCCAAAAAAAAACTACACAACTGTTTATGTATTTTAAATTAAACTTATACCCTTCTTAAATACTAATCACATAATGTGGTTGTTGCAGGTGTGGCAACATCATCACAGGCACCCCCCGTTATCGAATACACACCAGTGGCTCTACTTCTTTTGGAAAAAAGTGAATCATCAAAACAAGCAGCGAACCAATTTCCAGGTAACATAAAGAATAATAACAAGCGTAAATGGTCAAAAAAATTCCCTTCATAAAATTATGTTATAAATAAAAATGTAATAACATCATTTATTATTTGCAGACGTCATACCAACAACAGAAGAGACTCCTGAAATACTTGAAACACAAACCAAAGACAAAACAACCGAGGAGCATTCGTCAGGTAACAACCATATTTATAAGACACTAATTACTCAAATATAAAACACACACCAGACTAAAAAAATGTTTTTTTATAAACCTATTACAGAGGAGAGGACAGCACCACCAGCATACACTGGAATGCAAACAAGATCAAAATCGGACATGGGAACTGACACAACAAATAAATCTGCTAAAAGAGCACTTTTCCCAGACGAAACAGGAGACGGCAAGAAAAAAAGAGTTAGAAACTGCAATGCGTAAAACCCCTTTGTAAAAGCTTCTATCTTTTGACACCAAGGATGAAAAATCCTGTAACTAATGATCTAAGTCTGTAAGCACAAGAAAAGTGCGTAGTCACAACATAGGTTGCTGTAAATATGTGACCTGAATAATAACAAGTATGCAACCTTAGACACAATGGAAAGCAGACATGTGACTCCATATTTTGTAATTCCACTTATGGATAATTCTACTTATGGATCAATATCAATGTTTGCTTTCAGTATTTTCAATTATATTTTCAATTATATTTGTAATTACCAATGTTTTAACATATTCCATGCCTTCTATAATACATCGTCCAAACATCATATGCACATCTCTTTACACTATTCAAACGAAAAATAATAATAAAGAAAAGAAAAAAGACACCAACTTACCTAACAAATATCATTTTTACTCAATGCCTTCTATAATACATCGTCCAAACTTCATATGCACATCTCTTTACACTATTCAGGTGAAAAAAATAATAATAAAGAAAAGGAAAAAGACACCAACTTACCTAACAAATCTCATTTTTACTCATAACATAAGATACATTACATGAAATACATTCACAACTAACATTATAGTTAACTTAACTACATACCATACAATACTAATGCAGCCTTACTAACTGATCATACTATTTCTACAGCACAAAGTGTGGCAAAAAAACCTTACTTATCATAGCATAATATATTACACATACCACTAACATTAAAAGTCTAAGTTATGCATTTTAAATCATTTAAGTTTCTTAAGTTTCTTGAGAATGTTGGATTTCTCACCAGCTTTTAAAGCAACATCATGCTTCATGCTAATCAAGCGACCAACTTCAGCAAAATCCTCCTGTTCTGCAATCTTCAAGTACACCAAGCACTCATCAACATCAGAATCACCCGCGAACTTTCTCAACTCAAGAATGAGTCCATGCCTGTGGAAAATCCTCGCCTCTACTTCTTCAATCATTTGACTATAAGTGTTTTCATCATCCCTGTACGCTTTCTCTTCCTGCGAAAAAATAGCATCAAGGACTTTGTGAACACGACGATCACCAATATCATCAGCAATCTTCAAGCATTTAGGAAATTTAGGAGCCATGTCCTGATACATTCAACAATATTGCGTAAAAAAAAACTTGAAGTTGCAACAAAAAATTACGTTTGATCAACTGTATAAACTCAAATCGATTACCAAATAACAGACTAACTAAAACATTAATGCACCTGTGTCACTTGAAACATTTACATATAAAATTATTATTATGAACCCTATAATACTTAGAAGTTGCACATCTATAAATTGGTCAAACCTATTCATCCTTGCAACTCCCAACATGTGAACATCCAGTTAAAGTGATTTCTCCATCTCTATTCTAAAAAAGTTGTTTCTCATTAGCATAAAGACATAACCAAAACTAACTGACCAACAAAGGCCTAACTAACTTGAAAACCATATAAAAAAATAACAAATTAACCCACTTATTTCTGTAAAAACATGCTGGCCCAAATATACATTATCAGAAACATACATTGCCACATACAATTCCTATGCAAATGACTGCAAACAGATTATGCTTAAATGAAATTTACACCAACTACCATTCACTTCAGACTCTTGCAGTTTGCTAACATCGAAACTAGATATTTAAATGTAAACAACCAAAGCTATATCACATTAGAATTAAACTGCCACTCAATCATAAAAAATTTTAAAATAAAATTAGTAAAACACAACCAAAAGTAACTTTTATTCATATCGAACATAAGTTACAAAAACATCACTACAGATTAACAACATCATGTTAACCTATCACACAAGACCATACTGTTGGGATACAGAAGGTTAAAGTACTGAAGAGTTAAAGTGCTGAAGATTAACAAAGTACTGCAAGAAGTCAAAGTACTGCTAAGTAAAAGTCAAATTACTGCTTATTCATCAAAGTACTGTAAAGATTAAAGTCGGTTGTATTTGATTAAAGATAGAAAGTAATGTTTATCTAGAACTTTCTAAGTATTGTTTACTTGACGTACAAGGATAAGAATTGTAAACCGTTTAGGGTTATCCTTGAGCCTATAAAAGGACTCCTAGATTGATATTAGATATATGTGTTTTAGAATCCTAAAGTACGATCAATATTAGAGTTTTAGAGAGTTCGATATTTAGTGTTTTAGAGTTATTAATAAAGTTATATTCTTCTTAGCTTTGTTCAGTAAATTCCGCATACTTGATAAAGATTACTCAGTGTTTCATTGTTAATAGCTTAGGATTTATCCGAGGTTATTAAACCCTTAACAAGCTATTTAAGTTAGTTTGGTTAGAGTACATCGATCCAACACATACGATCAGACATAAACAACAACAACCAACCTATCGACCAGACACACACACCACTACCCTAATCATACAACTCCATCTTAAAGACATTGCTGTTTTTCTCAAAACGTGCTTCTCTAGCCAAATCAAGCACCGCAATAAGGGCAGCAAGAATCCCATCAACAGGACTAAACCTACGACCCTCATCCAACAACTCAGTCCTCCTTTGAAGACGGCGACGAACATCGTCACATTTCTCTCCAAGTACCATAATGAACCCCTCATTCTCAGCCTGTTCCTGTACAAACAGGAACTTAAAAGCATGGTGAAGTTCATCAGAACCGCACGTATCCTTCAACTGGTCAAAGTTGGGAGTTGACACCATTTTTTTACCAACGTTTTTGAAAGACTTACAAAGTGGAAAGACAAGTATCTTAGGCTGCCCCAAACCAACTTATATAGGCAAAAAAAAAACTACTGTTTCACTTAGTTACTCTAACCTAACTAAAACAGTGCTTCCTTACTTGGATTTCCAATGTAGGATTCCCAAAACAAGCCATGACAAATCCTATACTTACCTAAAAGCAACTTCTAATCACCAAAAACAAAAAATCATGCTCGATTAAAAAAACTAAAAAAAATACAATCACATACCACGCCTACTAAAACACACCCGTGCTGACCAAAACAGTTGATTAACATGCTTCCAAAATTTTGTAAACCTAAAATATGGTAAATCGAGACACAGCAGAATCACTATCTATAATACAGCGATTAGCGATTACTGTTTACCTGGATCAAACTCAACCACAATCAAACCAACCAACGCCCAATTTACACAGTCAGACACGCATTAACGAGAGGCCTAATTGGAGAACCGACATATAATTGAATGATAAAAAGAAAACACGGATAGAGTTTGTCAAAACAATTTATCCTAACTTTTGGACTTTTTTTCTGATATTTTTTAAAGAAATGTTAGCCCAATGTATTATAAAAGCCCAATAACTTTTACCAAAATAACTTTAACAAAAAATACATTTCCACATTTATAAAGTGTACCCAAAATGTAATAAAAAAATATGTTAATTTTTTTTTTTAAATACTAATGGTAACAATGTATATAAAAAAAGAAAAAAGAAAAAAAAATCATACGAAACAACACAAATAAAAAACAACGCCAAAACAAACACGTCCATAAAAACAACAACAACAACGAAAAAAATAAACCCGTAGCAACGCGCGGGCTACTCCCGCTCGTTTAAACTAAAATGCAAAAAACGTGATTATTAAAACGCGAATTAAAATGCAAACTAAACTAATTTAAGTCCTAAAAGTGATCTACTATTTTTCTACAGCTAAGAATTTTATTTAAAAATTATTTGAAATTTAAAACTAATATTTTTCGTTTTTCTTGATTTATTTTGAATTAAAAACTAATTTTCAACTTTTAAAATAGAATTAAAAAGCTAAAAATTATGAAAATTAATGAGAAAATTACAAAACTATTTTTCAAAAATCTTAATTAACTAAAAAGAGTTTTAAAAACTGGAATTACATTTTTCTGACTTTTTCTCTATTTATTATGAATTTAAAACTATTTAATACTAATAAAATTCCTATAAAATATTATTTAAACTATGAAAATTCTAAAAAAATACTTTTTGTGACTTTTTGAATATTCTAAAACTAAGAAAATTGAAATTGCATTTTTCTGAACATTTTCTGAATTATTTGAATTAAATGCTAATTAAAAAGGCTTAAAAATGAATTTAAATGCAGAAAATTAGTAAATGAGCTGGGAAAAATATGAAAAATTCCAGAAAAGTCTAAAATAATACTGAGAAGCTAGGAAAAATAACAGAAACAACTTATGAGTAAATGATATATGATTTAGGCAAGCAACTGATTAAGAAAAGCTACATGAAATAAGCTATAAGCTACTACAAGCTACGATATGCTACCACCGTCTAAAACTATCCTAAACTATCTGAAATAAACCTACTGCAACTGATTTGAATCCAATAAGCACAAGTAAAAGGTAAATAAGCACAAGATCAAGATACTAACATGCTAATACCAAACGGCCGTAAACCTACAACTTCAAGCTCAAGTTTGACTGATTTAAAAAATTCCTAAAATAAATATAAAATAGGCATGATAACAACCACCAACCAAAGCTCTAAAATCCTAAGTTTTAACTAAAACAGATTTAAAATGAGGGAACTAAAAATCAAAAACTAAAGCTAGTTGGGATATGTGATGGCTGATGCAGACCAACTTAAACTAAACAAAAAGCTCCTAAGGCAAGATCTAAGCTTAGAAAAGGAAAACCACTACTATAGGTTACTTGAAACACCTAATCTAATTCCAAAATCTCTACTAAATAAGCACTTGAGGAACTGATATAGGCAAGAAATCAGAAATAGGATGGAAGGGGGAACATTGCAGGCTCCTAAGGATTAACAAAGCAAAAAAATAAGAAGCATGCTACCTAGGGCTGTAAACGAACCGAACGTTCAGTGAACATTTCATGAACGATTCGGTAAAAAGTTCGTTTATGTTCGTTTATTTATTAAATGAACGAACATGAACAATATTTTACGATCGTTTAGTTAAATGAACGAACATGAACAAAAGTCACGTCCGTTTATTTATGTTCGTGAACGTCCGATTATGCGTTCGTTAACGTCCGTTTATGTTCGACACTTGTAAAACAATATTAGATGCATAATTTAATAAAGTTTATGATTGTTTATCTATGTTCATTTATATTTGATCGTTTATGTTCGTTTAGCGTTCGTTTAGTGTCTTAATGAACGAACATAAACGAACATGAACAACTCATTTTGTTAATAAACGAACATGAACAAGAAATTTCATCCGTTTAAGCGTTTGTGTTCGTTTATTTGTCCGGTGAAAATTAAATGAACGAACATGAACAAAGCTCCGTTCGCGTTCGTTCGGTTCGTTTACAGCCCTAATGCTACCTAATCTACTAGAAGGAGTGAAATTCAAACCAGTATATCTAAAGAGTAAGCTAATCAGCAGGATAGAAATAAGCAAATTGAGACAGAACTTGGTGGTGCAGGGCAAGAGATCAACTGAACAGTCAACTTAAAGCCACTAAAAAGCTGTTAAGAAAAACTCTAAAAATTATGAAAAAATGATGTTTGAAATCACAAGCTAGCAAATATCTAATTCCCAAAATCTCAGATCAAATGGATAAAAGTTGAGTAAATGAAAAATCAAAACTAAAACCTGTTTGGACAATGAATTGATATTTTTTTGACTTTTTCAGATTTTTTGAAAAGGTTAACTAAAATGAACTTTGATCCTAATCTAATGACTGAAAATGGAATTAGAAGCTCTGTTAAGACTTAATGAAGCTTGTTCATCAACTTATGAATCTAAATCCAGGATTAAGCTAGCTTAAATACTCCTAATGTTAACTGATGTGGAGATTAAAAGGAACTATGACTTTTTCATGAATAAGCATATAAAACTGCGACTGATATAACCTATCTAAGCTTAATTAAGATTGACTAAACTGATTTTAACACATGAAACAGATTTGAAAGCTAAATAACCACTAAAACCAAACACCCCCTCTAACTAATCAAAATGCAATAAAACTATGAAAACATGATTAACACCAACTGAGATGAATTAGATTAGATGAATTAACATTAAAAACAACTTTCTAACACCATGAAATCAGAAATCTGACAAAAACTAATTTGACATTCAATGTTTGACTTTAGTTGACTTTTTGAAGAAAATGAGTTTAAGACCAATTTAATTCAGAAGTAATCTCACATAAGCTTATGTGAGCTTGATGAGTAACAAATAAGGCTTTAAATCAGATATGAAAAGAGATTGCACGGAAATTTAAATCGACAAGAAATTAAATGAGAACTTGATTTGCATTAATAAAGTGAATTACAGAATTGAAGTGAAAAGAACTAGATTACACTATGAAAGCAAGTAAATAAATGGTCAAAATTTCTTTAAGACATAAGAAATTGGACAATGAGCTTGTGACTGAAGATGGGTTTTTATAGCCTGATGAAGAGTATCTTGGGGTCTTTGGAAGCTTTAGGAACTATCAATCTCCACCCTTGATTGGCTCTTGCATCACTACTCTATCCTACAGCTGTCAGATCCTTGGTATGATGTGTTTAAGCCAATGAAATCACTCCAATCTGCCACTGTGGCAATCCTGATGTGACACTCTCACTGACACGTTGTCAGACCTTCTAGATGCACTTAAAGTGAGGGTAAATGAGGTAAGAATCAGGGTAAAATGGTGAGGGAGGTGAAACAGTTATTTCTGGGTTTATTTGTTTAGGCGCGCTTGGTTTTGTCTGACCAAGGATAATTATTGACCGGGTTGTGTGGGATTAAAAACGGGTAAAGGGTTGTTTAACCTGGGCGTTGACCGGGATGGTATTTAGTGGAACGGGTCATGGGAAGGGTATACGGGTATAGCTTTTATTTATTTTGGGCTTGGTTTGTGTAGTTGGGCCAAGAGTGGGATAAGATAGTTTGGATAGGATTTTAGTTTTGGTTTGTAAAGGTTTAAGACTTAGAATTAATATTTGTAAATTAAAGGGACCAATGATGTAATTAGTGAAAAGTGAAGGGTAATTTTGGTGAATTGGTATTGTGAAGGCACAAGGGTGTAATTGGTAAATATGGAAAAGTAAAGGGTAATTTGTGTCAACTGTGGAAAGTTGAGGGGTTGAAAGTGTAATTTTAGGAAAAGTGAAGATTTGTTGTAAAAACTCCCAAATCATGTCCCGAACTCCGTATTTTGCACTTTTGAGCATCCAAATCCCATAAAATAGCATCCCGACATCGGCTTTTGCTTTCTTCTCTCTCTCGTGCTCGGTTTTCTTCGGATTTGTCTTCCTTTTGTCTGTTTCGTCATATCCAAACCTGCACATGCATAAACTCAAGAAATCAACAAATATTAGACATTAACGGCTCTTTCTTGGTTATTTTGGGTCTATTTTGGTAAAGAAAAGGTATGTGTTTTAGCACATACCAACACTCATCCCTAACTTCTTAAGTTCATCTAAATGGCAGGTGATCATTTGGTCAATTCACACAAGCGAAGAAGGGTCGTCAGTTGGTCAATTCTTACCTTTCCCACTCAGTTTACCTACTTAGGGTCAGTTGGTCAATTCTCCTAAGCAACTAGACACTACCGCCATTCAAAACTACCGAAAGAAGGGTAGCTACCAACAAACTATGCATGCATACACTAGAAACAATTATACGGAAGAAATGTAAACATAAACATAACAATTAAGGAATCATAACTAGGCTAGCACCAGAGGTGCTTAGCCGATCATATTAACAGAAACAATCGATTCAATGTTTGACATAATGAAATACATGAATTGAAAGTAAAAGAAATGATAAATCGCTAATGCTTATTGTTAGGGAGTGATTTCTCCCTTGGAGATGGCTCCGTATGCTCCTCAAGATCTGCCTTCAGTCTCCTACTCACGTTCTCTGCTTTGTGTGTGGAGTGAATGATGTGAAATGCAGAATTTAGGGCTGGTATTTATAGGCCAGATCTAGTTACGGCGTAACTTAAGTTGAGAGTTACGCTGTAACATCAATATCTTCATAAATTGCTCTGGAAAAGCTGGTTACGGCGTAACACATGGAATGAGTTACGCCGTATCTTCAATATACGTTACAAAATCATGATTATGCCATAATCGTGGAAAGAGTTACGGCGTAGCTTGCAGCGGCGTGGAACATCATTTGACCTAATTAGTTACGGCGTAATCCTAAGATGGAGTTACGCCGTAATCTTCAGTTGAGTTGGTCTTCTGAGTTACACTTTTGTTACGGCGTAATGTGAGAGAAGAGTTACACCGTAATTACTTCATAGTGAGCATACTATCATATATCTTCAATAAACTCTCCAAATCCGCGTCTCATTAGCTCCAATGCTCGTAATTTACCTGAAAGTGAAATATAGAGGAAAACAAGCGTAAATCCATATAAATGATATAAAATACGAGCATTATCGGGGGAAATTAACACTTAATATTCAGGACTATTTGATGTTATCAAATATCCCCCCACTTGAACTCCACTTGCCCTCAAGTAGACCTTATTAGATAAATTCCTAAAAAGATATCTCCCATTACCTGGAAAATATAAGTTTAAAAATCCCTTGTGCTCAATAAAACAAAGCCGAACACCTCACGAAATGGGAACAAACCACTCAAATCTCTCAACTATTCTAAGTGTCAATTTTGGGGTGATCACTCAACGCACAGACATAGCGTGTATTCTATCATAAGCTTGGCGGTTACACAAATCTCCACCACTAGAGTTAAGGACTAAACAATTCTCAAAGGCAATATGGGTAGACACGAGAAAGGTTAAGGGTGAGTCGCGTCATTACTAACACGTCACGGCGAAGTGGACAAAATCAATGATACATGACCAAATCCATGGCCAAGACACCAAAGATTGCTCGCTTCATCACCTAGCCATGCTTCATGACTAAAGGGTAGGATAAGACATGGGATATAATTGGTGTAAAGTAAAAATAACAAGCAAATAGTCTAAATCTATAACCAAGTCATCACCGCTTACCGTTCATGATAATCAAGTAGATGTGCCATTAGAGGACGTCATGATGGGCACATTACCTTTTCTTCAACTGTTGGCGCAATTACCAACTTCATTCTTCAAATGTGACTGAGGTGGCCTCCTTGATACTAAATCTATTATGAGCTCATAAACATAGCGCTTATAATTTCGCACTTTACAATTAACAAATAACTATAACTTTTTTTTTCGAATCACTTCATTTTTTATTTTTTTTAACATAACAACCAAACATAGCATCCCCCCACTTGAGATGAACAATATGAGAATTTAGGGGGTCTTCAATGATCTTCAAAAATATGTCGTAGATGAAAGCGTAATTCCTGAACCTTTCCACTCGAACCGTGAACTTAGGCAAACAATGACTTCCCAATCAGAAATAAAAACTACAGGGTAGGCTAAGGTGTATGGGTATAACGAAACAAAATGTTGGGTGAACGAAATGAAAGGAATGGCTCAGATGGGTGTATCTAGGGGTATCTTGCACTAAAGATGGGTGCAACAAAAGGGTTTAACATGGGGGTCGAGAAGTCGAGGTGACTAATCGATAGACACACAAGGATAGGCTTTGTTAGTGCAAATATTACGATATTTAATCTATACAGTCTCGTTTGTTTTGATTGATGACAAACATGTAACTTGTAATACATAACGTAAAATGTACAAGTTACTTGTAATCACACTTTGTCTCAATATACATTCAACACCTCTCGATGTCTCAAGTCCTCATATGTTACAACACAGGTTCGTACATGTTTGTTATGTGGCATTATGATCAAACCCATTAACAAATCATTTAGAATGTTTAAAATACGTTTAGAGTCACTAAGTATTTTAATAGGTTAACCATTCTATTTCGAACCTCATTTTACATTTTGCATTCACAAGTATTTCAAAAGGTAACTAGACATTTTGTTAACTATTTACATAATACATTTTACAAGTTTACTTTGATAAACTTTTTAATCTAAAAAGGAAATACATATTACATCATCATCTTTGAAATCCTTGGAAGATCTCTTGAATATTTTGGTTAGATTGACACTCAATATATCAAATGTGATCTTAGTAAGATTTGGTTATATCTTGGAAAGATTTGAAGAAAGATTTTTTAGATTTTCTGTCAGGCACCCACGAAACCAAAATGTATAAAGGACGGATTCCTTTATTTGGTTCCTTGGTCCGTGGACGCTCCTGAGCACTTTTGCCTATAAATAGAGGCCCATTGTTTTCCCATTTCTTCACCACTTCAAAACACATCTTCTCCACCTTCTTGAATACATTTAGATCAATCATTAACAATGTAGTAACATACATTAAACACCCTAATGATCATGATCATAATGCTTCTAACATTCATCTTTGTTGTAAGCATACTCTTCGATCAACCAAGGAAAGCTTGGAGATCTAGCCATCTCCACTCACCACAAGCTGAATATCTATCACAACAAGTTTAGGGAACTTGTGATCTTCATCATGAAGGCTTCCTATCAATGGAAGTTCATTTAGAAGTAGTTATTCATATCCATTAGACATTTGTGTCATGGATCATTAGTGTGAACATCATTGCATCATAACAACACTTTCACCAAACTAGATTAGATGGTTTATGTGTTTGTGCCATAAAACACAAGGTTTGTTATGTTGGGCCATAAAACATAATGGGAGTGGTTGTACTCTTATAAAAGAACTCGACATCTAGCTTAGTGTCGGAAATATTCTATAGGCGACATTAGGTTGGTTCTACCTCGAACTAGAACCTGGTATTTAGCTTTGTACCGGAAAAAGTGTAAGCGACGATTGTAAGGTTTTCTCCGCCGAGAAGGGAGATTGTTGATTTAGTGAAGTAACTCTCGAGTTGCGTACTCGGGGAGTGGAGTAGGGCGGAGAGGAGATCCGTGACCGAACCACTATAAATCCTCGTGTTCGGTTTGCACTTTCCTTTTTTTATCTCCTTGATTTTATACTTGCACTATACTATTGTTTGTGATGTGGTTTGATGTTCATGCTTGTGTGACAACTTGGTTTACTATGCTTTATATTAGTCACAAACAATAATTGGTACTTTCGTATTATAACAAGCTTCATAAGCAATTTGATACTAAAGATCTAAAGTTTTTAAACTGTAACGTATTCACCCCCCTCTACGTTTTCACAATTGGTATCAGAGCCACGTAGCTCGTATTTTCAAAACAAATGGTTTTTAAAATAGAGTACGATCCATGTATCAAATTAGCATTGAAGCGAAAAATAATATGAAAAATGCTTTGCTTGTTATACTTAGAAATTTTGTTGTTAAATGTAACTTTTTATACAAGCTTGAAGGTTTTCTTGAAAAATAAAATAAAAGTTTGTTGAAAGAACTAGTAAGTATTGTATTGTGTGCTTATAGAACATTTACGAAGAAATATGATTTTAAAGGAGTGTTTGGGATAACTATAAATTTAGTTGAAAAATCACCTCTGTAAACGTTTAAGATAAGTTAAATAATTAGATATGTTGTTAAATATGTGTATTATATGTTTACTATGAAATCTAGTAAGACACACACGTTTTCTCTATGTCAAATACTAGTTTTGGTGAATCTGTCTCAGAGTGCCACGGCACCAAATTTTATAAAGGGCGGATCCCTAAAATTGTTTCCTTGAAATCCGTCTGCACAGTATTCAGTTTTTTAGCCAACTTCAAAAAATCATAACTAATTAACCGTAAGTCCGTACAAGTCGAGCCACCTATCATTTTAAAGGGAATTGAGTCTACTTTCATTTAAAAATACTCTCATGGCCTGAGTCTAATTTTAAACAAGTGAAATAGACCAAACACTACAGTATGTCTAAGATATTAAGTTTCGCTTTAACATAAAAACTCAAATTTTTGAATCAAGAAATTTAAATTGGTATTCTTAGAACTTTGATACAATTTCTTTTGAAAATAAATACATTGGTAATATGTTTAAAAGAAACTAATCAAGCTTGGTATACATCGTCATATTTAAACGCTAAATGACGAAGAGTGTTTTTCATTTTATGCTATGCTAAATGACCACTTGTTTATGTTGTTTGCATATATATTGCTTGCTTATTTTCAAATTGGTGCTTACACTTGTTTGTTTGCATAATATAAGTGTCAATCTTGCCATGTTATTTATTCGCTTGTTTGACAATTTATTGTTTATGCACAATAGGTCTTTGCTAGATTTTGTGCACTAAGTTGGAAAATGGTTTTACCATCACTTGTAGAATTAGATAACTTTCTTTGCATAGGTTATACTAAAATCTCACATAACTTATGAAATGTCATAACTCACTTAGCAATGAGTACTAACTAAATTAGTCAAGTACTTTGAAAAATGGAGGTTTTAAGAGAGTGTTTGGTTCAAGGACAAAAACAATGTTGTATTATATAATTTATGTGTTTTTGCTTCGTAGGATGATAAACTAACTTAAAACATTGATGTATGCTAACCGGTTCATGCAGAGGGATAGCACACGGGTGTTATCAAATTTTACCCATTTTCACTTTCATGAGAAAATCGTTAGCCCTTGGTCAAAGTCTATGCTCCACTATGTTTGTATATGTGTTATCGACTTTTCCTAAGTAGAAATAATCAATGTCACATGTTTTAAGCAAAATTTCAGGTTTCAGAAAAGTTCTCGACACCTAAAAAACTGTTCTGTGGTGATTTCTGGTGTCCACGGATCAGACGGCACCAAAGATTTGGTACCGCCTGTTATAGAAATTGGTACCGCCATACCTGTATAGGCGGACTAGGCGGCACCAATTTAAGGGTTCCGCCTGTGTAAAGAAATGGTGTCGTGGATTCTACAGGTAAGTTGTTTAATTTTACTAAATCCCGCAATCTAATTTGCCAAATTTCGTTTCTAGGATAGTTGTTAATGCATATCTTTCATATCTCATTCAACACATCCTCAATGGATTAACTTAGGATATTTGACATGATCTTAGACACTTCCATCTCATTTGAAACTATCATATTTGTATGGATTAACCTCAAATAAGCCACTTAAGAAAACCACTAGTGTGGAAAATTAGAAGGGGGAGTTGAATATTTTTGCCAATTAAAACTTCCTTTTAATCTATTTAGATTGACTTAGGACAATCTATTTGGATGTGTGTGTTGGATGTTGATAAACAAGCATATAAAGGTAAGTAATGAAAAGATAAGAGTAAGAAGCACAAAACCACAACACGAGTATTTATAGTGGTTCAGCTACAAGGACACCTTCCTTGCCCTACTCCACTCCCCGAGTCACCTACTCGAGAGTTCGTAATCACTACACCAATCTCCTTATGGCGAAGAAGCCTTCACAACGTCGCCTACCCTTTTTCCGGTGCTAGGCTAACCACCGGGTTCTTTCACTCCAAGGTGAACCACACCTACACAACGTCGCCTATCCTTTATAAGTTACTAGGCTAAGTACCTAGTTCTTTCACTCCAAGGTGAACTACACCTACACAACGTCGCCTACCCTTTATTAGGTACTAGGCTAAGCACCTAGTTCCATTGCATTGGAGGAACTACTACCACACTACACCAACGACTAATCCCAAATGAGATCTACTCCTTCACAACATCATCAAGGATATCAATATCCTTGGATCTAATACTAGTCTATCTTGTACATCGAAACACACCATATCGAGTGTACATCTAAGGCACCTTTCACTAATGCCTTTGACTAGATCTACAAGACACCTTTCACTAATGTCTTGTGTCTTCACTTCTAAGCACCTTTCACTAATGCTTCTATGTCTTGACTTCTAAGCACCTTTTTCACTAATGCTTATCCTATAGATGATAGATACCCTTCACTAATATCTTCGTCTTGACACTTGAGACATCTTTCACCAATGTCTTCAACACTTCACTTCTTTGAAGAAAGAAAGGAATCATCAACAAGAAGACTTCAGTAGCCTTGAAGATGAGGAAGCATAGAAACTCATGGACTTGAGCTTGCTCGACTTCAAAGGTAGTGATCTTGCCTTTAAGAGGAACCTAAAAGATCACACAAAAAAAAACTACAAACATAGATCTCTTGGATCTAAGGTTAGTGAGATTTAACTCAGAGAGGAAAGTGTGTTAGAGAGGGATCAGAAATAATGAAGAAATGGCTCACTATTTATTGAGGAAAAATCTTACTGTTCCCCGGATCCCACGGATCCCTTCCACTTGGGATCCGGCTAGCACAAAGCTAGGGATCCGTGGAACGCTCCTCTTTGCCCATGGGTATTTTGGTTATGGGTCATGGGTCATGGGTTGAACCATGGATCTTTGGCTAGATACAATGTATCTTTGAGTGCAATGCACTTAGTCACTTGGGTATGGGTTGATCCATGGGTTATGGGTATTATCCATATGTGATATAAGCATGATGTCATGTAATGGGTTATGGGTCAAGATCCATGGGTTATGGGCTTTGGGTTGTACCCAACTACATTCAATGTATTTGCCCAAATGGGTTGTGATACTAAAGTTTCTACCCATTTATATTACCCAATATACTACATACTAGTTATGTGTATATTTTATCCAAATATGTAAACACTAGTTGTTGTACATATGTATTACTAAATCATAAAATCACTTATACTTGTTTTAGTGTTTTATGTGAAAATGTGAATATGTTAGAAACTATTAGTTCAAACCATTTACGTATTTTATTTGTTTCGTTAATATGATTTTACGTTTGTTATCGACAAAACAATAGAAGATCGTAAAATATAAATAAACGTTTTTACGGCTTATTTGTATTAACAATATCCCCCTTTTTGTTGATGACAAAACATAAAATTATTTTAAGGAAAAGCTAAAATTCGTAAAAGTTTGAATTTGTAGTTTTTCCTTTCTTCTCCCCCTTTTTGTCGAAACAAAAAGTGTTTGAAGGAAGGCAACACATCACTTTTAAGAAAAACATGTGAAAGAAAGAAAAAAAATAAGTAAAAAGAGATAGAGAGCAAATAACGGGAAAGGATCTCGTCTTTACTCCCCCTTGACGAGTCCATCCCTATGTAAGGGCGTCAAGTAAGTTATACTAATCTAGTTTATTTGCAAATACGTTTGCAAAAGATATCGTCTAAGAGACAAATGTGCTCCCCCTTGATGATTGCAATTTTGCAAGGGGATGTCACGAAAAGTAAACCTAGTATTGCAAGTAATTTGCAATGTATTGCTTTGACATAAAGCTCCCCCTAGCTTTAGGATGTCAAAGTCTTCATATGTAAATTGAATAACTACAAAACAAAGGTTAGAAAGCAAGTATAATTAACAATTTCCTGCAAATGTGATTCAAGTTAGTAGAAAGAAAGCTTCATGTCTTACGGATCCCACGGTTCCCTCCTAGTAGGGATCCGTCTAGGCAATTCTGAGGGATCCGTATTAGTTGTTCAATTACAGCCAAGGTGATATAACAAGTAATGTTATCACAAAAATCATATGCTCAACAAAATAACAAGTAGCATGTAATTCCATTTAATAAAACTAGAGTTATGATATACATGACTCTAAAAACTAAGAAAATAAGAAAATACATGACTAGGAATTTCTAAACCAACTATCGCTTGATGCTAGGACACCACTAAAATCTTCTAGCTCAAGTTTTGTTTAGGTTTGATCTCGTCGAAACGCTCGAGGAGATGATAGAACATGAAACGTTGGTCTTCTCGTACTTCATGTATCAAACTTTCAACATGTTGACAATGATAGCAATCTTTGTCATGGCTAGGTAGTGGTGGTGGAATAAGTGAAATGGCTTGATGCGAAGGATCAAGTGAAGCGGCTTGTGGAGCTTCAAACGATGGAGGGATTGGTGGAGGTTCATTTAAGAATGACTCTACAAAAAATGATGGTGGTGGTAGAGAAGTGTCAACTTCCATATGGTCGGGTGGTTGACTTTGATGATTTCTCATAATCCAAATGGGATTATATGATGGAAACGGCGAAAAGGAAGCCGGAGCAAGTGTTGACACAACACCTTGATTTTGAACCATTATTCCTCCTAATGAGGAGAATGTTGTCGGCGGAAGCGGATGAGATGGCCTAGGAGGCAATTCCTCTAAATTGTAGAGGTGTGGTGATGATAGTGGGGATGTAAATGAAATAGCTCTAGGAACCAATGGTGATGGTTTAGTGGAGATGATATTGTTTGGCCTAGTAGGTATGGTGGTGTTTGGCATAGGTAGTTTTGTGGGTACTATCCTTTTAGGAATTGGTTTGATTGGATGATGAAGAATTCTATCATTTGTTGGCTTGGCGGGAGATGATTCGGTTGAAGAAATTTCGTGTATAACACGAGCCCTTTTCATGGGTGGTTCTTTGGTGGATAAGTTACTACTTGGGGTTTTCCTCATGATGAGATGATTTCAAGAGGTTGCAAGAGCTGAAAGTTAGGATGAGAGTGATGACTATGGAGGTCCTAACAAGGTGGTTTATAAACTAAGAGATTTGGCAAGTGCATTTAAGCCTTAAGCCACTAGGATTCATTGGAATGTGATGATTGACATGCACAAGAATCAACTTCAGAGGTTGCACTGATCTAGGAACTCATTTAAGATGAGATGGAGTGTTTGAGTTAGGAAGATGAGTTGAAATGATTGTTTTAGCAAGATTTGACATAAACTGTCATCCGGATCCCACGGTTCCTTCCTCAGAGGGATCCGTCTAGGCTAATCCTAGGGATCCGGCTTTCAGCAGTTATGAAAGGGTGGAAATGATGTTTCTAAGATCTAAGACCTATATCATCTTGAGTGTTTCAGTCCTCCTAAGTGTTTTAAATGAAGGGGTGCTTGAGTGCTTGAAGGCAATGAATGATGTAGCTAATGATTGTTATTTATGGAAGGATTTGGAACTTTCAAGAGTACCAATGGATGAGCAAGGATGACACTAAATATTTAGAGTGTCAATTGAGGCTAAATGATCCTAGAGATCAGGTTGTGTTTTAGGAAAACATCCTAGAAGCTTTGAGATGGGAGAACTAGATTTTTATCAACTTTGATCAATTTTGAGGCGAGGATGATTAATGATCAATTTTGCCATAATCGAAAGATCTCTAAGGCTAGATGGGAGAGATCAAGTAAAAAATGAAGTGTAAGTTTAAGAGCGGAAGAGTAATAGATTAAGGACGAAACGGTAGATCTACAATCGTCTTAGAGTGTGATCTAGGTGAGTTATGTATGAGTAGGAAAGATCAACCTATCTTGATAAGGACTTAATTTTTCCTTAAGACACTATGTTTAGCTTAGTGTGTGAGGTGTTCTAAGGATATGTTTGAAATATAATGCTTGCAATTGCATTTTCTGTTTGCCGGATCCCACGGTTCCCTAAGAGTAGGGATCAGTCTAGTACAATCTTTGGGATCCGCCTATCTGCTCAGCAGGACCTTTACTAAAGGTATGCAATGATCTTGACAATGCATTATATCTCAAGGATAGTCTAAAAAGAGTTCTAATACTAAGATATCAAATGTAAAATGTTTTATTTCATGAAGGAAATTGGATTACATTGATAAAGCACGAGTACAAGAGATTTGATCCTATTTTGGAATACTATTAGTTTCCTTGAGTGTTTTAGCTAGGAGGATCATTATGTGATTGATGAGTGTTGGTGGAATCAAGAATGAAGAAAGTCTTCATGAGAGATATGTTTAGCGGTTCCATCATCTTGTTCATAAGTACGTATAACGGACTTTGAAATTGAGGATGGAAGTGCATAACATTATGATAGAGGCGTGTCAAGAACATTCCATAAGGGATGAGTTTATTCTTGGAGCCTTGAAGATTTTCAATTCACCTTGCGAAGAAGTAGGCGAGATTGTATGGTTGTTGTGTTAGCAAACAGTACAACATGTGAGCACAACAAGCGGGAAGAATTTCTCGATTTCCCCTAAGACTCCAAACATTTTCACGTAGGATTAGTGTAAGAGGCTTGTACTCTTCTCGGATATCCCTTGTAAAGATAATGTTTGGATCGGAGTAATATGGTCGAGGTTTGCATATTATGCTATTTAAATCTTCCGAGAGGGTATGTGTGAACAATATGGACTATTTTCTTCACGAAAGTTGAAGAGAGAATCAAGAGACCAATCTTCGGTGAAGGCACATTGTCCATGATTTGGAATCCGGAGGATGTGAGCAAAATGCCCAAGGGTTAGAGTGAACTTTTGGTTTTTGATATAAAACCAAACAGATGGAGAGCAATCCTCGTTACAAACGAGTTCGACTTGACGGAAGAATTCCATTATGAACCTTGGACATATCTTCTCGTTGATTTCAAGAAGGCATTCTTGTCCTATGGCTCGGAAGGAGGTATTGATACCTTCTTCGAATTGTAGAGAGGTGCTACAATACGTCCTTCGTGGAAGTGACGGTTTTCGAGATTATTGAACCCACGGACATGATTGCCAGGTGTGTTGGGTTCGAGAGAGATGTTCGGAGTGTAGACGCTAGTGAGTGAAAAATCAAACTCATATTCATGCGTCATAGTTGAACCTATAAAAATGATAAGTTAATAAAAAGAGATGTTTGTGGTCAACCTATGATAATCTAATATTTTTACTAGATTTTTATTAACAATGGTATTTATCACTTTAACATATTCAAGGTTTTGACTTTCTAGTGGATTATTACATTTAGAAAGATATTGGTTTTTAATCTTGCATGAAGACTGTTTTCCAGTAGGACGGATCCCACGGTTCTTTTACAAAAGGGATCCGGCTAGTATATCTTCCGGGATCCGTGGATCTGTAGTAACATAAACAGATTTGATAAAAACATAGGTTTTACAGTTTTTATACCACGAAATATGTTTTATCCTACATTTTCTTTTAGCATGCATACATGACTTCTAATGTATCACGAAAGAGTATAAAACATATAAATCAAAAAAAGTGACAAACACATTATGATAAAAATAACCTAGATAAACTAGATTGTTAATAATATTGCATTTCAATACTATGGATGATACAAATGATTGGGTATATGATCCCAATGTAGATTAACAACACAAAGTAAATGTCTCCATATGTGAACTTCATCATAGGGAACACAAGTGCGATGAGTGTTAGGGCGATGAGCACGAGTGCGATGTAAACCATGTTGATGACGAATCTTCTTGGTTTCGGTTGAGATGAAATGAGGAGGAAGATGAAGTTTTTGAATAAGAGAAAATTTTGAAATTGGAGGATTTGAAGAAGTGAGGGTTTGGTAGAATGGTCGACGGTGAGGTTATTTATAGGGAAGGAGGAATTTTTGAAATTCGTGTTTTGTTTTATTATTGGATTTGAAAGAGACAAAACATAAGTTTTATATACCATGACTTTAGACGAGAAGTAAAACACGTATGTGAGAAAAATGCTTCCTAATGAAGCTTCATGTAAAACATGTATGAGCACAAAAGATAATCATATAAATACCTAAATAGGTATACTTAATTATCAAGCAAAATAAAAAGAAAATCATACCTCTAGCGCACTTAGGAATGTCTTTACAAATGACACAGCAAATGTCACTTAGACGATTCCCGCTCCTTTGCGATTAAGATACCTTCTTAAGGAAGGTTTTCTTGTTACCAAGCTACTCCTAAAGCTTGGTAGGTATGAGCTTTGACAAATCAACATGACGAAGAAGATTAGTGCAATTAAATGAAAAAGTAAATAAGAAAAAATGTTGTTATCAAATCAACATCCAAACATATAATTTTAAAAGACATGGTGTTTGTTTTTATGAAAAACCTTCTTTGTAGTTTTCAATTAACCATGGATCGTATCAAGTTTTTAAAGTACAATATACTTCAAGAAACTTGGTAACGAAGCTCTGATGCCAATTGTGGAAAACTAGAAGGGGGTTGAATAGTTTTGCCAATTAAAACTTCCTTTTAATCTATTTAGATTGACTTATGACAATCTATTTGGATGTGTGTGTTGGATGTTGATAAACAAGCATATAAAGGTAAGTAATGAAAAGATAAGAGTAAGAAGCACAAAACCACAACACGAGTATTTATAGTGGTTCGGCAACAAGGACACCTTCCTTGCCCTACTCCACTCCTCGAGTCACCTACTCGAGAGTTCGTAATCACTACACCAATCTCCTTATGGCGGAGAAGCCTTCACAACGTCGCCTACCCTTTTTCCGATGCTAGGCTAACCACCGGGTTCTTTCACTCTAAGGTGAACCACACCTACACAACGTCGCCTATCCTTTATAAGGTACTAGGCTAAGTACCTAGTTCTTTCACTCCAAGGTGAACTACACCTACACAACGTCGCCTACCCTTTATTAGGTACTAGGCTAAGCACCTAGTTCCATTGCATTGGAGGAACTACTACCACACTACACCAACGACTAATCCCAAAGGAGATCTACTCCTTCACAACATCATTAAGGATATCAATATCCTTGGATCTAATACTAGTCTATCTTGTACATCGAAACACACCATATCGAGTGTACATCTAAGGCACCTTTCACTAATGCCTTTGACTAGATCTACAAGACACCTTTCACTAATGTCTTGTGTCTTCACTTCTAAGCACCTTTCACTAATGCTTCTATGTCTTGACTTCTAAGCACCTTTCACTAATGCTTATCCTATAGAAGATAGATACCCTTCACTAATATCTTCGTCTTGACACTTGAGACATCTTTCACCAATGTCTTCAACACTTCACTTCTTTGAAGAAAGAAAGGAATCATCAGCAAGAAGACTTCAGTAGCCTTGATGATGAGGAAGCGTGGCAACTCATGGACTTGAGCTTGCTCGACTTCAAAGGTAGTGATCTTGCCTTTAAGAGGAACCTAAAAGATCACACAAAAACAAAACTACAAACATAGATCTCTTGGATCTAAGGTTAGTGAGATTTAACTCAGAGAGGAAAGTGTGTTAGAGAGGGATCAGAAATAATGAAGAAATGGCTCACTATTTATAGAGGAAAAATCTTACTGTTCCCCGGATCCCACGGATCCCTTCCACTTGGGATCCGGCTAGCACAAAGCTAGGGATCCGTGGAACGCTCCTCTTTGCCCATGGGTATTTTGGTTATGGGTCATGGGTCATGGGTTGAACCATGGATCTTTGGCTAGATACAATGTATCTTTGAGTGCAATGCACTTAGTCACTTGGGTATGGGTTGATCCATGGGTTATGGGTATTATCCATATGTGATATAAGCATGCTGTCATGTAATGGGTTATGGGTCAAGATCCATGGGTTATGGGCTTTTGGGTTGTACCCAAATACATTCAATGTATTTGCCCAAATGGGTTGTGATACTAAAGTTTCTACCGATTTATATTACCCAATATACTACATACTAGTTATGTGTATATTTTATCCAAATATGTAAACACTAGTTGTTGTACATATGTATTACTAAATCATAAAATCACTTATACTTGTTTTAGTATTTTATGTGAAAATGTGAATATGTTAGAAACTATTAGTTCAAACCATTTACGTATTTTATTTGTTTCGTTAATATGATTTTACGTTTGTTATCGACAAAACAATAGCAGATCGTAAAATATAAATAAACGTTTTTACGGCTTATTTGTATTAACAACTAGGATTAGCATTCGATCTTGTTGCTTCATTAACTTGAAATCCTCATCCTCAAACTCGTTACCTCTCAACATCTCATCACTCATTCAAGATGTGAACTTTCTAAACTTAAGTATTCCAACTCCACCATCAAAATCACCCACCATTATGACTACTTCACAACCATCCAAAGCACCTTCACTACCAAAGTCTCCAAAACTTGTACTTTGTGCAAACACCACCAACATCTCCTCACCCGTTTGCGGATGACTTAGATGACTTACCGAGACTAACAAATCTGGACTCATTATTTGCAAAGATATCATACACAAATCTATCATATGACTATAGATATTGTTTTGTATCTACATGTATTGCCTCACTTGGTTAACATGAAAATAATGTGTCATCCTTCAAGACGATAAGTATTTACATAGAGTCATAACTCACACATATGTTAAAGACATACTATCAAGTCTTGTTATCCTTGAGTTCAATCTAAGCTATATAATCTCAACAAATTAGGATTGACAACTTAAGTATTTCATCCAAAATATTCAAGTATATGCGACTTACGATTGTAGTCATTAAAAGTCATATCCGAAAAATCAACACCCAAGTATTTTAAGAACACATGTTGAAACACTTATCCAAAACAAACAACCCACTGTGCCACTTATCCCTCTTTGACACCTACTATCCCTCTTCCATCTTTTGGCACCATTAAGCGTATTGCTCATGAACTTCCAAGAGCATCCTTTAAATCAAGTGTGCCCTTTCAAGGTGAACCTATACCTCAGCCCCTAAGCTTCATAGACATAACCAAAACTTCAAGCACTTCACCCACTAGTTGTAGCAACCAATGAACCATAAGAATTAGTATCCGCACTTTTTGTGTTCAACATCTATGGATAAATAATCAACCTAAGTACTCCCATAGCACAGCAAACCCCAACATCACCACATCCTTATTTAGACACACTAGAAGACCTACCACCTAGATCCACCAATCCACCATCATTTGAATTCGTTGAGTGTATTGCTCAAAAAGCCCTTTTGTCCAACACTTGTACTGAATCAAATGCACGTTTACCATACATTCTCACCTTTGAGGACTTAGATAATTCATTATGGCTAGAACCTCAACTACCAAATAAGCATGGTGCTTTTGGTAATTTTTGTCAATTTCCACTAGGTATAAGTAGTACTACCTTCACAAATTATCAAAGTATTAGTAATACTTTGTCGTTAAACTTCTGCATAAATTTTGTTAAACCTCAAATCAACGTTTTAACAACATATGTTAAAATGCAATCTCAAAGCCAACATCATACACCCCAAGCAACAATGACTCTTGAGGAGTATACATAAGAAACTCGAGTGAATTCCACTTGTCATCATCTAGTGATTATAATCTTGAGACCAAGTTTATTTAGATGGGACTATCCAATTCAAACACTTTGGCTTCATATCTTCATTTAGGAAAACATGATGTTTTGAAAAACATTATGCCTAAGAAATCATGCGTTAAGTTTTCATCTTGTTAAAAGGATATTGTATATCCTATGCATTATTCTCTCTTTGCGACATAAATGGTTGTGTTACAAGAGATTTCATTACACCTCATTGGCTAAATGATCTTGAAACGAACAAGTTCTATGAACTAGCGTATCCAATTCATCTTGTCACACTTATTTTCATAAGCATGATAACTTTATCCCATGCGATAATCTCATTTGTTGAAAGATACTATTTGTATCCATTTCCTTTCAAGCGTACATCATAACTTAACCTTGCTCAAACCTTGTGCACATCCAAGGTTAAAACTACACATCTCTAGAACATACACATAATCTATTGAAGTTAGTAACCTTAGTTAGATTCTTGTCAAATAAAGTTCCAAAGAGCTTTCTTGAGAACATTCTTAAACTAACATATTCCATTCCCTAGTCTTAGATAATCAAATCACTTTTAAAGTATACACTTCAACGTAAAAGATGTCATCCATTAGATCATACAATTAGCTATGTAATTTGAACAACCTTAGATTCTAAACACAAGATTAAAACATATTGTTTATCAACACACCATTGTTAAAATTCATGTATATAACATGACATCTTCATCACCTTAGTTATATTGCATATTAGTTGTGTCACATTAAGCCAAGTATTGGTAAACTATCATCTTTTATGCACTTTAATAGGCAAAAGTAGGAGTTCCCATCTTTCTAACATGAGAATGACTACTGGAGAACCTATTGCACTAGAAACTCAATTTGACCTAACGGTTGAATTGCTTCCTCGAGAGAAGTTGGGTATGTGGAATCACCCGTAAAAATGGTCGTGTTTAGCCTTAATTGAGCACCGCTAGTAATAGTCTCATATTCATTCTCCAACTTGAAAAATCTATTTTCCTATACTTGCCTAAAGTAAGTGTTAAAACATTGATAGTTTGCCTCGCCTTAGGAATACTAATCAAATAAGTAGTATATATGACTTTTCTTTTCAAACCACTTGCATTGCACTTACATGTGTTGATTACATGTTCTTGTTTGATACGATAAGTTGATTTGACATTATCTTAGTGTTTGATAACTAGTCAAATGTGTAAACCTTAGTTAAACCACTTGCATTGCACTTACATGTGTTGATTACATGTTCTTGTTTAATACGATAAGTTGATTAGACATTATCTTAGTGTTTGATAACAAGTCAAATGTGTAAACCTTAGTACAGTTTTATCTTTATAATGCTTGTATTCTTGTTTCATGCTACTAAACGTTTAAACCTAAACTTTATTTGCATGATACTTACTTTTGAATTATTTTTAGCATGATTAACATGTTACTTATGAACTCATAATATGCCATTTTGATACGTGATAATTTTGATATGATATATTTGTGTTTGAAAGCTATTAGTTGGCATTCATTACAACTATGTGTAGTACGATCCAAATGATACATGCTCCAAATTGTTATGTCTTAAACATGGCTTGCATGAATCTTTCATCTTGTTTCTTTTGCTTCTTGTCACACTATTTGTTTGCTACGTGTGCACATATAATTTGTCAAAGTGCTTTTGGTATGGCTAACTTTTAGAAGCCTTTTTATCTTACAAATTAATCACATAGATTATTGTATATCCAAGTATGCTTAAGTGTCTAAGTCTAACGACAAAACAACTCATAATGAAATGTCTTGAATAAAGTCATATTCTTGCATAATATGATTGTTTTGATGCTATCTTGTGTGGTGATTTCTTGTCTACTAAGTGCAATGTGTTGTTTTTGCTTATATAATATGTTATCATTTGATTTCTATCATGTTAACATCTTTTGTCACTAACAAATTTGTTTTGTAGGTTAATAACAAATTATTTGTTATCTCACTTGGTTCTAACTTTTATATGCTCATTTTGCATAATCCCCTTTATTGCTACGTAGATTAGTACTATGCTTTATGGGACCCCTACACTTGCATATAGTTTAAAAGCATATAGAATTAAGTTCTAGAGGGTTGGCTTTGCATTTTTGTCTTTCAACCGACCTCTTTCCAAATCTCATTTTTGCTTCCGCTTTCCAAAAATCACCTCCATCATTATTTAGTTATAACAATACTCTAATCCTCTTCACTTCCTATTAGGAAACCACATGCCTCATCATACGATCATCTTGTATTAATCGAGAAGAGGTACGTGACTTTAAGGATGAAGTTCATTGTATGCTAACCATCATCCAGAAAAACATCACTAAGCTCATCTCTTTCGTTAACCCGAATAACCTCCTAAACACTTTGTTGTCATTCCTTATTTGATACATTACACATTATGTTGGATGTCCACCAATTAAGGGGGAGAGAAATCCATTCACATAATTGTCTTTTGTCAAAATTTATGTCTCTTAGACTCTAAAATACCAACACATAGGTAAACACCACTTAGCTAAAACCGGTTCACAAAACCACAACTAGTTAAACCTTTTTAACTTTTTATCACAAGTTTGCACCAATACCTCATCAAGTGAAAAACGCATCATATGTTTTTACAAAACGTCTTCATCTCCACATATAGGATTTTCCTTAAACTAGCACCTTACAACTTCACTAATAAAAACAGCAATTCCCAACACCATCATAGGATCTTATCCTTTTCTCGCTTATCATGCATGTCCTTGTCAGTGCAAATGATATATTAATCAAAACAGTCATTCCCAACGCGTTGGTCTATCCAACTCTCACTCATATGATGTCATTCTCATCCTCATATAGGTACTCATTATTATTATTATTATTAGTATTTTCCATATTGTCTTCACTTCTTTTCAATGTGATAATCATCCATGTCGGTCAAAACCATGCTAATACTACCTTTCCCATTGTCACCTAGAATAGGTCATTTTTATAATTCGTGTCAATCAATGAACGAATTTATCTTCTTGTTATCACTTTTATATTTTTTTGGTATCTTCATTATAATATTCTTAGATAGAACGCATTATTGATTACTCTTGGGTTGAAGCATATGAGAACTTGCTCAAAACAATAGGTTGTTAGCATCAATAAATCATTCAAATCATAACCCTTATGCATCATTGAAATGCAATGTCCATTCATATTTTATTTCTTAGCTTTGGTCACTTGACATGACAAAAGGATTGCATGAGTCCATATTTTTATATTTGCTATACATACGAGTTTCTAACTCCTTAATAGCTTCCTACCTAATCACCACCACCTTCCATCACCACTTTCACTAATCATCACCACCATGGATTAGCAAAAACTTACTTTTGTAAAATCTCGAGTCATCTACCATCACCACATGAATCCTACTAGTAAACCGACACCAACACTAGCACCACTAGTGGCCCACCCGGTGGGAGACTTCATATCTTCTTTCTAGGAACTATTTTGTAGGATTTTATCATATTATATTCTCACTTTTCTTATGATTGTAATTAGGAGACTACACTTCATGAGATCTTTGATTATATCATTTTTCACATATATACATCTTATTTTTCTTTGTGAAAAAGATGAAATATATTGCACTAATGTTTTTCATTGTAGGTTCATCATCATATACACTCGATTGTATATAACTTACTCATCTAAGGATGAAGTTTGCATCAATTATTTTTCTTATTTTAGGTGCTTCTTGACACCCTCGAACAAGGAGGAATATCCTTTAAGCACTCATATTGCATCGTCTATACACTTGGTTGTATATGACATATTTGTCTAAAGACAAAGCTTCTATTATACTAATATTTATTTTGAAGGTTCATCTTGACGCCCTAGAGCAAGGAGAGCTTCCGTCAAGCACTTATTGAATGCATCTTATACACACTTTATTGTATATCACTTACTCGTCCAATGACGAATATAGTTTTGCACTAATATTTGTTTTGTAGGTTTTAATCATACCCTGACGCCTCTAACAAGGGGAGAAACCGTCAAGGGGGAGCAAGCACGCATTTAGCATCATTCTCACTTTTCAACAAGCATTTGTGCTTCGATAAAAAAAATGGAGAAAATAGGCTAACATTGCTATGCATTTTTCTTTTTTATATATTTCTCATAATTTTTGTTGCATAAAACTAACCTTGATGTAGGTTAAGCCTCTTTATTTGATCCATGGATCCGCTACCAAACAAGGGACGGATTGAAGTGGATGATTTAACTTCACTAGGGATGATGCAAGCTCGCCTTTTGGGGAGAAATAAAGTTAAACTCCAAGGACACGCCCTTTTTGTTTCGACAAAAGGGGAGAAGAGTGTAAACGGAGAAGGTAATGTAAAGGTAGTAAGGATACAAGTAACCCTTTACATTTTACTTTCTATTACGTTTACATATCTTTGTCATCATCAAAAAGGGGGAGATTGTTAGTGCAAATATTACGATATTTAATCTATACAGTCTCGTTTGTTTTGATTGATGACAAACATGTAACTTGTAATACATAACGTTAAATGTACAAGTTACTTGTAATCACACTTTGTCTCAACATACATTCAACACCTCTCGATGTCTCAAGTCCTCATATGTTACAACACAAGTTCGTACATGTTTGTTATGTGGCATTATGATCAAACCCATTAACAAATCATTTAGAATGTTTAAAATACGTTTAGAGTCACTAAGTATTTTAATAGGTTAACCATTCTATTTTGAACCTCATTTTACATTTTGCACTCACAAGTATTTCAAAAGGTAACTAGACATTTTGTTAACTAGTTACATAATACATTTTACAAGTTTACTTTGATAAACTTTTTAATCTAAAAAGGAAATACATATTACATCATCATCTTTGAAATCCTTGGAAGATCTCTTGAATATTTTGGTTAGATTGACACTCAATATATCAAATGTGATCTTAGTAATATTTGGTTATATCTTGGAAAGATTTGAAGAAAGGTTTTTTAGATTTTCTGTCAGGCACCCACGGAACCAAAATGTATAAAGGACGGAACCCTTTATTTGGTTCCTTGGTCCGTGGACGCTCCTGGCCACTTTTGCCTATAAATAGAAGCCCATTGTTTTCCCATTTCTTCACCACTTCACAACACATCTTCTCCACCTTCTTGCATACATTTAGATCAATCATTTACAATGTAGTAACATACATTAAACACCCTAATGATCATGATCATAATGCTTCTAACATTCATCTTTGTTGTAAGCATACTCTTCGATCAACCAAGGAAAGCTTGGAGATCTAGCCATCTCCACTCACCACAAGCTGAAGATCTATCACAACAAGTTTAGGGAACTTGTGCTCTTCATCATGAAGGCTTCCTATCAATGGAAGTTCATTTATAAGTAGTTATTCATATCCATTAGACATTTGTGTCATGGATCATTAGTGTAAACATCATTGCATCATAACAACACTTTCACCAAACTAGATTAGATGGTTTATGTGTTTGTGCCATAAAACACAATGTTTGTTATGTTGGGCCATAAAACATAATGGGAGTGGTTGTACCCTTGTAAAAGAACTCGACATCTAGCTTAGTGTCGGAAATATTGTATAGGAGACGTTAGGTTGGTTCTACCTTGAACTAGAACCCGGTATTTAGCTTTGTATTAGAAAATGTGTAAGCGACGATTGTAAGGTTTTCTCCGCCGAGAAGGGAGCTTGTTGATTTAGTGAAGTAACTCTCGAGTTGGGTACTCGGGGAGTGGAGTAGGGCGGAGAGGAGATCCGTGACCGAACCACTATAAATCCTCGTGTTCGGTTTGCACTTTCCTTTCTTTATCTCATTGCTTTTATACTTGCACTATACTATTGTTTGTGATGTGGTTTGATGTTCATGCTTGTGTGACAACTTGGTTTACTATGCTTTATATTAGTCACAAACAATAATTGGTACTTTCGTATTATAACAAGCTTCATAAGCAATTTGATACTAAAGATCTAAAGTTTTTAAACGGTAACGTATTCACCCCCCCCCCCTCTACGTTTTCACAAGCTTTTTGGGTGATAATCCTATAATATTGCCTTCTCAAACTGAGTAATCCAAATACATTAAGCTAACTCAACATACCTCGTCTATGATCTCGAAATGATGTAAAGGCCAAGTTCTAAAGTTTACAAGCTACCGGCACACTCATAATTTGGTGGATTTGGGGTAAATATTTGGAAACGGATAAGGCTAATATCACCATATAATATCAAGGGTTATAATGTGCTCGGCTAAGGTCTAATCTAGTTTGGTTAAGAAAAACATGTCAAAATTTTAAAAATGGCATTATTTTTCAAAATAAATTAGAAAAACGAGGGCAAAATAAAGTTCAAGAGATAATTCTACTCCCGTCCCCCCACTTGAAATGTACAAAGTCCCTTTTGTATTAAACGTTAAATAAAGGTGAAGAGAAAGTAGAATTAGAGCGAGAACTTCCCTGAAATTCGCTCCGAAAAAGAAAGAAGACCCACGAAAAGAATCGTGCCTTCGCATAAGCATCCACGAGTAAAATCCATTCCCTGAAATCACACTACCAACAAGCATAATTCTAAAATGAAAAAGAAAAACGAAAAATGAAAAGAAACCAAACTCACTTTCGTAGGAATCACGGTTGCATTTAGCGTATGCAACAAGCCTTTTAAACCACTTGGTGTCCCAACTGGACAAGTGTAGTCTCATGAGGGCTTATAGGGAACATACCCACAAAGTTCATTTAAAAACTAATACAAGGTTATTGTGTTTAAAAAGAAAGAATTAATACATGGGATAGTTACGTCGTAACTCATAGAAGGAGTTACGCTGTAATTGTTGCAAAACCTGGCAGACGCTACTGGAGTGTAGCTACGGCGTAACCATTGCATGGGATTACGCCGTAATTGGTAATGCTCTGGAGAGAACTGCTGCTAGAGAAATGTTACGGAGTAACCATAGGAATGAGTTACGCTGTAACTGTGGACAGATCAGGTCCCAGTTCAGGCTGCAGCAGCAAAACATCTCCGATTTCCTGCAAAAATAGTTAAAAACACAAAACCCAATAGAAATGGAAATAAAACAAATAAAAAGGGATAATTCAGGTTGTCTCCCGAAAGAGCACTTTTCTTTATTTACGAGTCTTTAAATTAGACTCAAGGCCAAGGGGCTTTATGGTGGTGGCCTTTGGACTTGGCCAACTTCCTCCATATCCTTCATTAAATTATGTCTGACCCAGGAAACATTTGTAGCAGTGCGGAGATATTCCTTAGTCTCGATCTTCCAAATTTTACAAAACTTTTCTTCCGGACCCAAATGGTATCTTGTAAACTCATACTTTTCAGCTGCAATTGGTGGCGGCCTCTTATACGGAATTCCAAGAAGTTTGCACCTTCTTTGCTTATATGCTTCATCGTCGGGGTCAGTGAACCCATCTTCACATTGTAGTTCAAGGTAGTCCAATATTCCCTCGATGTCATCATCATCGGACTCAGTACCCTTAAACCATTTTTTGTCGAGTAAGTCTTTCACAAGCACCCGTTTGCATTCTTCTTTCTCTTTGATATCTTGATCCGTCACTTCACTTACATTATTTGGAATTTCTTCGCTCGGGTCTTCTTTACTCATACATCCTTTCCAAATCTTCTCCTTATTCAAAGCATCTACCTTTCCATATTTGATTTTGACCCAATTGTCAAATCCCAAATTGTTTAGCCAAGGTAATTCTGTCTTTTCCGCATCATTGGTTGAGGTCCATAAGAATTCTTCTTCCCCAACTCTCTCTATGCTGCTTCCCCCGTTACATTCGTCATCAAACGGGTTACAAGATGCCCAAAAAACTTTGCCAAAGGTTTTTATCTTCTCACACCAATGACTTCGAGCTACTTTGTCATCGGTGTTGCTTGAGGGAATACCTTTGCAAGAGGTCTCATCGTTGATTGGCTTTTCATCTACGGACCATCTTTGTAGAATATGTTCTTCATAATCGAGCTTCAGTTTCCTTAGTAAACCTGTATTAATGATGGCATCCCCGAACCTTACCAAATACCAATCACTAAAGGATAGATCCTCGAACTTAACATCGTGTCTTTCTTACTCATGAGGGCATATCCATTCTTCGTCCTTCATATTACCACCCCCGTTGCAATACTCACAGAAAGGATTGCATGTAGGCCATGCTCGAGTGGACTCGTCTTCCGTGATCATTATGGGATCGCAGCAGTGTTTAATAGGTGGTTCCTCCTCTTCATCGATTGAGAATTTAGCTAATATTTATTCATCGTTAAGTGCAGTCCACATGTATCTGTTATCTTTAACCCTTTCCTTATCAATCCCTCCATCATAAATATCGTTACGAGGGTCGCATAAAGCCCATAGATCATACCATTTTCCATTATCAATTGCCATAGCCTTGCACCAGTGATTCTTCCTTTTGGATGGGGATTGTGGGCACAGGTTGGGCCCCCCGTTAACGATATGTGTTCTTGATTCATCTAACTCGAGAGACTTGTCCAAGTTACGACGTAACTCTGATGTTTGGTTACGGCGTAACTCACTTCTGTTATTAACATCGTCATCTTCATTCATGCTAGACCCTTCGTCGGATTTATTTTCAGAAAACACGGCCTTGCACGCTGTTGATTTGTTCTTTTGTTCCTCATTTCTTCTTTGTACCTCATCGCTAAGCTTCCCAATCATGGTTTCCAAGTTTTTTAGCGATTCGTCATGACTAAAAAGGCTTTTGTTTGTATTGTCTTGGAAGTTCTTAAGCCATTCTTCTTGCTCCTTCTGCCTTTTAGTCGAATCTTCGAGGTATTTGCTGATTGTTTCCTCCAAATTAGCTCTTCTTTCACCGAAATTCCCATGGTTATAATATGGCAGAGGTCCTCCACGATAGCCATTACCATTTCCATTATCCCCTTAAAATGGTCGATTTTCACCATATTTAACTTCTTCAATTTTGCTATCTTTGTCAGTTATAGGACAATTTTTAGTGAGATATCCCCCTCCACAGCTTTCACAACCTACTTGAATAGCATGAACGCATTCTCTGAGCTTGAGCATATCCCGACCAAAATTTTCAATTTTGCTAGTGATGGCGGCAATTCCATCAAGATTTCCGCCTAGGCTTCTCTTGCTTCCTCCATCGTGCCACTTTTGGGAATGATCGGCCATTTTTTGGATAGCTTAAATGGCGAGAGTAGGAGTCATGCTTGGAATTGGTCTTTGGTAGTCCAGCATCTGTCTTGTAGTTACGTTGATACCTTTTTAAAAGATATTGACCTTTTGCTGGCTGTTTAGGTCATGAGTTGGACACTTGTAGAGGAGATCGTTGTATCTATCCCAAGCTTGATACAACGTTTCATCGTCATCTTGTTTGAAATTATGGATCCCCATGAGCTGATTAGATATCTTTGAAGGAGGACAGTATCTTTGGATGAAGTTGTTTTTTAGTAGAGCCCATGTATCAACTGCCCCGACGGGCAATCTTTCAATCCATCTTCTTGCTCCCCCAGTAAGAGTCATGGGGAACACACGGAGCATAACAGCGTCATGAGAAACACCAAAAATGTTGAAAAGGCTTGTGATGTACAAGACATTCTCAACGTGTTCATACGCATCTTCGTCCCTGTTTCTTGAGAAAGGGTTAGCATGTAGCTCCCTCCTAAACTGCTCTTTAATCTTGAAACGGACATTAGCTCCAATTGCCTGCCTTACGAGCCCCGTCCCTTGTTCTTCTCTTGTCAACGCCAAATATTCCTCAAGGGTGAGGTCATCAATGTTAACAACTTCCATGGTACCTGAAACTTGAAAAGAGTTCGTGAGAAATTGAGAAAATTCAAAACAAAACAAAAAAATAAAAGACTTAACGAAAATCCTAATATAACTCCCCGGCAGCGGCGCCAAAAACTTGATGCAGGTTTTACTGACCAGGTTTTAATATTTATAATTGTCTCATTTACCTATGGTTTACCTTATGCACTAATGGGCAGTGTACCCGATCATGTGTAGTGTAGTAATCGGTAAAATCGAGGTCGTCCCAAGAGCTATGTGAGCGGATTCTAATTAAGTCTAGGTTTCACAGATTTTAATGGTTTTAAGATGGAAATGATTAATTAACTACTAAAGCAAGAAATGCAAGAAAGCAAATAAAGGCAAGGGTTGTGATCAATAGAGGAGAAGTGTGCTAACCTAGTTACTCATCCTATCATGTTATGTTCAAGTCTAATTACTTCCAATTGCTTCGAGTGAGGGTTTAGGTCGCTAGAACAGCATTTAGTCAGTTAGTCCGAACCTATCAGTAAAGGTTTCCACCGGAGATCAAGCTACTACTCTTGAAAGTCCAGTTGTTTTTAGTCCCCTAAGCCAAGTCATTAAGTACCGCTACATGCAAGATTCATAATAATGAGTGCCCGGGCGCTAGCATCTTAGACACTCATCCCTAACTTCTTAAGTTCATCCAAACGGTAGGTGATCATTTGGTCAGTTCGCACAAGCGAAGTAGGGTCGTCAGTTGGTCAATTCTTACCCTTCCCACTCAGTTTACCTACTTAGGGTCAGTTGGTAAATTCTCCTAAGCAACTAGACACTACCGCCATTCAAAACTACCGAAACAAGGGTAGCTACCAACAAACTATGCTTGCATACACTAGAAACAATTATACGGAAGTAATGTAAACCTATACATAACAATTAAGGAATCATAACTAGGCTAGCACCAGAGGTGCTTAGCCGATCATATTAACTGAAACAATCGATTCAATATTTGACATAATGAAATACATGAATTGAAAGTAAAAGAAATGATAAATCGCTAATGCTTATCGTTAGGGAGTGATTTCTCCTTTGGAGATGGCTCTGTATGCTCCTCAAGCTCTGCCTTCAGTCTCCTACCCACGTTCTCTGCTTTGTGTATGGAGTGAATGATGTGAAATGCAAAATTTAGGGCTGGTATTTATAGGCCAGATCTAGTTAGGGCGTAACTTAAGTTGAGAGTTACGCCGTAACATCAATATCTTCGTAAATTGCTCTGGAAAAGCTGGTTACGGCGTAACTCATATCTTCAATATACGTTACAAAATCATGATTAAGCCGTAATCGTGGAAAGAGTTACGGCGTAGCTTGCAACGGCGTGGAACATCATTTGACCTAATTAGTTACAGCGTAATCCTAAGATGAAGTTACGCCGTAATCTTCAGTTGAGTTGGTCTTCTGAGTTACGCTTTTGTTACGGCGTAATGTGAGAGAAGAGTTACGCCGTAATTACTTCATAGTGGGCATATACTATCATATATCTTCAATAAACTCTCCAAATCCGCGTCTCATTAGCTCAAATGCTCGTAATTTACCTGAAAGTGAAATATAGAGGAAAACAAGCGTAAATCCATATAAATGATATAAAATACGAGCATTATCGGGGGAAATTGACACTTAATATTTAGGACTATTTGATGTTATCACTAGGTAACCTAAACATCATACGATGGCTCATGATGCCACTGCTAGGATTTATGTACTCTAATAACAATTATAAACCTTAATATAGTTGGTTTTTCATTAAAAAAAATAGCCGTAAGGGCTATTGAAAATCGATATAAGAAACATGCGTAAAAACGAGTTTTTGGTCAATTGTACGTGCATAATATGTAACCTAAACATCATACGATGGCTCGTGATGTCACTGCTAGGATTTATGTACTCTAATAACAATTATAAAGATAATATATGTAGCGGATTAGGTCCTTTAAGTGGATCCGTATGATGTACTAAGATTAACAATAATGACGTTACTAACCTCTTGTAATGGATTCGGATGAACAAATGGAACAAAGATCAATCTTAATCTTTTTTTATGCCCCACGAAAACCCTTAATCACGAAATTAAGTGATCTCTATAGTAATTCCACACTACATGTCTTCGTGTGATTACCCGAATGCTAGTTCCTATTATTCACGATCAAAGCAACAATACCCTTGGTTTTTGCTTATTGGAAATCGACCCAAAAACCCTAACGCTCTGTTCTCAAGTTTTTTTTTTTAAAGTAATGGAAAGGGAGGGGAAGGGAAATCAAAAAAAGGGGCGTTCTTGAGTTTGTTCAAGATGGAAAGGTTGGGGACGGGAAGGTGGGAGGGAGGGAAGGGTTGGGCTTTTGAGTGATATTTGGTTCCGTCCAATTTTGGGCGGATTGGGAAGGGAAGCGGGCTTTCAAGATTACAAGCATTAGTTAAATTACCATATTATCCTCAATAATCATGCAGGATCTTTATATATTTGACCTACTACACACTAATTTGCAGAATACGGCTGCCTCATCAAACCCTCATAACAACTACAAAAACAGTAACGTAAGTTTTTTGCTACATAAACGTTTTTTTTGCATGTTTTTACTTTATTCAATGTGTCGTTGTTTTTTAAGAAGCTTCTAAAATGATATGATCCATGGTCCATTTGTTTAATTATTAATCGAATGTGATAAAGAATTCTTATTCAGAAAGAATATGATCCATGGTCCATTTGTTTAATTATTAATCGAATGTGATAAACAATTCTTATTCAGAAAGAATGTGATATGATGCATGGTTGTTTAATTATTAATCAATAGTGATAAATTTTATTAACTTAACTATGTCAACTGTATTCAGTATATTAAGTGTGTTGAATGTGATTATTAGATGTAGATAAGTGTAGTTACTTCAACTTCTTGTTAGAACTCTGCTCGTTATGTTATCGCTTATGAATGAATGATTGTAATATATAGTGTATATTATCTCCGTGCTTGTTGAATATAGTTAAGATACTGTGTAACTAACGTTTATTGAATACATATCTTATGTTAAAAAGGCTAGTTAGTTATTATGTGTACGGCTGTATTTGACTGATGTAGACTGTACGTTTTGATAGTAACTATTTGTCTTATGGAAACTTATATAGTTCAAAATAATCACAGTATAGGTTGTTCACAATAGCAACATGGATGTTGATAACTTAATTAGCATGGCGAGAACTCAACAGTTAGCCGTAATTCATGTGGTTTGTTTAGTTGTCGCTTATCTTGCCCTTAGCGAATCTCGTAAAAGAAAACGTGTTAATTTACCTTCTCAAGAATTAAGGTTGCATAGACAAGCAGTACGGGAAGAGATGTTGCAAGACCTATCAACAAATAACAACAGTCGTAAAATAATTCGTATGAGTGTGGAAGCCTTTAAATTATTGTGTGATAAGTTACAAAATGAATGTGGTCTTCGTCAAACCCAGCGTATGTCGGTTGAGGAACAAGTTGCTAGATTTCTGCATATAGTAGGGAATGATTTTAGAACCCGTTTTGTCTCTTGGTTATATCGTCGATCCATATCAGCCACTAGTAAACATTTTCATAGGGTTTTGAATGAAATAATATCTTTAGAAGAACAATATATGAAGCAACCCACTGGTGATATAGTTCAGAAAGAAATCCAAGACAAACCAAGATTTTATCCCTTAATATTTAGGACTATTTGATGTTATCACTAGGTAACCTAAACATCATACGATGGCTCATGATGCCACTGCTAGGATTTATGTACTCTAATAACAATTATAAACCTTAATATAGTTGGTTTTTCATTAAAAAAAAATAGCCGTAAGGGCTGTTGAAAATCGATATAAGAAACATGCGTAAAAACGAGTTTTTGGTCAATTTTACGTGCATAATATGTAACCTAAACATCATACGATGGCTCGTGATGTCACTGCTAGGATTTATGTACTCTAATAACAATTATAAAGATAATATATGTAGCGGATTAGGTCCTTTAAGTGGATCCGTATGATGTACTAAGATTAACAATAATGACGTTACTAACCTCTTGTAATGGATTCGGATGAACAAGTGGAACAAAGATCAATCTTGATATTTTTTTATGCCCCACGAAAACCCTTAATCACGAAATTAAGTGATCTCTATAGTAATTCCACACTACATGTCTTCGTGTGATTACCCGAATGCTAGTTCCTATTATTCACGATCAAAGCAACAATACCCTTGGTTTTTGCTTATTGGAAATCGACCCAAAAACCCTCACTCTGTTCTCAAGTTTTTTTTTTTAAAGTAATGGAAAGGGAGGGGAAGGGAAATCAAAAAAAGGGGCGTTCTTGAGTTTGTTCAAGATGGAAAGGTAGGGGACGGGAAGGTGGGAGGGAGGGAAGGGTTGGGCTTTTGAGTGATATTTGGTTCCGTCCAATTTTGGGCGGATTGGGAAGGGAAGCGGGCTTTCAAGATTACAGGCATTAGTTAAATTACCATATTATCCTCAATAATCATGCAGGATCTTTATATATTTGACCTACTACACACTAATTTGCAGAATACGGCTGCCTCATCAAACCCTCATAACAACTACAAAAACAGTCACGTAAGTTTTTTGCTACATAAACGTTTTTTTTTGCATGTTTTTACTTTATTCAATGTGTCGTTGTTTTTTAAGAAGCTTCTAAAATGATATGATCCATGGTCCATTTGTTTAATTATTAATCGAATGTGATAAAGAATTCTTATTCAGAAAGAATATGATCCATGGTCCATTTGTTTAATTATTAATCGAATGTGATAAACAATTCTTATTCAGAAAGAATGTGATATGATGCATGGTTGTTTAATTATTAATCAATAGTGATAAATTTTATTAACTTAACTATGTCAACTGTATTCAGTATATTAAGTGTGTTGAACGTGATTATTAGATGTAGATAAGTGTAGTTACTTCAACTTCTTGTTAGAACTCTGCTCGTTATGTTATCGCTTATGAATGAATGATTGTAATATATAGTGTATATTATCTCCGTGCTTGTTGAATATAGTTAAGATACTGTGTAACTAACGTTTATTGAATACATATCTTATGTTAAAAAGGCTAGTTAGTTATTATGTGTACGGCTGTATTTGACTGATGTAGACTGTACGGTTTGATAGTAACTATTTGTCTTATGGAAACTTATATAGTTCAAAATAATCAAAGTATAGGTTGTTCACAATAGCAACATGGATGTTGATAACTTAATTAGCATGGCGAGAACTCAACAATTAGCCGTAATTCATGTGGTTTGTTTAGTTGTCGCTTATCTTGCCCTTAGCGAATCTCGTAAAAGAAAACGTGTTAACTTACCTTCTCAAGAATTAAGGTTGCATAGACAAGCAGTACGGGAAGAGATGTTGCAAGACCTATCAACAAATAACAACAGTCGTAAAATAATTCGTATGAGTGTGGAAGCCTTTAAATTATTGTGTGATAAGTTACAAAATGAATGTGGTCTTCGTCAAACCCAGCGGATGTCGGTTGAGGAACAAGTTGCTAGATTTCTGCATATAGTAGGGAATGATTTTAGAACCCGTTTTGTCTCTTGGTTATATCGTCGATCCATATCAGCCACTAGTAAACATTTTCATAGGGTTTTGAATGCAATAATATCTTTAGAAGAACAATATATTAAGCAACCAACTGGTGATATAGTTCAGAAAGAAATCCAAGACAAACCAAGATTTTATCCCTTTTTCAAAGATTGTATAGGGGCTATTGATGGAACACATGTTCGCGTGAGAGTGCCTAATAGAGATGCCCCTAGATATCGTGGTCGTAAAGGATATCCAACAATCAACGTGTTGGTTGCTTGTACATTTGATTTGAAGTTCACATATGTTTTAAGTGGTTGGGAAGGCACAGCATCAGACTCAAGAATAATAAAAGATGCACTTACTAGAGATGATAAGCTACTTATTCCTGACAGTAAGTATTATCTGGTTGATGGTGGTCTACCCCATAAAAGTACACTCATAGCACCATACAGAGGTGTTAGATATCATCTTAAGGAGTACTCGTCTCGTGCACCTCAGAATCCAAAAGAGTTGTTTAACCTCCGACATTCATCTCTACGAAACTCTATTGAACGCGCATTTGGTGTCTTGAAGAAAAGATTTCCTATAATTAGAAGTACAACAGAACCATTTTACTCATGCGATACACAATCAAACATATTCTTAGCATGTTGTATCTTGCATAACTTTTTACTTGAGGTAGATCGTGACCAAGAATTAGAAGATGAAGTGACACACGAGATGTTAGATGCATCACAAGATGAAGAACTCCATGGTACAAGAGACGAAGATAAGAGGGGTGAACAAATAAGAAACTCCATTGCAGATGACATGTGGAGTGATTATATTTTGAATCCAAACAATGAAATTAACATGTCTATTTAGTGTTTGAATTTGTATTGTCCTTTGAAACAAATATTATCTAGACTTTTTGTTTATTGTGTTCATCATTGTTAGAATAAAATTTATCAAGAATTTTTTGTGCATGATTACTTATTTGTATTTGTAATTTTCTTACTGAATCAATTACATGTGGATGATATATTGTTTAGTTTTTATATATATATTGATTGTTCTTAAAAGCTTGTAATAATGTCTCTTTGTTTTATATACAGAAAGTAACAATGGGCAAAAGTGATGGAGCTGCCAAACATGCTAATGATGGAGCTACCACGAAGAAGGAGGCATTACAGAGGAATGATGAGATGGATGCTGCATTCATCGAGGCTATGCTTAATGAACAAAATGCCGGGAATAGACCTAACGGGACTTTCTCGTCGCATGCATACAATAATATAGTGAAGGCGTTAAGTGATAAGTTTAATATTCCTTTTGAGAAAGAAAAATTGAAAAATCGAATCAAGACTCTCAAAAAGTATTTTACCCAGTTTCATGATGTTTTTAAAGGAGTTTCATTGAGTGGCTATGCATGGAACCTAAGTACCAAGTTAATTGAGGCTGAAGATGAGGTGTGGGAAGCACTCAAAAAGGTATGCTCTATCTAATTCATGTGAAATTATTAATTTTCTTTTACTAATTAAGTGTAATGTATAGGACAATCCTGATGCTTACGATTTGAAGAATAAACAAGTTAAATGTTATGATGACATGTATGCTTTGTGGGCAAAAGATAGAGCTACGAGTGCTTGTGCTCTAACTGCTAAAGAGAAAAGAAAGCAACTAAACAATGACCAGCAATCAGAAACAGTTGAAGAAATTGATCCCTTTTGTGAGAACAACGGGGTCACTTTAGATAATTTCGACACTAGTGATGACGTCCATATTACATCACCAACACCACAATTAGATAAGCTACCAACTAAATCAAAGAGTAAAAAAAGAAAAGCTGATGAAGAGGATCCAATACGGAGTAAGATTGCGGACTCTCTTGCAGATATAGTCCATGCTCTAGACAGGAATTCTAAGGTACTCGGTTTATTTAGAATATAGATTAGTAGTAGTATATTGTTTATATATATTATATTGATCTTGTCGTTATCTACTTTTTATAAGGTAATTGAAAACTCTCGCCCACATGTGTATACTGAGGCGCAAATTTACGAAGAGCTGCAGTGCCTTGGTCTTCCTCGCGAAGAAATACACCCTGCGTATATGTTTTTGCTGGACCATCCGGAAAAAACACGTGGAGTATTTGGTGTTCCTATGGCAGATAGATTGTTCTATCTGAAAATGTTGATGGAACGAGACGACTGAATAAAGCTTGTTCGCTTGTGTTACTGGTGGATGGTGATGTTCGCTTCATTTATGTTTGCTGGCTTTGAATAAGTACTTTTTGAGTTTATGTTTGCTAGTCATGACTACGTACTTTTTGAGTTTATGTTTGCTAGCCATGACTACGTACTTTTTGAGTTTATGTTTGCTAGCTTTGAATATGTACTGGTATGAACCTTTTTTGTTAAAAAATTGAACAATTCTTGATTTTTTAAGCCTACATTCACTTTTCACCTGTAGTCGCTGTAAATTATTTGTAGCATACAATGATGTTGGACACTGCCCATCATGACTTTTGTTAGTCATGGTATATGATCTTTAGACTAGTGGCTAAAAAGTGTATAATTGGTTGCTTAAATTAAAAAAAAAAAAAAAAAAAAGCCTAGTGGATAGGCAACTACTCGTACCTAAGTATGTGATGGACCAATTTGGTTGTTGTGTGCCTCGTTTGATGTTTACAGTAAAATTAGACAAAGTAATCCAAATTGTCATCGCACAAAGAAAAGCACATATATATAAACGAGGGTATATTGGTAATTGGTGTAACTTTCTTTCTTTTCCTTGCTACTTTAAAAAAAAAACTCAATAACACAAAAATAAATAACTATTTTCTTCCCATCCCATCCCCTACTTTGCCCTTCCCATCCCATCTCCTTCCATTCTTTAAATTTTAGACTTGAGAACAGAGGGTTGTTTGTAGTCAACGGTTAACAGGAGAGAGAAAGGAGAGAGTGTTGTGTGTTTTTTGTTATTCAAGAGTCCATAAATAATTATCAACATCAATCCTTATATAGGCTCTTGAATAGCTTGGTCTCCAAGTCAAACTCTCCTTCCCCCTTATCCTCTTTCAGTCGGTCGAGCATAGAGCCTACATAGGTTTCCCATATGCTTTGCGCTAAGCCTAATTAACAGGTCCATTACTTATTAATTATAATGCCTATTAGTAGTTAATTAAAGCGTCTAACGGTTTAATTAACGATCGTTAATCATTTCGTGAATTATAAACTAATATAATTAATATAATTACTATAGATATATTAATTACATTATAAAAATAATCACTCGATATACGCGTATGACCCCGTAAGCTCACGTATTTCTATCCGTGTTATTATTTATTATGACGTGAGCATTTCCCAATAAAGCCGTCCCACGAATTTCGGGAGCCCTATGCTATAATCACAAAGGATATCCTTTACACAGTTTTTTTTTGCGAATATTGACACTTATGATGTAATTACAAAGTAGGTTTCTTACAAACCAATGATGAGATATTATTTAAAAGAGTTTACAAATATTACAAAATGTACTATAAGAATTCAAAAATGCCTAAACAACAGTGCAAAACTCAACGTTCCCACTAGCATATAGAACCCCAAGTAATTTGTTATTACAAATTTACATTCGTGTACTATTTGATAATTTGTAATTGTTTCTTAAAAAATATAACAAATTTACAATCGTGTACTATTTGATCATATGTAATAATTTCTTAAAAAAGGAGTTGAAACAGTCAACTTTTATAATTGTTTTGGACTTGTTGGGAAATATATCCTGATAATTAGGAAAAATGTGTAAAAGCTATCAAAATGTGGGTAAAAGTGAACATGAACCAAAACTATCATCTTCTTCCTCCATTTGATATCCTTAACATATATCAGCAAACTCTTATAACTCAGATTGTAACTAATCAGATCTAACTTATAACTCTTATAACTCGATTGTAACTAATCAGAATTAGGTAAAACTAAACTATTTTAGAACATAATATTATCAATTTTAAGCCAAAACTGGATCTAATCACGCTTGCTAAAATTTGGAGGCCCTAAAAAAAGGACTATATCCGTTGATCATTCTGCACATGCTTAGATCCGGGGTTGTATTTAAGTATTGTTGTAGATTGTTGGCTCCACATAGTTCGACCCCATCGACATAAAAAGATTATGTAGAAGTAACTAATTGCTCCTCGGCTTGATAGCGTGTATATTCTTTCAGACTGAATGAAACAACGTCCTTTGAGCACCTACACAATGTGACATACTCGCATAAGCCTTGCTTTAGGTTTGATCTCAAGACCAATCTATGATGTGAGAGTAAGTAAAAAGTATGAGTCAAAGGGCTAATTAAGTAAAAATGAGTGAGTTAACCATTCTTTTATGATTAAAAAATTATTATTGCTTTTAAACGTGATAAGCTTAAGTATTCTCTTATCTTTTATATAATAAAGGAATTACATCATTTAAGAATGATTTTGTCAATTCATTCTTATTGAAAAAATAATTTGGCCAATAGGAAAGCTCGATTTCACCACGTAAACAAAATCGTGTGATGTGATTGGTTAATAAAAGTCAAAATTAAATTGATTTTGGTCAAACTTTAATAAATTTGTTGAAGAAATTTGGTTGATAAAAAAAACACAAACAAATATAGGTGTCAAATTTGTAAAAACAAAAACTTAAAAAATGAGGAGGTAATTAATAAAACTTTAGTGGTTCAATTTTTAAAAATTATATAGAGTTAAGTGTAATATTATAAGCCTCATATTTTTTAATAATTTTGGATTATAAACAAATACCCCCTTTATACTTTATTTCTTAAAAAATACAATTTATATGTTGTTTTAAAATAACAACATATAAATTTGCATAAGATTATAAGTATAAATTTTTTTACTATATACGTTCAATAATGACTCATTTATTTCATTTTTAAAAGTTTAACCTATGTGGACACGAATTTACATTTTAAATACGGCTAAATTACTGAAAACAGAAATATAATTACCAAATTATAAGCACGAGTTACTTTAATATAAAAATAAATATACGTGATTGTACTTATAACAATGACTCATGTAATTCTTATTTATTTATATAAGGATATCTAGAAAAACATTTTTAAAAAACTTAAAGGAGTATACTTTAACTTTATCAACGCTCATTATGTGCTATTAAACTTGCATCATGTGTACAACATAATATCAGTAGTGAAATTTAAATAACAACATCAAATTTTTTGGCAGCTAAATAAAATTAAATCTTGAGTTACCTAACAGAAATTTTTACAAATATTTTACCAAATTGTAATGGATACTAATGCATAATGAAAAACTCGTGCATAAGTATTAGTTGTATTTATATCACAATTTTAATGGGCAAATTCTTATACGTGTATATACTGAACTAAAATGTTAAAATAAATTTGATTTATGTGTAAACTTCGTACGCGCACGAAACTTATAACTATATAATTATATGCAATTACCTTTAAAGACACAATATTAAGTATTAATACAGAATACTACCTCCGTCCCAAATTATAAGTCAAGTTTGACTTTTTGACTCAAACTTTGACCTTAAATAATATTGTTTGTATTATATAATACTTGATGCAAAATATATAAATGGATTGTGTTTTAAATGTATTTTCATTTGGTATAATTTTCATCAAGTGTTATATAATACAAACGAAAATATTTAAGGTCAAAGTTCGAGTCAAAAAGTCAAACTGGACTTAAATTTTGGGACGGAGGGAGTAATTTTTTTTGTCAAAACCTCGTGTGTACACGGATATTATAACTAGTGATTATGATTAGGAAAAACAAAATCAAGAAAAGATACACGCATGAAGAAATAAGGTAGATATATGTTATATGTGAGATTCAATATTTGTTTATAAATAATAACGAAACCATCTCTATCTCTTTTTTTTTTTACTATATATAAGAAAAATATAATTATTATATATAAATACTATAGCGCGAGGCACATACTAACCATTATATTTTAATTCGGTCTTTGTTAAGTATTATATCCTGGCCCATATCTTTGGCCCGACTTTCTTGGCCCTTTTGCATTTTACCCGTACTAAGTCGTATACAACGTTAACATTGCCACCGCCTCAAAGATGGTACGTGTCTGCTTATCCCACCGCCTACAGTTTACGTGTATTCTGCGTAATTAGTTCACTGCAAAACTGATATTACTCCATTTCTGAATAAAAAAAGAATGGTTTGAAGATGCTCCGTGCTATGATATCTTATATCAAACGTTGTTCTGAGTCGTGGGTGGGTAGTAATTTGATTGCTTATTGTCGAAGGTGGTTGGTTGGGTGGAAACCCTAATTAATCGTCCGCCGTGATATGAAGACAACATATACAATCGTGGCTAAGTGGTCTTGGGTGGAATCCTAAGGCGAAGGGAAAATTTCTTTTTTCTTGGGTTTGATTACGATTTACTGTTTAGGGTTTTTATTTATTTTTTCTCTTAACGTGTGTTGATTTATTTGGATAAAGGGTTTTAATTAGGGTAATTTTGTTCTTTTGATAGGGGCGTTTGGATGAACTTATTATAACAGCTTATTAGCAGATAAGCCGGCCATTTCAAATGGCGTTGGTGGCCAATGATATTGACTATCATAGGTATTGATTGAGAATGAAATCGCTAACATGTTGGCTAGGCGACATACTGAGTTTGCAGCCACTGTCAGTGTCTTCTCTTTTTTCGGAACCTGCTTTAGCTTACTTCCATTGTTACATTTGTTTATCTGCCTTTATTAGTGTGTGAAATGGTATAGTAAGTGGCCCCTTCGAATCTGAATAGGTTCGGTTATAACCAAAAAGATTCTGATAATGTTTTTTAAATTTGCTGTCATGATTGCTATAGTGAAAAAAAAAGCCGGTTGTAGCAAGGCTTATAATCTTTGAATGCCAAGGTTAATACCCCTCCTATTTTGGGAGCGTCATGTGTATATATGATAATGGGCAGTGATGATAGTTATAGTTTGATCGAAATGAAACGGGTCGTAGAACATCTGACTGTCACATGGCAAGGCAATGACCTGAGGGTATGGTAGTTATCACTGCTGTGCAACTAAGTCTGTTTGCAGCCACGACAAAATTTAGATGCTTTAGTTACCCGTTTCGTGCCTACAGATCTGAGCCTCTGTTACTATATATATATATATATATATATATATATATATATATATATATATATATATATATATATATATATATATATATATATATATATATATATGTATATATATATGAGGCACTTTATTTTCAGAACCCACTTTAAGTGCGAGAACTGCGAGAACCATCTTTTTACAACTAATAATACACAATGTACATGATTTAATGCTCCATAACATTTTGTTATTTTTATTTAATTCAAAAGGGTATAATAGTAAAAGACATTTTCTTATTATTTTTGCTTTTTTTTTAAATTCCCGTTTTTTTTTTTTTTTTTTTTTTTTCATCCTAAAATATTTTCAAATAGTCATGGTGCATGCATGTTTTTTATACCTAATCGTTATTTTTTTGAAATCTCAATGAGCATGCATGTTTTTTTTTTAAATAGGCAAAGGTGCATAAATGTTTTTTTCTCCCAAATAGTTAAGGTGCATACATGTTTTCAATTAGTCAAAGTGCATAAATGTTTTTTTAGTTAACACTTTTTTTTATCAACCTACCAATATTTTTACATGATCAATTTTTTTTTTGAATGTTTGAAACACAAATTAAAGAACATAAATCATTATAAAAAGAAAAACAAGATTGATATACTTAAATGTTACATTTCACTTGATTACAAGTACAAAAACACATGCAATAATCATATATCTTCAAAAGTAGCAAGTTATCTTCATGTATAATCGTGTTCATCCACTTCCCGGTCTTAAATGATATCATCATCTTCATCAATCAATCTGAAACAAGCATGCACGAAAACAATTAAACCACAAACAAAAAAGAAACGAAAATTAATCACAACAACTAGCATAACACATATGCACAATCTTGTCTATATTAAACTAATGATGTAAATATATTTTTAATCATAAACACAAAACATATATGTTTTATAATAAAAAAAACAAAACATATATGTTTTTATGTTGGATCATAAAGACACCAACTTAATCAATAACAGAACTAAAAAACTTAATTACCAGTTTCGAACATGTCTTTAGTTCTCTAGTATTTACATTGGCTTCTTGTAGTCATGGGGCCACTAATTGCTGCAAACATCATAAAGACACCAACTTAAATAATAGCATAACTAAAAAACTTGATTGTTAATTTTGCTAAAAATACTTTGATATTTACAAATAGGGGCAATTCCATATTTCCCCAATAGAATCATCAAAATTCCATATTTCCCCAAACATGCATCAAAATCATTGCACATTATGCATTGTTAACTTGTAAGTTGGGTAAATATGACATTTTGTGATTTAGATTGGGTAAATATGGAATTATCCCTTACAAATATCATCAGTTTATCAAACTTGCAAATTAATCAATAAATGGTAAGAAACAAGTAACCAACCTTAGGTTCACTTTTATGGTCATTCATTTCACGCTGCGCCTGAAAACATAAAAAAGACAAAAGATACATTACAAAAAACATATGTGTTTTATAATCCAAAAGACAAATGATTTTTGCGAAAAACAAACAACATAGAATATAATTATAAGATCTACGAAGCATAGAAGATCAATGATTTTTGAACACATATTTAATTCATATACAAGATCTACGAAGCATAGATAAAAAACAGATGTAGATCAAAACACAACAACATCAAGAGACACTCCATAATTATAAGATTAGAAGCCATATTCGTGGATCCATAATTATATATTGAAATGAAAAAACAAATACAACCTACCTTAGATCTATAAAAGATCTTGAAGCCAACTCGAACGAAAAGGAAAACTGAAAACCGGGCTGTAACTTGTTTTCGGCTTAGAAAAGAAACGAGCAACAAGTGTGTATTTGTTATTCGTGTTTGAAGAATCAAACCTGAAAATGAAGTGGTGGATTTTTTAAGAGATGGAGGCGGCAGATGGGAAGGGGAGAGTTTCTTTTTTTTTTTTTTAGGTTAAAGCAAATCTCAATCCCTAATAGTATGGACGGTTTTTAAAAAAATGTAAATGTGATATCCCTTAATTACCCTTACACTAATTACAACAACCAACATGACCTTTTGGATATTTACACAAACGGCACATTCAGTTTTGACCCTTGATCAACTAATCCAATGGCTAAAAAAGAGTTCTCGCAGTTCTCGCATTTAAAGTGGGTTCTGAAAATAAAGTTTCACTATATATATATATATATATATATATTCTTGTCTCTAAATGTCGTCGCTATACATGCCTGTTGATTTTCGTTGTTAGACCGGCCGTTTTGATTGTGTAAGTTTTTTTGTTTATTATATTTGTTTTGCTCATTAGTTAATAATACTTTGTATTGTAATTTTGTTTTAGGATTTTAGCGTTTGTTTTTGGTAAGAAAAGATAATTTATCACTATTGTGTTATGAATTTTTGTAACAGGAAAGCTGGCGAGTTGAAACTGCTTTCTTTACGAATTTGAATCGAAGGTCAAAAAGGAGCTTCTTATATATCGAGGATCATCAAAATAAGCAAGAATAGGCCGTGCTGAGACTAATACTTATGCACATGCTGTACTATTTTACAAAAAAAAGGGCCAAGAAAGGCGGGCCAAAGATATGGGCCAGGAAATAATATTTAAGAAAGACCGAATAAAATAGAATGGTTTCAATGTGCCTTGCGCTATACTATCTTTATATAATATTTTCGGGTGCGTACTTATCTGACCCTCATTGTTGCGCATGCTATTTTTGGATATAATAGGCCGTGTTGAGACTACGTGGGTGTGACTAAACTTGGGACTGTCCGTATCTCCACACATTCACATGTATGTTTTATACAATTGACCATTCATGTTATGCGTGGCGCCCTTTTCAGGATTCGGGATCGTTTGGCTCCGCTATATGTCAAAGACACCATTCCTGGTGCTATACAGGAACCTGATGGGTATTATACTCAGCCGGGTGCGATGTTTTCTCGAAAGGGCAATGATGATAGTTAACGGGCTATGATGGCTGTCATAAATTGACAGACATGAAATGGGTCGCTGAAAATCTGAACGTAACCTGGCGGGGCAATGACCGGAGGGCACGGTATTAACAGCTATGCAACCGGGTCTGTTTGCAGCCACGGTGAGATTCAGATGTTTCTATGACCTGGTCCGCCTTTACTAATATGAGCCTTAATACGTGTACACCGTCTAATTGCAGCTTCGTTATTTTCATCGTAGGAGGTGACAAGAAGCCGGAAGCCTGGAGTTGAATGGTGATTTCTCATTTGTTTTATAGTTGCAGCCGCCACTAGCAAAGGTTTTGTCCCTGCCCCACGATAAAATACATAAACTATTGCTGCTGTAACTTCAAGTACGATGTGTCCTGTCATTGGTGGTTTCACTGAGATGTAATACATTCATTCGTATAATTGTTTAGTAACTATATCTTTGAAATTACAGAAAGTGGCCGACACACGTGTGTTGTTCGCAACAGTAGGTTCATCAAAACGTGCATAACTTAGTGAGGTTTTCAAAAAGCTATTTGCCTTAAATTTATGAGTAACGGACTGAAGGTTATGTGGGTGTTGTTTTGATGGCTTAAAGGTTCCGTGTTTTGCCGTTCTACTTTGTCCATAACCAATTTCTTTATTGAAAGATATGCTATTTCGTGGTTGAGTGGTTTATTCATTATTACACGTTTCTATACTGATTGATAATGTTTTTTTGTGTAAGGTTCGAAGTTGTTGGAGAGATGGAATATTCAACCCACCATCTAGCAACACCGACGATTTATACTCATGAATATGTGTTTGCATACTTGCTTCTACCCTAACAACATCTTTATCATAATCTTTGTAATATGAGAACCGCAAGGATATTTAATCATGTATACAGTGGTTTCATTAGCTCATGGTTTTCGTTTCTGTTTTACAGGTACTTGATGAAACTGAACAAGAGTGTCAGTTGCAATGCCATGTTTAGGTATAATATTTATGATTTTCGCTTCTGTTGTGCAATCATGTTTGTTTAAGCTTATTTTTTGCACTTATTAGGTTATTTGAATTTGGGTATATTTTTTTAGTTCTATTTTTGTATTAGTATATCATTGGTAAAAGCATCGTTCCTTAACAAGGGTGTTTACTCATGTCGGAACAGGTTTGGAAATTAAAGTAACAGGGATAGCCTAATGGTTTGCTGAGTGAAACCCGGTCCAACTCATGTCGGAACAGCAAAAGAGGAGCTTAATGTTTTCATTTTTAAATATTCACTAATGTTTTCACTTATGTTATGAAACCTGTTCCAACTCATGTCGTTAGTTACGCTAGAAAAGAGGAGCTTAATGTTTTCATTTTTATTTTGTTAGGATGACAAACAAGGAAGCAGAAGCCAGAATGGTTTGCTGAGTGCAGGGCACTCAGACGCACTTCAAATGACAAAAGGAAATAATAAATAGTCACATTGAGCATAATAAATAGTCACATTGAGCATAATTAGTTGTTGGCAAGAGTATGATTTTCTTTTATTTTCCATATTCAAGGACAACGACGGCGGTTCTTGGTAACTTTTATTTCCTATTGGGTGGAAACATATTTAAACGTACCATTTTTATACAGGTTTCAACGGGTCGCGACAGGGTTGGATTAACTCTAGAATTTGATCCAAGACCTGATCCCATATGGCAAGTGCAATGTTGGTGACGATTCAGTTTTGGGGTATTGACACTCAACAAATATCAAATTGGCTGGGACTCAACAAACATCAAAGTTTTTCGATCATCCTATTAAAATTTACATTGGCCTCTTGACTTTACATTGGGCTATTGAGACTAAAGAAAAAAAGGATTTAGCACCTTATTGTAACTATTTAATGAAGTGATTATGAATGCTTCTTAAAAGTTGTGTTTCTGTTCATATCATTTGTTAGTATGGTACTTTTTGCTTAGGGGGATACACCACTTTGTTTCTCAGTTGCACATGTGCTTTTTACATGGTTTCTTGAATCTTTACATATTGAATAGTAGGAACGACAGCTTACCGAAGAAATGGCCAGAACCAACCATCACAAAAAAAGCTATCGGAACACCCCGCGGCATCGCGGCGGGTTCCGAATACTTGTTACTAATATACCTTAACTAAAATAGTAACAACATTCATTATTAAATTTAATAATTTAATATTTTTTAATATTCAAACTTTTATCATTTGTGTTTTTAATATATAGACTTTTTTTCTCACAATAACCACAAATTAAACTAACTACAACATTCGTCAAACTTTAGCGAGGAAATTTCGGCCTTCGTAGGGACATGTCCTGCAATACCCTTCCCGGGGGACATGTCCCAGGAATCTCCCGGCAATACGTCTCGGGGATACCCATCCCGGGGACTATTCACAACCTTTACCGGGGACATGTGGGTCCCACACAAATTGTCACGGTCAAACATGTCCGACGTGGCACTTGTTTTCCGAGTGGACGTCCCCGGAAAGGGTAACTAAAGTTTATCTTTAACGCCGCGGGGACATGTTCCTCGGGAAAATGAAACAATATTATCTATGACACTTTCGGGGACATGTCCCGGTGAAAGACGACCCATGTTGCAGAAAATTGCTTTGCAAAATGGGTAATTTCTAGATTTTTTCCGAATTTTTCCGGAAAAAAATCTATGTAACAACACCTTTTCAACCTATTTTATGCTACAACAACACAAAATCGCTAAACATAATATCATATATAACCAAATGGTCCAAATTCGCTACAACACAATCGATAACATAAAATTTGTTTCCAAAATCGCCAATGGTCCAAAACTATACATAAGCTACCTATACACAAATGGTCCAAAACTATACGTATAATCCATTTAGCGGGAATCCTAACTCGTGTTAGCCCAGGTGGTTTTGTCAGTTGACTTCCGATATCTTCTGCTTTTTCGGGTTTGTCCAAAGCTTAACACGCTTATTTTAAATAGTTTAGGGTTTTAGGTAATAAGAACTATCCAAGCATCGGGTATCAAAAAGACCCTTTAAACCATTAGGGTTGAATTGGTCATTTTAACAATTAGGGTAGGAGGGTAGGATGGTGGATTTTGGGACCTCAACCAAGATCTTGGCGGTGTTGGGGGTCCTTTTCATATGTAATAACACTTTAACTAGGTTAATGAGATCATGTTGTTTATTTTGCTTGTGATACAAAAGATTTGATCATGTTTGCTTACGACTTTTTGAACAATGTATCTAGGGTTGAGGGTTGGTGAAAACATGAGAATGGTGTTAGTGTGTCTAGTTAAAGTGCTATTACACCATTTCATGACAACATTTCATTCTGTTTCTTCAATGATCTCCAAAAAACTCACAAATTCTCTCTTATATTATCAAAAAACAAAAAATGAACTTAGCGGTGACACGTGGCTTCTCGATGGTTTCTGCGAGGAGGTACACGGTTTCTTGGTCCAGTAGATAAAGGAAAATGTACAGCCCATTTCTTGTTACGGTTTGTAATGGTTACCTGATGATGAGAGTTGAATCTTGAAGGGTAGAAAGCTGGTGCAAAATGGTTTATACCCGAGAGTTCATAGCGTGTGTGTGTTTTTAGTGTGTGTTTTTGGTGAGAAACTCCATGTGTGTGAGAGAGTTAGAAGATTATAAGAAGATAGATGAAAGGGTTTGTAATGATAGTGATGGCGAGTGAAATTAAGGTTAATGAGGCACCCTCACAAACCCTTTCATATCTCTCACCACCATTATATCTCTATCATTACACACCATTTCATACATTTTCTTATCATCTCTGACCTCTCTCTCTAACACAAACTCATGGAGTTTCTCACCAAAAACCACACACTAAAAACACACAATAAAAACACTCTCAAACCAAGCTAACCCTTTTGCACCACCTTTCTACCCTTCAAGATTCAACCCTCATCATCGGGTAACAATAAAAACCGTAACTAGAAATGCGCTGTACACTTTCCGTATCTTGTGGACCAGAAACCACGTGTACCTCCTCGTAAGTAAACCATCGATTGAAGTCACGTGTCACGCCCTAAGTTCATTTTTGTTGATAATATAAGAAGAATTTGTGAGTGAGTTTTGGAAGATCATTGTAAAAACAGAATGAAATGTTGTCGGAAATGGTGTAATAGCACTTTAACTAGACACACTAACACCATTCTCATGTTTCACCAACCCTCAACCCTAGACACACTGTTTAAAAAGTCGTAAGCAAACATGATCAAATCTTTTGTATCACAAGCAAAATAAACAACAATCAATAACAATTAAAACTCTTATGAAAGAGGTGGACTAACTTTACCTAACCAGATCTTGGTTTAGGTCCCTGTTAGGTTCCCAAATATGCAACACAAGTAACAATAGAAGAGATAAGATGAAGAAGAGATCGGTTGAACAACTCACACAAACACTATGCGTATGAAACTAAAGAAAGGTTAGGCGTAGCACATGTGAAAGAGAATGAATTGAACAACCAACCCTCAAGTGAGGATTTACATGAGGTATTTATAAGAGGAAGCTAGAGAACACTCTAGTTCCCATCCTTTTCCTTATTGGGCTAGGCCTAGGCTTATGGGCCTTCTACATAAGCCTAAGGCTAATTACTAACATAAAGGCCATATTAAGCTAACTATTACATATGAATTACTAACACTTGAATTAAGGTTTAGGAGTGATTCCAACAATCTCCCCTCAAGTGTTGGTGATGAATGAATACAAACGGTGAAAGTCTTTGATGTAATAGTAGCTTTGGCGTCTTCGACATTCTTCTTTCTTGTGAGAAAAATTGCCTTGATTTGAACAATCTCCCGGTGTAGAAAATTGTTTTCTTTAAGCAGTTACGCTTTGACGTCATCTTAATCTTTGTTCTTTGATCATTGTTCTTTGTGATGGTAGTGAGAGTATGTTGTTGTTGTGCGCATCAAGTGCATCCAGTGCGCCCATTTGCTCGGTCTGTCTCACGTCATTCTTCAACATGCTCACGCTCTTTGGCGTTGGATTTCAGTCGATGAAGTTCTTTAAGTCTTTAACTTTGTAGATTCTTTGGTTTGACGAAGAATCAATCGACTTTGTGTTGCTTTTAGTTAGAACTTCCATTAGTGATGATGTTAGCATGAGCATGTGAAGATCCGCGATCATCCGCTCAGAGCTTCCATAAAGTAAACATAAGACAGGTTAGTAATAAGCGGATTAGGCACTTACAAGTTGAACCGAGTGTTAACGACATAGTGTGAAAACACAACTCTAATTCTCACAAAGGCGTTCTGAACCGAGGAGTCCCACAAGTGAGATAACGATGTACCGAAGTACACCTACGATTGAGATGAGTGGAGGTACACGAAGCATCACCTCACGACAGGACCGTTTGAGACACACTAAGCGTAATCCACGAGGAGCGAAGTGACTGCTGTCCGGGGGCTATTTGATGTTGACCACGGCGTGGTTTCCATTCATAAATGTTCGACAGTTGCTAAATCTGTGAAGGACTCGATAACGTACCACCGATGTTCTTATTGTTGAACACCAAGTGATGAAATGTCAAGTGTACCTAAGAGATCTTTTGATGAATCTCGTGGCTCTAGACTCGATAATGCGTTTTGGTTTTCGGTCGGAGACTAGGAGAGGGTCTCCTTCTTCAATACCGGCAATCTCTAAGAGAATCCGATAGTTCGTACGGGTTCCCTGTGAGAATGAAATAATTTTCTGTTGAGAGAAACTTGAGTGGCTAAGAAGGTTTAGTGCATCGTCCTTTGGGTCCATGACGACTTTTAATCTTCAATCTGGCGTCATCAAGTGACAACGGTAGCATATGAATTGAACGGTTATGCGCCTAAGTTGAATAATTTGGAGGGCTATTTCTTTTCACCCTTTTCTTTGCATTTCTTTTTAATTCTTCAACTCCTTCTTTCTCCGATTCTCATTTTCTCCTTTTTACAATCATACCTAAGGACTTCTAGTTCTAACTATTGGTAGTTTCCTTGGGTAGATCCCTCCGGCTCTGGCGGATCATAGGACGGTTATTCCTAACCATAATCTCCTTATAACTCCATTGCCATAAAACCATTTTCAAGAAAATCTCTCAAAGTGTTTGTGAATGAAAAACATTTTGTATCACTATGAGAGTTTTATCTTTTAGCAGAAATACTCCCCTCCACGTGCTTAAGTGTTAAGACAATCTACTGCGGTGAGAGAAGAAGCGGCGCACTTTTGAATTGATCGACTCGAGATAGACAATTCCCCTGAGACGGTTACGTTGAATAGTTAAAGAGTTACATTGTCGGCTTTTAGGTGACAACTAGCTCTAATAACTATCTTGAAGGTGTGGACAAACCTCGAAAGGTTGTCAAAACCGTCAAAGATCATGTCTACCAAGAGTTTCTCGAATGGTACATTCTACTCGGACAAGTACTTTGCGAGACACGTTTACATCACTAGCGAACTAGTTTGAAATTATTACCGGCGGGACAAGTCTTTTCGAGTTACTAACAGTTAAGATCTCGTCAATTCGTTGGTTAAGTCTATGGCTCAAAGATTCATTTAGGTTACACAACATATTTCTTATCACATAAATTTTCTCCCCACCAAATGGCATATAAGTGTTATTTTGAAGAAATGTTGAGAATAAATATGACCATTTTGAGTTTTGTGGGAAGATGACCACTGTGAACAATTAGTGAACAAAGTTTTAAAGTCAAATACTCCCCTCAACAAGTGATATAAACGGTTGAGGTTTTGAAAATCATAAGGGGAAGTACTTGTTCTTTTGAGCAAAACCTTGAAAAGTGAAAGGTTTGATAAGTTTTACTCAAAAGTAAGAAGCTTTCGCTCCTTTGATAAGGATTGTGGCGGGCGCACATCCTTCTTGACAAGTGCGGGTTGTACAGCGATATGTGTGCACAAGCCATTTACATATAAATCACACATCCAAAATTATTATGAAATAGAAGCAGTTCAGGGGTATTTGCAGAGTCCATCAATGTTTCCAGGGAATCTGGCGGGTGTTGATAGCCGGCGAGAGCAATCTGGGGCGACCACCTACAAAGCTTTCCGTGTTCTGGCTGATCCCTTCGATACAACCTTTCATCAATCATGGTGATGATCCTCTTCACATCCCTTCTTTCCTTAGCATTCCATCGCTTTAGACCCATTCTTTCATGAATATCCTTCAACCTATAAGCTAATCCGTCCCTAACCTTCTTCAACGTGTGATCCCCAAACTTGTGAAGATCTCTACACGCCATCAGCGATTGCGTAGTGTTTCACTAAGGTAAACCACTCTGAATGGTTGGTTGACGAGTGTGTATTGTGAAAGCGGTTAATGTCGAAGATCTAGTTGAGGTGGAGTGAAGTTGACAGGGCGATATGATTCAACGCAAAATTTGAGATCTTCTACCGCGTTCATTGATGACTATCGTCGATGAAGATCAGCAAGGACTTGATGAATTCGTTGTACCGGTTGAAAATTGTCTCATGCGACCATGTACTTTGGCAAGGTACATGTCTTCAATGTCGTTGAGAGACAAATTTTCAAAGTCCGCTTTAGAGAATGCATAATCTCGTCTTGCCTTTTGACCACAATATTCTTGAGAAAAGTGTAGTCCCATTTGGACGAAAGGTCAACATGTTTGATGGCAACGATATTCTTAGTATTGAACACCTCATGTTGAGACTTCGTACACAGCTTACGTAGTAGATTCTTATTTCGGCCAATGGTGAATCCCATACAGTGCATCACGGTCATACTCTTCCACATTGTTGGAGAACATGTGGTTAGCTCTTTCCTCGATGGCTATGCAGTTAGAGTATATGGCTGCCGAGAATGGAAGTGTCGATGTGGCGTATTTCCTTGAACCATCGCCACCGTGTAGAAGAAATTCTAAGTCTTTGTTGAAGAAATATCTGATGGAATCCTAGAGCGTCAGGTTAGGTTGTTGGTAGAGGTTTGGACGGTCGGTGTAATATGGAGGATTGTCCCGTTTGGTGAAGTCGATGTTTGCTTCCGGGTTGAGCCAATCCATGTTGTTAGACATGGCTCGTGCTATATTATCAAGGTGATACTCAGCTTCTATAGCACTTTCCGTACGTCTTTGAGAAGTTGAAATGCTTTATTCTTGATTCGCTTCAACTCGGATTTCGTCATCTTCTTCACACGGAATTTCTCTTGCAGTAGTTTATGCTCCAGTACTACATTCAGTAACCTCTTGACCTTCGGATGGGTAGGGAGTGGAATCAACAAGCCGAACCATTCAAATTCCGTATCATCCTCGTCCGACCATGATAAGGCGTCGATCATAGGCGCCTTTTCTTCTTTTTCTTTGGCCGGTTGAAGATTACGGTTTCTTGCGTGTCGGGAGAGATGGGTTGTTGGGGCTCGGTATTTCCTCATCGTCACCACCGTATACTCAAAGTGATCCCGGTTTTAGAGTCTGGGTGGTGTCTCGGAATCCGAGGTTTTCGGTTGGCGAGGAGGAGATCTTTGTTGGTAGGTCCTTTTGGTGGAGGCGCATTGAATCTTGAATGGAGGATGATTCACCAGACTTCTTCGTGCGTTTGGGCTCGTTATCCTTATCTCTGTCTTCGTCGTCTCTTGAACGTTTGGCCTACAGCTTCTTCTCGTATGCTGACACGAGAGTTGGTATTCAAGATGCTTCAACAATTTAGCCGTGGGAGGCAAACGTTGCAGAGCGTTTCGACATTTGTGCTACCAGCCGGTTCACCAATTCATCATCCGAAAAAATAATGGATTCAGCTGGATTGATGCTCAAATTCATGGAGTTGATTTCATGGCTTTGCTTGGCTAGATGTAAGAGATTAGGATAAAGTTATGCTGTATACATCTCCTTTGTCGGTTTAGGAACGACCTCCATAAGAGAACTTGTGAGAGTATCCTTTGATCATCGTCCATGCTCCTTGAAGATCATCTTTCATGAGCTTACGGACATACTCACTCAACTTTCATCCGTCTTTCTCATCATGAAGATATTGTATTTGGTCAGCAAAAGAAATTCAACTTTCGTAGAGAATATCTTTCTTCCTCGACTCGTTTGACGGCTTTAACGATTCGATTCTTAGATTGAGATCCAAGATGGGTTGGATTCTTCTTGATTTGGATGATGATTTGGTTGATCTTTTTGATGGTGGTGGTGAAGAGTGAGAAGATGAATCTGATGACGATGAGATGTGAGGATACTCGGGTCCTTTGGTGGTTCGAAGTTTCTTCCTTTGACCGTGTTGGACTATCTAGAATAAACTTATCATACTCAACATCTTCTTCATTTCGGACTTAGCTTGTTCATCGGCTTTGGCTTTGGTACTGCAGCTTCTTCATCGGCTTTGCCTACTCTAACTTCTCGGATTCGGTTCTTCAATGTTGTAATCAATAGAATCTTCCAGCGTGTTTGTTGTTGTACCAAAGTGGTGGCACGGATCCTTATCGGGTTGATTAACCGCTCGGGGACGGTGAAGGTTGAACTCCACCACTGACCCTCGGGGCCACCCATTTGATCTTGCAAATTCATTTGCCCGTGTTGGAGTCTAAGGAATTTGAACTTTTCTATGTCGGTTTCTAGTGGCTCTTCATCGGCTTTCATCATAAGGCACAAGTCTTGGAGTCTTCCCTTTTCCTTGGTTTGCGGAGGACTAGGAAGTTTAGATACCGTTATAGTGTCATCTTTAGCAGTTTCAGAGTAGAAAGTCTCTTCATCGTCTGCGGTACCCTCCGAGTCCTCGTCAATTAGCTTTCTCTGCGGTTCGAGGGCTTAGAGTGGAATAGGAACAACTTCCTTGGCGAGAACTGTCCTCTTTGGTGGAGGATTCCTCTGGGGAACTTCTCTGACTCTCGGTGCTACTGACACTTCTCACTTCTCTTACGGTTTTCCTTGCGAGGTGTACGGGAAGATTTTTCATCAAAAATCAACTTTGTTCTCTTCTCAGACAACCAAATATCTTTTATAAGAGTAGAGTCATTTGAGTTCATCGAGAGAGAAGGTGATATGGCAACCACAGCACCTTGTGTCTTGGTAGTTGACTCCTTAAATCACGGTAAAGTGGGTTCGATCAACATGTCATGATTGTCGGGGTCATTGATTCTTTTGGGGATGTCAAGGTTGTACCCAAGTGCTCTCTGGATCAACGTTTTAGTATATCTGATGTAGGGAATCTTTGAGCCAAGCTTTTGAGGAATGTCATCATGTCATCCCAAATCGAGCTTCACTTCGATGTGCTTCATGTTGATTAGAGCCCAAAAGATTTGCAGTTCCACGAACTTGGGATGCTCATAACATTTATCCGCGACCAGAAATGGATTTTGTGATGATGATATAAAGGGTTCTCCAAAGTGAGGAGGATGTTCTTGAGATCACATTGAGAATGCTAATGATAACCCACGAAGCTTCGTCATTACCCAATATTAATCAAAATTGCGAGACGGTCTCTTCGGTAGGTGCCATGAAATTCAGTTGGTATGATGTCGGGAATGAGGAGAACGACCCTTAAGTCTGCGAGGTGATGGTGAGTTGCTTGTGATTGGCGTCCAGCATCCGGCATTTTGACCTTTGACCATCGCATTGTATTCGGAATTGTTGTATGTAGATCTCGAACTTGATGGCTGATTTGGTGAGCATGTTGATAGGGATGATTCTTGAGAATATCCTTTGCAATGAGACAAGAAGATTCGGCGAGGTGAGAGTTTCAAAGTCAACTCTGAGATTGTTCTTTCCAATCTTCATATGATAGCCATGTGGGAAGATATAGGCAATGGTGAGAACATTTGGTGCATCCACATTCATTTGGCGACAATGTAGGTGATCTGAAATAACATTAGCCAAAAGAACCAACATATCGAAAGACATAATGTTAGTCAACAGAAGGTTTTATTGTCTAATTATTGAATGTGCAATGTCAATGATGGTTACAAGTCCAAAGTCACTTGTTTGTTCAATAGTCCAATGACATCGCGATAAGTTTCGTGAGTTAGTTAACTTTAAGTTTTAAAGTTTATGTTATCACGTATTTAACACAACATATTGAACGTTTAAGCTTATTAGTGAGATTATTGGTTTCGTGAGTTAGTCATCAACAATTACCAAAATGTAGCGTTTGCCATTTATTGTCTGCACTCGCATCGGGCCACACAAATCCATGTGAAGAAGATGAAGCACATGCTGAGAGTTGTGTTCCACCTTTGAAGGAAAATGAGCACGAGTGCTTTTCCCTTTTTCACAAGCTGAGCATAGGTGATCTTTAGAATACCTGAATCGTGGGAGACCTTCAACAAGTTTGTGTCGAGCAAGGTTGGTTATGGTTTGAAAGTTTAGATGTGAAAGACGACGGTGCCATAGCCAAGATTTTGTAGATGTAGCCTTTGAGAGTAAACAAATGGGAGATGAAGCGATCATGTCTTGCATGGAGAGAGTGTAGAGACTGGATGGCGTTGGCGGAACATAAGATCATTTCTTTGAAGATCACGAATGAAACAAGTTTTCTCCACGAAAGCTACTTCAAGTCTCCATCACAAAATTGACCAATGAGAATAGATTGTGAGGAGGCCTTCCACATAATAAACCACCTTTAATTTCGATGTTGCCATTAATGTAATCTCCGCATTAGCCCATGATGGCTGAAGTGATCATTCGAATCGGGTGGGCAGGACAGGGACAGAGGGTTGGGGACAGGGAAGGTTTGGGGCGGAAATCACTGAGTGTATTATGTATCCATTTCTGCCATCTCCAACTAGTCTTAGCGAATGTGCTAGGTGGTACAACAATCCTTGGGTGATCTTTGGAACTACTGAGGGACATCAATGCGTTTCTTAGAATCTAAAGAAGCGGTTTACCAAGCCCAGACTTAGAAAGATTAGTGGGCCTAGAGGTATTCCGATTCTTAGGATTCCGTAAATGAGAGATAATAGCTTTAGAAACACATTTGTCATGACAATCGAGAATTCATACTTTACGACAAATAACACAAGGTGCATCGAGACTGAATATCAAAAAGTACTTAAAGGTTTGCATTCATTACATCACTATTCCTATTACATTTGCGAACCAATATTTATAGTGGAAGCAACATGAGTTTTATTCATAGTCCTAGGGTGTTCTTCTCCCAGCATTCTTTTTGTTCTTTTCTTAAGTCGCAACTTCCTATTCTTCCTTGTATTGCTCTAAGTGTGAAGTGCGGACGTTTGGAAAAAAGGCAACTATTCTGTTTCATAGAAGGAAGCACGTTAGCAACTTGTGATTTGGCAGTAGGGATTCTAGGTTCACGATTACTAAGTGTTACTGGTGCAATTCTCTTAATCACGATGAAGTAGGAAGTTGTTCATACTTTCCTAACATTTCCCTTAACTTAGTGATAGTGTGTACCGATCTTGATTTTGAACGAAGATTTCGACAAAATTCATGACTTCTTTAGTGTGTGCAAGATAATGATCAAGTTAGTTTGATGCTTCATCACGAGTTTGTTTGAGTAAATCAAATATGACACCATATTCCTTTTAACTTTTGCAAGTTCTTGTTCATTTTTTGAGATTTGACACTTAAAGACGTTTTGATCATCAGGTTGCTCAACTTTAGGTCGAGAATGTTTTGCACATAACTAGGTGATTTTGTGTTGAAAAGCAAGTTGTTGATCGTGAATATCTTTTGACACCAATTAAGACGACGTATTGCATTTGAAAGCTTTATTTTCAACTGTTAAAGACTCGATCTGATGCATCATATCAATATTCACAACATTATCAAAATCATAATCACAGAGATATCATCGGATGCATATGGCAAAGAATGTAATAACACAGCATTATGAATATCAACACATATATCATCTTCCAAGAGTCGATCAACATCTTTTTCCAAGCATTTCTTTTTACGTTTAGTATTTGAAATCGATGTTTTTGTTTTCTCGAAAACTATTTTCATGAGACCAAGTTCCTTGTGAAAATCCTTTTCCCAATATAGTGCACAATTTTTCAAATTTTTGACATGGGGTAAGATTCTTTTTCGAAGAATATCTCTATGTTCTGCGCCATTGGCGAGGTAAAATGTTGAACTTTTATTTCGATGAAATTCAATCTCACATTCCAAATTTTGAGGTCGGATAAGAAAGTGTCAAAGTATTTGATAACGCGACAACTTTCGGCATTAGTTTTTACTTCACTAAGTGAAGGTAAAGGACCATTAATTTGTGCACCTTTTGGTTGAGGACTGACTTGAGAAACTGGTGTGATAACCAAAGGTGTGTTTGAAGTATCTTGTTGTGTGACAAAAGTTACGGCTTTTGAATAGTTAAATGGTTTATTGTAAACGACATTTTCCATTTTTGACCGACTCTCGTCATCAGCATCTAATTCCTCCATCCGATTATATTCAACAACCGTCATAATGGAATCATCAATTCTATGTTCGCAGACTGTAAACTTTAGGATTTGGTTTGAATGCTCTGTGTGAAAACTTAGGTTTGTAATCAACAAGATTCGGTCCATATCCATTTGGATTTGGTTTGAAAGAAAACTTTTGAATCGTTGTGATTGATTCACCATGTTTATAAACAACATTTTTAAACTCTTTGATTTTGCTTTGTAAGTCGACAATTTCCTCAAGATAGTCATCTATTCGTTTCGTTGAATGCTTTTGTACTCAGAGAACTGTTTTTGACAAGTTAACAACTCAGCCTTGGCTTTTGAGTTTCCAAAGTAAGAGCGTTAAGTTGTTGTTTATGTTCATGTTGCATTTGTTCTATTTGAGACAACAAAGCATTCTTGAAGCGCTAGATCACAAATTTGTCGTTCCAAATATTTTTCATTTTGGTGTGATTTGGCAAAAGCGGCTTCAAAACCTTTTTTCACAGGTTTTCTTGAGTTTTGAAAAAATTGAGTTGTCGAATTAAACATTCATTATCCCTGGTTAACAGTGCATTTTTCTCTTTTATATTAGTGCAAATTTCCAAACGAGAATGTTGGTTTTTAATTAAGGTCAAGAGCTCAGTTTCTCTGTCAAACAAAAGCTCATCTTGTTCAACGAGATTCTCAACATGATCATTCTTTAGATCCTCAAATATAATGACGGAGTCAACTTGATTATCAATATTAACCATACGGTCATCTTGATCATCAAATATAACTACGGGATCTATTTGATAATCATCAGAATGAGATGTGGAGGACTCATGTTGAACACTCTGATCCTTGTCGGATAGAGAAAGTGGCGGAGATATCAGCTCATTGATGATAATTGTTTGTTCAGTACCTGAGACAAGCCATCAGTGTCATACACTGGGCCTGTGTCACTCATGTGTAGTGCTTGCAATTTGTGCCATCAACATCCTTTGCTGCATTAGCCCTGCAAGTCCTCCATATCATCATCTGAATCTGCATCGCCATAAAGCTCGTTCCTTGTTGGTGAGAGTTCCACCGGCTTCATCCTTAAGAGCCAAGAGCAAAGCCTCTTTGAAATAAGCACTGCCTCTTGTTCTCGGTTTAGGACATGCATTAGCTAGATGACCCTTCTCATTACAGTTATAGCATCAAAGACCATTAACCCCATTCGAGCATTTCCTTGTTCAACCACTTGAGCCCCTTTGCTCGCTGCGGAGCACCAATGTTATTCCTTCCCATAGCATTGAACCCTTGACCACCTCCCATCGGACGACCATAACCACGATTTTGAACTTCAACGCGTCCATTGTTCACAAAGGCCTGATTTCTTGTATTAGATGAGGAACGAATGCGATTGTTGGATTTGTTTGTATAACGGCCAAATGCTTTAGCAATCATAACAAATCCTTGTTGCAATTCATCGAAGGCATCGGAGTCCTCATCGGCTTCACTGTAAAGAGCTTGAGCAGTGTTGTTGTTGTATGGAACCAATTGATTTTGTTGAGTTTGTAGTTGTGGCGGATCAGAAGGTTTTATGGTTGCTTGATTGTTTGTGGAGCGGGTTGAGGAGCTTGTTGAGGAGGAATGTTTGTTTGAGCCCACAAAGCAAGTTGTTGATTATCCGGAAGTGATGGTGGAACAGTTTGACCACGGAGAATCCTTTCCTTATCAACTTCTTTTGGTGAGGCTTCAGATAGTCGTACAACAATCCGTAGGTAGCATGATGCATATCTTTAGCTTGACGGAGAAAAATGACATACTTCTCCCATTCCGTACCAAGACTACTTAGGAACTTTGTGTTGACAAATTAATTGGCATGATGATATTGTGTTTGTCCAAATCATTAATGATGTCTGAAAAGCGATGATGCTAAGATTCTAATGACTCTCCTGGTTCAATCATGAAGTGTTCATAAGCCAAGTAGATTTTGGATTCCATGTCTTCCTGATTGAGTGTTGTGCCTTGTATAAGAAGATGAATCTGTTCCCACATTGCTTTGGCAGTCTTTTGAGCATCAACACTTCAAAGGATTGGATTGGGTAATCCTAAAAGGATATATTGCATTGCAAGTTCGTCGGCTTCAAAGTGTATAAGTTGATCACCCGTAGTAAGTTGCAACAGTTGCAATGTTGGTGACATCATCTCTTGGTGGAGCAACGAGTAGGATCTCCTGGTGTAACGATAGTAGGCATCTGAAATGGACCTTCCATAATGACCTTCTTTAAAAACTTTCCATGTGGCTTCTTTAGATCACAAAACCTAAAGAACCGAATCACCCATTGATCATAATTACCGGGAGTGAGCATTGGAGGTCTATCAAGTGAGCCCGCTTCATGAATTGATTGTTGGCTACTCAAGGCTTCACACATCTTGCCAAACCATGCTGGTTCCTTCATAGTATTCCTGGATGGATGTTGATTGTAGAAGTTTGTGTAAGGTTGTACTTGAAGACTAGGTGGTGGTTGAATCATTTGAGGTTGTGGAATTGCTGCAAGTAGTGGAGTATGTTGTTGATTAAACTGTTGTTGATAAATTGCTTGTTGTTGATTCCATTGTTGATGTTGGGGACTTAGTTGTTGTTGTTGTTGTTGATTATAAGTGTAAGGAAAATAGTTAGAGTATGGTGGTTGTGACATGTTGAAAACTTGTGTTGTTAAATGGATCATTGTAGTCGAATGAACCTTTGTTGATGAAGTATCCTTAGGCGTAGAAATCACAATAGCCAAGTAGCACTTATGCGTAAAAAACACCAAAGTTACGCGTAACAGCAAGAGTTACGCGTAGGTTTAGCTTACGCGTAAGAGAGGAAAAAACACTAAAGTTATGCGTAAACAGTAAGTTAGGCGTAGAAAACTTAGGCGTAGGATTACCTTATGCGTAAGACTAGGCTTAGGCGTAAGATGAATCTTAAGCGTAGGATATTCTACGCGTAAGCTTAAGCTTATGCGTAAGTTTAGGGTTTTGCCCAAATGATCTTTTACACTATCACAGTGCAAAAGATATCCAAAGTCGACGTATTTTCATGCTTATCCAAGCAAGAAAACACGGAGTAAACCACGAAACTGAAGATCAAACCAAGGATAAAGTTACGCGTAATATTAGGGTTTTGTTACGCGTAGCTTTACTCGTAAAAATGATTTTGCCCAAAGATGTTTCTAAACCAGATTTTTGTGATGAGATAGCTTCAATATCACCAAAATAACACAAAAGTGTGAAACTTGATGAGCCAAAACTCCTAAAATGGTTACGCGTAGTATGAAACCCTCGTACAAAAACAAGCTTAAAAACTATGATCCACGCATAAAGTTTGAAACATTTTGCCAAAAACAGTTATTTTAACACCTTAAAACATTGAAAGTACAAGAATCTTGGATTAAAACGTGTAAAAAACGTGTTTTTAAGCGAACCAAAGTTTCTCGTTAGCTTTACGCGTAGGACCAAAAACCCACTTCAAAAGCAATAACGATTCACCCAACTAGTATGCGATTGATACCACTGTTAGGTTCCCAAATATGCAATACAAGTAACAATAGAAGAGATAAGATGAAGAAGAGATCGGTTGAACAACTCACACAAACACTATGCGTATGAAACTAAAGAAAGGTTAGGCGTAGCACATGTGAAAGAGAATGAATTGAACAACCAACCCTCAAGTGAGGGTTTACATGAGGTATTTATAAGAGGGAAGCTAGGGCAACACTCCTAGTTCCCATCCTTTTCCTTATTGGGCTAGGCTTAGGCTTATGGGCCTTCTACATAAGTGTTAGCCTCGCTAAAGTGAAGTCATTACGGGAATTGCATTAGTTTCTTCTTTTACTCATTCACAAGGACTAGTTTAGTCAATAGTGCTAAGTTAGGCTTGATGAAGTATAAATACCCCTCCTAGTCCCAACTAGGAGGGTAGGAAGTTCACTTTGTAAAATAAGGTGTGTGTGGTTTCTTCTTCTTCTCTCTAGAAACACACACATCTTCCCTTTACATCAATCTAAACAATACCATGTCTTATTCATTCTTTGAGCTTCCCCGACCCCCCGAACCACATAAATCACTAGTTTTATCGATCCTATAACGTTTTTATTGGACCCGTTTAGTTTTTATGCGCTGGACTTACGATATATATTGAAATGGTTATCCGAATTTTTGGTTACATAAATTTTGGATACATTTAAATATATTGATTATGAGTGGTATTTTAGTATGGTAAATTTTCACGGAGGATATACGTTCACGGCTAAAGTTTTCGATGAATTTTAACGTGACCATGGAGATGACTCTTTATTATTTATTTCGGTGTGAAGTGACGTTTGCGGTAGCGTGTACTTATTTCGTCTTCTTTTTTTTTCTTCCCTTCCTTGAAGATGACTTGTCTCGGGCAAATATATATTGAGTGTGATGAAGACTTGCTATCTAGTTACTTTTGTGATTCTTTCTCTCTTAACCCACAAAGTAACTATCACTTCGGTGTCTCCGTGGTTGAGGATACGCCAAGAGGTTTTGTACATTGGGTACACCGTTCTTTTTCACAAGGATAGTACAAGCTTAAGTAACCAGTCTGGGAGATTTTACTTCATTCTCAAGTTCGTCATATTGGGTTATCCTCACATGTGGTTACTACAGACAGCCGTTGAATTTTGATACGGGGGTTGAGATGAGTTAGACAATTTCAAATGGTATTGTTCATCGACATCTTCTCACGGGCTGATTTGATTTATGATAGAATGCTTCTAGATAATGCTTCATGTACAAGTGTATGCTTGCTTTTCCGATAAATCGTAACCTTCAAGGGAGAGAAATGTGTACATTATGGGCTGATTTGATATATGCAAGATAACTGGAATGCATTTGGTGAGATGAAGATGTTGATATCTTATTCCCCGAATGGACAATCTTGAAGAAGGTCGAGTCGCCAGTCTTTTCTACATTTTCCGCTGCGTGTTAGAAGACTAAAGACGGTTCTAATTTAATTATCAAACGACTTCTTCGAATTCGGAAATTCATCGAGAAAGGTTGTCATTTGGGGAGAGCACAAATTAGGGGAGAGCAAAAGGTCGATTTAATCCCTAATTAGATTTGCTCGCATTGTTCTTCTGCAAGTAAAGAGATGGCGGCTGAGAAGATTCATGAAGTTTGATGACTGTGAAGACACTCTTGGAGCTGCTGCGCTTATCTGTTGTATTTAATTTTGCTTGTAGGGAACATTGTAAGCAACTCCCGTATGACATCACTTAGGGAGAGATTGTTAGCCTCGCTAAAGTGAAGTCATTACGGGAATTGCATTAGTTTCTTCTTTTACTCATTCACAAGGACTAGTTTAGTCAATAGTGCTAAGTTAGGCTTGATGAAGTATAAATACCCCTCCTAGTCCCAACTAGGAGGGTAGGAAGTTCACTTTGTAAAATAAGGTGTGTGTGGTTTCTTCTTCTTCTCTCTAGAAACACACACATCTTCCCTTTACATCAATCTAAACAATACCATGTCTTATTCATTCTTCGAGCTTCCCCGACCCCCCGAACCACATAAATCACTAGTTTTATCGATCCTACAATAAGCCTAAGGCTAATTACTAACATAAAGGCCATATTAAGCTAACTATTACATATGAATTACTAACACTTGAATTAAGGTTTAGGAGTGATTCCAACAGTCCCAAAATCCACCATCCTACCCTCCTTCCCTAATTGTTAAAATGACCAATTCAACCCTAATGGTTTAAAGGGTCTTTTTGATACCCGATGCTTGGATAGTTCTCATTACCTAAAACCCTAAACTATTTAAAATACGCAACGACATATCTTACCTTTTGTTCTCGGCTGTGGTCGCGGATTGGCCTCGGCTGTGGTCGCGGCTTGCACTCCAGAATGACAGTAGACACTATATTCCTACAAGTATAAAAGCAAAGCACATATTAAACGAGGGTTATCACTTTTTTTAATCATTTTTGGATATATATAGTTATACAACGAGGGTTAATATTCAACGAGGGTTATCTATTTCTAATTTCAACGAGGGTTATCTATTTCTATTTCTAATTTCTCGAAAAGTTTTTTGACTTTTTTATTTGTAAACTAAATTGAGGACTAAAATAAGACTTTTTGAAAAAAACTTAAAAACTAAACTTTTTAAAATAAGGGGCAGTCAAGGGCAAAAAAAAATGCTACAACAAGCTTGTAAATAAGCTACCAGAAGCAGACACTAATCCTAAAAACTACCCAAGGAATCATGGACAAGCAATAGGAAAAAGAAAATAAGCTAAACCAAGGCTACAAAAAAGTAAACTGCTGCCTATTTAAAGCACTAAATTAAGCTAAATAATGAATAAGCTAGAGTCTAAATTAAGCCAAATATTACCAATTGAAAATATTAATCATTTGCGCAGCCAAATATTACCAAGAAAATTGGTCCTAACAAAAACTCTTTATTCGCAGTTTTTTATGTATGTCAAATTTATATTAAAAGAAAACCATAATAAGAAAAAAAATACATATATGGAGTAATATCATTTCTAATCGGAACTAACATTAATCACGCTAGAAACATAACCCCTCCCCTCAAATCTAGTCAAAGAGTTATAAAATATCAATGCTCAATATATAGTAAGAAGATAAAATGAATGAACCGTTATGTAGTGGTGATGGAGGCGGCGCGATGATGTAGTGGTGGTGCAGGTGGTCCGGTGATGAAGATGAAGGAGGTGGAGATGAGAAGCTGCTGAGTTTGGTGGTTTTTTTTTTCATCTCATTTGTGAAAGCAGATGAGGTTAATAATTGAGGTGATTTTTTACGATACGTTTTCGCAGGGACAAGTCCCCGGGGAAGGTTATGTTTGTCTTTTAGCAAGACTTTTTCCGGGGACATGTCCCCGGGGAAGGTTATGGCGGGATAAAGTAAAAAGGTGGGAGGGAAAATAAAAAAATTGTGAAGAGTTTTCCCGGGGACATGTCCTCGGCGAAAGTTGTTTTAATGAATATATTTATTGAAAAAAATCTTTATTATCATTGTCAATAACTAAAATTAATAACACATCAATTGTGAACTACCATTGTTGTTACCTTGGACGCCATGAATGCCCTCTGTTATACGATTAAATGTTGTACTCAGTAAACCACAAAAAGTTTGGTACACTGTAACTTTTAACCATTTTTTTTGTTTAACTATCTGTTTCAACGGCCGAGTATAGGTGCTATGGTATACGTATCATGTTAAACGACCGAGTATAGGTGCTATGGTATACGTATCATGTTAAACGACCAACTATAGGTGCTACGGTATACGTATCATGTTAAACGACCAACTATAGGTGCTATGGTATATGTATCATGTTTAACGACCGACTATAGGTGTTATGGTATACGTATCATGTTTAACGACCGACTATAGGTGCTATGGTATACGTATCATGTTAAACGACCGAGTATAGGTGCTATGGTATACGTATCATGTTAAACGACCGAGTATAGGTGCTACGGTATACGTATCATGTTAAACGACCAACTATAGGTGCTATGGTATACGTATCATGTTAAACGACCGAGTATAAGTGTTATGGTATACGTATCATGTTAAACGACCGAGTATAGGTGCTATGGTATATGTATCATGTTAAACGACCGAGTATAGGTGCTATGGTATACGTATCATGTTTAACGACCGACTATAGGTGCTATGGTATACGTATCATGTTTAACGACCGAGTATAGGTGCTATGGTATACGTATCATGTTAAACGACCGAGTATAGGTGCTATGGTATACGTATCATGTTAAACGACCAACTATAGGTGCTATGGCCAACTCGTTCTCTATATTTGTGAGTACTTTGTCATGATTACCATGTTCGTGAACAGAAGAGTTTTATTGTTACAACTATTTGACGGTACCTCACAGTAAATAAAAGGCGACTTATGCGCTTATAATTACTCTTACAGTCTTACATCATATCCCATCACACATTAACAATCTCAATTTACGATCCATACTTTTCGTCAATTTATGTTACCAAAACTCAACTCTAACATACCAACTTGCACCACTACACATTACTAAAAAAAGTAAAAAAAAGTAACGAAAAATAGTAAGTTTAAAAAGAAGTAAATTTCTTAGCGTGCTTACAAAAAAATCACATCAATTACTATAAAAAACCCGTCATAACTCATATCTCTCTCGCATACTTATTACACCAAGAAAACACACACTAGCCAGTTGTCACTGATGCTTCATATTCTTCATTCAAAAACAGTTCATTTCATATAATCATCACAAAAAAACACTTCAAAAAATTCAAACTCTTAAACAACATTGTTTGATCATAATGGATTTTTTTAACTTGCTTGTTGGAAAAAGAACTAGACATCAAGGGCAACTCTATGCTCAAGGTAGTAACTTGTTTAAATATTTGATCAACTTTTTATTATATGTTCAGATATGTTACAATATAATAGTGTTTGGTAAAAAGAATATTATCATGTAAATTTCTGACCCAAACGTATCAAGAACTCGAGTAAAGAGATATATTGACGATTGGGTTATTTATGTTATTCCAGGCATCGGGGTTTTAGTTATGTATTAATAGTTGCAATAAAGTGTATTTTTTTAAAATATAATTTTTGTCGGGGACATGTCCCCGGGGAAGGGTTTGGCGGGAATTTTCCCGCGTACAGTTAGCATGCTTTGGACTTTTGGTCAAACTTTGGTGAACGTTAAATACACTTTCAAAGGGGACTCGTCCCCGAGGAGAAAGATGCGTTGAATTTTGACTATCCAGTCTAAATCCAGCTAACTTTTGCCGGGGACATGTCCCCGCGGAAAGTGCGCGCTGAAATTTTCACAACAAGTCAGCGAATTCATGTGCCACGTCAGATTCAATTTTGTCGTTTAGCGACTTTCGCCGGGGACTTTTTGTCCCCGGCGAAAGTCTCCTCGCCCGTCCATCCAATTGTTGTAGTGACATCACATTTGAACCACAAACTCGTAACTATAATTATTTGTTGCTGTGGAATTGGTTGATTTAACGAATTTGAAAGAGATAACTTATGAGCCACAATTTCTCGAAAATTGTCATTGCCTAAAATATATGTAACGGAAGAAAAAAGTTGCTTTAGTTTTGAATACCAACATAAAAAATATACATATAGCAGATTTAGTAAACATGAATATTTTTCTATTGTTGGATAAACTAAGGAAGACATCCTTCTGTATTTTTTTTTTTTTTTTTGTTTACTTTTGAGGGGAAAAAAAAAGGTATTCAAATAAAAATAAGATTAACAATCATAATCCGGTTAAAAATATGGATATCCGTAGTTGATCAAGGATTGTGTGTTGATCATGAAACAAACATGTGATTATCCATTTATCCATCCTTCTCTATATATACCACCCTTTTTTTTTACCTTTTCACAATACTCATTCTGAATCACATCCTCAGTTTTACAATCGTAAGTTTTTGTTTTTGCTTTTTAACTTTTGTTTAGCATTTGAGTGAATGTTTTTCTTTATACCTCTGATTTTTATTATTCTTTCATGCTTCTTATATGTTAAAAGAGCTACATGTTAATGGCATGCAAAACAGTTACTTGTTAGCGATACGAGACGAAAATATTATACACCCATCTAAATATATAGGAGTCGGGTCGTCATTAGTGATATATAAGTGAAAAAACTTGTGATTATTCAAGATTGTTGAGAAATTGATGTCTAATGTATATTAGTCTTTCGTTATATTGTCTATCTTTTTATTTTAAGATGTTATATACTTATCATATACTCATATATTCACTTTATGGAGTGGATAGTTATAGAATACTGTACTAATTTTCTTAGATTTTTTAATAACTCTTGTCAAAAGTTATCTTTTGCAAGTTTTTCAAGTTTTAAGGAGTCTATTTTTAGATAATTTTAGTTGAACGAGGATTGTAAAGAGTAAACAAATTACTTCAATGTACATGCATGCATGAATCTTGTCATATGGTGTCTTCTTTGTATTTTGTGAAGAATTGTTTGGTTTTTATTTTCTTACACCACAGTATTCTGTCGATTTGCTAAGCCAGGATATTTTAACGGCATTTATAACAATATTTGTTCTTTAGTGTAAAGACATGGTAAATCTTATGTGATTTTTGAATTGTTATTAACTTACTTATCTATTGCAGTGCAAATTATTTACATACCTAGCTAAAACATCTGCTATCTCGCATAATGAATTGTTTGTGTAGTTGCTTATGTAGCAATAAGTAATATATATACTTTTGTCCTATAGTTTAATTTAGAACATCAAAACATATTTACCTCAAAAGTTAAATTCTTATATGCTGGTTAATGCTAGCTAATCTTCAATTTTAATTGTCTTTCAGAAACAAGTGCAATTTAAGTTCGATAAGGCAATGGCGATGCTTTTGTTACGTGTTTTCACAATTCTGGTCATGTGTTGTTGTGCTACCATTGCTGAATCTGAGACCATGAAATACAAAGACCCGAAGCAACCATTACGTATACGAATAAATGACTTGATGGGTCGAATGACATTGGAAGAAAAAATTGGTCAAATGGTACAGATTGATAGAAAAGTTGCTACACCTGATGTAATGAAGGACTACTTCATAGGTGAATATAAAATTTTACTAAAACTGCTGTGTTTATATGGAAATTCGTATAGATAAATTTAACAAGTTTTGATTTTTGGCAGGGAGTTTATTGAGCGGCGGTGGGAGTGTTCCTGCCCAAGAAGCATCTCCGGAGGCATGGATTAATATGGTAAACGAGTATCAAAAAGGATCGTTGTCTACTCGTTTAGGGATACCGATGATGTATGGGATTGATGCTGTCCATGGCAATAGTAATGTTTTTGGTGCCACCATCTTCCCACATAATGTTGCCCTTGGAGTAACAAGGTAAATCAAATTTATAGCTTTATTTACGAAGTCTAACATGTTATGATTATGATTATATCCCATAACAAAAATAAGTTTACCACATACTAAAAACAGATTATAGGCTACCTGAAAAAGACAGTCATCATCGTATAATCAAATTCACAATGCCATGCTAAACAGCCCTTTGATGGATTGTTTTCTTATTTGTGTGATATTTGTTTAAAAAAATCTCGATAGGGACCCTGAATTGGTGAAGAAAATCGGAGCTGCCACTGCTCTTGAAGTTAGAGCAACCGGAATTAACTATGCCTTTGCACCTTGCGTTGCGGTAAATAGTTAGAGATATATAAATTTCACAAAAGAAGATTGCAAACAACCATTTTTTATCACCTTTTATTATTTTTATTATTTTTTAGGTATGTAGAGATCCAAGATGGGGCCGTTGCTATGAAAGTTTTAGTGAAGATCCCAATATCGTTCGCGCAATGACTGAGATGATACCTGGAATTCAAGGTGACCTTCCTAGTAATGGTCGAAAAGGCATTCCTTTTGTTGGTGGACCGTAAGTGACTATGATTTTCTCCTAGCATATATTCATAATGGTTTGGATAAACAATAAAGCATTAACTTGTTGTATTAATTCCATTATATATACTTGGTTTGTTTCACAGAGATAAGGTTGCAGCTTGCGCCAAGCACTTCGTTGGTGATGGTGGGACGACAAAAGGCATCAACGAGAACAACACCGTCACAGATTTTCACAGTTTATTAAGTGTTCATATGCGACCTTACTATGATGCGATACGAAAGGGTGTTTCAACCATCATGGTTTCGTATTCTAGCTGGAATGGAGTCAAAATGCATAAAAATAAAGACCTTATAACTGGATTTCTCAAGAACAAACTCAAATTCAGAGTAAAATACTTGTTCTTCTTCTATTATTATTCAGATTCCGCCCATTACGGAGATAGAGTATTTACATGCTTTGTTCAATGATTTTTCAGGGATTTGTGATCTCAGATTTTCAGGGTATTGACAAGATTACTGATCCGGTTCATGCTAATTACACTTACTCCATTGAACAAAGTGTTGGTGCTGGCATAGACATGGTTGGTTTAAATACATTTATGTCGAACTAATCAAAAAAGTTAAACTGTGTTTTGGTTAATTTTTTAAAATTGTTGCAGATCATGGTTGGATACAACTACTTTGAATTCATTGATGGGTTAACATCCCTTGTGAATAACAATGTCATCCCAATTAGGCGAATTAATGATGCAGTGAGGAGAATTTTACGTGTCAAGTTCACCATGGGCTTGTTTGAGAACCCGTTAAGTGATTTAAGCATGGCTAAATATCTTGGAGACCAGGTTAACATCATCATTCTGTTTATTCAATTTTTTTTTTTGTATGAACAATATATGAAACAATGGATGATTTGATGTTGTTCTATTGCTTATAAAAACAGAATCACCGATATTTGGCTAGGGAAGCAGTAAGGAAATCATTAGTATTGTTAAAGAACGGAAAATCTGTAGACGAGTCAACACTTCCTCTACCTAAGAAAACGAGCAGAATCTTGGTAGCGGGTAGTCATGCCAATAACATTGGAAATCAGTGTGGTGGATGGACTATTGAATGGCATGGAAAAAGTGGTAACATAACTAAAGGTATGCATTTCTGTTACCACTTTTTTAAGTGACAAAACTTATTGATTGGTGTGACACCTTGATATAATCATATAATCAATTATAACTATTATTCTTGATGTTAACAGGCACGACCATTTTATCTGCTATAAAAGAGACTGTGGACCCGGCAACTGAAGTTGTGTATGAAGAGAACCCGACTCCTGAATTCATGAAGGCCAACAATTTCTCGTACGCAATTGTGGTCACTGGAGAGTTGCCTTACTCAGAGTCAAGCGGAGACAATGAGAATCTGACGATCCCTGAACCTGGTCCGACAACAATCACAGACGTGTGCTCATCCGTGAAGTGTGTCGTGGTGCTAATAACAGGAAGACCTGTTGTGATTGAACCATATCTACCTGAAATAAATGCTTTGGTGGCTGCGTGGCTTCCTGGGACTGAAGGCAAAGGTGTGACTGATGTTTTGTTTGGTGATTATGGTTTTACCGGGACACTTGCACGTACTTGGTTCAAGACTGTTGATCAGCTTCCGATGAATGTTGGTGACCCACATTACGACCCATTGTTCCCGTTTGGATTCGGGCTCACGATGTGAAGCTATTAGCACTTGTTAGAAATGCGTAATCAAGAATGTTTTTAGGTATTAGGTTATATTAGGTTAATTATCACTGAGATTTGTATGACATTTTTATTTATTATCAAGAATTCGTTTCTTGCTAGTATTTGCATATGCAATGCTGTAACTTTTCTTTATTTGATAATAAATATGGACACAAATAGAGGTTGATATACAAGTATCTCAGTATAGGAGTATCATGATCTTTGAGATGATATAATTAGTAACAATATAAAACCATAATTGATTATCCAACGCTTGTCCTTAAACACAGCCAACAAGCATGTCACTATATTAAAATACCACATTCTCTTCTTCCATTATTGCTTCCATCCATTTAAGTGCTTATATGATCATTTGAAGGTGATGGTCGTTGAGAAATAATCAGCTTCGTTAAAACTGCTTATTAGACGTTAAGAGTCTTAAGACTAATCAAGTAATGTCTTTCTTTTTTACTACACAAATTTTGAATTGAAGCGTGTTGATTGTTTTTCTTAAAAATGTTTACAGATCGTAACTGAAATAAAGGGATGGCGAAACTTTTACAGTGTGTCTTCACTTTTCTGGTGATATGTTGTTGGGCCACCACTGCTGAATCCAATGGCATGAGATACAAAGACCCGAAACAACCAGTAGAGGTTCGAATAGCAGACTTGATTAATCGAATGACTTTAGAAGAAAAGATCGGTCAAATGACACAGATTGATCGTTATGTAGCTACACCTGAAGTAATGCAGAAATTCTTCATAGGTAATTTCTTACACGTATTTGACCTTTTCTTTATTAATACCCAAAATTCATATTGCGATATGGTTTTGTATAGGGAGTGTATTGACCGGTGGAGCGAGCCCTCCTGCAAAAGAGACATCTCCTGAGGCATGGATTAACATGGTAAACGATTTACAAATAGGATCGATGTCTACTCCTTTAGAGATACCGATGATGTATGGGATTGATGCTGTCCATGGCAATAGTAAAGTTCTGAATGCTACAATTTTCCCACATAATATTGGTCTTGGAGTAACAAGGCAAGTCAAATGTAGGTTTATATTTTTTGTAACATTAAGTACTTTCATTCATACTTGTTTTCCTAATTTGTGTGATATTTTATTTTCAAATCATGATTAGGGACACCAAATTAATCAAGAAAATTGGAGCTGCGACTGCTCTTGAAGTTCGAGCAACCGGGATTAACTATGCCTTTGCACCTTGTGTTGCGGTAAATGATAAAAGATATTACAGATAATTATCATTAAAAAGCGATGTCTAAGCACTTTTTATTGCTATCTATTGATAGGTATGTAGAGATCCAAGATGGGGTCGTTGCTTTGAAAGTTTTAGTGAAGATCCTAATATTGTTCGAGCAATGACCGATATTATACCTGGACTTCAAGGAGATATTAATAGTAATGGTCGAATAGGTGTTTCTTTTGTTGGTGGAATGTAAGTCTTCAACTCTTTTTTTGGGCTTATATATATTATCCGATCATTAGTTTACATCTAGCTAGCCGATCATGTTGTCGGCTAGCGTCAGGACATGATTACTGCATTTAAGTTACTACTTGCATATACTTGTATAAGCTGTAAACCAATTTGCATTAACTCTTTGGGTGTGCATAGAGAAAAGGTTGCGAGTTGCGCCAAACACTATGTTGGTGATGGTGGAACGACAAGAGGCATCAATGAGAACAATACCAAGATAGACATTCATACTTTAATGAGAACTCATATGCCACCTTATATTGATTCAATACAGAAGGGTGTTGCAAGTATCATGATTTCTTATTCTAGCTTGAATGGAGTCAAAATGCATAGACATCGGCATCTTATAACTGAATTTCTTAAAAAAACTCTTAAATTCAAAGTAAGAACTCGCCTTATCTTTAAAAGATTTTGGTTTTGTTAACTTAAAGATCTGAGTTTCTATTTTATTTTTTCTATGTTTTTCAGGGATTTGTGATATCAGATTTTATGGGTGTTGACAAGATGACTAATCCCCTTCATGCTAATTACACTTGGTCCATTCAACACAGCGTTATGGCTGGCATCGACATGGTTGGTCCAGAAATAGTTTTCTTCTCAAACACATGTTTGTATATACTAAACACCACCCACATGGCCCGTTGGTCTGATGTCATGAGAAGAGGTCTCACGTTCAAACCTCGCTAGATACACATCTTGGGGGTAAATGGGGAAAGGGTTGTAAATGGTCACAGGAATACCTGGTAGGCCACGTACATGAGAGTAAAAGACTCGCCCTCCTTGGGTAACCTAAATAGGGAAAACCTCATCCGTTTGCATGTTTATATATTCTAAACATTTTTTTCTTAATTGTGTCACAACTATTGCAGATAATGGTTGGCTTTGACTACCCAGGTTTTATCAGCCGGTTAAAATACCTTGTGAAGAACAATTACATCCCAATTAGTCGAATTAATGATGCAGTGCGGAGGATTTTGCGTGTGAAGTTCATAATGGGTCTTTTTGAGAACCCGTTCACAGCTCTCAGCATGGGGAAGTACCTTGGAAACCAAGTTACGATCATCTTCATTTCAAAATCCATATACATTTTCTTGGTTTGATTAATATATGAAATGATTCTTTAGTGATTTATTTATGTTGTATTAAGCAGGATCATAGAGATTTGGCTAGAGAGGCAGTAAGGAAATCTTTAGTCTTGCTACAGAACGGTAAACGTGTTGACCAACCTATGCTTCCCCTACCTAAAAATTCGACCAAGATTTTGATAGCCGGTACCCATGCCAATGACATTGGTAACCAGTGTGGTGGATGGACAATTGAATGGCATGGAAAAACTGGTAATATTACACACGGTATGCATTTAATGTTTCGAGCACCTTTTATGTTCCATGTATCAGATTAGTACAAATTTTTATAACTCATAGGAGAATAACTATCTTTCTTGATTTCTATCAGGAAGAACCATTTTATCTGCAGTGAAGAAAGTAGTTGACCCGACAACTGCAGTTGTGTATGTAGAAAATCCAACTCCTGATTTCATCAAGTCCAACAATTTCTCCTACGCCATTGTCGTAACTGGCGAGTTTCCATACTCAGAGTCAGCTGGGGACAGTCAGGATCTAATGATACCTGAACCTGGTCCAACCACTATCATGAACGTATGTGGGTCCGTGAAGTGTGTTGTGGTACTGATGTCAGGTAGACCTGTTGTGATTGAGCCTTATGTCTCTAGCATTGATGCTTTGGTGGCTGCTTGGCTTCCTGGGACTGAAGGCCAAGGTGTGACTGATGTTTTATTTGGTGATTATGGATTTACTGGAAAATTGGCGCATACTTGGTTCAAGAGTGTTGATCAACTTCCTATGAACATTGGTGACCTGCATTATGACCCGTTGTACCCCTTTGGATTTGGGCTCACAACCGAGCCTTCCATGAGCTATTAGAAATGAGAAATTAAGAAAAAATTCCGGGATTTTAGTCTAGATAGTGTAGTTTTATTATGGTTTTGTAATTTTGAACGGCAGCTACAACCCCCTCTTCGATGTTGTGATTCATCTTACCATGTGGTTCTTTTGGCATCATAAGATCGAGACTGCTTTCGCTTCGACAAGGCAAAAAAAGACCTTATCCTCAATGATTTAAGCATTTTTCCTTTACTTGGATCTCTTCTAGACATAGGGAAAATTTGTAGTTATGACGAGTGGTTTAGCATTACTAGAACCGCCCTCTCAACCCCTTGTAATTTCTCCTCTAACTTCTTGCTAGTTTTATAAACTCTTCCTGTTCACAAAAAGCCTCAATGCATACACATTTAGTTCAACAAAATTAATAACTCCTAGCCATTACAATATGCTAGCTACTCCAGACACATATACTGTACATTTGTACATATACATTTTGATAAAATTGTCCATATTATCTAGGGCTAATAACCTTTTAAAGTACTATACTTGTCAAAAATGACAGTTCTGCGTAGCGAACTACGGAGTAAAAAATAACTCTTTTAGACATTAAAGTTGACATTTTTGTCTTTCTTTAAGTATTATGACCATTTTACCATTTGAAAAATATTTCAAAAAAAAAAGAAATTCGAAAAAAAAATTCAGAAATTTCAAAAAAAAAGTATTTTGAAAAAAAAAATCAAAAAAAATATTTTGGAAAAAATATTTGAAAAAAAAGGCATTTCGAAAAAAATTTAGAAAGGGTAAAATGGTCATAATATGGTCATAATACTTAAAACAAGACAAAAATGTCAACTTTAATGTCTAAAATAGTTATTTTTTTAGTTCGCTACGCAGAACTACTATTCTTGACAAGTATAGTGCTTTAAAAGGTTATTAACCCTATTATCTATATGCTATATTCACATGCATAAGTTGTCTAATCGTATACAAGCTAGACCTGAGTGGATTAATGTATACAAAAATACACATTCTACTACGTACTGGCCTAAGTCAAATATTTGAGAAGCTTACTTTCTATTTAATGACTTCTTTTTCAAGTTTTTTTTAAGAGGATGAGTGGATGCTAGTTTTATTAAGAGATAATACTTTTAAAAAACATCATATTTGTTAAAAAAATACTTTTTTGAGCATCGAACACTTTTTATTTATTTATACGGGTACTGAACTTTTAATTTCGGATTTTTAGAAATACTAAACTTTCAATTTCAAACTTTTGAGGTACTTTTATGACATATTTGCTGCTGAATTTTTAATAATTTGAAGGACAAAAATATCACAAAGTATCTCAAAAAGTCCGAAATTGAAAGTCTAGTAACCATATAAGCAAAAAAATTTGTTCAATACCTAGAAAAGTATTTTTGGACAAGTATGATTTTTTAAAAGTTATTATCCCTTTTATTAATCGTGTAATCAGTATGTTCTTTGTGTGGAAAACAAGTATGCGCTCGTACTATATAATAATTAGACCTAATTCCGAAATAGAACAAAAAAGTTGTATTTTCATTATATGAACTGCTCGACCTAAAATTCTAATTTTAGTTTTGAGCGGCTGTGCGATGACTCTATAACAATATTGACAAATGTCCCTGTGGTACGTTGATGTTTTTTGTGTGACTTGGATATTTTATGTGCGACCTGATAATGTTTTGTGCGACTGATGTGATATTTGATAGTGAAGCTTTGTCTTTTTTGAAAAAGACACAATGTTATTAAAGTGTTTAATTGTTTTTTAGTTTTTCGAGTAAATTTTCTCTTTTTCAAAAAAAAAACCAAAGCTAACATCAGTCGGAATGTCGCATAAAGAACATCTACTTATTTTAAATAGACACTTGTCAAAATTGTAATAGAGTTAGTTGCACAATCGTACGTTTGTACAAGTCTAAATTCGAAATAAATGAAATTGCAATCAATTAGGCAGAAATTGCTTTTTCTTTTCTTCCCTATTTGTAAATGGCCCTAATAATTAATAAGAAAAATAGTCATTACAATGTGGGAATAAACTAAGGAGCAATGATCATGATTCACGATAAACTTAGTGCATACATTATCAAATTTAGGTCCACATAAAAAAAAATGCTAAAGTAATGCACAAAATGATTGATACCGTTACAATTCAATTGTCCATTTGTATCGTTTTTAAGGGGCAAACAAATATTTAAATTAAATATTCGTTGGTTAAATATTTTAATCAACAAAATTGTCATACCAACTCCGGGAAGAAAAAAAAAGGAAAAAATTATAATGTACTCAACTTCAAATACATGTGTGGCTAGTTACGAAAGACTTATTTTTTGTGCATCAATATGACATGAAAACAAATTGGAAGAGGTTCACAATGTGTGACCTTTTATTGTTATTTTGGCTTGTTCGAAGAGTACGAAGATAGTAAGCAAGAAAATTTGCAAGATTTTTGGCTAATTTGTTAGGGGATCCACTATGGCGAACCTATTAAAAGGTTTATAAAATTGTCACATCTTATTATGTCATTAATTAATAAAACTTTTCATATAATGAACATATTCCTACTATGGAATAAAGCTTTTGAGGTTCGTAAATTGTTACAACATTAATTCATAATACATTTTTGGACCTCTTCATGCCACCTAGGCATTAGAGTAAATGGTTTCTTACTATGGTACAAAAATTCTTTGACCTCTTCATAAGTTTTTAGACCTATTCTTAAACATCCATAGTGGATGCTCTTATTAAGTGTCTTTTTTTATGGCATGTATCTCATAATCAGTACGGTTATCATTTTGTTATTGGGGCATTTCCGTGCTCCATCGAGGTTCTTAGTTCTGTTTCTGCTGGCATTACTACCATCTTGCCTTCTCTTGCTCACGACCCAGCCAACGGATTAAGGACTCGATCTATCGGCTCCAACTCCAGACAACTATATGATATTTGGTAAGATAAACTGACATTTGTATGAATAATGAAGTAAACTAACTTGGATACTTTTAGCAAAATAGGTGGGATAAAATTCAAAATAAGACACTAAATTGTCATGTTATGTTATCCCCCAATTTACGTTGTTGCATACCGATGTTGTGGTAGTGTGTGGGCTACTTTACGTGTGCGTCGGTGATCGATGTACGATTTTATGTATTAAGTCGATAATTAGTTTTTTTTTTAAATAATGACATGTTTTTTTAAGGAAAAACGTTGTCAGCATATCTATACTACTTATAATGCATTTAAGCACTTGCATCCTATTTAATTTTTAAAATTTCTTAAAATAAATTTTAAGCAAATACAAATCATCAAACATAATTGACAAGTATGTAAAGCACATATCAAACTACAATGAATGCATAACTTAAAACACCACTTCACAAATAATTACAATTCTCTAAACACAATGTACACATTCATGTAGCAACTTAAAATGCATTGAGAAATTTTTTTCTTTCTACTCTATTGAACAAGACATGCCATACGGAAAGACATGATACTTTTTTTTTGAACATCACGGAAAGACATAATACTAACGTACATAAAATTAGCACACAATAAAAACATTTTTTTATTGTGGATTTAAGAGTCACACGTACATAACCAATGGTTCACTTTCCAGCCAGAAAATAGAAAAGAAATGTGGATCTAGATTACGATCTCAAGGTAGAGAGTGAAGAGGGGACGGCTTACCATAGGAGGAAGTCGTTGACGGGATAAATACTTGAGACAAGAAATAGTTGGTTTTATAACAAAGAAGAGGGAGAACGTTGGGGGGTGGGGTTAGGTGGTCAGGGGTTGTTACGATGATAAAATGGATCGCACTGTGTGTAATTAGTAGTGGCGCGTTGGTAGTGCCTCGGAGGAGTTAGGTTTGATGAAGAAGAAATGAAATGGTATATAAGAATAATAGCGATGATAAAATGTGTATGTGAATGTGCTAGATGGCTTGAAAAGTAAAAGATATTCTCTTTTGATAATCATTTATTGTTTTTGAATTTGAGTACCAATGGAGCATTAATTTTGAAAGATTAGTTTCTCGTACTTATTGGTGAACTAAATCATATCTGTATTTGAGTTTCTTTTTTATTAAACCAAAAGCAAATTACTAGCTCTATATACAGATATATATATTGATTTAAGTTTTAACTATTTTTGCACTTATATGTGTAACACCCTCAAATCTCGGTACAGCGAAAGACTTAATCAAGTTTTCGGGGCGTTACTTTTTGGATTGATGTCGCACACAAGTATAGCAAAAAGATAGTCATTTAACATTCAAACCAATCACAAATTTAAGTATTCAAAACATTTAATCCAAAAGTATAATTATTAGGCCCAAAACATGATTTAATCAAATAGGTTTGGTTGGTCCCCATAGTTTATCGAGTCGAAATGATCCTTGAACCCGCCTGCTATGCAACATTGAATAAGCTGAGCAAGCATCCCTGAGATAGCATAGATCAAGTATTAAGGGGAACCCATAAGCTAAAACTTAAATCCCAAACATCAAGACCTCTCAAATGCCCAACGCCGCACATGAGAACAAAATCATGCTAAAGGCAAAAGGTCAACTTATTTGGTGAGTTAATAGGTTTAAGTTCAACAAAATCATAGTGGACCATAGTAGTTGATTTGCAAGTAAAAAAAAATTATCAAGACCTAAGTTTCAACCAATCTCATATAGATAAATACTTCCAGTGGGTAAAGAGTTTTTTCCTACTCCTTAGTGAGCATAAATCACTCAACAATTTAAAAACTTATAACTTTGATCACCAACCAAAAACACATGTCCCGCATCCAGTTGGCATGGTATTAAAAGGAAACTAAATTTAAAACTAAACAACTCGCTACAAGCCCAACGACTCTAGTCCGCCTTTGTCGTGGCAAAATCTAGAACAATTGCCAACCCGGACAGGACGATGTAGAAGTTTGTTTTTTAAGCTAGACATGTAATTTCTCAAAGTCAAATAAACCAAGGGACCAAATCTGTATTTTTGAAATTATCCAAGGATTAAACTAGTAATTAGGATTGCTACCCTAGTCTAAGGCAACAACTACGCACATCTATCATTGAGTGTTTTTATGTTTTAAACAGCACATCATCAAGCATATAAGCAAATCCAAATAGTTTTCATGGTCCGAAAACGGTAGCATGATTCTCACCCCAAAATAGTTCAAAACGTAGTTAAAACGTAGATAAAAGTGGGGCTATGAAACTCACCTCAAGCAATCAACGCACAAATAAACACTAGCAGAAGATAATGGTATCACGGCACAGCAACTATCGACTCGGCACAACCTATTAATGTAGACCAAACTTAACATATACATTCCTCAAAATCAACGTTATCTACCCCAATATATTCCATTTCGTTATTTTCAAAAATGTCTCGTTTCACCATTTAATCCTAGTGTTTGGTATTCCTCATGTGGGTGTATCGACTCAATATGATGCCATGAACGCACTCAAACAACCAATGTGTTATGCTCCGCAACACAATATGCAACTCCATTCAACACAATATGTGACTCAATTCATTACAATATGTGACTCAATGCGACACAATGAGACGTCTAAGCGATAAGCTCCATAGTCCAATAAGTTTCGGAATAAACAGTAGACCTTATCGAATTCGTCAACTCGATAAACTCAATTATTCATTCGTATCACTTATTATTCAATAAACCAGTCGCATCTTAACGAGTCATAAGGATAAATCACCCATTAATAAGGTTATCCAACGTACCTAGCGGGTTCTTATTAGATTCGTCAACCTAATAAGTCCGCTACCCACGTGGATCAACACTATTAATGTTAGGTTATCCGTAACCCATGCACACAACGTAAGCAATTAAATACTTAAACTAGTATTAAATGTCCAAAATTGACATTTATTGATAATTGTGTATTCGAAACATTAATTACTTATTTATAACAAAACATTTCCAATTTAGTCGTTAGTTTCCGTTTAAAAATAGTAAATAACAAGATAAGACTTGTTATCGACATTTTTGGTATAAAAGCCCATTTATTATTTCTATTTCGTAGTTTATTAGCATTTTCATGTTCATATATATATTTCGTCAAATTCCAATATTAATCTCATATCGTTATTCGTTTCGAGTCCACAAGCACGAGTCATAACTTCTCGGCTTTTAATCAATCAATAGTCCAAATTATACTAAAGTCCATGTTACGGCTTTGTCGGAGTCAACTATTGACTAAAAATTCAAAGTAACACCGACGTAGCTCAAAGTTGACAATTATATATATCAAGTCCAAATTAAAAGTCATAATAGCACAATTCAATCACAAAACAACTCAAACAATCTCGCCAACCATTCAATCAACCAAATGTACTCGAAACCAATGTTATGACCCTAATGGTCATGACACGGTCGCGGTTAAGACCACGTGAACCAAACAAGCTCTAGAAGCTTTTCGGCTCCACGCGTCTCATCCAAACATCAATAATACCAATCAACAAGCTACCAAATCGACCCGACTAGGACCCATGACCCAAGTGGGTCATGTACACCAACCCATGGGTCACGTACGTGACCATGGTGGTTCGTACGCCATCCCAAACCAATCCAAACACATCCAAATCACTTCCACAACATCCCAATCCAATCATTCAAGCTCTAAACACTAACCAAACACAAAACCCATCATCTATCTAAACAAAAAATATGCAACTAAACCCTAAATGCACAAACCCATCAAATTAATACACCACACACTTACCAAACACTAATTACTTGTTCATTTAGTCACTAATTAGCTTTAATTTCATGTATAAACCAAAAGCCCCAAAAATTATAATTAGGTCGAAAACCTAATTTTAAATTCGTGGGTTTTTATTGCCCAATCAAGCTCAAAACATGTTCCATTTACCTTATCTAATCACCAATTGCAAAAGCCCTTTGAAACCCTAAAAGTATGAATCTTGATTCAAATATTTGAAGGTGTTATGGAGGTCCAAATGGGGCGTGTTATATATGGTTGGAAAAAGGAGAAAGATAGCTTCAAGATGGTGGTGGAGGTGGGGGGTGACGCGCCGGTGGTCGGTGGTGGTGGCCGGAACAGTGGTGGCGGCCATAAGGTGGTGGTGGTTTTAGGGGTTTTAGAGAGAGGTTAGAGAGAGAAAGTACTAGTATATGTGTTTTAGAGAGAGAAACAAATGAGGTGAAATGAGGATATTGACGGGTATTTATACTAGGCCACTAGGGACCTCAAAATAATTATTTTGGGAGGAGGGGGCGCCGGCTTCAAGAGAAAAGGGGAGGGGTCGGGTTGTAATTTTTCGTAACTATCCCGTTTACTCATCCCCGAGCTCACATATTGTCCCCCGAGTGTCCCACAACATTTATTCAACTTTCCAACATCGTTATTTACGTTTTTCCACGAGTTTTGACTATTTATTTGTCAATTTTCGAGTTACGGTCTAAAAGTTACAGTAACTCTCGTTTTAGGCTTTTCTAGTGCCGAATCGAATAGTGCCTACCAAATAGAGTTAAAACGCATACGATAACTCATTTAATAATGAAATAAATCATAAAAACCAATAGACGATATAAAATCAAGTCATGGTTTATAAAAATAGTGTTAAAGGCAAAGCTCGGTTCAGTTTAACGTAATGCGGTTACCTAAAATAAACTCCCTAAATTTGCCAGTTGTCACAGCCTCCCAGCCTCAGAAGAAACCCGTCCCGGGTTTCACTCCGAGTTGCTTGATGTCATGAAAAATTTAGGATACTTCCTACGGAAAACGTCCTCACGTTCCCAAGTGAACTCCGGTCCATGCCGGGAGTTCCAACGAACCTTTATAATCGGAATACGGCTATTCTTCAGCCTTTTAATCTCACGGTCCATAATCTCAATCGGTTCCTCAACAAAATTCAATTTCTCATCTATACGAATATCTCTTAAAGGCACCACTATGTTTTCCTCCAAAAGACATTTCTTAAGATTACTAACATGAAAGACATTGTGTACACTACTCAGTTCCGATGGTAGCTCCAGGCGGTATGCTACCGGTCCGACTCTTTCCAGGATTGGAAAAGGACCAATATATCGGGGATTGAGTTTTCCACGCTTCCCAAAACGAACCACTCCTTTCCAAGGAGAAACTTTCAACATAACACGATCTCCAACCTGAAATTCTAAAGGTTTACGTCTCTTATCGGCATAACTCTTTTGTCTATCACGAGCGGTTTGCAACCGATTACGAATCTATACTATCTTCTCAGTGGTTTCTAGGACAAGTTCGGGACCTGTAAGTTGACTCTCGCCAACTTCAGCCCAACAAACAGGAGAACGACATTTTCGGCCATACAGTGCCTCAAATGGAGCGGCCTTAATGCTAGAGTGATAACTATTGTTGTAAGAGAATTTGGCCAAAGGGAGGTGTCTCTCCCAACCTTTGCCGAAATCAATAACGCAGGCTCTAAGCATGTCCTCTAAAGTCTGAATGGTTCTCTCGCTTTGACCATCGATCTGTGGATGGTAAGCAGTACTCATGTCCAAATTCGTTCCTAATGCTGTCTGTAACGACTTCCAAAAGTGGGATGTAAAACGACTATCCCTATCGGAAATGATAGATATCGGTACTCCATGACGCGATACCATCTCCTTAAGATACAACCGAGCAAGCTTATCAAGACTATTAGTTTCACTAATAGCTAAGAAGTGAGCAGACTTAGTTAAACGATCAACGATTACCCAGATAGCGTCATTGCCGCTAACTGTTCTCGGTAATTTAGTGATAAAGTCCATGGTTATTCGCTCCCATTTCCATTCCGGGAGTTCGGGTTGAACTAAAAGTCCTGATGGTTTCTGATGTTCGGCCTTAACTTTAGAACAAGTCAGGCACCAACTAACATACTGAGCTATATCGGATTTCATATTGGCCACCAATAAAGTTTCTTAAGATCCTGATACATCTTATCAGCTCCGGGATGAATAGAGTATTTTGATTTATGCGACTCGTGCATAATCAACTCACGGATTCTACCATGAAATGGTATCCAGCTTCTGTCTCTGAAGCATAAAGTTCGGTCGGAACGCTTCAAGAAGCCGTTTTCACTTTCTACCATTCCATGAAGATTCTCATAAGGACGGTTCTCTTCCGTCAATGCCTCTGCTTGGGCGGCTAAATTTAAGACGGTAAGGGCGAAACAATGGTCATTCCTAAGGATCGAACGAGTAGGGGTGGAATGTCCTCCTTACGACTAAGTGCATCAGCCACAACGTTAGCCTTACCAGGATGATAACGAATCTCACAGTCATAATCACTAAGCAATTCCAACCAACGACGTTGTCTCATGTTCAGTTCCTTCTGATCTAGGATGTGCTTCAGACTCTTATGGTCGGTAAATACTACACACTTGGTTCCATACAGGTAATGTCTCCAGATCCTAAGAGCAAACACTACAGCACCTAACTCAAGGTCATGGGTGGTGTAGTTTTTCTCATGCTTCTTAAGTTGTCGGGATGCATAAGCAATCACCTTCTCACGTTGCATCAAAACAGCACCTAAGCCTTTATGCGAAGCGTCGCAGTACACGACAAAGTCTTCGCTTCCTTCAGGCAAAGCTAGGATGGGCGCACTACACAACTTCTCCTTCAGAAGTTGGAATGCTTCTTCTTCCTTTTCTCCCCATTCATACTTAACATCCTTCTGTGTTAGTTTGGTCAGCGACTTAGCTATCTTAGAAAATCCCTCAATGAATCTCCTATAATAGCCTGCTAACCCTAGAAACTGTCGGATTTCTAATGGGTTCTTAGGAGCTGCCCATTCCTTAATGGCCTTAATCTTAGCTGGGTCAACATGAACACCTCGACTATCTATCACGTGACCTAAGAATTGCACGAACGGAATCCAAAATTCACACTTAGAGAATTTGGCATACAGCTTCTCCTCTCTCAACAATCTTAAAATGAGCCTCAAATGCTCTTCGTGCTCCTCACTACTCTTAGAGTATATCAAGATGTCGTCTATGAATACTGTCACAAACTTATCCAGGTATGGCTTACACACTCGGTTCATGAGATCCATGAAAACCGCTGGCGCGTGGTCAAACCAAACGACATCACTTGGAATTCATAGTGTCCATAACGAGTTCTAAACGCAGTCTTAGGGATATCCTCCTCTAGAACTCTAAGCTGGTGATAACCATATCATAAATCGATCTTAGAAAAGACACTAGCTCCTTGGAGTTGGTCGAATAGATCATCTATTCTAGGCAACGGATATCGGTTCTTCACTGTCAACTTATTCAACTCCCTATAATCTATACACATCCGAAACGATCCATCCTTCTTCTTCACAAACAACACTGGTGCTCCCCACGGTGACGAACTTGGTCAAATGAATCCCTTCTCTGACAATTCTGCCAACTGTTTAGACAGTTCCTCCAATTATCTTGGAGCAAGTCGATAACGTGCCCGGGCTACGGGTGCCGCACCGGGTATCAACTCTAATTGGAATTCCACTTGTCGGACAGGTGGAATCCCTGACAGATCGTCGGGAAACACATCTGGAAATTCTCTAACAACTGGTACATCGTTAAGGTGTCTTTCACTCTTCTCCTCACTTTTCTTTTCAGAAATTCGAGCCAAGAAAAGAAAACCTCCTCTATCGATGTACTTCTGGGCCTTAATACAAGAGATGATGCTCAACCGGGAAGGGCTTCCACAGTCGCTCTGATCTCCTTGTATGCTCAGAACTTTTCCGCCATACGGTAAACGCACAATCTTCTCATCACAAATGATGTGTGCACCGTTCTTCGACAACCAATCCATTCCGATAATAATGTCAAAACTTCCTAAGGTAACCGGCAATAGGTCTATACTAAACGGGGCGTCTAGGAAACTTAAGGTACAACCTCGGACTACGGTGTCTATCTTCTCTCTATTACCATTCGCTAATTCCACGTCGTAACTAAACCCTAGAGGTGTTTGGGAGATTCCTAGTAATGGCATAAAATTGGTGGATACGAAACTCATATCCGCACCGGTATCAAACAGTATGGAAGCATAGCGATTATAGAGAAGGAACGTACCCGTAACTACGTTAGGGTCCTCACCAGCTTCCTTCCCAATAGCGTAAACACGCGCTACTCCCATGTCTCTCTGCTGATTCCTAGCACCATTGTTTCCCTGGTTTTCCACAACCTCACACTTCACAGGGTTTAAGCCATTACCTCTTACACCTCGATTAGCAAATCCTCCTACATTACCAGGATTTCCTCTCATCTACGGCTCTCGGCACTCATTCTTAAAGTGTCCCTTCTTTCCACATCCAAAACAGGTGACAGTAGCCTTCCAGTCCGCTCCTTGTGCAGTTTGAGCTGCAGCAAGTGGGTGAGACCTACACTCTTGGCTATATGTCCTGTGGAAAACTAGAAGGGGGTTGAATAGTTTTACCAATTTAAAACTTCCTTTTAAATATTTAGATCGACTTATGTCAATCTATTTGGTTGTTTATGTTGGACGTTGATAGATAGATATATAAACGTGTAATGAAAGATAAAGAGTAAGAAGCACATCACCACGACACAAGTTATTTATAGTGGTTCGGCTACAAGGACACCTTCCTTGCCCTACTCCACTCCCCGAGTCACCTACTCGAGAGTTCGTAAGCACTACACCAACTCCTTATGGCGGAGAAGCCTTCACAACGTCGCTTAACCTTTTTCCGGTACAAAGCTAAATACCGAGTTCCTTCACACCAAGGTGAACCACACCTAACACAACGTCGCCTACCCTTTATACGGTGCTAGGCTAACCACCGAGTTCTTTCACACCAAGGAGAACTAATCCTATCACAACGTTGCCTACCCTTTATTAGGTACTAGGCTAAGCACCTAGTTCCATTATTATGGAGGAACTACTACCCTTCACAACACAACACCTAATATCAAGGAGATCCACTCCTTGTTACAACATCATCAAGGATATCACCATCCTTGGAATAAACAAATAGTTATATGTATAACGATGCACCTCATCGATTATACGACCTAGGCATTCTTCCCAAATGTGTGTTGATTTGATTCTTCGGCATCCTTCACTAATGCCTTTGACACAACGCTTGGCACCCTTCACTAATGCCTTCGTCTTGACACCTTTAGCATTCTTCACTAATGCTTTGACACGGATGATGAGCACCTTTCACTAATGCTTTCATCTTGACACTTTCGACATTCTTCACTAATGCCTTCAACTCAACATCTATGGAGAAAGGAAGAACTATCAACAAGAGAACCTTAGTTGTCTTGATGATGACGAAGCATGGCAACCCATGGACTTGAGCTTGCACGTCTTCAAGAAGTGGTGATCTCGCCTTTAAGAGGAACCTAGAAGATCAAACAAAAACAAAAGACAAACTACATAGATCACTTGGATCTGAGGTTAGAGGGTTATAATACTTGGGGAAGTATATGTGTAAAGTGGTGAGTAGAAAGGAAGAAATGGCTCTCTATTTATAGAGAAAATTCACTACTGTTCCCCGGATCCCACGGATCCCTACCACAAGGGATCCGGCTAGCACAAAGCCAGGGATCCGTGGAACGCTCCTCTTTGCCCATGGGTATTCTTGGTTATGGGTCATGGGTCATGGGTCATGGGTTATGGGTTGATCCATAGTTTTCTTTCTAGATACAATGAAATTGGTTAAGTGGTATATATAAAACCATGGGTTATGGGTCAATACCATTTGCTAGTTTTTACCCATTTAGTATATACTTGTTTTTACCCATTTTAGTATATACTTGTTTTTACCCATTTTGGTATACTTAGTTTAAGTATATGCTAACCCAATATGTAAACACTAGTTGTTGTACATATGTATCTAAATCATAAAATCACTTATACTTGTTTTAGTGTTTTATGTGAAAACGTAAGTGTGTTAGGAAACTATTAACTCAAACTATTTACTTATTCTATTTGTTTCGTTAAAATGATTTTACGTTTGTTATCGACAAAACATTAGAAGATCGTAAAATATAAATAAACGTTTTTACGGCTTATTTGTATTAACAATCTCCCCCTTTTTGTTGATGACAAAACATAAAATTATTTTAAGGAAAAACAAAAATTCGTAAAAGTTTGAATTTATAGTTTTTACTTTCTTCTCCCCCTTTTTGTCGAAACAAAAAGTGTTAAAAGAAACTAACTCAATTTTTATAAGAAAAGGTATGTAAAAATGTAAAGAGAGCAAGTGACGGGAATGGTACTCGTCTTAACTCCCCCTTGACGAGTCCATCCCTTTGAAGGGGCGTCAAGGACATGACGTAAAATAAACTAATTGTGTTTGCAATTATGTTTTCAAATGGTTCGTCTAAGTGGACGAAAACGTGCTCCCCCTTGAAGATTGCAAAGTTGCAATGGGGTGTCATGAAGTATAGTCCAAAATCGGATTAAGTTGCAAATGTTTTTGCAATTTCGTTTGACACAAAGCTCCCCCTAGCTTTATGGTGTCAAAGTCTTCATGTGTTATTTTAAAAATCTACAAAGTAAAGGTTAGAAAACAAGAGTATAGTGCATAATTTCCTGCAAATAAAACTCAAGTTAGTAGAAATTTGTGCTTCTGATCCACGGATCCCGCGGTTCCCTTTTTGGAGGGATCCGTCTAGGCATTTTGTAGGGATCCGGCTATCTGGTGATAGTTTCTTTAGCAATGAGAGTGTTTCAATCAATGCTAACGAATATGTGAGGTAGTATATGATATATCAAGCACAACACATAAAGCACATAACACCTATGGCATAGAGATATTCATTCAATAAAAAAAACAAGAGATGATCAACCAAATCTCTAAAACTAAGAGAATGAACTAGCCATACAAGCGCTACTAATGCTAATGAGTTATCCAAACTCTAGATTCAACTAAAAGCTTAATGATGATCAAGGACGAGATAAGTTTTCCTAATCATTCTAAGTTTGAGCTTGTGACTATGATGCTCATTGTAGTTTAGGCTTGTTGACCTCTTCGAAACGTTCGAGGAGGTGATAAAACATGAAACGTTGCTCTTCACGTAGTTCATGTATCAATCTTTCAACATGTTTACAATGATAGCAATCCTTGTCATGGTTTTGAATTTCTTGAAGTGGAAGTTCAAGTGAAGTGGGTTGAGGATCTTCAAATGAAGGAGGAATTGGTGGAGGCTCATTAAGTGATGGCTCTACAATGTTTGAGGGTGGAGGTAAAGAAGCATCAACTTCCATGTGGTCAGGTGGTTGACTTTGATGTCTTCTCATAATCCAAAATGGACTATTGGGGGGAATGAGAGAGTTTGACATTGGATCAAGTGTTGATTCAATATTTTGATTTTGTTGCCCAACCTTTTCAAGTGAGTTTGTTGGTAGTGGTGGAAGATGAGATGGCCAAGGAGGTAAGTCTTCTACATTGTGAGAATGTGGAGATGATTGTGAGGTGGCTCTAGGCACCAATGATGTTGGTTGAGTTGTGGAGGTAATGTTTGGTTTGGTAGAATTTGGTGATGAAATCCTAGTGGGAACTATTTTCTTGGGGATTAGTTTGATTGGTTTCCTTGGTGTAGGAGAGATCCTAGCATTAGTGGACTTAACCGGAGATGATTCGGTTGAGGAAACTTCGTGTATGATCCTAGCAAGTTTCTTGGGTAGTTCTTGAGTAGACGAGTTAGCACTAGGAGCCTTTCTCATGAGGAAATGACTAAGGGAGATGGTTGCAATTGCTGATAATTGTGTTTGTGTTTGATGACTAAAGTGTTCTTAGCAATATGGCTTCTAAAGGGAAGAGCTTGGCAAGTGTATTTAAGACTTAATCCACTAATGTTCTTGGAAATGTGATGATTAACATGCACAAGGTTGAAGTTCAGAGTTTCACTGATCTAGGAACTCATTTAAGATGAGATGGAGTGTTTGAGTTAGGAAGATGAGTTGAAATGATTGTTTTAGCAGTGTTAGACATAAATTGTTACCCGGATCCCACGGTTCCCTCCTTGGAGGGATCCGGCTAGGCTAATCCTAGGGATCCGGCTCTCAGAAGTTATGACAGGTTTGAAATGAGGTTTCTAGGAGCTAAAGCCTATCTCATTTTGAGTGTTTCAGTTCTCCTAAGTGTTTTAAGATGAGAGGGTACTTGAATGATCAAAGGTAATAAGTGTTATAGCAAATGATTGCTTCTTATGGAAAGGAGATGGGACAAGATGACTACCAATGGATGTCCAAGGATAACACTAAGAGTTTTGGTGGTGTCAAGTCATAATAAATAATCCTAGTGATCAGATTTAAGCTTGAGGTTAAATTTGAAAAATTCTTAAAAATCACAAGAATTGAAAAACTAATTTTTTGTCTCACTTTGAGATAAAAATGATTAGAAACAATTTCCTAAAATTATTTAATTTGTCCACTTAAGTGTTTTGAAAGATGAGAAACAGTTTGTGAGTATTGAAGCGGAAATATGGTGAGTTTTGATGTGTTGATAAATCAAGAGGCATTTTGACTAAGATCTTAAGTAAGCCTTTAGTGAGTCTAAGCCTTTCTCATCCTTGAAGTGGTTTTAGTTGGATTCTAAAATCATATGCTTAGCTAATGTGATGTTATCTAGAAAGTTATCTTGATGCAAGGAATGCTGTATTGCTGATCTGATGTCACGGATCCCACGGTTCCCTCGAGGGAGGGATCCGGCTAGGCTAATACTAGGGATCCGACATCTGCAGATTAGAATCTTCACAATGATGTGCAGATTTTGCTCACTAATAAATCTATAAACAAAGCAATAACAACAAGCATGTCATCACAAAACACCACTTATAAAAGCATGATAAAGTAACAATTACCATAAACCAAAAGTGCTAAAATGTAATCATTTAAACATAAAATAAAGGAAAATAAGCATATTCCTATTGTCTCTTTCGTCAATCCTTTCTTTCCCTTTTTGACGGCTTAGTGAGGTTGTAAGCGAGGTTTTGAATCATGCCCCTCAATTGTTTAAATTCTGCGGTCTCGTTTGGAATGGTTGGAAGTTGTTCGTAGTAGTCAAAGGGTTCCAATTTGATGTTGGCTATGGGGTCGACGTCTTCCTCATCTTCATCTTCTTCTTCTTCACCGGCCGAGGAGTCCGAGAGAGCTTCAGGTTTCTTTCCATTGACCATGAACCGTTTAGGGGGTTGTTTGGTAAGAGGTACCATGACGTGATCGGAAAGGTAATGATCATCGTTGATAGGAGATGGTTGCAATGCACCAACATACTTACAAAGTCGTGTTAGGAGCATACCATACGGAAGTACCATGTTGGAAGCTTTGAATACCCCAGCCATTCTCCTTACCATGTAATAGGCAAGATTAAATGGCCTTTGGTGGGTAAGACAATAGATCATTTGCACAAGACATGCGTTTGGATGATCTTTGTTTCCCACTAGGCTAATGACGTTTTCCCTACGGATTTCTTCCCATTTTCTAAACATGGGATGCATTTCGAAAAGTTCCATTTGAAAGGGATCATGGTGAATGAGCTTTTTGTTATGGTTGTAACGGGATTGGTCGGTCCTAACTTTGAAGATAGTATCTCAAATGGTTTCGGGATCGTCGAGAGGAGTGTTATAGAGAGGCTTAGGATCAAGTGCAAGGTTTTGAGCGTTAATTTCCCAGTCTTGAGAGTACATACAAATTCCTTCACAAGGAATGCGAAGAATTTGAGCAAAGGTGTTGAGAGGAAGAATAAAGTTTTGTTTGTTGATGATGAAGGCGATTGAGATGCTATTGTCGGTGTTTCTAATGATCCTAAAGCTTTTGTAAAATTCAAAAATGAAGACCGGACAAATTTGTTCATCTATGTCAATGAGACAATCAAAGTTGATTGTCGAGAAAACTTGACGAATGTCGGTATCTTCAAGGAAACATTCCTTGACTACACGACCTTCGTGGATAAGTCATTTTACAAGGATTTTGAATATTTTACGGTCGGTTTTGGTCAATCCCTTTTTACGATATTAATGAATAAGGTAATGGACGGTGTCATGATGATCTTGTTGAGTGGCTTTGGGCATGGTTGGTCCTAAAAATAAAAAATTTCAATTAGGTAAAATTAGTTGGCATGGGTTTATGGTTTTGATTTGTATTAACAATGTTGTGAACACAATGTGATTTTGTTAAAACCCCTTTTTCATGATTAATTTGAAAAACCCTAATTAACTTAATTGATTAGAAATTAAGAAACCATAAACCCTAGGATGAGGATGATGAAAATTAGAACAAGTTAATGTAATTACTTACAATGGTGTTCTAGGAAGGAATACTTGAAAGTATGGAAGCTAATGAGGATGAATTCAGTAGCTTAGTCGTTTTTGTGTTATGTGAATAGAGGGAAAAAGATCAGTGGTGATTTTTTGAAAGCGTATAGCTGAGTTCTGTTCCACGGTTCCCCCGGATCCCTTGTATTTGGGATCCGGCTAGTACAACTAGAGGGATCCGGCTACTGTAGATAGAAAAAGGGTTGTTTGGCATTATTTTTGTAGTAGGCTTATAACTAGCTTACTAAAAAATAGTTTGGAAGTATTAGATGAGGATTGTTTATGGATGACGGGTTTTGATGAATCACATATCGAGGGTTCATATGTGACAACGGCGTTAGTTTGACGAATCAAGAGGAATACCATTCCTGATGATGAAAAAGACGGAGAAGTGACGAAAGAGACTTCTTATGATGCTAGTAATTTTTAAAACAAAGAAAACTATGAAATAAATTAAATTCATGTAACCTATCTAATGAAAAGTAAAACATACCTCTATGCTTCTTGGTTTGGCGTAATACCAAAAATACTTCATGAGCTTTTAAAGTAATCCTTTGTACTTGGTGTACGTAAGTTGTGATTACTTTTTAGATCCTTCCTTGAATGTTGACTTCATTATTCTTTGAATAGAGATGAAGATTTTTGGAGAGATTCTAGCATGAAGATTTCTTAAAAAAAATTGTTAGAATGATCTATCAATGTCCAACAAAATGATTTAAAAGAAATATGACCCTAAAAAAATCCTTCTTTGTAGTTTTCAAACATACACGGATCGTATCAAGTCTTTAAAGTACAACATACTTTAAAATACTTGGCAACGAAGCTCTGATACCAATTGTGGAAAACTAGAAAGGGGGGGGGGTTGAATAGTTTTACCAATTTAAAACTTCCTTTTAAATATTTAGATCGACTTATGTCAATCTATTTGGTTGTTTATGTTGGACGTTGATAGATAGATATATAAACGTGTAATGAAAGATAAAGAGTAAGAAGCACATCACCACGACACAAGTTATTTATAGTGGTTCGGCTACAAGGACACCTTCCTTGACCTACTCCACTCCCCGAGTCACCTACTTGAGAGTTCGTAAGCACTACACCAACTCCTTATGGCGGAGAAGCCTTCACAACGTCGCTTAACCTTTTTCCGGTACAAAGCTAAATACCGAGTTCCTTCACACCAAGGCGAACCACACCTAACACAACATAGCCTACCCTTTATACGGTGCTAGGCTAACCACCGAGTTCTTTCACACCAAGGAGAACTAATCCTATCACAATGTCGCCTACCCTTTATTAGGTACTAGGCTAAGCACTTAGTTCCATTACTATGGAGGAACTACTACCCTTCACAACACAACACCTAATATCAAGGAGATCCACTCCTTGTTACAACATCATCAAGGATATCACCATCCTTGGAAATAAACAAATACTTATATGTATAACGATGTACCTCATCGATTATACAACATAGGCATTCTTCCCAAATGCGACTTGATTTGATTCTTCGGCATCCTTCACTAATGCCTTTGACACAATGCTTGGCACCCTTCACTAATGCCTTCGTCTTGACACCTTTAGCATTCTTCACTAATGCTTTGACACGGATGATGAGCACCTTTCACTAATGCTTTCATCTTGACACTTTCGGCATTCTTCACTAATGCCTTCAACTCAACATCTATGGAGAAAGGAAGAACTATCAACAAGAGAACCTTAGTTGTCTTGATGATGATTAAGCATGGCAACTCATAGACTTGAGCTTGCATGTCTTCAAGAAGTGGTGATCTCGCCTTTAAGAGGAACCTAGAAGATCATACAAAATCAAAAGACAAACTACATAGATCACTTGGATCTGAGATTAGAGGGTTATAATACTTGGGGAAGTATATGTGTAAAGTGGTGAGTATATGTGTAAAGGGGGGGAAGAAAGTAAAAACTACAAATTCAAACTATTTACGTATTCTATTTGTTTCGTTAAAATGATTTTACGTTTGTAATCGACAAAACATTAGAAGATCGTAAAATATAAATAAACGTTTTTACTGCTTATTTGTATTAACATGTCCTACCTTAGAGCACTTCCTACACACATTCGGGCACAGTCCATGGTGGCGTCGGTTACAACGACCACACACAGGCTTACTACCTTCATAATCTTTCCTACCTCCATTTCCTATGGCGAACACTCTGGCTGTCTCTTGCCGTTTGTTGCCATTCCCTTTTGCAACTTCGTTCCTCTTCCTCTTATCACTCCTATCATTCTTACTCTTGTCTCCTACTTCTAGCACATAAGAGTTCATCAAACGCTGAGCCACAGCAATTGCCTCTTGCAAATTGGCTGGCTTGGCAGCGATGACATCATTTCGAGTAGCCAAAGGTAATCCATCAGTATACCTTTCAATCTTAAGTTCCTCGGTGCGAACCATTTCAGGGCAAAGCGATGATAACTCTTGGAGACGACGAGTATAAGTCGCCATGTCAGTACCCTTAACCTTATGGTTCCAGAACTCACTCTCTAACTTCTTAACTTCATTCCTAGGACAGTAAGTCTTAATCAGGAGAACCTTAAACTGAGTCCAAGTCATACTATAAGCTACATCAATCCCTACTGATCTGTGGTAGTTGTTCCACCAGGTCAACGCCTCGTCCTTCAAGGTAAATGTTGCATACTTAACCTTACAATCCTCGTCACAGTTACTCACAGCAAACACATATTCAGTTTTCTCCAACCACCTAGTCAGGTAAACTACTCCCTCAGTTCCTCCAAAATCAATGGGACCACAGAATCGGAACTCTTTGTAGGTACAACCTCGAGTTCGATTCACCCTTGGGGTTACACTATAAGTGTTAGAGAGATTAGCCTCAGCTAGCAGTTCAGCGACACGTTGCGACACTAGCTGGTCAATGTGGGCTGGGTTCACAGGTGGAGGGTTTTGTGGAACAGGACCATTCTCAGCACGGTCATTCACATTCGGGTTTTCTACAGCTGGGTTATCAGTGTTCGGGTTCTCAATATGTGGTGTGGTCGGGGTCGGACGACGACCTCGACGACCAGGGGCAAAAACAGCAGCAGGAGCTGCTCGGTTGTTCCTAAGCGAGTTTCGTCTTGTTTCCACCATTCTGGAGGCAAGAAGAACAGTTTCATAAGTTCGCAATTCACGCTCTAAAGATAGAGTTGGGTTCCAAGGGTCACCCAATAACGCCGGAATACATAATCAAGGTCAACAAGGACAACGCTATACCAAAGCGAAGCAATCAGATACCGCATCATAACTAAAGGATGCACGTTCCAATAACCATAACTCTTAGGTTTCAAAAGTGGAAATACATGGAAGGATACGAAGAAATCAAAAACGATCCTAATAACGATACTAGTAATTAGCTGGGATAATCCTACATCTCGAACCAAGTACTACTTAGTTTCAAGATGGTACAAAACGATAAATCTAATACTATCTAGCCACGTCTACTAATATCACTCACGGATCTCCTAACATCATCAACCTCTCTCCACAATGATGCTAACTCAACACGTCGAGCGTCGCGATCACTCTTAAGCTCTGCGACCTCTCTCTCCAACTCACCAATCCTACGCCAAATCGCTCAATCAGCATCACGAGCTGTCGCGAACCCTCTCCGCAGGTCCCCAACCTGGTCCTGGAGCTCCGACATACCATCATGCAAAACCCTAGTCCTCCTGACTACAGTACCCATATCAACTCTCAGATCCACAATACTAGCCCTAGATACTCCAACCAATCGCTCCGTCAACTGACTAAGTCTAGTACCCTAAGAGGTAATCCTCTCCCACATCAGACTCGTCTCACCATACTCCTCGGGCTCAGAAACAATCTCCGATGGTATCTCAGATCCTAACGGGCTACCTATATAAGGTGAGTAAGGTGGTGAGTCGATGTCTAAAGGCTGTCCAGGGGACTCAGGCTCATGCAAAGGAGAACCTGGTCCTGGAGAATGTGCAGGACTCTGCAATGAAGGAGTACCCCCTTCTGGGATATCCTCATCATCCTCCTCCTGGGGATCCTCATCCTCGTCTACATATTGCTCCTCAATCTCATCCTCCTCCTCGACCTCATGCTCCTCCTCGCCCTCATCCATAGGGGGAGAGTCCATGAGTCGGAGTCTCTGTGCAGGTAAATCCTGAAGTGGTACACTAGGAGATCTAGGCCTCCTAAGACATGATGATACTGGTGGTGATGACAGAGGAGAGTGGGCTGCTAAACGGATAGGTGATGATGGTGGTCTCACGGACATGCGGGCAGTGCTATAAGCAAGCCTAGGAGTCTGTTCTCGCGCTAAAACCTGATGTAAAGTGAGCTGCCTAGATGAGCTAGGACGATCTGATGATGATGAACTAGTGTGACGGGCAATCTCATAAGGATCACCTTTCGCAACCGTCATGAGAGTCAATGCTGGCGAACTAGCAACAGCAAGGACCTCCTCAGACACATCAAAAGCTAGTGAAGGCATAGTCTGTGACAATGGCATAGGGTAGGTATAAGTGTTTGAAAACAACTAGTTTTAATAAGCGCATCAACTTAACCTAAAACATATATCACATAATGAAAGCTTTTAAAAGTGTAGGTACCGCACTACTCAAAATATGCCTTTAAATAAAACACATAAGTTCCGTTCCATCACATAATCACATATCAAATCAATTAAGTTAAAAACTAAAAAATCACAATATACCGTTTACTCAAATCAAATTCCGTAATATCTCGATAATCACATCTCATTTTCCAAAACCAATAATCATATCTCATTTCCAAAATTCCATAATCATATCTTGTTTCCAAAATTCCATAATCATATCTCGTTTCCAAAATCAATAATCATATCTCCCAATAATAACGTTTCCATAATCAGTTCACAATATCCCTTAACATATCATCTCATAATTCAATTCGCAGTTCATACCATAATCAAATAAGAAACTTTGGCTTGGCAAGCGGGCGTGCGTCGGTCGAGGATCAATTTTTCTCAAAAGTGGTTATAATTTAAGGTTTATAAAATACCTAATTCTCTATAACCTTGAGCTCTGATACCAATCTGTAAAACCCCCAAATCTCGGATGCAGAAGACTCAATCAAGTTTTCGGGGCGTTACTTTTTGGATTTGTATTGCACACAAGTATAGCAAAAAGATAGTCATTTAACATTCAAACCAATCCCAAATTTAAGTATTCAAAACATTTAATCCAAAAGTGTAAATATTAGGCCCAAAACATAGTTTAATCAGATAGGTCCCCATAGTTTATCAGAGTCAGAAATGATCCTTGAACCCTGCCTTCTTGCCAAGCTTCCATCGATCAAGTATTCCAAACATCTCTCAAATATGTGAGAAATCATGCTAAAAGGTCAGCTTACGCTGGTGAGTTCATAGGTTTAAGTTCAACAAAATCATAGTGGACCAATAGTAGTTGATTTGCTATGCAAGACCTATGATAGATAAATAACGATCCTACCCACCAACCAAAAACACATGTCCCGCATCCAGGGACTACTCGGGCCCAGTGACTCTAGTCCAAAGACTGTCGTGGCCAAATCTAGAACAATTGCCAACCCCGGACTAGGTCGATGTAGAAGTTTGTTCTTAGCTAGGCAACAGTTATAGCAATTAGGATTGCTACCCTAGTCTAAGGCAACAACTACCGCACATCTATCTAAACAGTCAAGCATATAAGCAAATCTAAATAGTTTTCACGGTCCGAAAACGGTAGCATGATTCTCACCCCAAAGTAGTTCAAAACGTAGTTAAAACGTAGATAAAAGTGGGGCTATGAAACTCACCTCAAGAAATCAACGCACAAATAAACACTAGCAGAAGATAATGGTATCACGGCACAACAACTATCGACTCGGCACAACCTATTAATGTAGACCAAACTTAATATATACATTCCTCAAAATCAACGTTATCTACCCCAATATATTCCATTTCGTTATTTCCAAAAATGTCTCGTTTCACCATTTAATCATAGTGTTTGGTATTCCTCATGTGGGTGTATCGACTCAATATGATGCCATGAACGCACTCAAACAACCAATGTGTTATGCTCCGCAACACAATATGCAACTCCATTCAACACAATATGTGACTCAATTCAACACAATATGTGACTCAATGCGACACAATGAGACGTCTAAGCGATAAGCTCCATAGTCCAATAAGTTTCGGAATAAACAGTAGACCTTATCGAATTCGTCAACTCAATAAACTCAATTATTCATTTGTATCACTTATTATTCCATAAACCGGTCGCATCCTAACGAGTCATAAGGATAAATCACTCATTAATAAGGTTATCCAACGTACCTAGCAGGTTCTTATTAGATTCGTCAACCTAATAAGTCCGCTACCCACGTGGATCAACACTATTAATGTTAGGTTATCCGTAACCCATGCACACAACGTAAGCAATTAAATACTTAAACTAGTATTAAATGTACAAAATTGACATTTATTGATAATTGTGTACTCGAAACATTAATTACTTATTTATAACAAAACATTTCAATTTAGTCGTTAGTTTCCGTTTAAAAATAGTAAATAACAAGATAAGACTTGTTATCGACATTTTTGGTACAAAAGCCCATTTATTATTTCTATTTCATAGTTTATTAGCATTTTCATGTTCATATATATATTTCGTCAAATTCCAATATTAATCTCATATCGTTATTCGTTTCGAGTCCACAAGCACGAGTCATAACTTCTCGGCTTTTAATCAATCAATAGTCCAAATTATACTAAAGTCCATGTTACGGCTTTGTCGGAGTCAACTATTGACTAAAAAGTCAAAGTAACACCGACGTAGCTCAAAGTTGACAATTATATATATCAAGTCCAATTCAAAAGTCATAATAGCGCAATTCAATCCCAAAACAACTCAAACAATCTCGCCAACCAATCAATCAACCAAATGTACTCGAAACCAATGTTATGACCCTAATGGTCATGACACGGTCGCGGTTAAGACCACGTGAACCAAACAAGCTCTAGAAGCTTTTCGGCTCCACGCGTCTCATCCAAACATCAATAATACCAATCAACAAGCTACCAAATCGACCCGACTCAGACCCATGACCCAAGTGGGCCACGTACACCAACCCATGGATCACGTACATGACCATGAAGGTTCGTACGCCATCCCAAACCAATCCAAACACATCCAAATCACTTCCACAGCATCCCAATCCAATCATTCAAGCTCCAAACACTAACCAAACACAAAACCCATCATCTATCTTAACCAAAAATATGCAACTAAACCCTAAATGCACAAACCCATCAAATTAATACACCACACACTTACCAAACACTAATTACTTGTTCATTTAGTCACTAATTAGCTTTAATTTCATGTTTAAACCAAAAGCCTCAAAAATTATAATTAGGTCGAAACCCTAATTTTCAATTCGTGGGTTTTTATTGCCTAATCAAGCTCAAAACATGTTCCATTTACCTTATCTAATCACCAATTGCAAAAGCACTTTGAAACCCTAAAAGTACGAATCTTGATTCAAAGATTTGAAGGTGTTATGGAGTTCCAAATGGGGCGTGTTATATATGGTTGGAAAGAGGAGAAAGAGAGATTCAAGATGGTGGTGGAGGTGGGGGTGACGCGCCGGTGGTGGCCGGAACAATGGCGGCGGCCACAAGGTGGTGGTGGTTTTAGGGTTTTTAGAGAGAGGTTAGAGAGAGAAAGCACTAGTATGTGTGTTTTAGAGAGAGAAACAAATGAGGTGAAATGAGGATATTGATGGGTATTTATACTAGGCCACTAGGGACCTCAAAATAATTATTTTGGGATGAGGGGGCGCCGGCTTCAAGAGAAAAGGGGAGGGGTCGAGTTGTAATTTTTCGTAACTATCCCGTTTACCCATTCCCGAGCTCACATATTGTCCCCCGAGTGTCCCACAATATTTATTCAACTTTCCAACATCGTTATTTACGTTTTTCCACGAGTTTTGACTATTTATTTGTCAATTTTCGAGTTACGGTCTAAAAGTTACAATAACTCTCGTTTTAGGCTTTTCTAGTGCCGAATCGAATAGTGCCTACCAAATAGAGTTAAAACGCATACGATAACTCATTTAATAATGAAATAAATCATAAAAACCAATAGACGATGTAAACAAGTCATGGTTTATAAAAATAGTGTTAAAGGCAAAGCTCAGTTCAGTTTAACGTAATGCGGTTACCTAAAATAAACTCCCTAAATTTGCCAGTTGTCACAATATGTATCTGTTCTAGGGGTGTTCATGGGTTGGGTAATACCCGAATAAACCGAAAACCGAACCGAAAATAACCGTATCGAACTCGTAACCGAACCGAACTTGCCAAAACCGAACCGAACCGAATTAAATATTCGGCTTTCGGTTCGGTTATGGTTTTAGCAATCCTAACCGAAAACCGAATTTAAATAAATATATATATATATTTTTTTATATTTATATAAAAATAATATTAAAACTCTTTTAAATATAACATTTTTTAAGCTTTATTTTTTTTTTCTTTTTAAAAATTTATATAAATAAATGAATAAATAATTAAATTTATGTAATTCGGGTTATTCGGTTCGGTTTTCGGTTATGGGGGTTCGGTTTTCGGTTATTCGGTTCGGTTTTCGGTTCGGTTGAATCATTTTAAGTTCGGTTCGGTTCGGTTCTCGGTTATACCCAGGAAAAAAAATTAACAGAACTAACCGAACAACCCGATAACCGAACTGATGAACACCCCTAATCTGTTCCCTAAGAGTGTAATGTTAGACATGACATGAACACGACTCAAAATTGACACAAAAACATATAGATTTGAGATATTGCTAAACGGATTCGGGTAAAAATTATGGCATCCCACCTAAAAATTTAATAAATGGGCCAGGTACGTTGTGAGGTGTTACACAAGTCGACATGTGTACCTATACAAGCATTTACAAATACAAAGTCTTTTCCTCCGGCTTAACACAGTACAATTTTGAATAACTGAAAAATGTTACTTACCTAAATAATTATTATCACGAATAATTTTCAATCAGAAAACAATGCCCCCATGATGTTATTTGCAAATTTGTAGTAGTTTCATCACGTGGGTATCATACTATATTCTTATAACTTTAAATAACGTGGTATATGATACCGATATTAGTATATTACATTAGCAATCTTACTAATTTACCCTCATAATTCTTATTGTCTCATATATTATCGATTATCGTTTTTTATAGTTGTTACATAAAATGTTTTGTTGTTACATAAAGTTATTTCAAGCTAAAATCTTTGCCATACATATATTTATTTTCTTGAGAAGCATATGATCGAATATCATTCATCGCCATATATTTTTATTACAGGGTACCCGCCGCCGCAACGCGCGGGTACCCTGCTAGTATGTTACTTATTGTTACACCTCCAAAATCATTTACGTTTGGAGTGTGGAAATAATAATATTGGAATGCACGTGTGTTTGGTAAAAAGGTATCTAGTACTAATAAGATTGTTCAAGATATCCAACTCAAAAGCTTCGAATGGATTGTGAGAAGATCGAACAAATACAAAAATTTAGATTGGCAACAATGGTTATGGGAACCATTCAAGGTTCGGCAACAGTAGTCTGAGGTAAATTCTGGTTCGAGATACAATTTTGCTGCAGTAAATTCAGTGAAGACAGGTTAAGGTTCAGTCTCAGTGGTCGATACAATAATCCAGTGAAGATAGTTTTAGCTTTAATTCCAGAAGTTCAAATGTTGCAATGCTGATATTTCTGGAGTTACAGTGGTGCTGCAATATTTAAGTGAAGTCAGTTATGGGTAGTTCCTGATAATTCTAATGTGCAGTGGGTCTATAGTTCAAGTGTCTACATATTTAGTTTTGTCAGTGGGTATCTTGGTTTGGATGGCTTCTACAATGTGTGAAAGGTATAATAGATTTATCAAGATAGTTGCATCAGTAGGCTTGGTCCCCATTTGACTCTTCTTGGCTATATATTATCATAGTTGGTGTGGGTCAATGTGGTGAGTATAGTGTTTGGAATTGGCAGGTCATGGGTGTTGGTTTTATGGATATAAATTAGTAGACGTGAGTTAGGATCGAACTCGAGACTATGGGATTGCACACTTTACGTATGAGAATTTAAAGTTAATAATTAAATATAAATGTTGTATTTATTTATTTATTAAACGAAATAACTAACGGACGTTAAGTAATTAATGTAATGGACTAACGGTCGTTAAATGTTTATGGAAAAGGACTAAATTGCAAAAGTTGGGAAGGTTCCGGAATCCCTTTGGGACTCCTTAACCGATCGGCCTAGGGACACAAAACAAGGAAAGAAAAACCAACTTGTTCACCAAGTTTGCTTGGGTATATAAACAAGGCTTGGGGTTTTATTTTTCCATCTCTTGTGCTCATAAGCTAAACCCTAAAAATTGTTTTGTGTGTGTTTCTTGTCCTCAAAACCGGTCGAACACCCTAAGGTGTCGACACACTCCTTTTCTACAAACAAAGTTATTTGTTTTATAAAAACTAGCATTACTTTAATTCGGTTTAGTACGTGTGTACAAGAACATAGTAATAACACACTATTGTTATTATCTTGGATTGAATTACAAAACGGTAAGGGGTAATTCACATAATCCTAATTAAATCAAATTAGGGTTCATCCGTTGCTAGTTTGTGGATTTGATTCTTGTTCGGCTAGAATCAAGAAAAGGTACGCATATTCTTTTATGTTAATTAATTGTTCATTAATAAATCCTATACGCTTCCGCATAATTACTTTGATGTTTTGTGATTATTTATTTGAATGTCTTGATATGTAATTCCAACAGTGGCATCACGAGTCATTAGTTTTAATGAGTAATTAATTACATAAACGCGTAATAAAACAAATACTTGTATGTTGTTTGCTATGTTTATCTAGGGTTTATGTTTAATTTATGTTTGGTCGTTTTTTATTAATTGGGGCGTTCCCTAATTTTTTATTAGTTCAACACATGTATAAATCTTAGGGTTTTTGAAAATTGTTTGCTAACCTTATTAAAACCTAGAATTAATATTGATTACGTGATTAATTCGTGAATAATTTGTTATGTGTCATGGAATTTTTTATATGCGATCTTGTGACTTATGTGTATAATTGTTATGATATCCATGATTATACATGAAAGTTAGTCATGGATAAGTTGCTTTGATAAATTGTTTAATTGTTGAGACATATTTAATTACGATAAATCTTGAATTGGGGAAGACTCCAATTATGTATAATTAATGAATCAATTATGTGCAATTTGGTATATTATTAATTATGGGTTTATGCAATCGATTCGTCGATGTACGTGGCTCACTTTCTATCGCTGGAGTGAAAGCCCTAATTAATATATACATTAAATTTAACCTAGATATTGATTATTAATAGGGTTTTATCGAATAAGTTGCATGTGGCTACTTGTTTACACGTATAAATTGTTTATTATGTGCGCATTGTTTTTTTTAGTAGTTTATTTTTTATTGGTATTACTTGTTTGTTTATTATGTACGACCGTTTAAGCAAAGGGTAATTTTTGAATAGAAAAATAATACGGACTAAAAAATGGCGAAATTTGATTTGTTTTGGAAGAGTTAAGTTTTCATAGTTTAATTGATTGGTGACTTTGGTACAAATGGTCTGAACAGCTTACCCATTAGAATGAACTATAAACGGGTTAATAAAGAAGTGCGCACAGTCACACTGAAAGGATGTCTTAGGTTATGCTTTGCGCTTACCTGGTCCTCTGCCCTCTATAAGTTCGAGTGGAGCTACTTAGTAAGCCATAAAATGTGCAAGCTCATCTTAAGGGCGAATTAGTTTTAATTCCATGCGCCACTTCGGTGGTAATTATCCGAAACACTAAGTGTTTACACTTATGCAAAAGTACGGTATAATGGACGATAATTATCACTAAATTCCTTGATTGGTGAACACAATGCTCAATCAAAACTTTGATAATTTGATCTTTATGAATTGGTAATAAAAAAGTTTTTTATTAAATTTATGCTACAAGATGAATGCATGACATCTTGGTACATATTTGATTTGACCACATAAAATCAAAACTAGTACCCTTTTAAATTAAGTTATATGCCATCTAATTAAAAGGAACACTTGAAGTTGCAATTTATGTCATGAGAGTACTTGGCTAGATTGTGATGGAGAGGTAAATCTCTATGTAAAGTGAGACCTTACATGGACATATTTGCAGTTCTTTAAGTTAGACACTTAAGTTGAGTAGGAAGTGAGACTTGGACTCAATGGCATAAGATGGGATGAAACATGTTTATATTTGCAATAGCGTTGGAAAATATAAATCCCATAATGATCTAGGAGTTGGAAATTGTTTGCCAATTAATGTTCGACAGATTACCTTATTATATGCGTTCGTTGCTAGCAGATCAACTAATGTGATGAACCTATGATAATTTGGATCCTAGTTTTTCGAGAAAATTATATGGTTATATGTTTATATTACCGTTGGGTATATTTTATTTTCTTGAAAAATTGTATTATCGAAAATACTAATACTTGAACTTTTTCTGTAGAAATGGCTCAAAATAACGATAACACTAACACTGCACTAAGTTCTGCGTTCAAAAGTTTTTTGATCGAGAAAAGTTGACTCGCTCTAAGAATTTCAATGATTGGCACCGCTCTTTGAGAATTGTCTGTAGAGTTGTTGACCGGTTGAAATATCTTTATGAACCTTGCCCTGAACAACCAACTGGTCCTGATGCTACTCAAGCTCAAATTGATGCTTGGCAACTTGAGTATAAGCGTCATAATGATGTGGCTTGTCTTATGTTGGGAACAATGGAATCTGCTCTTCAAAAGCAGTTTGAACATTATTTCCCATTTAATATGCTCAATGAACTTCGGACTATGTTTGAGAAACCACCTGCCGTCGAGATTTATGACTTGACCAACGCGTTACCAGTGTAGGCAAGGTGAGGGTAAACCCGTGAGTGCTCATGTCTGGAAATGAAAGGTTACATGGACCACTCAAAGCACTTGGCAAAACTTATGATGATGACATGGTCGTGAATCGATTAATAGATCCCTTAACAAGGATTTTAATGGTTTTGTCTGAAATTTCAATATGCACTGCGTGGGGAAGAGCGATTCTGACCTACACGCATTGCTAATTGACTATGAGAAAGGGTTGCCTCAAAAGGTTCCTACCGCCTAGGTACTTGCTATTCAGGGTGGAAGGATTAATAAGCCAAAACCGCAAGCGTCGAACAACAAGAAGGGAAGGGTAAGGGAAAGGTTGACAAAGGCAAACAGGTGATGGCCTATCAACCTCAACCCAAGAAGAACCCTGCTCCTAGGAAGGAAAATCCTAAAAAGGATCAAGCATGCCACCACTGTAAGAGCGTTGGGCATTGGAAGAGAAACTGTACTCTCTATCTTGATGAATTACGGGCAAATAAAAAGAAGTACGAAGGGTCCTTGGGCGGTTCTTCTGTAATTTATTTGTCATTCAATTATTTACTCTAAATCATAATAATTCCTGGGTATATGATACGGGCTGTGGTAGTCACATTTGTAATACAACTGCAGGATTTAGAGTGGAAAGGAAGCTTGCCTATGGGGAGCAATATCTGCACGTGGGAAATGGCGCACATGCAGCTGTTGAAGCCGTAGGAACGTTTAGTTTAGTATTGCCTTCGGGCTTAGTACTGTTATAGAACAATTGTCATTACGCACCTTCTATAATTAGAGGTGTTGTTTCCTTTTCAGTTTTGTTGGATGATGGTTTTACTCATACTATTTCACGTAATGGAATTGATGTTTCTTTAAATGGTGTGTTTTATTTTAAAGCAATTACTGTGAATGGTGTGTTTGAAATTGATGTGATTGGAAATGAATCTAACAATAATAATAATTCAATGTTTATCATTAACAAGAAGATAAAGTTAGACTTGAATTCTTCTTATCTTTGGCATTGTAGACTTGCTCATATAGGCAAGGCTCGCATGCATAAGCTGCAACAAGAAGGGCTTTTGCAAAATATCAATGATGAATCATTTGATAAATGTGAGTCATGCATATCTGGAAGATGACTAAGAAACCTTTTCATAGCAATATGGAGAGGCTTCGATCTACTTGGTCTTATTCATACTGATGTGTGTGGACCACTTAGACATGTGTCAAAGAGAGGTGCTAGCTACTTCTTAACCTTTATTGATGATTTCAGCCGTTATGGTTATGTTTATTTACTTAAGCATAAACATGAGGTGTTTGAAACATTTAAGGTTTTCAAAGTTGAAGTAGAACTGCAATTGGGAAAGAAGATTAAAGTTCTTCGATCCGATAGAGGAGGAGAGTATCTAAGCCAAGAGTTTAAAGATTACTTAGCTGAGAATGGAATTGTCTAGAATCTCACTTCTCCATATACTCCACAACAAAATGGTGTATCTGAGAGAAGAAATCGTACATTGTTGGACATGATACGATCTATGTTTAATCTTACCACTCTACCTTTATCCTTTTGGGATTATGCTTTGGAATCAGCTGTTCGCATTCTAAATATGGTTCCCACAAAGAAGGTTGATAAGACACCATATGAAATATGGCATGGTAAAGTTCCTAACCTGTCTTATTTAAAGGTCTGGGGTTGCGAGGCGTATGTTAGACGTGACTCCGCAGATAAACTCCAACAAAGATCTGTAAAGTGTATCTTCGTAGGATACCCTAAGGAAACTATGGGTTACTACTTTTACTATCCAACCGAAAATAAAGTAATTGTTGCTAGGTATGGAGATTTTCTTGAAAGAGATCTCGTATCTCAAGAATTCAGTGGGAGAGTTTATGATCTGGAAGATGATCAAGAAGATGCATTACCTTCTGAAAACACTAACGTACTTCCGATAGAACCTGATAGTCTGGGTCCTCCACCAGAAGTTGAAGTGATTCCCGTTCTGTTAGGACCGATTAATACTATGATTTATGTGATTTGGAGGTCGGGGTTGGTGGAAGAAGATGAAGAACATCATCTTTCTAGAGAGAGAAACTAGAGAGAGGGAGGAGAAAACACAAGGTTTATTAAGAAACACACACAATACAATACACCAAATGATTTACCTCACCCCTCATGGAGAGTCATGAGGGGTATATATAGGCCCTATCTTTGCCACTTAAATGATACTAGTCCCTAAGGGCAAAGTATACTATGCATCTAGTCCATTTCACGTAAGTGACGTTATCTTTAGAAAAAGCGAGGCTAACAATCTCCCTCCAAGATAGCGTCATACGTGAATGGTTACAATGAGACCTATAAATACAAAAAAAAGTAAATTACAATAGTAAAGAACAATGTTGACTTTCTTGAAGTGCAGAGTCTCTGTAGTCTAGATACTGAGGCAAACTTGAAGTTCTCCCTTCCGATGACCTCGGCAAATGATCTTCTTGTAGCTCTGAACTTCAACTGTAACGGTCTAGTTAGGTTATTACTCCCTCCTAACTAGTGATCCTTTTTTCTTTTTTTGCTCCCTCCTGAACCGACAACACTCTTCCAACACGTCTTTAATCTTCAGACACGCAGCGGAGAAAGTAAACTCTTGAAGCACAATGGTTGTCATTCTGGGAACATCATAACAACATAACTCACTTAGTATTGCATCTACGTTGGTAAAAGGACCGATGTACACACACTACTTCTCCTTCTTCAGTCTTAAGCAAAAATCCCTTCGTAATCCAATCACGGAAGATGAAATACCAACTTCTCCCTCCTGATGGTTGCGAGCTATCGGAATCATCATAATGTTGCGTACATGACGTATTACCTTCTTTGATGCAATATTAACATCATAGCTTGATCAAATTTCCGTGAGAATATGTCGCAAAAATACTCTCAATAATTTTCTCTAACCAACCTTTAATCGAACCTCCTTTGAATTCACCGGCTAATAGTAATGACCACATATGGAGATAGCCCGGTACGACTAACTTGAAAAAGAAGTAAGCATCCCAACTTGTGACTTGCTGCTTGTTCTAACTATTTGAACAATCCACAACGCCGTGTGACACTGAGCACTACAACGTAACTCCTTAAAGTGATGGTTACACACTGTGAGCACTACAACGTAACTCCTTACCAGTTATAACCAGATTTTCAAATTTCAGAATGTGCTCCAACAAGTTATCTTGAGACATGCATCCAACCAACCAACGTCTCAACGATAAAGAAGTCCACCCGTGAAATGTCACGTCAATTTCTCGTCAATAATACCGTACAAAAACTCCGTAGCCATTTTTTCAAATTTCGCGCAAGCCGTGAATTATGTATCCCTCCGTGAAATTTACCAGACCAAAATTACCATTCATTATCCAGAATTAAAAATTGTAACTCAAAATTTTTAACACAAAATTTTGATGACAATTTTTATAACCATCAAGGCCCACGATAATGATAATACCTCCAGCCACCCATGTTCGGTTATGAAGCCCACATTTAGAACTTAAGACAAAGCCCAAATCCAATAGAGTGATATCAACCCATGTCCAAAAACAGTACCCGATCCAAAGGCAAAACATATCAAAACCAGATAATTATATAACGTTGCATCCCATTGCATTTTACTTGACCTAAACCTAAACACAATCTGCTCCTCACACTCCGCCTCCCACATTCACATCTCACATAAAACTGATCTTAAAAAACGCATCACCTCGTAGATCAACATCTAAACTCATTCTCGATTCGAGATCATCATTGACAAAAAGAAACTCCCTTCTTTCTTTGCACGGCTGAAGAACACAAGTAAATGACTCTTCAAGATCTTGAGTAATCAAGGTTTCAGGTAGGTTTTTTCTTTTAGAACTTGAATCGAACCAAAGAAAGCACATAACAGATTTGTTATGGTGTTTCTCTTGAATAGTTCGTATATGAAATGAAGTAATGCTTCAAGAAGGGTCTATGATGATAAAGATTCAATTTAAAACAATCTAGAAAGGATTGAAAAAAATTGAAACTGAATCTGAGATTTTTATATGTTTTACTTTGAAGTTTGAGAGGTGGGGAGTGATATGTGCGGGTATATTGAAGTGAGTCTAGATGTAGGTTTGTATGATAGTTTGTTTCGGATCAGTTATTGTTCACGAGGTGTCACGTTATTGTTTTTAAGACTTCTTGGACCGAGGATGTAATACTGAGGTCGTGACGTATTTGGTATTTGGTATTCTGTTGTGGTCAGGTCTACGCATAACCTCTATATTCTGATCTTAAGCGTAAAAAAATTTTACGCGTAACTTTTTCATTGCTTGAACCTTATGCGTAGACTTTCTGGTCTTAACCTTATGCATAGCCTTATGCGTAAGATCACTTATGCGTAGCCTTACGCGTAAAAGCCTAGGCTTATGCGTAAGAGCATACGCGTAACTCATTCCTTACGCGTAACTTCACAGCTACGCGTAACACCTTTGTAGATTCCCCTTATGCGTAAGTTTAGGGTTTTGACCCTTTGACTTTTTCCGGTGAGATTTTCCGACCATGTTTTTCCGTTCATCTTCATATGAAACCCAGAAACAGCCTAAAAACTGCTTCTTTTTGTCTTTTGACCATGAAAGGATGACAGTTTGACCACTTTTATTTCACAGATATATTGGTACAAAAAGAAGTCAAAAGAATGATGAAACAATAACCTGTTGGACAAGATGACACAATACAGATATTGTACACAATAACGCACAAGACTTTTTGACCAAGGATACATCAATAATGTTAAAACTGTTTTACCAAAATATACGGAAAAAAAATTTTCCGACCCACAGAAATATCACAAAAAACAGTCAAAAACATGTGTAAAAACCAACATAAATCAATAAAACATAACCTTGGCTCGTTATACCACTTGTTAGCCTTAATAGTTTTATTAGAAGTGATGGTCATTCACGTTTAGGAACTTTGTAACGTGTGTTAGATATCGTGATAGAATAAGTCAACGGGCTCGTGGATTGGACTAAGCTAAATGGCTAGGCGTTATGATTATGCTAGCCGTTTGAAGCTTAAGTATCCAAAGCCCAATCCATGTCCAACCCACGAAAAGCCCAAGCAAAGCCTTTTAGGGCATCAAGTCCCTTGGACTATAAATACCCCTCAAATGGTCATTTGAGGGGTGTGCTTGAAAGTGTGTGTGTGTGTGTGTGTATTTTCTCTCTCAAGGAATATACAACTTTATTGTGTTCATCTTATCTCCACATACACGGTTTTGTATAAACATCAAGTCACCATCTTTCTCATCTTTTCTTTCTTCATCTTTTACGCATAACGTGTGTTTGTGGTTATACTTGTGTTTGGTTTGCTTGGTAAAGTGATAAGGTTGATATATCTTAGGTCCTAACAATTGGTATCAATCGCCTAACAATGGTTTAGGAGTGGTTGGTTGAAGTTTTTTTGTGGTTTGTGGTATACGCGTAAGCTCTCGGTATTCAAAAGTGGTTACGTTTATAACTTTACTTTTTGCACTTTAATCTTCAAGATTCTTGTGGTTTAAGGTTTATTTGGTGCTAAAGTTTCAGGTTTTTGCAAAAAGTTCGAAGCTTTACGTGTTTTTCTTCAAGTTTGAACTCGTTTTTGGTTCGTTGGTCATTTCTACTCGTAACTTTTCTAAGCACTTTGGGTGAAAAAGGTCAACATTTTTGGGTTATTCGAGTGTTTTTAAGGCTATCTGTGCAAAAGAAATCATTTGAATCGTTGGAAATTTCTTACGCGTAGAAGTCAAAAAGTCAAAACCCTAGTTTTCTACGCATAACATTTTGGTGAAGTATCTTCGAGCTATAACGGTTACTCGGTGCTTCCCTCACTTGGATAAGTGTGTGGAACACTTCGACTTGTGGATATCCCTTACGCTGTGACAGTGTAAAGGATTTTTGGTTCTTAACCATAGTTTACGCATAAGCTAAAAGCTTACGAGTAACTCTACGCATAACTTCACAATTACGCGTAAGGTTTACGAGTAACTTTTTGTCTACGCATAAGCTTAAGGTTATGCGTTAAATACTGTTTACGCATAAGGATTCCTACGCCTAAGCTGATTACGCATAAGATCCTACGCATAAGCACAATCTCTACGCCTAAGCCTCGTCTACTCGTAACTTCTGTTTCTACGCCTAAGCTCTTTCTACGCATAAAAAAAAAAAAATGGCGGGAAAACTTGAGTAAAATTTGAATTTTTGAGGAGACTAAACGTTCAATTTTTACGCGAAATTCAAATTTTGGTTTAACTGTGAAAATTTTGGTAAAAAATTCAAATTTTTGGGCCTAAATTCAAATTTTTCGGGTCAAATTTGGCATCAAAATTGTCATAACTCAAATTTTTCATACGACCTTAAAATTGATTTTTATAGTGAATTTCAAATTTGGGCGAAAATTTTTTAGAACCAAGGTTACGAGTACGACTTTCAGAAACACCTCAACTGAGCTTAATCTTCATCAACCTCAACTCCTCTATCGTTGAATCGATCCTACATCAACTTTATCAGATCATACCTTCATCAATGGCAACTCAACAAGACATTCATGCAGCCGGTGCCGAAAACTGTCCTCCTATGTTGGAAAAGGTGGTTATCTTCAATGGACAAGTCGAATGCTTCGTTACATCAAGACAAAACCTAATGGAAAATTGATGATCAAATCCATTCAGGATGGACCCTTCATACCTCAACAAGTCCAAGACCTCGGAAATCCTGATGCAACACCTCCCGTCCCACCATTTTTTCGTCTTCAAAAGACACGAATACTCTGAAGAGGATCAGAAACAAGTCGAAGCAGATGACATGGCAATTCATATTATACAACCGGGTTTACCAAGAGACATCTTTGCTGCTGTAGACAGTTGTGAAACGCTTCGACATGTGGGAACGTGTTAGACGACTTTGTCATGGAACATAAATCGGTCAACAAGACACAGAGAACAAGTTGCTAACTGCATGGGAGAAGTTTACATCTACTCTAGGAGAATCCATTGAATCCTACTATGGAAGGTTTTGTACTTTAATGAATGAGCTGATCAGAAACAAGTTGACACCCCGAACTATCGTGAGCAACATCAAGTTCTTGAACAATCTACCAGAAGAATGGGGACGATATGTCACGATTGTCAACCAAACAAAGGACTTACATCAAGTGAACTTTGATCAACTCAACGATTTTCTGAAACAAAACCAAAATGAAGTGAATGAAGTCAGGCAAGAAAGATTAGCAAAGAATCATGATCCATTAGCACTCATTGCAAAGACTCAAACTCCAGTGAATACACAACAACAAGCTTCATCATCTTCCACTAACAACAACTTGCAGCAATACATCCCTCAACAACAAAACTATCCACCTGAACAACAACATTACCAGGAACAAGGAATCATTGATCTTGAAATGGAACCGAAGAAGCTTTGTCACAAGCATTTGTATTCTTGGGTAAAGCATTCAGAGGTCGCTATTCCACACCAACTAACAACAACCAAAGGATTTCATCAAACACTCGCAACAGGCAAATTGCACAGCGGGTGTGAACATGGGCAATCAAGGTCAAATGGTTGGAGTTATTGGGAATCAGCAGGTATATGCTACTAGATTTCGCATGGGTAATCAGGCGGTTCCGAATCAGGGTAATCGATGGGTCGAATGTTGGAAATAGAGTAGTGGGTAATCGAGAATGGGAATGTTGCAGACTCGGTCGTTGGGAATTACGGAAATGTGAATCGGGTAATCGAGGTTAAGTGTTATAACTGTCAAGGATTGGGTCACATGGCAAGGAATTGTCCAACTAAGCCGAAAAAGAAGGATCTTGCGTATCTTCAAAAAGCTATTCTGTTGGTACAAAAGGAACAATCTGGACTTCAATTGAGTTCTGAGGAACATGACTTCATGGCTATTATGGATGATTTGGAAGACCTCGAGGAACTCAATGCAAACTGCATCTTCATGGCAAATCTACAGGAGACTAAGTACAACACGATTCGACGCACCTCCTGTCTATGACGCCAACGCAGTATCTGAGGTACCAATCATCGATCCATGCTATAACAATGTCATATTTGATGTGTTTACTCATGACGACGACAGCATTCGTGACATCAGCACCTACTTATGATACATACATGGACAATCCGAGTTGTAGCAATACTAACTCTGAAACTCCAAATGTGGATCCTAGTGGAGGCGGTGTGGCACAAAATACTGAGACTGATGAGGAAACTCGTGCTTATTTTGAATCATTAATCAACAACTGTGGCATTGAAATTGAGAAAGTTAAAAAGGTCAATCGTGATGTTAAGGCCGCGAATGCCAAATTGACCGCTGAGCTTGAGAGTTACAAGGAGAACGCAAAAGCCTTTGAATTTCAGAAAAACAAAGAATCGGAATTAGAAATTGGTTATCGAAATTTGGTTTCTAAAGAACAACTATTGCAAATCAAGTACAACACACTCGATGTGAATTTGAACTTGAAAATTAAATCTTTAAACAAGGAAATTTCTGATTTAAATAACCAACTTTCTAAACAAAAAGAAATGTTTTCTAATCTTGAAAAAGAGAAGAAGCAGTTGATTACAGATTTTTCAAAACGAGAAGATTCTCTTCTTGATGAAATTCTTGATAAAAATGAAAAAAATCCAAACTTTGGAAAATTTGCTTCTTAAAACGGGTCATTCTGCTCAAACAATCAAGATGCTTTCTAATCAAGTAAGTCCGTGTTTTCATACTAATAATAGAATGGCACTTGGTAACGACCCTTCTTCGTTCCTCAAGACAGCTCAGAAATCTCAGAATGTGTTAAACAATGGAAATGTTTTGCATAAACCCATAATTGTGCATGATTCTCATGAAACGTTGGAACTATCTGAGGAGAGTAGATCTAGAATGAAACAAAAACATCCGGAAATCAAACCAATTGATTATAACAAATGGAACAAAATTAACGGAATTACTTTTGTCAATCAAAAAGAACAGTCAAAGTTCTCCATCACACAAAATGTTTCAAACAAAGAGTCAACTCCTGCTTCAAAATCTGTTTCAAAACCAAATCTCTTTCGAACATTGAACAAATGTCTTCAAACAATCCTTTTAACTCAAGTGATGCGAAAAGTATTTTAGACAATGTGAAAACGAGAATTGCGGATCTTCAAGAAACTGTTAAAACTAAAACCACTATTACACCTAATAACTGGTTCTCTAGTTTTGATATTGAACAGAGAAAGTTTTTTGAAACTCAAATTACCCTCATGAATGCCATCAGTGCAAGGGTAATTCATTTTGAACAAGCATTTTTGAAAGAAACAGCTGACTTTGTCAAGGACCATAAATCCTTGGTAAAGTACGTTAATGACAGTGTTGAAAACATCAAAGTTTTGGAAAATTTGAATGATTATCTCTTCAAAGATGTTATGACTACCGATATCATGTCCATTATTTTACAAACATATTCTGTTGAAGATCATGAAAGACTCCAGTCTGAGACCTCCGCAATTGTTTCAAAATATGAAAAAGCTCTTGAAAAACTTGAAAAAGAAAATGTGTCATATTTTAAACAACTTGATCGAAAAACTGAGGAATGCAAATATGACAAATTGTCGTATGAGCGTGCCTACAATGACATGAAAGCGAAAAATGATCTTTTGAGGGCTCAGCTGGAATGTCAAAAAGGAAAGGCAGTGGAAACTGTGATTAAAAAACCATTGACTGAGGAGAAAGCAAATGTTCCCAAACCGGTTTCTAAACCAAAAATGTCTGTTTCTATGCCTCCTCCAAAAGTCAATGAGAAAAATGTTTCATCAAAACCAGTCACTCCACCTGGCCTACCTAAACAAAATGTTGATAAGGGAAAAGCGGTTATCGAGAAACCAAAAGTTTTAGCACCTGGCCTTTTTAAGATGAGTACCACTAATGCGTCTGCCTCCACATCTAAACCATATGGAACAAACGACATAAGTTTAGATAAGCACTCTAAAGAGACTAGGAAAGCTGAAACCACTTCTCTTGATAACATAGTGAATCCTAATGAGTGTGCCTTACCTTCTACAGGACTAAGAAGCACCTCTAGAAGCAGCAGACTAAAGCCTAAGAGCAATACAAGGAACAATAGAGTCTCGCATGCCTCTAAGAGTAGTAGCTTGAATAAAGAGAAGAAAGTAGAAGAACACCCTAGGAATTTACCGTTTTTGAATAAGAAAGACATTTCATCTGAATGTAATGAACCTATGAAATCTGCTAAGTTTAATGAATCTGTTGAATCTGTTTGTTTAACTTGCAAGAAATCTTTATCTAATGTTCATGATGATTGTGTTTCTAAGAATGAGATTGTTAAGCCTGTTAAGAAGAATGTTCCCAAAAGAACTTATGCTAAACGAATAGGAAGACTAGTTGCGAGACTTAGGCTTTACACTACTGATAGGGAGCATAATGTTTACTTTAGGGATGACATTTGGAAACCCACATGTAGAACTTTCACACTCCAGAATGGTATAATGAGTGACCAACCGAATACCCAGTTGAAAACTTCTTTGAGTGTGATCCGGATTTTACCTCTAACCCAACGGAACCAAAATCAAAACGGTTTCAAAAATCTTCTTCTTCATTATTGGCAGTTATCGAAATATGTCTTTGGATCGTCGACTCGGTTGCTCCAAGCACATGACCGGAATCTAAAGTCTGATCAATTTCGTCTGGAAATTCATGGGAACCGTACGGTTTGGAAATGATCATGTAGCAGCTATCATGGGTTATGGAGATCTACCTTTTGGAAATTATTTGATCACTCGGGTTTACTATGTCGAAGGGTTGGGACATAATTTGTTTTCGGTCGAGGCAGTTACGTGATGCGATTTAGAGGTTGCTTTTAGGAAAAATGCTTGCTTCGTTAGAAACTTGGATGGCACTGATCTCTTAACCGGGAATCGTGATACAAACTTGTATGCTATCGACATCAATCAAATGGCCTCTTCATCACCAATATGTCTTATGACACGAGCATCTGGAACACAGTCCTGGTTGTGGCATAGAAGGTTATCCCATCTCAATTTTGACACCATCAACAAAATTGCCAAAGACAACATCGTCAACGGACTTCCAAAGTTCAAATACACCAAGGATCACTTATGTCCATCATGCGAACAAGGAAAAAGCAAAAGAGCATCATATAAACCCAAAACCGTACCTAGTTCGGAAGCAAAGTTGCATATGTTGCACATGGACTTATGTGGCCCAATGAGAGTTGAAAGCATTAATGGGAAAAAGTATATTCTTGTCATTGTCGATGATTATTCAAGATATACATGGGTTAAGTTTCGAGATCAAAGAAGAAGCACCAAGCATCATCATCACCTTTCTGAAACGAATTCAAGTACTTCTTCAAACTCCAGTAAGGGTTGTAAGAAAAGACAACGGCACAATTCACTAATCAGGAGTTAAGAGCTTATTTTGAAGATGTTGGAATCACACATCAGACATCAGTTGTTAGAACTCCACAGCAGAATGGGGTAGTTGAAAGAATAAATAGAACTCTTGTGGAAGCCGCCGCACAATGCTAATCTATTCTAGTGCACCGTTATTTCTATGGGCTGATGCTTTGTTGCCAACGCTTGTTTCACTCAGAACCGATCCCTCATCCATCCAAGATTCAATAAAACCCCATATGAGCTTGTGAATAAAAGAAAACCGGATATCTCTTACTTTCACGTATTTGGCGCTTTGTGCTATCCTACGAATGACAGAGAAGATCTTGGAAAACCGAAAGCAAAAGGTGATATTGGAATCTTCATTGGATATTCAGATAACTCGAGGGCATTCAGGGGGTATAACAGGAGAACTAGGAGGATCATGGAGACGATGAATGTGAAGTTTGACGAACTTTCACATATGGCTTCTGAGAGACTCGCTCTAGAACCCGCACGAAACCGACAGACTTCGGACACATCAGTTCAGGACTCGTACCTCAAAGAGCTCAATCAACTTCGTTTGACAAACCTAAAGAACAAGATTGGGAGAATTTCTTCGAGTTAATGTTCGATGAATACTATGGTGGAACTTCGACAAATGCATCAAACCATCATTCCGCTGCAACCGCTCAAAATCATCCTCCACCACCAACAGAAGATGCATCTACAACGGTTGAAACCAATGCACCAAGTCCATCTACATCATCTACATCTACTACAGTTATTGCACCCGTTCTACCAGCAGTTGATGAGCAAAACCAAAATCACAACGATGCAACGTTAGATGACGACTTATTTGAAAACCCGTTTGCTACGGAATCAGCTGAATCATCTTCTAGCTTACGAGAACCATCTAACTCGCATACGTATAACCAACGGTATCCTTCTACTCTGAAGTGGACAAAAGACCGCCCAATTGAACAAGTTATTGGTGAACCTTCAAGGCCAATTCAGACGAGACGCCAACTTGCCACCGATTGCGACTTATGCATTTACCTTTCCTCAATTAGCAATATAGAGCCAAAGAACATTCGCGAGGCAATGGCAGAACCCGCATGGATAGAAGCAATGCAGGAGGAACTTCTCCAATACCGTCTTCATGACTCTTGGGAAATGGTTCCAAGACCAATTGACATTCGCATCATCGATCTCAAATGGTTATGGAAGAACAAAAGGGATGAAGATATGACTGTAATTCGCAACAAAGCTCGTCTTGTAGCCAAAGGATACGCACAAGAGGAAGGGATAGACTTTGAAGAGTCATTCGCGTCGGTAGCTAGACTAGAAGCAGTCAGGATTTTCTTAGCCTATGCCGCTCACAAAACATCACGGTTTATCAGATGGACATTAAGACCGCGTTCTTGAATGGAACTCCGAAAGAAGAAGTGTACGTGAGTCAGCCAGAAGGCTTCATAGACATGAATCATCCGGACTACGTCTACAAACTCAAAAAGGCAATCTATGGATTGAAACAAGCTCCGAGAGCGTGGTATGATGAACTGTCCTCTTTATTTATCCAAAACAATTTCACCAAAGGCACAGTTGATCCTACCTTGTTTACACAAAAATGCAAAAACGACATTTTGATTGTTCAGATTTATGTGGATGACATCATCTTTGGGTCCACTAATCCGAATCTTTCAAAATATTTTGAAAATCTCATGAAAAGTAAATTTGAAATGTCCATGATGGGGGAACTAAAATTCTTTCTTGATTTACAAATACATCAATCCCCTCGTGGAATTTTTATAAATCAAGCTAAATACACAACCGAGATTTTGAAAAATCATGGTATGGATAATTGTGACTCGGTCGGAACACCAATGGTAACTTCACCAAAAATTGGAGCCGATTTGTTTGGGAAATCTATTGATCCGAAGAAATATCGGAGCATGATTGGTTCTCTCATGTATCTTACTGCTAGTCGACCTGATATTCATTTTGTTTGTTTGCTTATTAGCACGGTTTCAGGCAAAGCCTACCGAACCGCACCTCAAAGAGGTTAAACGGATCTTTCGGTACCTGAAGACATCCATTCACATGGGACTTTGGTATCCGAAGGAATCCGTATTTTATCTAATTGCCTTTTCAGGATGCGACCGCGGTGATCAAGTTACAGCAAAAAGTACATCCGGAGGAGCATAATTTTTGGGTGAAAAGTTAGTCAGCTGGTCTTCAAAGAAACAATATTGCACTGCACTTTCAACCGGTGAGTATGTGTCTCTATCTGCGTGTTGTGCTCAAGTTCTATGGATGAGAACACAACTCACAGATTATGGCTTTACTTTCGATAAAATACCTATGTATTGTGACTCGAAAAGTGCCATAGCCATATCATGCAATCCTGTTCATCATTCAAAGACTAAACATATCGAGTCCGCTATCACTTCATCAAAGAGTACGTCGAAAATGGTACTGTTGAATTATTCTTTGTGAAGACAGATTACCAACTCGCCGATCTATTTACTAAAGCCCTTCCAAAAGAAAGGTTTGACGATTTAGTTCGACGACTTGGAATGCGAAGCCTAACCCCTGAGGAGTTAGAACGTCTTCTCGAATCTTCTTGAAAATGATTTTCCAACAAGCTTCGCTGTAAATATTTTTGAAAAACAAAATACAAAATTTGAAAAACCAACAAAAGCAAAATATAAAAATATAAAATTTTTCAAAAATACAAAAACAATATAAAATTAAAAAAATCCAAAAATATTCTTCTCACGACATGTCTCTCGTATAATCGATATTCTGTACGTTTCTAGAAATGTCATTCAACAATGATACGGGTATGTACAGATGCTTGAGCGAGAGTTCTTTAATGTTTTTCAAAACATGTCGTTTCTCGAAATTTCTTCAAAAATGGCTTTCATATAATTCAGTACGAAACCCGGACTAAAATGATGACTTTTGATTATTTTTCAAATCAAAACTCGTGCTTTTATAGATAAAATCAAGTGTACGCTTGCACTACACATTTAAAAATGGTGAGAAATCATCATCATCTTGAGCACCTTTTCAAGATTGTTCAAAAGATTTTCAAAATCTTTCAAAATACTTTGTGCTCAAGATAACTCCCTCTAAAACCCTTTAATTGATTATGCTTTATTAAAGGGGGAGTATAAAACAAAAATGTTCCAAATTCATGCTTAAATCAAATCCGTTTGTCTCCCCAAAAGTTTTTAAAATGTTGTTTAATCCGTTGATATCAAAAATATCACGAATATGCTATTTTTGAGGGGGAGGAGACGTGATTAAAATGTGATCAAAAATGTTTAATGATCGGTGTTTGAATCTCACAATGAGCTCGACTCAGACGGAACCAACGAATTGACGGGAATCAATGTTAGTAAATGTACCATCTCGAGAAACTTGTGATAGATATGCACTTTCATGGGTCTAACCTCCTTTTCAAGGAGTGTTTACAACTTCAAGTTAGTTATTAGAGCTAGTTGTCACCTAAAACCTGATAATGGAACTCTTTAACTAGGCAACGTAACCGTGTCTCGTGGGGAATTGTCTATCATGAGCCGATCAATTCAAACAGTGCGAACTCTACCCTCTATGTGCAGATTTTTGTCAAAACTTATAAGCACATATGAAGGGGGAGTGTTTCTGAAAATATAAAACTCTCGGAGTGTTTCAAACATGTTTTCCATCATAAAAACTCTGTGAGATTTTCAAGAAAAATGGTTTTATGGCAACAATAGGACAGTCATGGAGGTATAAGGTGACTAAGGATAGGAAATTCGTCCTATGATCCGCCAGAGCCGGAGGGATCTACCCAAGGACAATACCCATAGTTAGTATTAGAAGTCCTTAGGTATGATTGAAAAAAGGAGTAATGTGAGAAAGGAGAAAGAAGGAGTTGAAGAATTAAAAAGAAAAGTAATGAAAAAGGGTGAAAAGAAATAGCCCTCCATATTCAACCTTAGGGCAGAAACCGGGTTCAATTCATCTACTATTGGTTATCACTAAGATGACACTGGTATTGAAGACAAAGACGTCATGGACCCAGTGACGCCGCACTAACCTTCTAGCCACTCAATTCCTCTTAAAAGGATTTGTTTCATTCTCACTGGGAACCCTACATAATCTATCGACTTTCTCTTAGAGATCGCTGATATTGAAGAAGGAGACCCTCTCCCTAGTTTCCGCTCAGGAAAACCAAAATGCACTTATTGAGTCTAGAGCCACGAGATTCATCAAAAGATCTCATAGGAACACATGACATGACATCGCTTGTTGTTCATCATTAAGGGCACAAGTGATATATTCTAGAGTCCTATGCAGGTCTTAGCAATCGGCCGAACATTTATGAGAAGTTTCACTTCGATCTTGATGATTGAATGGAAACTCTGCCGGGGTCAACATCAAGCGACCCGACGCAGGTCACTTCGGTAACTCCCCATGGATTAAGCTTAGTGTGTCTCAAACGGTCTACAATCGTGGGGTGATGCTTCGGTGTACCTCAACGACTCATCTGAACTGTAGATGTACTTCGGTATATCGCGTTATCTCACTTGTGGGACTCCAGTTCAGGAACGGCCTTTGTGAGAATTAGAGATGTGTTTTCACACTATGCTGTTAACACCCTCGAAATTCAAACTTGTAAGTGCCTGAATCCGCTTATTACTAACCTGTTTTATGTTTTCTTCTTATGGAAGCTCCGGAGCTGATGGATCGTGCAGACTCGCCACATGCTCATACCAAAAACACATGAAAGTTCTCATCATAATCAAAGGCTACTCAATGTTAAAGATGATTCTTCGTCAATGTCAAAGAATCTACAAAGTTTAAAGACTCGAGAACTACATCATTGGTAACCAAAAGACAAATAGAAGTGTGAGCATGGTGGACAAAGACGTGGAGACACCTATCCAACGAAGTTGACAACGGCAGACAACCACATTATCTGATCACAAAGCATGAAGGAACAAAGAATCAAGACTATTTTATATCTACACGCAAAGTTCAAGCTCGAGAAAAGTAAAGACCTAATCAAGTGGAGCATCATTTGAATGACCACCCCTTAGGGGGAGATTGTTTGCCTTAATAGTTTTATTAGAAGTGATGGTCATTCACGTTTAGGAACTTTGTAACGTGTGTTAGATATCGTGATAGAATAAGTCAACGGGCTCGTGGATTGGACTAAGCTAAATGGCTAGGCGTTATGATTATGCTAGCCGTTTGAAGCTTAAGTATCCAAAGCCCAATCCATGTCCAACCCACGAAAAGCCCAAGCAAAGCCTTTTAGGGCATCAAGTCCCTTGGACTATAAATACCCCTCAAATGGTCATTTGAGGGGTGTGCTTGAAAGTGTGTGTGTGTGTGTGTATTTTCTCTCTCAAGGAATATACAACTTTATTGTGTTCATCTTATCTCCACATACACGGTTTTGTATAAACATCAAGTCACCATCTTTCTCATCTTTTCTTTCTTCATCTTTTACGCATAACGTGTGTTTGTGGTTATACTTGTGTTTGGTTTGCTTGGTAAAGTGATAAGGTTGATATATCTTAGGTCCTAACACGTTCGTAGATCCGTAAGGAATACGCGTGCACCTGAACATCTATGTCTTAACGTAGAGGTTGAGGAAACTATGTCAGGAGATCTTGGAGAGCCTACTAGTTATAAAGCTGCCATGGCAAGTCCTGACAAGGCAAAATGGCAGATTGCAATGAATGGGGAAATGCAATCCATGAAAGAAAATGAAGTCTGGGTAGAGGTTGACTTACCTCCAAATGCCACGGTGGTTGGAAGTAAATGGCTCTATAAGATTAAGACCCGACATGGATGGCAATGTACACGTCTATAAAGCTCGTCTAGTTGCGCAAGGTTTTACTCAAACTTATGGCATTGATTACGAGGAGACCTTTTCTCCTGTAGCGGACATTAGAGCTATTAGAATTCTCATAGCTATAGCAGCATACTATGACTATGAGATATGGCAAATGGATGTCAAAACCGCCTTCTTAAATGGTCGCTTAGATGAAGACATCTATATGAAGCAACCTGAGGGGTTCGTGAATCCACAATTTGCAAACCGTGTATGCAAACTTCAAAGGTCCATTTATGGATTGAAGCAAGCATCAAGGCAATGGAATAAAAGATTTGATGAAGAAATCAAAAGGTATGGATTTATTCAAAATCTTGATGAGCCATGTGTATATCACAAAGTTAGTGGGAGTAATGTAATTTTCCTAATTCTTTATGTCGATGACATATTAATTATGGGAAAAGACATTCCGAGTTTGCAAAATGTTAAGGCATATCTTGGGAAGTGTTTTTCCATGAAGGATTTAGGAGAAGCTGCATATATTCTGGGAATCAAGATCTACCGAGATAGGTCAAAGTGGTTAATTGGTTTAAGTCAAAGCGCTTACATTGATAAAATATTGAAGAGATTCAATATGCAAAATTCCAATAAAGGATATTTGCCGATGGAAGTAAAGCATGGCTTATGTAGCGATATGTGTGCTTCAACACTGCCGAGGTGGCACACATGCAGAAAGTTCCTTATGCTTCGGCTGTAGGATCTATTATGTATGTTGTGAGATGCACAAGGCCAGATGTGGCGTTCGCTCAAAACATGACGACAGTCGATATCAACAGAATCCGGTGAACTTCACTGGATTGTCGTTAAACATATTCTAAAGTATCTAGGAATACGAAGATATGTTTTAGTGTATGGAGGAAATCCGCACAAAACTTGGTGTTACAGGTTACGTGATGCGTCGGCAAAGTGTGATAAAGATGATACGAAGTCTCAGACGGGTTATGTCTTTGTCATCAATGGAGGAGCAGTTGACTGGAAGAGCAAGAAGCAGAGTACGATTGCGATGTCTGCGACAGAAGTCGAATACATAGCTGCTTCAGAAGCGAATGGAGGTCGTTGATTAGGAAATTCATTTCAGGGCTTGGTGTTATGCCTTCAATTGAATCGCCTATTGATATGTATTGTGACAATTCTGCTGCAATCATATTTGCCAATGAACCTGGAGTCATGAAGGGCACCAGACATTTTCTACGGAAGTATCACTATGTTCGGGAACAAGTCCAGGAAGGTGAAATAAATCTACTGAAAGGTCACACAGATGATAACTTAGCTGATCCGCTCACTAAGGATTTAGCTTAAGACAAGCTTGTAGGACTTGCCAATGAAATTGGACTTCGTTTAGCTAAAAGTTTCATGCATAACTGTGATTAGTATTTGGATAAAGGATATTGTAAAACAATTATTATTTTAATGAAATAAAGTTTGGATTATGTTTATTTTCATTTATAATATTGTTGTCCTATATTTGCATGTTTAAATCCATGAGTAACTAAGTTATTCTAAATGTCCGTTGTCGATTAATGATATGGGAGTATCATTAAATTAAGACAAATCTGAGAGATGTGGTAGAATATACTTGAAAGTATATTGATGAGAATGCATACCAATTTCGGATGATATTCAATGAATTGAATATAGGACTTATCCCAACTACATAATTTACTTTGTGGATATTGTTATAAGTAAATTATGAATAGTTATCCTCAGACTTGAGATACCAGATAAGTGTCATGAATGTAGTGCATTTCTGTAAAGCAACTTAACGCTATATGAATCGTAGTCATAGGGTTGTTTTCAGAAATGTTACAAAGTTTGTGGGTTATTCTTGTAGTCAAAATAGAATTTGTTCATTCAAATTTATTTGGAGTTTAATACGCTTGGGCCCCTCGTAGGGTTGACAAGATGTTTGCGGCGCACCCAAATCTCTCCTAAATATGTTTAGATGATTCGGTAATCTTGGTCAATCACTTACAAACGAGAAAAAGAATAGTTTTATAAAGAATGACTTAATTCCATATCTTTATTTAACACGGTATTAGAAACAAAAGGATAATAATAATGAGAAATCATTAAAAGGTTTTCCAGGAGCCTTGCTCGAGTTGTACTAGAGGCATCGAAGTGTTGCTAGACGCTAACCGAATGTGATCACTCTATTAAGATATATCCAAGTGGGAGTTGTTGGTTTTATGGATATAAATTAGTAGACGTGAGTTAGGATCGAACTCGAGACAATGTGATTGCACACTTTACGTATGAGAATTTAAAGTTAACAATTAAATATAAATGTTGTATTTATTTATTTATTAAACGAAATAACTAACGAACGTTAAGTAATTAATGTAATGGACTAACGGTCGTTAAATGTTTATGGAAAAGGACTAAATTGCAAAAGTTGGGAAGGTTCTGGAATCCCTTTGGGACTCCTTAACCGATCGGCCTAGGGACAC
>OU343218.1:151570288-151589136 GCA_910596185.1 Chrysanthemum makinoi
AAAGCTATTATAAGCTAATATAAGCTTGTTTCAACTTATAAATAAAAGCATTGAAGCTTGAGGATTGAGAATGCGAGGTGAAAAATTCAACATTGACCATGAACTTTGAAATTAAACCGTAAAGGATAGCAATACAATATTAATGCTGTTTGATACAATTCCAACTAGGAAATACAAGCTGAAAGGTGATTAAGACATGTTAATAGATTGACGCTACATTTAAAAAAAAGATAACTACCGCTTAACTGGCACCTGCTTGTCTCTTTTAAAAACTATAAAGTTAGCGTCTCTCCTACTGTACAATTCGAGGCATGAAATCTAAGCCATTGGATGGATTTTGAGAACAAAATAGTAGTTTGATGGTTTTGGCGCCAATTCTTGTTTTGATATGCTCGGAGGCGATGCTGCAGTAAATGCATTGAAGGATTGAGAGGGAGGGACAAAGGTGGTGTAAAGTGGTTTTAGGTGGTGGAGGTGGGAGAGACGAAAGGGATGGAGAGACGAGAAGGAAGCGAGGTTTATTTTATGTTTAAATATTGTTGGGTGGGGTTGGTCGGGTTGTGGATATGAATAAGGTAAAAGTGGGTGGGCTGGGTATTTGTTTAGACTTAGGTAGTTATATTGAGGTCAGAGGTTAGGTTTGTAGAAATAATAACATAGGACCAAATGTGTAAAACTTTAATTCGAGGACCAAACATGTAACTTATGAAAAGTAGTCAAAGGATTGGTTTTGCCAAACTTTAATAATCCAAGGACTAATTTAAAACATTTTTAAACTCCAAGGATTAATTTTGACCAATTTAAAAGCTCAGGGACCAAAACTGTAATTTTCTCAAAACTTTTAGATTTTCCACCAAAGGACTAAATATGACAGTTTATGATTCCAAAGGACCTTGGTGACTTTTCTTTTCTAAATGCCTAGGGGCGATTTTGCCATTTTAGAAGTCGGAGATGGCCTTAATTATGAAACTTTGCTTTCGTTTTCATCGATTTTGAACATTTTGCATCTACGAAACATATAAAATGCATTTTGAAATATTTTCGATTGTTTTGATGCGTTCGGCGTTTTGGATGATTTTTGCAGTTTATTTTTATTGCAAAATGATGGTATTCTGTGACACAAATTACAAAATATTATTGATCGAGAAATTATCTCGGCGTAAGTGCCGAGCACCATTTTTAATTCAATTTAGCTATAATATAATATTGTTTATATATATTTTGTGTCTTATATGGCTTTTTGTATTGTGTGACACACATGAATTTGTCATAAAGTGTGTATTCTTTAAGAAGATTTGAACAAATTATGCACTTTATCAATGAACTTTATAGAATTTAAATAATTTTTTTTAATTACTGATGACGCTTTAGAGATATATATGTATAGGGCTTGTGTGTTTACACACCAGTAATTCAGGATACACACACCACTCATTGTTTACATTTTCCAAGATATAGCAGCAGACAAAAAAATAAAACAGACACTGCTTCTCTTTCGTTTATTCATGACATTTCTCTCTTTCCATATTTTCTCTCTCTAAAATAAATATTCCTCTTAACTAAAAAAACAAAACATCTGATTATCATTTTTTCATTAAACAAAACAAGAATTAGTCATTTTGTCTCCTCAATACTTCGGTGTTTTAAGTTGCGGATCCACATTTGTGATACGATCACGCCAACGATGGTTAGTCGGTTTAAGATACGACAATGAACAATGGTGTTCCAAACGTTGTCAATATTGCTGGAAAAAATGAAATACAAAGTAAGTTAGACAATTTTTAGCTGCGCGGACCATATCTTTGGTGGTTTGTTAGTGGGGTTTTGGTATGGGTTGAGTGTCAAAGATTGTGGTTGTATTTGGTTGTTCAAATATTAGAAAAAATCCAAAAGTAATATACAAGAAAGAGAGAATATTTCGATTTGGGTGATGGTTTATTTAGTCAGATTTGGATGGGAAAGATGGTGGTGGTGAATCTTACATCTTGGATGGGGAAGAGTATGATGGTGATAGAAGTTTGGAAAAATAAAAAAGAAAAGTGATAGAGAATTTATTGAGTTATTATTGAAAAACAACACCAAAATAACTTTTGAGGAAGTAAATGTAGCTTTCAATTTATGTCCTCCAGAAAATTTTAAATAATAAAAAAGTAACACCTAATTTGATGGTGTACAAAGCATAGCACCCTATGTATATATCTTTTGTCTCAATTATATCGGTCTTTGCTTTTGTTATCGCTACAAACAAAATGCCTTTTACTGATTGTAATCTTTCTCAACTAAAGACATATACCGTCATTATAACCTATTTTTCTTAACTTTGACTAAAAAACAGATATAGACGTTTATATAAAAAAAAAGTAAAAAAGAAAATATTCAACGAGATGCAAATACCCTCTAAAATATCAAAACACCGAAATCACATTTAACAAATTTCATATATATATAGAACGAGATGCAAATATTCGAATCACAATCCAATCTAAACAAAAAATTCCATATAATCAAGAAAGTTTCCTATCACATTCAAATTACAATTCGATTTTGCCCTAATTTTATTGTGTTATCTATTTTTCCCTAATTTTGAATGTATTATTTTGCCCTAATTTCATTGATAATGGATTCAGTTGTCACAATTTCGTGTTTTGATACTGATTATGAAGTTGTTACGGTTTCATTGTGAATGGATCTGATTATGTAAATGTGTGTGTGTGTGTGAGATTATGGTGTTTGAAGTTGTGAATGGATTATGTTGTTACAGTTAGATAGTGTTTAGCTGATTGACGTGATAGGCGGATTAGCGGAATTAGTTTTGTCAGAGCTATAGTTAGTGGTTTGAGTGTTTGGCGGATAGTTAGAATCAATTAATTACCTGTTTTGATAATTAGTTAAGTTGTCTTAATGATTTGTTTCGTTGATAGTTTCTAGTTTATTTGCTAATTCACTTTTAGATTATGTTAGTAAAATCATGCTTGTAGATAACTAGTTTAGTTTAGAAAATAAGCTAAACCAAACACCCCCTTATTAGTCCCTTAATGTTGGTTGGGGTCAAATATACATCATAACCTGAATAAGCTATTTTGAACAACAATATCAGTTGAACAACATGTGGAAAACTAGAAGGGGGGGTTGAATAGTTTTGACAATTAAAACTTCCTTTTAATTTATTTAGATTGACTTATGACAATCTATTTAGATGTGTATGTTGGATGTTGATGAACAAGCATATAAAGGTAAGTAATGAAAATATAAGAGTAAAAGCGCAAAACCACAACAGTATTTATAGTGGTTCGGCTACAAGGGCCTTCATGCTCCCTACTCCACGAGTCACCTACTAGAGTTGTGAATCCTTACACCAATCTCCTTATGGTAGGAGAGCCTTCACAACGTCGCCTACCCTTTAGGTGCTAGCTAACCACCGGGTTCTTTCACCAAGTGAACCACACCTACACAAGCTCTGCACTTTATAAGGTACTTAGGCTAGATACCTAGTTCTTTCACTCAAGGTGAACTACACCTTCCAAATGCCGCCACTTTATTAGGTACTAAGCTAAGCACCTAGTTCCATTGAAATGGAGGAACTACTACCACACTACACTTGACTAATCCTAAATGAGATCTCTCACAACATCATCAGGATATCAATATCCTTGGATCTAATACTAGTCTATCTTGTACATCAAAGCACACCATATCGAATGTACATCTAAGGCACCTTTCACTAATGCCTTTGACTAGATCTACAAGACGCCTTTCACTAATGTCTTGTGTCTTCACTTCTATAAGCACCTTCACTGTTGTTGCTAACAGCGACCAAGCACCTTTCACTAATGCTAACAATGTCTTGACTTCTAAGCACCTACCACTGAGTTTTATCCTATAGACGATAGATACCCTTAATATCTTAAGCTCTTGACTCTTGAGACATCTTTCACTAATGTCTTCAACACTACACTTCTGAAGAAAAGAAACATCAACAAAGACCGATGAGAAGTGATGATGAGAGCATATTATCATGGACTTGAAGCTTTCTCGACTTCAAGAGTGGTGATCTTGCCTTTAGAAAGGAACCTAAAAGATCACACAAAAACTACAAACATAGATCTCTTGGATCTAAGGTTAGTGAGATTTAACTCAGGGGAGAAGTGTGTTAGAAAAAAGATTGAAAAGGGGTGAGAAATAATGAAGAAATGGCTCACTATTTATAGAGGAAAAATCCTCATCGTTTCGAGGATCCCACGGATCCCTACCACAAGGGATCCAGCTAGCACAAAGCTAGGGATCCGTGATACGCTCTTTTGCCATGGGTATTTTGGTTATGGGTCATGGGTCATGGGTTATGGGTTGATCCATGGTTTCTTTTCTAGATACAATGTATCTTTAGGATACAATGAACTTGGTTAAGTGGTATAAATAAAACCATGGGTTATGGGTCAAAACCATTAGCTAGTTTTTACCTATTTAGTATACACTTGTTTTATATTTAGTATATACTTGTTTTTACCCATTTTAGTGTATACATGTTTTACCCATTTATGTTACCCAATATACTACATACTAGTTATGTGTATATTTTATCCAAATATGTAAACACTAGTTGTTGTACATATGTATTACTAAATCATAAAATCACTTATACTTGTTTTAGTGTTTATGTGAAAATGTGAATATGTTAGAAACTATTAGTTCAAACCATTTACGTATTTTATTTGTTTCGTTAATATGATTTTACGTTTGTTATCGACAAAACATTAGAAGATCGTAAAATATAAATAAACGTTTTTAAGGCTTATTTGTATTAACACAACAATTTGTGCTCATAATTTTTAGCAATCTTATTTGTGGCAATTTTTCTAAAAGAAAAAGATGTGTTGCCATTCCTAATGTAATGTGATTACATAAGGTAAATTTTTGTTGACAACTTGTTTGTATCCTTTTGGTGGTGTATTGTATTGGCTTATTATTGTTATAATTAAGATGCATGTTAGATTGTAGTCTATTAGAGGGTTAGAAATGCAAAGAAGAAGGCTTATTAAGAGGATTACTTGTGCCTCGTGTTGGTTGGCCTGCTCACCTTGCATGCATCCATGGTACACACTGAATCCAATTACTCCACCTGGTATGATGCAACAGCCATTGCTCCATGTACTATGTGATATGTGTAAAGGGTTTAAGCTTATAGAATAATAAAGTGGTTAAATGATTATGTTTATGACAATAGTGCTTGCTAATTTATAGAATCTATGTTTTGATTTAGCTATGAACCAAACACCCTTAAGCCAATTTACCGTGTTATTTGGGATTTGTATATAAAGACCTAAAAATAATAAGAGAATGAGAATATCATGGGTACACCATGTGTACAGTTCTTTAAGCATAAAGAAATGATTACGTTGGCAAATTTGTTCTTCTTATAAGAACATAGTGATGATTAGCTGTCTATAATTTCTCAAAAAGAAGGCATTTAGGATCAATGACTGGAATACGAGGGAACCTCACTTCCTAAGTAGAAGGACTTTAGTAATTGAGTTGATGCCACCATAAAATTTTCCCTCACATCACATTTTTTCTGCAGACTGATGAAATTGATTGGTTAGCAAGCCATGCTTAATTATATGTTATGATAATTGCATTATCTAATAATAATTTTTTATATATTACGTTTTTTAGTAATTGAGTTGATGCCACTATAAAATTTTCCTCACATCACATTTAGGATCAATTACAGATTTTGCTTTTCTTGAGTTCTATTGAATTGGTTTATAACATTGAGATGATAGTATTTATGGAAATTATCTGTTCGAAAGTCTTGAGGAAAAGGGACCTGTACAAAAGACTTATCTCGCAAGCCTTGAGGATTTGCTGAACTTTTATCACCCTTTTACACTTAATGCGGTATGTTTGCTTCTACATATTTTGACTGGTTTGGCCATTGTTTTTGTGTGACCAACGAGCCAATGTTTTAGGCAGTTTAAATGAGTGAACCATGTCACCAACTATTAAAACAATGCTTCTACCATGTTTTAATGTTGATGTTGAATTACTTGCTTAAAAGTGAGCTCAAGTTTGTATACCTCATACTAAACTGTGTTCTGTATTGATCAGGAAACTATTTGAATTGACTTCCGATCGAATATGATGTATCCTGAAGACCGGACAGTTCGTTTGTAGGTTTTGTATAGTTGTTCTATAAATATCTAGTACAACTTCGCAATGGGAATACTACCGATTATAGTAATATAAGAGTCAAGAAAGGATATCCAAGCATTTTAGTTGGTATTCTGTTAGACATCGACTCCTTTTTACTTGCTTTCAAAGATATCTTAACTTAATCCTACCATTTGTTGCAGAACTCTCTTGTAAATATGAATCTCTGCAAAAACTTGGAATCACACAATGATCGGTTTCTGGGTATTATAAGTTTATTTTTTGTACTCAAATATGCTAGAAACACCTATTGACGGGAATACCTTCATATATCTTAGTTGAGGGGAATAATTTCATATAATTTAGTTTTGTAGGATTGCATAAAAGCATCTTGTAATATTAATCTAATTGAGGTTGTGGTCATGCATGTGACTTTAGTCCAGGTATCCTGAAGGTACACCTTTGATTACTTTATTTGTTCAGCCCATTTGTTAAGATGCTACGTCTTTGAGGCCATTGAATGTGGTATTAGTAAGGCTATGCTACAAAAAATTATCATTTTTTTAAATTATCTCTCCAGATAATTAGCAACACTCAAAGGCTAAGCTAATACACTGTTCTGGCACTAACTAAAAGATGCCAACTAAACTTTTCCATATTCTACGGCTGCACCATTGATGTTTGGTGCTCGTGTTTTACGGAACACATTTATTGTTTCCTTGGATAGGATATTGAATTTCTTTGCTCAAACCGCTAGAACTCAAGTTCCTATCTTTTGAATAACATCTAGGCTTAGATAGGTTTTTGTTGAAATGACATATTTACCTAGGTTCTTCACTGTTCACTGCAGGATTGATTCACTTTTAGTTTTACCAGAATCCTTTGTATCCTAGGATGCACATAAGATGTTGTCTCTTTGTCCCTCTGTACAAACGACACTTTAGGTAATTCCATTCTAAATTTCCAACAACAATTCACAAGCTCGGGGCAATTAACGAGCTCTACTTAATTATTAGTTTTATGTTGCCTTTTCAGGATACCAAAGCACTGATTTTGGGGGATTCATATGTTTTCAACACTGCCTTTGTCAAGGTAAAACAAATGTCCCCATAATTCCATTTAATTTTAATGGTGGTTTAGTAAATATCTCATTTAGTCTCATGTCATCTATGTTACACGAAGAACAATTGTCCTCTGAGATCTATAGACGGTATCTCAAATTTATTGGATGTAGCATGTCTATTTCCCGTAGCATATAAAAAATATTTGATTGCTAGTTGCTCTCAGTACTTTTTTTTAAAGACATGTTAAAAAACAATGAAAAAAATAACTAAAATTCTAATTGAACAACTGAGATAGAAAATGAAAAGCTTCACTTGATAGTTGTTGTCAGTAAATGAAACAAATAGCTGGATCATAAACTTAATTTCTTGGGTTCTCTGTTTTTAAACACCCACATCTCAATCTTCATATTCAATCTCTTCTGGTAAAAAATACTTTGTGAATTGTTTTCTCAGGATCTGTATGAACGTATGGAGAAAGATTTGGATACCATTAGTTTAACTATATCATCTAGCACTGGCTTTACTGATGACCGGCATGCCACCTAAGTTGCTAAATTAGGGCAAGAAACAAGTGGTACTCCAGCTAACCTCAATGACGTAATTAGTGAAAGTGGGTCTAACAAACCAACAACAGATAGAGGATCAAAGAAAAAGAAAGGGAAGACCAACACAAATTCAAAGGAAAGTGCAGTTGATATGTGTTTCTTTGTCATAACTCATTGGTCATTTTTGGCAATATAATGCTCTTTTCTGATGAATAAAACCTCTTGCTTGCAGTCTTCCCTGAATATGCAGTTATATGAGAAAGGTTTAGATTTGTTTGACGACAACTCATCAACCTCGGTAACCATAACACTTATTTTCTCTCGATAATGTGTTGTGTCCTCTATGGACTTAACAGTTGCTTCGCGTGATGGTACAAGCTCTTTTGCAGAAATTTACTAAAAACCTGGCTGCTCCTATGAGTAGACATGGTCTTATCAAATGGTGGCTTATATTTGAGCCTCTGCATCTTACTTTAATTACCTCATAGCCTACGTTTAACCAAAAGTGACATGATTCGGTCCTCATCGGGATATGCATTAAGTTGAAAAATGGTGTTGATGTTCAAGATGTCAACGATGCAGAATCTGCTCCACTTAGCTCTGGGGATCGAATTGCTCTGGTATGATATATGTTATATTCTTTGTAATTTCTTAGCTATTGTGTCTATACTTTAGATCCTTTTTTTTCAATCTTTTTGTGATTATATTATTAATAGATCTTTTTGTTGTATGGTAATAGGCAAGTAAATTCGATGGGCCTCTATCTAAAAAGCTAATGCAGTTGTTGAAGCTTTGGAAGGGAAGGTCAGTCTCTATTCAGAAACTATGTTCATTACTTTTAAATAGTGGAATTTGTTCTTCACATTCTGATAAAGCAATGTGTAGATAAGCATTGTTCGCAACTGAAGCTCTGTTTGTCACCCGTGGAGCTAATACTTTAGTGCCTTACGTTGTTCCCGTAATCACTAAACCTTAAGAAGAAGGGGTTATCCAAAAACACTGATAGATTTAAACTAAGTAGTTATTTGTTCTTTGCCACTCCACCTGATTAGTGTTTTCTGAAATTGAACCACTAGATTAATTAACTTGATTTTAAGTGACTTCTAACATCCTTCTATGTTTATGTGAACTTTTTTTTGTCACTACCTTTATCGGCATGTACTTGTATTTTAAAGGCATAGAGTTTAATGTTTGCTCAATTGTTTTTGTGACAGTGCGTTGAAGCATATATGATGGCACTTAGAGAATTTGCAGAATAGTGGTATGAAAGATGCTCCAGTTTTATTGTCTTTTAGTATTATGTTAATTCTTTTTTATGAGTGACCAAACTGGCCAATTTAATAATTACCATCATATTAAAATTATCTGTAGCAGGAACTAATGTGAAAAAAGTGGACAAGAAATTGGAACTGAACTCTGCTCCATTAGTATCGCAAGGTATATGCTATACTTAAGTTTTTTTTTTCGTGATTTGGCGTGTTAAACTTAAAAGGGGTCATTAGCAGATGTCACCTCGAAGGCTTTCGTAAGTTGATTGCCAGACTAACGTTTATTACACTGATGCGGTAGAAATGAGAAAAATGCAGTGGGAATGTAAAAGTGATTGTTCAAAACTTTTAGTGACTAAATAATTCAGTCACTAATAAATTGTTTTAAGTTTTTCTTTTAGAACATATAGTGACACATAACAACCAGACACAAAATACAACAGACCTTTTGTGACTGACATTAAGCGTAAAAAAAGTCCTTTAGTGATACTTCAATTAGTGTTTCTTTTTCTTTCAGTGGGAGAAGACCAAAATGCCTTTAGTGACTGATTTTTGACTTTTTCTGTCATTTTTTTAGTCACTAAATGGCATAGGATCTTATAGTGTATGTTATATAACTTCTGTTCGTTTCAGATTTTTTACTTACAATTATCATGTATTCACAAAATGTAACGATCATGTTCATTTGATTATGGTTCCTAGTTATTTTTCTTACAGAAATAGATATGAGTATCTTTCATAGATAAATAGAGGTGATTTACATATTTCTTTTTTTTATTTACATACTCATCGTACAAGTTATTAAATCATAATATAACTATGATACAACTATCTGATATGATATTTGAAATTCCTGATCAAAAAGAAAAAAAATGTGCAAATCAATTCCTTTAAACAAATTACTCGTATATAAAGTATCCTTGTATTCTTTATATAACGAAAAAGATAATAATGTTACTGAATTACCCCGACACGAATATCGGAATACCTCGAGAATATGTATGGCACGTTATTGAGAGTGGGCTATGATAGCAACTAGCAAACATCACATGTGAATAATGCTAACTTATTACTAGTACTACGTATTATATTTATTTTCCCCGACAATTGTAATAGGCTCATATTTTTATCGTACATTACATGAGTTTTAAAATAAACAAACCAGTTAAAAAGTAATAGGGTAAAACCTCTATAAATTAAAACTCGGTAAATTAATAACCTCGATAAAACTAATAATTTGTCCAGACCTAACTTAGGACCAGTAAAAATTTGGACCTCAATCGATAAAATAATAAGATAATAATTTTTTTGAACCCTCAGTGTATATATAGTTGTCCTAACGAAACTATAAATTAATAATTACTAAAAAAATCCATATATATATATATATGTGACACACATAATAATTTTAAGATTGTTTAGTAAAAAATGAATCTATAGTCACTTGTTTTTTGTTGAACTTCAAATCTATAATGAGTTTATCTTTAAATGTTAGTTGGAACTTGACAGATTCAATTAACTTGTGAATGTTAATTAATTAAATGTTAATTGTAACTTGTTTTTCTAATATATTTTTCATTCTAACTAGTATACATTGTAACTAGTATATTGAACCATTAAAAGTTATACTTCATACGTAAACCTTTTTTTAATTAATAAATTATTAATTTATCGATATAATATATCTTGCTAAACTAATAAAATATTCCGGTCCTAACATTATTAATTTATAGAGGTTTTACTGTACTAAACGCACGAGGAATTGATAAGTCAACGTGTGTTTAGTGTTAGGACAAATGATTCGATCTTCATTATGAATATGGGATTAGCCTAACGTTCAAAATAATAGAGTAATTAGTTTTGAATTAAAAAAAAAAAGGAAAAAAAAAAAACTATTTGAAAATTGTTAAAGAGGTAAGACTACTTCATTTGTCTCAAAAGTAATTGGTCGTGCCAATCATTTTAACTATCTGAATATGAAAAGTAAGATGTGAGTGATGCTACCTTACTGAAAGTAAAAATGCTTTTCAAAGAGCTTCGCTTTTGTAGATAGTGAGGATTTGAACCTCTATCTCCAAAATAAAAGGGTTTTTTCAACTAATTCAAGTATTCGACCTTAAGGGTGGTGGCGATAAATGCACTTGGCTTTTAAATCTTTTAGAAAATCCCTAAAATTTCGTTTCATCTGGAATCCTCATACGCCAATGATAGATTTTTGAGTGGCAGTCACACCAACTCATTACCCATTTTTTTTTTTTTTTTTTTTAAATTATATTAAACAATTTAATAAAAACATAACATTTTATTAGTTAAAAGAAATTATGAACTTAATACTAAAGGAAATTATAAACAATATTTAATCTAAAATTATAGTCCATCCATATGAAGTTCGTTTTTCAATAGATGAGCGTTAATATCTTGGAGTGGTTATGTGATCAATGCAGTTCATTATAAGAGCTTGGCCTTTCAATTATACATTTTGTCGTAATAACTTTTGACCCATTTATTCTTTGATATGAAAGTTGTGTCTTGACTGTTGTGTGAATTGTCGAGAGCTTGAACACTATTTATTGTGGGCGACTTCGGTTTACGCCTTTGCCTTTTCTTTCATAGTGAACATTCGGTCGGGAAGCGAGTGTTGTTTTCATTGCTTACGGTTCGTGAAGATGAAGCCTTTTTCTTTGTCGGAATGAGAGGTAGATCGAAATTTATGCTCTGGCGTTCCGTCTTCTTGCTTAGGTAAAAGAGTAAATGCTACTAGCATTTGTCATCAAAATCGCTACACACCACTCCTCGACACGTTTCTACAATTATAAAAGTAATAATTATGAATTCATATAAATATACAATTATAATAGTAAAAAGTATAAATTAATAAAAGTATAAAATTAAAAAGTTTAAATTTACTTGGATTATAGCAATTAAATACACCCATTTAAGCAGTTCATAGTTTTTCCTTTGTGTTCAGGCATGAAAAGAATATCTTTCACATTTTGCTTGAAAATGCTCAGAATTAGTTTCCAAAACTATCTCTACTTTGTCCAAATAAAGAGATATGAACTAGCTTTAGCCAGCGTCTCGCCGATGACGTCCAAGATTTCAACGGTTGTTTCTTTTTTTCAATCCGACTTCTTGAATCAAGTATTCAAAAATAAATTAGGAATATATGAAAACCAAATTGAATTTACTAATATAGTGGTTACTATAAAAGGCGTGAATATGAAAACTCATTATTATTTGAAACTTAAATTTACTTTTTGTAAATTACAAATAGATTTTATCAAAAATTATTACCATGGGAGTTGGTTGTTTTAGTGAGAACCACATCTCGTTATTCAGTTCAAATAATGTTAACTTGGTTTAATAAAAGTAGGACGTCTGGCGGTACTCAAAAGCGGGTCAAAGTCAACTGGGGTAAATTCGATGTAGGAATATATCGTGGTGGTTGATATCAGTGGTTGAAAGTCGCGGGAGAAATCGTTGGGATAATATTGAGGAAGGGCTAAATTTTGGGAATATGCACCGGGTTGTGATTGACAAGATGAAGCTTCGAGAACCTCGTTGCGTCCTTTGGATGATGTCGTTCATTCTTAGATGTTTTAATAGTATACTTAAAGATACTAAAATACTTGAACTTCATGCATTAACTTGATGTTGTAAATATATAGAGATGAATTTATTTTTTTATTATTTTTTCTTAAACACGGCTTTCCTATAAGCATTATAGTTTTTTAATCCACCATCGAAATTGATAAGTCAACGTTTAGTATGATTTAATGGATTAAGCGTTGAATATTTGTTTCATGCCAATTCGAGGATCTGACTACTCATGCGTAAACAAGAGGCGTAAAACTAACCATTGATATCAAATGCCGAGAGCCAGATCACAGTTGAATGCCGCCCACCCTAATTGTTACTAAAAAAAAGACGTACTTAAAAAAAATCATTATTATTTTCTTTTACTTACTTTTTGTGCATTATAATTTTATCATTAACTAATTCGTTTATTCTTTATTTAAAGTTTGTAATGATGACATCAATTTATAGGCATGGGGAATTGGCTTCGAGAAATATGTCACCGATAGTAATCAAGTTTAGTGGTGTTCTAATTTGATACCTCATTTTCTACTAATCTTAAAAATCATCAAAGTTTCAAAAGTATTTCATTCTTATGTAATTTTCTAAAATTATTGTTTAAAAGTACTAATTATGCATTAACATGTTTGTACATTAATTTTATACACTCAACTGAATTTAATTAATTTAAGTAAAATTTATGTATAATACGTTAATGTGACTAAGCATAAACAATAACTACATGAAAATAATAACTTGAAGTTTGAGAAGTGTTCCTTGGAATTAAATCGCATTAAAAATTACATAAGAATGGAACGTTTGCTGAAACTTTGATGGTTTTATGGTTGATATGAAGTTTAGTCATAAATTGGAACGGAATCTGAAACAGTTCTTATTCTGATGATTTTCACTTACATAAACTCACGTCAAAATTTTTGTAGTGGAAAACTAATTTGGATCAAATAAGGAAAAAAAAAAGTAAACTATCACATAAAAGCTTTAAAAATGTACTTTTTTAGTTTTCATGCTTAAAATAAAAATTATAATTTCCTTTTCATCTTCTGGAAATGATGCCGTATGGCGGTATGTTTCCTAGCGGCGGATAATTAACAATGCGATATTGTGGTAAAGTGTTTAGCAATGCGATAATTCATGATGAAAAATTCGCCACGTGTATCAAAGAACAAATAAAAGTATTTATTGGCTGAAATGAAACATACATCAATGTATGAGATAACAACAATCTTGACGTTACTCGTCGTGAAAAATTTCTTATTACGGCATATAGGGTGTTGAATCCTCTTTATTGAACTCTTTGATTGACTTCAACTAGTTATCATAGTAAGGCGGTATTTGGCCCATCAAACGCAAGAAACTTAACAAAAATATATCTGTACGGTTGTATAATGTATTTTAATTAAAGTATTCGGAAAACTTTATCATGGCTTTGAAATTAATGCGGCCGAGCAATCAGCCGATTAAAGAAAACCTAGAAATCAATACCACCATGAATATTTGGAACACATAAATTTGTATTTAGCGTGCTTGCTTAAAAACGAGAACAAAATGAACCAGTACTATATAATAAATCGATAAAATGTTTTTAGTGATTGTAGCAATCAGATTATTACAAATATCTCTATGATTTAATTTATATATAAATGTCAAAACAATTTTAAAACCGTATAGTCATTCGCACATTGATATTTAATATGGCCAGGATCATATGATACCACCAGCGATTATAAAGTAATGTATAACAATAAATAATAAGTATTAATATGGTGCCTTATAAAATTAAAAGATATTGATAAACTTTTAGTAATATTAATTGTTAGAATAAAATAAATTAAAAATATAACTTCACTTTTTGGGAAAAATTACAATAAAGTAAAAGTTGTCAAAATTGTCATACAATTTCTTTCAAATTTAAGGTTATTGGTGTTATGGTAGCCTATTTCATTAAGAACAAATTCTTTGAATTTTTAATGTAGAAATTTTAGTTAAAGGAATTTTAGAATTTAACATGCTCCTTTTAAGTTTCAAAACATTGATACATAAACTTTGTATGTAAAAAATATTGACTTAACATTGAATATGTGAATGGTTTTAGATTTAATATTAGTTTAATTTTTAATAGTAATTATATATAGCAAAAATCATATATATCTCCTCTAAATGAATATGCATATATATCCCAGCTTTTTTAAAGTTTTTTAACAATATTACAATGGTTTTAATAAATGTTTTGGATATATCTGATTTTGTATTTTAGGAGGATATAAAAACATATATGTATATAGTTAAAAGACGAGTCTTTAATTATGAATGAGGATTTTATAGCGATTATATCGTTTGAGTGATAAAAATGTTGCATGGTTATAAGCGAAAAAATAAAAAGTTGAAGATTTGGGTATTAAGCATGTCATTGACAAATGGCGCCAGTAAATTCGATCAATTTAATCGAAAAATCAATTCAATCAACAAAATTTGTTGTGGTGAGTTTCACCATGCATCACCATTAACCATCAAATTCGCTTTAAAATTTATCTCTCATTCATTTGTTTTCAAAGTCAGTTTCAATTTCACTTTTGTGTTTTCCTTTAAAAATCTGTGATTCTGTGAAAGTAAACTATCATGAGGCACGATACGTTTGTATCGGTTTTAAATTAAATCTGCTTTTTTGGAACTTTATCGAGTTATGAACCCGTAAATGAAACTTTAGATAGTTCCGTTGGTCCGGTCTGTCCGGTTTTCATTATATGCGCAAATTAACTTGTTGAATGTGAACTTTGTGTGTTTAATAATTTGTATAGTAATGTACTTAATAGCATGTATTTTCATTTTTAGAGGTGTTTTAAAATAACAAATTAGTGTGTGTAATTATTTTTATATTCGGATTTTGATATTTAGCTTTAAAATGTATATTAATGAAAAATTTATTATCTTTTAAGTATGGGGATGTTTTAATTGTTTGTATTTAATTTGGTGGATATCACTTGGTTGGTTGTACTTGAATAAATCGATATCTTTTATTGGGGTGTTTTTAAAAGAGTATTAATTAAATTATCACATATAAGCTTTTAATTCAACTTCAATTTTTAAACTTTCATTTTTGGTAGTTTTATTTATGTATTAATATGCTATTTTATATTGGAAAATGCAATTCCAAACTAACTATATAGCAGCGATGTCATACGATACATGCAAACGTTTACAGATTCCGACGACTAATTGGTGTGACACTTTGTATCAAGTAAACAATATTTGCGATACTTTTGCTATATCCAGGGATAAAATATGTTATACACTCTGTGTATAATAGAGCACATTTCTATCAAAATTTTCAATATTTTAACTATATAAAATAGAAAAATGGTCAAAAAGTCAAAATGTAGAAACGTGAAAAAGTGGAAAATTATTTTTGGTAATTTGGAAAATTATCTTTGGCAACTTGGAAAAAATCATATTGTTAAATTTTTTAATAAAAAATCATGACCAGATCGGGTTTATCAAATCGGGTCAACAAAAAATCGGCGATTCAATCCGATTCTCAAACAAGCAAAACCCGTCCCTATCCGGAGCGGTGTCCGAGCGGTTCGGTTCAATGGCCGGTCAACCTCATTAAAAGCATTGCTATGAATCATATTACCGACAACGGTAGCCATAAGTATTACTATTATTTTTTGTTTATTATCGTAATTTTAAATCGTTAACTTTGGTTATGGTATTACTTTATTATTGCAATTACATTTCATATTTTCACGTTCTATTTTGAATGTTGAATGTTAGCAAACACTTGTCACAATATCGCTTATCGTTAATTGACTATCACTAAGCGATCGGAGATTTAAATCGGTGGTGTGCTTATATATAGCTGGCTTCATATATAAATAAGTAAACAACATATCATGAAATGGTACCTAACAAATATATCTACTAGTATGTATTTGAAAACATCTACCTCTAATTGATGTTGTAAATAAAACATTAGAAATAATACTTTGTTAACTAAGATCTTATGCATACCGTAGAATGTAAAAAGTTTGTTCATGAATAATTATGACCAGACAAAAGGAGTACGATTTTTTATAAAAATGAATTTAACACACGTTACTCAATTACTCCGTATTATTCAAGAAACATATATGATTGGTCATGTGTGTTGTTTTGGGCTGGTCATTGTCGTGTGCAGGGATTATCCCAGGTCATATTCAGTCACACGTCCGGTTTTCTCTCCAAATGACTGATACGGCACGCCTGGCTGGGTCGACGACTCCAAGTTTTTTTTTTTTTTTAAATTGTGTGTTAAGGTGTGTTTGAGGTGAAGTTGGTTTTGATTTATAGAATGGTAAAATTGGTTTAAAAAAGTTTTTTAGTTTAATGACCAAATGGTCACTTTTTGACCAAACGAAGCTTTTCACATCGGTTGGAATTCCACCCGATATTGCAAATTTGGCCACAACGACCGATCTTCCAACCGAGTGCCACAACCCATATGACCGATGTGAACATCGGTCGAAGGTGTGGATTTTCGGTGCCCAACCGATGTTTCTTCAACGAATGCGACCAGCCTTTGTTAACACGTTACTCAATTACTCTGACACACTTTTTGTACTATTTTTTTTTTCTCTTTTTTACTGTTAAGTACATATTTTTAAAGATAAAAAGGCAAGTTATTTGAACTTCAAACTTCATTAACTCCATCTCTCTTCCTAAGTTGCGCATAATGCATGCATCAAACCTACGCATAAACACGTCCTTAATTAAGCATCCTAAAACCAAGCAAAATGAATTATTCATTTCATTATTCAATTGTAAATAAAGTTGAATTTCTTTATTTATAGTTTCAAAAGTGCTTTGTCAATAAAGTATTAAGCACAGAAAGCGAAGTAATAAATAGTCAGATAAAATATAATTACATTTGACTTTTTCAGAGTTTATTTTTTACCGTAATTATTATTTTTCGTGTTATATAATACTTGATGCAAAATATATAAATGGATTTGTGTTTCAAATGCTTTTCATTTGTGTAATTTTCATCAAGTATCATATAGCACGAAAAAAATAATTACGGTCAAAGTCAGAAAAAAAAGACTTTGAAAAGTCAAACATGGACTTATAATTTGGGACGGAGAGAGTACTATACAATGAAAAGGTGGCACACACGCTACCACAATAATCGGGATATACATAATTAAATTCTGGATTTTTATACATTATGAAATACAATTTGAATTTAATTGATGTTGTGTTGCTTATACTCTTAATTTTTTTGAAAGGCTTTTACTCTTAATGAATGAAGAGATTCTAACAAAAAAAAAAAAGCAACGAACGAGTAGAAAGTGGCAGCCACAATACTGTTAAAGCTAGCGAGTTTTGAAGAAATCAACTCGATCTCGAGTTTTGAATGTTTTTGGTTGATCTCAAGTCTCAACTCAACTTAACTTAATACGGGTTCAGTTTTGTAATGTCTCCAGTCAATGTCAATCTTGCGTAAATCAAGCGAACATAGTGGATTATGTCCCATTTTACTGAGTTTGCTTGTTCCGTATGTGATTGTAGTCATTCCAATATTATTTTATTTTTATTTTTTTTAGAAAGGCAACGTATATTAAAGAAATCAAACAAAGACAAATTACATAAGAAATAGCATCCCATCTACTTAATAAGTTAATTAAAGAGAATAGGACCCAAGTAAAAAAAAAACACAACAAATAACACGGGAACAATTATACAACCCATTGTTGGAATTACATATCAAAACATTCAAATAAATAATCACAAAATATCAAAGTAATTATGCGGAAGCGTATAGGATTTATTAATGAACAATTAATTAACATAAAAGAATATGCGTACCTTTTCTTGATTCTAGCCGAACAATAATCAAATCTACAAACTAGCAACGGATGAACCCTAATTTGATTTAATTAGGATTATGTGAATTACCCCTTACCGTTTTGTAATTCAATCCAAGATAATAACAATAGTGTTATTACTATGTTCTTGTATACACGTACTAAACCGAATTAAAGTAATGCTAGTTTTTATAAAACAAATAACTTTGTTTGTGGAAAAGAGTGTGTCGACACCTTAGGGTGTTCGACCGGTTTTGAGGACAAGAAACACACACAAAACAATTTTTAGGGTTTACTGAGCACATGAGATGGAAAAATAAAACCACAAGCCTTGTTTATATACCCAAGCAAACTTGGTGAACAAGTTGGTTTTTCTTTCCTTGTTTT
>OU343218.1:151589236-151654137 GCA_910596185.1 Chrysanthemum makinoi
AAATGGCTCAAAACAGCCACAAACCACTGCAAAAACCCAAGCCGCAACAAACATGCCAGCTAGAACCTAAACTCGCAACACACATGAAAACCCAAATAATACAAATTACCATCAAGAAGTAATACCACGGCAAAGGGGTTTCCAACCAAAATCCTAAGCAAAGGCTAGGAACTTCCAATACAACGTGTGGAAACGTAGAGGGGGGGTGAATACGTTACCGTTTAAAAACTTTAGATCTTTAGTATCAAATCGCTTATGAAGCTTGTTATAATATGAAAGTTCCAATTATTGTTTGTGACTAATGTAAAGCATAGTAAACCATGTTGTCACTCAAGCATTAACATCAAACCACATCACAAGCAATAGTATAGTGCAACTATAAAAGTAAAGAGATAAAGAAAGGAAAGTGCAAACCGAACACGATGATTTATAGTGGTTCGGTCACGGATCTCCTTTCCGCCCTACTCCACTCCCCGAGTACCCAACTCGAGAGTTACTTCACTAAATCAACAAGCTCCCTTCTCGGCGGAGAAAACCTTACAATCGTCGCTTACACTTTTCCGGTACAAAGCTAAATACCGGGTTCTAGTTCGAGGTAGAACCAACCTAACGTCGCCTATACAATATTTCCGACACTAAGCTAGATGTCGAGTTCTTTTACAAGGGTACAACCACTCCCAATATGTTTTATGGCCCAACATAATAAACCTTGTGTTTTATGGCACAAACACATAAACCATCTAATCTAGTTTGGTGAAAGTGTTGTTATGATGCAATGATATTTACACTAATGATCCATGACACAAATGTCTAATGGATATGAATAACTACTTCTAAATGAACTTCCATTGATAGGAAGCCTTCATGATGAAGATCACAAGTTCCCTAAACTTCTTGTGATAGATCTTCACTTGTGGTGAGTGGGGATTGCTAGATCTCCAAGCTTTCCTTGGTTGATCAAGATGTAGAGTATGCTTACAACAAAGATGAATGTTAGAAGCATTATGATCATGTGATGGTGAGGGTGATTAATGTATGTTTCTACATTGTTATCTAAAGATCTAAATGATGCAAGAAGGGTAGAGAGAAAGTGTGTTGAAGGGATGATTAAACAACTTGGTTTGGCTTGCTATTTATAGCCAAAATGGACAGGAGCGTCCCCGGACCACGGAACCCTCAAAGGGTTCCGCACCATTTTGATGTACCGTGGGGGCCTGACAGCAAGATTACCAAAATCTTACCAAAGTCAACCAAATCCATCCAAGATTGTGTAAGCTATGTAGAGTCCAAATCTAAACAAAATATTCTATGAAATCTTCTAAAGATTACAAAGATGATGCATGCCATGATGTAATATGTATTTCCATTTTAGATTAAAATGTTTATGAAAATAAACTTGTAAAATGTATTATGTAACTAGTTTATAAAAAGTAATGCCTTTTAAAAATAAAATATCTAGTTACCAAATAATATATATTTTGTCAAGTGTAAATAAACTTTATAGTACTTGTATGAATGTTAGTTCTTGTAAAATAAAATTATATAGTAGACATTTTACAAAAATGTATTTGTATAAAATACTTGTGAATGCAAAATGTAAAATGAGGTTCGAAATAGAATGGTTAACCTATTAAAATACTTAGTGACTCTAAATGTATTTTAAACATTCTAAATAATTTGTTAATGGGTTTGATCATAATGCCACATAACAAACATGTACGAACCTGTGTTGTAACATACGAGGACTTGAGACATCGAGAGGTGTTGAATGTATGTTGAGACAAAGTGTGATTACAAGTAACTTGTACATTTTACGTTATGTATTACAAGTTACATGTTTGTCATCAATCAAAACAAACGAGACTGTATAGATTAAATATCGTAATATTTGCACTAACAATCTCCCCCTTTTTGATGATGACAAATATATGTAAACGTAATATAAAGTAAAATGTAAAAGGTTACTTTTATCCTTACTACCTTTACATTACCTTCTCCGTTTACACTCTTCTCCCCCTTTTGTCGAAACAAAAAGGGCGTGTCCTTGGAGTTTAACTTCATTTCTCCCAAAAAGGCGAGCTTGCATCATCCCTAGTGAAGTTAAATCGTCTACTTCAATCCATCCCTTGTTTGGTAGCGGATCCATGGATCAAATAAAGAGGCTTAACCTACATCAAGGTTAGTTTTATGCAACAAAAATTATGAGAAATATATGAAAAAGAAAAATGCATAGCAATGTTAGCCTATTTTCTCCACTTTTTATCGAAGCACAAATGCTTGTTGAAAAGTGAGAATGATGCTAAATGCGTGCATGCTCCCCCTTGACGGTTGCTCCCCTTGTTTGAGGCGTCAGGGTATGATTAAAACCTACAAAACAAATATTAGTGCAAAACTATATTCGTCATTGGACGAGTAAGTGATATACAACAAAGTGTATATAAGATGCATTCAGTAAATTCTTGACGGAAGCTCCCTTGCTCTAGGGCGTCAAGATGAACCTTCAAAATAAATATTAGTATAATAGAAGCTTTGTCTTTAGACAAATATGTCATATACAACCAAGTGTATAGACGATGCAATATGAGTGCTTAAAGGATATTCCTCCTTGTTCTAGGGTGTCAAGAAGCACCTAAAATAAGAAAAATAATTGATGCAAACTTCATCCTTAGATGAGTAAGTTATATACAATCGAGTGTATATGATGATGAACCTACAATGAAAAACATTAGTGCAATATATTTCATCTTTTTCACAAGAAAAATAAGATGTATATATGTGATAAATGATATAATCAAAGATCTCATGAAGTGTAGTCTCCTAATTACAATCATAAGAAAAGTGAGAATATAATATGATAAAACCTACAAAATAGTTCCTAGAAAGAAGATATGAAGTCTCCCATCGGGTGTGCCACTAGTGGTGCTAGTGTTGGTGTCGGTTTACTAGTAGGATTCATGTGGTGATGGTAGATGACTCGAGATTTACAAAAGTAAGTTTTCGCTAATCCATGGTGGTGATGATTAGTGAAAGTGGTGATGGAAGGTGGTGGTGATTAGGTAGGAAGCTATTAAGGAGTTAGAAACTCGTATGTATAGCAAATATAAAAATATGGACTCATGCAATCCTTTCGTCATGTCAAGTGACCAAAGCTAAGAGGAAAAAAATATGAATGGACATTGCATTTCAATGATGCATAAGGGTTATGATTTGAATGATTTATTGATGCTAACAACCTATTGTTTTGATCAAGTTCTCATATGCTTCAACCCAAGAATAATCAATAATGCGTTCTATCTAAGAATATTATAATGAAGATACCAAAAATTATAAAAGTGATAACATGAAGATAAATTCGTTCATTGATTGACACGAATTATAAAATGACCTATTCTAGGTGACAATGGGAAAGGTAGTATTAGCATGGTTTTGACCGACATGGATGATTATCACTTTGAAAAGAAGTGAAGACAATATGAAAAATACTAATAATAATAATGAGTACCTATATGAGGATGAGAATGACATCATATAAGTGAGAGTTGGATAGACCAACGTGTTGAAAAGGTGTTGGGAATGGCTGTTTTGATTAATATATCGTTTGCACTGACAATGACATGCATGATATGCGAGAAAAGGATAAGATCCTATGATGGTGTTCTAGATAGTGAAGTTGTAAGGTGCTAGTTTAAGGAAAATCCTAGATTAGTTGATTGTGGAGATGAAGAAGTTTGTAAAACACATGATGTGTTTTTCACTTGATGAGGTATTGGTGCAAACTTGTGATAAAAAGTTAAAAAGGTTGAATTAGTTGTGGTTTCGTGAACCGGTTTTAGCTAAGTGGTGTTTACCTATGTGTTGGTATTTTAGAGTCTAAGAGACATAAAATTTGACAAAAGACAATTATGTTAATGGATTTCTCTCCCCCTTAATTGGTGGACATCCAACATAATGTGTAATGTATCAAATAAGGAATGACAACAAAGTGTTTAGGAGGTTATTCGGGTTAACGAAAGAGATGAGCTTAGTGATGTTTTTGGATGATGGTTAGCAAACAATGAACTTCATCCTTAAAGTCACGTACCTCTTCTCGATTAATACGAGATGATCGTATGATGAGGCATGTGGTTTCCTAATAGGAAGTGAAGAGGATTAGAGTATTGTTATAACTAAATAATGATGGAGATGATTTTTGGAAAGCGGAAGCAAAATGAGATTTGGAAAGAGGTCGGTTGAAAGACAAAAATGCAAAGCCAACCCTCTAGAACTTAATTCTATATGCTTTTAAACTATATGCAAGTGTAGGGGTCCCATAAAGCATAGTACTAATCTACGTAGCAATAAAGGGATTATGCAAAATGAGCATATAAAAGTTAGAACCAAGTGAGATAACAAATAATTTGTTATCAACCTACAAAACAAATTTGTTAGTGACAAAAGATGTTAACATGATAGAAATCAAATGATAACATATTATATAAGCAAAAACAACACATTGCACTTAGTAGACAAGAAATCACCACACAAGATAGCATCAAAACAATCATATTATGCAAGAATACGACTTTATTCAAGACATTTCATTATGAGATTGTTTTGTCGTTAGACTTAGACACTTAAGCATACTTGGATATACAATAATCTATGTGATTAATTTGTAAGATAAAAAGGCTTCTAAAAGTTTGTCATACCAAAAGCACTTTGACAGATTATATGTGCACACGTAGCAAACAAATAGTGTGACAAGAAGCAAAAGAAACAAGATGAAAGATTCATGCAAGCCATGTTTAAGACATAACAATTTGGAGCATGTATCATTTGGATCGTACTACACATAGATATAATGAATGCCAACTAATAACTTTCAAACACAAATATATCATATCAAAATTATCACATATCAAAATGACATATTATGAGTTCATAAGTAACATGTTAATCATGCTAAAAATAATTCAAAAATAAGTATCATGCAAATAAAGTTTAGGTTTAAACGTTTAGTAGCATGAAACAAGAATACAAGCATTATAAAGATAAAACCGTACTAAGGTTTACACATTTGACTTGTTATCAAACACTAAGATAATGTCAAATCAACTTATCATGTATCAAACAAAGAATGCATGGTTTTACTAAGGTTTACACATTTGACTAGTTATCATGTAAGTGCAATGTAAGTGCAATGCATGTGGTTTTAAAAGAAAAGTCATATATACTACTTGTTTGATTAGTATTCCTAAGGCGAGGCAAACTATCAATGTTTTAACACTTACTTTAGGCAAGTATAGGAAAATAGAATTTTCAAGTTGGAGAATGAATATGAGACTATTACTAGCGGTGCTCAATTAAGGCTAAACACGACCATTTTTACGGGTGATTCCACATACCCAACTTCTCTCCAGGAAGCAATTCAACCGTTAGGTCAAATTGAGTTTCTAGTGCAATAGGTTCTCCAGTAGTCATTCTCATGTTAGAAAGATGGGAACTCCTACTTTTGCCTATTAAAGTGCATAAAAGATGATAGTTTACCAATACTTGGCTTAATGTGACACAACTAATATGCAATATAACTAAGGTGATGAAGACGTCATGTTATACACATGAATTTTAACAATGGTGTGTTGATAAAAAAATGTGTTTTAATCTTGTGTTTAGAATCTAAGGTTGTTCAAATTACATAACTAATTGTATGATCTAATGGATGACATCTTTTACGTTGAGTTGAAAAGTGATTTGATACTATCTAAGACTAAGGAATGGAATATGTTAAATTAAGAATGTTCTCAAGAAAGCTCTTTGGAACTTTATTTGACAAGAATCTAAATAAGGTTACTAACTTCAATAGATCATGTGTATGCTCTAAAGATGTGTAGTTTAACCTTGGATGTGCACAAGGTTTGAGCAAGGTTAGGTTATGATGTACGCTTGAAAGGAAATAGATACAAATAGTATCTTTCAACAAATGAGATTATCCCATGGGATAAAGTTATCATGCTTATGAAAATAAGTATGACAAGATGAATTGGATATGCTAGTTCATAGAACTTGTAGATGTTTGTTTCAAGATCATTTAGCCAATGAGGTGTAATGAAATCTCTTGTAACACAACCATTTATGTCGCAAGAGTGATGCATAGGATATACAATATCCTTTTAACAAGATGAATACTTAGCATGAATCTTAGTCATACTGTTCTTCAAAACATCATGTTTTCCTAAATGAAGATATGAAGCCAAAGTGTTTGAATCGGATAGTCCCATCTAAATAAACTTGGTCTCAAGATTATATTCACTAGATGATGACAAGAGGAATTCACTCGAGTTTCTTATGTATACTCCTCAAGAGTCATTGTTGCTTGGGGTGTATGATGTTGGCTTTGAGATTGCATTTTAACATATGTTGTTAAAATGTTGATTTGAGGTTTAACGAAATTTATGCAGAAGTTTAATGACAAAGTATTACTAATACTTTGATAATTTGTGAAGGTAGTACTACTTATACCTAGTGGAAATTGACAACAATTACCAAGAGCACCATGCTTATTTGATAGTTGAGGTTCTAGCCATAATGAATTATCTAAGTCCTTATATGTGGGAAAGGATGGTTGAGTTTGTTCAAGCGTGCATTTGATTCAGTACAAGTGTTGGACACAAGGGCTTTTTGAGCAATACACTCAACGAATTCAAATGATGGTAAGGATGGTGGATTGGTTGATCTAGGTGGTAGGTCTTCTAGTGTGTCTAAATAAGGATGTGGTGATGTAGGGGTTTGTTGTGCTATGGGAGTACTTAGGTTGATTATTTGTCCATAGATGTTGAACACAAAAAGTACGGATACTAATTCTTATGGTTCATTGGTTGCTACAACTAGTGGGTGAAGTGCTTGAAGTTTTGGTTATGTCTATGAAGCTTAGGGGCTGAGGTATAGGTTCACCTTGAAAGGGCACGTTTGATTTAAAGGATGCTCTTGGAAGTTCATGAGCAATACGCTTAATGGTGCCAAAAGATGGAAGAGGGATAGTAGGTGTCAAAGAGGGATAAGTGGCACAATGGGTTGTTTGTTTTGGATAAGTGTTTCAACATGTGTTGTTAAAATACTTGGGTGTTGATTTTTGGATATGACTTTTAATGACTACAATCGTAAGTCGCATATACTTGAATATTTCGGATGAAATACTTAAGTTGTCAATCCTAATTTGTTGAGATTATAAAGCTTAGATTGAACTCAAGGAAAACAAGACTTGATAGTATGTCTTTAACATACGTGTGAGTTATGACTCTATGTAAATACTTATCGTCTTGAAGGATGACACATTATTTTCATGTTAACCAAGTGAGGCAATACATGTAGATACAAAACAATATCTATAGTCATATGATAGACTTGTGTATGATATCTTTGCAAATAATGAGTCCAGATTTGTTAGTCTCGGTAAGTCATCTAAGTCATCCGTAAATGGGTGAGGAGATGTTGGTGGTGTTTGCACAAAGTTCGATAGGTATAAGTTTTGAAGACTTTGGTAGTGAAGGTGTTTTTGGATGGTTGTGAAGAGGTCATAATGGTGGGTTATTTTGGTGGTGGAGTTGGAGCACTTAAGTTTAGAAAGTTCACATCTTGAATGGGTGATGAGATGTTGAGAGGTAATGAGTCGATGATGTAAGAGTTCAAGTTAATGAAGCAACAAGATCGAATGCTAATCCTAGTGGTTTTTCTTAAGTGGCTTAATTGAGGTTAATCCATACAAAGATGGTAGTTTCTAATGAGATAGAAGTGTCTAAGATCATGTCAAACATCCTAAGTTAATCCATTGAGGATGTGTTGAATGAGTTATGAAAGATATGCATTAACAACTATCCTAGAAATGAAATTTGGAAAATTAGATTGCGGGATTTAGTAAAATTAAACAACTTACCTGTAGAATCCACGGCACCAATTTTTTGCATAGGCGGAACCCTTAAATTGGTGCGCTTGGTCCGCTGTACAGTATGGCGGCGGTACCAAAATGCATAACAAACGGTACCAAATTTTTGGTGCCATCTAATCCGTGGACACCATAAAACTTCACAGACCCATTTTTTAGGTGTCGGGGAGTTTTCCAAAACCTGAATTTTTGCTTAAAACATGTGACATTAATCATTTCTAGTTAGGAAAAGTCAATAACATATATACAAACATAGTGGAGCATAGACTTTGACCAAGGGCTAACGATTTTCACATATAAGTGAAAATGGGTAAAATTTGATAACACGCGTGTGTTATCCCCTGCATGAACCGGTTAGCATACATCAATGTTTTAAGTTATTTTATCATCCTACAAAGTGAAAAACACATAAATTACATCATACAACATTGTTTTTGTCCTTGTACCAAACACTCTCTTAAAACCTTATTTTTCAAAGTACTTGACTAATTTACTTAGTACTCATTGCTAAGTGAGTTATGACATTTCATAAGTTATGCGAGATGTTAGTATAACCTATGCAAAGAGAGTGATCTAATTCTATAAGCGATGGTAAAACAATTTTACAACTTAGTGCACAAAATCTAGCAAATGTCCTATTGTGCATAAACAAGAAATCGTCAAACAAGCGAATAAATAACATGGCAAGATTGACACTTATATCATACAAAAAATCAAGTGTAAACAATAATTTGAAAATAAGTAAGCAACATATATGCAAACAACATAAACAAGTGGTCATTTAGCATAGCATAAAAAGAAAAACACTTTTCGTCATTTTGCGTTTAAATATGACGATGTATACCAAGCTTGATTAGTTTCCTTTAAACATATTACCAAATTATTTAGTTTCAAAGGAAGTTGTATCAAAGTTCTAAGAATACCAACTTAAATTGCTTTGATTCAAAATTTTGAGTTTTTATGTTAAAGCGAAACTCAATATTTTAGACATACTGTAGTATTTGGTCTATTTCACTTATTTAAAATTAGACTCAGGTCATGAAAGTATTTTTAAGTGAAAGTAGACTCAATTCCCTTTAAAATGATAGGTGGCTCGACTCGTATGGACTTACGGTTAATTAGTTATGATTTTTTAAGTTGCCCAAAGCGCATCTGTACACACGGATTTCACGGAACCAAATAAAGGGATCCGCCCTTTATAAGATTTGGTGCCGTGGTCCTCAGAACGATTCACCAAAACTAGTATTTGACATAGAAAACGTGTGTGACTTACTAGATTTCATAGTAAACATATAATACACATATTTAACAACATATCTACTTATGTAACTTATCTTAAACATTTACGGGGGTGATTTTTCAACTAGATTTATAGTTATCCCAAACACTCCTTTAAAATCATATTTCTTCGTAAATTTTCTATAAGCACACAATACAATACTTACTAGTTCTTTCAACAAACTTTTATTTTATTTTTCAAGAAAACCTTCAAGCTTGTATACAAAGTTACATTTAACAACAAAATTTCTAAGTATAACAAGCAAAGCATTTTTCATATTATTTTTCGCTTCAATGGTAATTTGATACATGGATCGTACTCTATTTTAAAAACCATTTGTTTTGAAAATAAGAGCTACGTGGCTCTGATACCAATTGTGGAAACGTAGAGGGGGTGAATACGTTACCGTTTAAAAACTTTAGATCTTTAGTATCAAATCGCTTATGAAGCTTGTTATAATATGAAAGTTCCAATTATTGTTTGTGACTAATGTAAAGCATAGTAAACCATGTTGTCACACAAGCATTAACATCAAACCACATCACAAGCAATAGTATAGTGCAACTATAAAAGTAAAGAGATAAAGAAAGGAAAGTGCAAACCGAACACGATGATTTATAGTGGTTCGGTCACGGATCTCCTTTCCGCCCTACTCCACTCCCAGAGTACCCAACTCGAGAGTTACTTCACTAAATCAACAAGCTCCCTTCTCGGCGGAGAAAACCTTACAATAAATTAAACACACTTTTTCGGTACAAAGCTAAATATCGGGTTCTAGTTCGAGGTAGAACCAACCTAACGTCGCCTATACAATATTTCCGACACTAAGCTAGATGTCGAGTTCTTTTAAGGGTACAACCACTCCCAATATGTTTTATGGCCCAACATAATAAACCTTGTGTTTTATGGCACAAACACATAAACCATCTAATCTAGTTTGGTGAAAGTGTTGTTATGATGCAATGATGTTTACACTAATGATCCATGACACAAATGTCTAATGGATATGAATAACTACTTCTAAATGATCTTCCATTGATAGGAAGCCTTCATGATGAAGATCACAAGTTCCTTAAACTTGTTGTGATAGATCTTCAGCTTGTGGTGAGTGGGGATGGCTAGATCTCAAAGCTTTCCTTGGTTGATCAAGATGTAGAGTATGCTTACAACAAAGATGAATGTTAGAAGCATTATGATCATGTGATGGTGAGGGTGATTAATGTATGTTTCTACATTGTTATCTAAAGATCTAAATGATGCAAGAAGGGTAGAGAAAAGTGTGTTGAAGGATGATTAAACAACTTGGTTTGGCTTGCTATTTATAGCCAAAATGGGCGAGAGCGTCCACGGACCACGGAACCCTCAAAAGGGTTCGCCCGTGTACCATTTTGGTACGTGAGGGGTCGGACAGCAAGATTACCAAAATCTTACCAAAGTCAACCAAATCCATCCAAGATTGTGTAAGCTATGTAGAGTCAAAATCTAAACAAAATATTCTATGAAATCTTCTAAAGATTACAAGGATGATGCATGCCATGATGTAATATGTATTTTCATTTTAGATTAAAATGTTCATGAAAATAAACTTGTAAAATGTATTATGTAACTATAAAAAGTCTAATTGCCTTTTATAAAATAAAATATCTAGTTAGGTGCTTGACAAAATAATATATATTTTGTCAAGTGTAAGTAAACTTTAGTACTTGTATGAATATTATAGTTAGTTTACTTGTACAAATAAAATTATATATTTGTTAGACATTTTACAAAAGATGTATTTGTATAAAATACTTGTGAATGCAAAATGTAAAATGAGGTTCGAAATAGAATGGTTAACCTATTAAAATACTTAGTGACTCTAAATGTATTTTAAACATTCTAAATGATTTGTTAATGGGTTTGATCATAATGCCACATAACAAACATGTACGAACCTGTGTTGTAACATACGAGGACTTGAGACATCGAGAGGTGTTGAATGTATGTTGAGACAAAGTGTAATTACAAGTAACTTGTACATTTTACGTTATGTATTACAAGTTACATGTTTGTCATCAATAAAAAAAATGAGACTGTATAGATTAAATATCGTAATATTTGCACTAACAGCCTCATCTTTCTTGGCTTCCTCGTTCAAAAATTGGTCAATCAAAGCTTTTCTTTCGTGAAATGTAAATTGCGGTAAATATCGTTGTCTCATATGTTCTTTTTTTGCTTTTGCAAGCTTAAACTAATTGATAACCTCCATAATAGCCTTTTGACGATTAGCATCTTCTTTATCACATTTTTTTAAACACTTGCATTTCTTTGACAGAATGTGTGAGACGACAAGCCATAAAGGGCGTTTGTGTGTGTGTGTTTTTTTTATCAATAGTGTATGAAAAGTGTTTGAAACTAACATGTAAACGTTTGTATTTATAAAAGATTTTGAATTCAGATAGAAACTAGCCGTTAAGGGGAAATTACGTAAATTTTTTTTATATGAACTAGCCGTTATAAAAACATAGGGGGCCAAAAGTGTATATATTTTTTTTGTTTGAACCCGTAAACGTTGGTGAGGACCTGTTTTGTATTTTTATTTTATTTTATTTAACGTAGCGTTACCACGGTAACTCAAAAGGCAACGCATGGCAATAACTCAAACGCACGATGTCATAACTCGGCCATAACTCACGTTAACATCGTGCCACGTAGGCCATAACGCAGCCCATGCGTTAACATATTGAAGGTTCTTAGTAGTAAGATATGATATTTGATTGATAAAAAATCTTTTAAAAACTTGTAAATTATATTAAGTAGAAAGAGGATAATTTTGAGATTGCAGGAGTAAGTATAGATATTAATGGTTGTCAGGATCCCGATCCTGATCTTAGGATCTTACGATTTTACGATACTGTAAAGCAAAAACGATCCGGATCCTACATAGGATCTTTTCAGAGCAAGATCTTATAGGATCCCGATCTTGACCATACGATCTTACTATCTAATCCGATCCGATCTTACTTTTCTCGGATTACAAACTAAAAAACTACAAATTTATGGTTTGTTTGTTTGTAGAATTCAAAAAACAACATGTTAATCTTTTAAACATTTTATAATCATAATTTAGGACAACATTTATATGAAACATTCATAGTATTTTGTGGTTATAATATATTAGAATTTGTAGATTTGTATAAAATTACATAAATTATTAAGAAATAACATTAGAGTAGGATCTTAAGATCCCGAACCGATCTTACGATCACGATCTTGCAAAGACAAAAACGATCCTGGGTAGGATCCCGATCTTGACAACCTTATATATTAGATTTGACGGTCTTTGTTAACGTTGCAAATTTGAATTTCAGCATCCAACATCCAACTTTAAAACACAAAATAAGATAAAGTGGGCCATAAAAGTAAATAAAAAGCTAACTAATCCGCAAACTTTAAACAAAATCCAACATTAAATATTGAAAAAATTCTATAAATACCCACTGTAGTTCACTAAACCAACCAGTCTCACACTCTCTCTCTCTCTAGCCACCAGTCCACCACTGTAAGTAAATTTCTAGTTACCAAATACTTACTATTTTACATTTTATGAAGACAACACAATGTGTTAATCTTGTCTTGTTTTATGATCTTGATCTTCATGTTTTGTATCTTATGTTTATGTACCAATAATTCATTTCATGTTTGCCTTTAAAGGTGAAATAAGCTGCTAAATATGATATATTTTATTTGCATTTGTGCAATGTTTAAGTCGTGCTTAGGACATGTGATTGCGTGAGATAGATTTGTGGCGTATATACTGTGAGATAGTTAGTTACTGTTAAAAAAAAGAAAAAGTACTTTTTTTATACTGTTATCATATAATGCAAATATTTTCTTTTTAGAGAAACTGCTAATATATGACCTGAGAATGTGTTAATGGTGTCTTTGATCTTCAAACTGCTAATTTTATGTTGACCCAACTTAAAATTTGACACAAAGTTTTGAACTTTATTGTTGATTCATGAGAACTAGTTGTTAAATGTCAAATTTAACATAAAGTTTTGTGTAATCTTTTCTTGAAATGAGCAATTTGCTGATCATCATGTATTGGTTCTGAAATCTAGATTCAATCTTGGTTTTTATTAGTACTACGTATTAATTTTGTTTTTTTGTATTTTAGCTTAAAACTGTACTCACTGTAATCAGTAATCATACTGTTTGTGTTCAATTTGAAGTAGTATAAATCTAGCATGTTTGACTATTCAAAGTAAAAGTGGGACCCAATCTGAGATAATCTGAGCATTTTCTTTTAATGCCATTTATTGTTAATATGATATCTTCACCTAAATAGTTTGTTTTTATTTAACTATAATCTCACTATTCTGTCTATGCTGTAGAAAAATTGCAGTTGAAGTTAAATAAGGAAGAGCTTAGTCCCTTTTTGCAATGGGGGTCAAGAACATGAAGAAATGTTCAGTTTTGTTGATTATGGTGATGTGTTGTTTGGCTTCCATGGCTGAAGCTGAGTACTTTAAGTACAAAGATCCTAAACAACCGATTGGTATGCGTATTAAAGACTTGATGAAAAGAATGACATTAGAGGAAAAGATTGGCCAAATGACACAAATTGATCATAAGGTTGCATCCAATGAGGTCATCAAGAAGTACTTAATTGGTACAAGATTTAATCTAACTCACAAATAGTAGTATTATATTTGTTGTTTTTTCTTGTGTTAGGATGTTTGTTTATATTGTATGCTTTTGCAGGGAGTGTTTTGAGTGGAGGAGGGAGTGTTCCAGCGAAACATGCTTCTGCAAAAACATGGGTTGACATGGTCAATGATTACCAAAAGGGTGCGTTATCGACCCGATTGGGGATACCATTGATCTATGGGATTGATGCTGTCCATGGTCATAACAATGTTTACAAAGCGACGATCTTTCCTCATAATGTTGGTCTTGGAGTTACCAGGCCAGTTCTACAGCAATGTTATCAACTTACTTTATCTAGGCTTGTTAAAAGATAAATCTCGAACAGTGTACAGCTTTTAAAGTTATAATGTACAAGCATGGATATCATTTGGGACATAGAGAGTGTAGACAATATATCTTGGAATTTAATTGTTAACCCCTTATGACACCCCATCTACAACAAGCTTGGTACAAAATTGACCCATGATGATTTAGCACGACCCGTTTATCTGATATGTGTGCCCAGAGTCTTAATAATAGTTTTATAACTGAATTATATGCTACAATATGAACAGGGATCCTGCTTTGGTTAAGAAGATTGGCGCTGCAACTGCCCTTGAAGTTAGAGCTACTGGCATACAATATGCTTTTGCACCTTGTATCGCAGTAAGTTTTATTAAAAAATGTTACTGCATAATTTTACTGCTAGTATAAGAAAAGGTGCAATCTTTTCTGATAATTATAGTTGTTGCTAAACAGGTTTGCAGAGATCCGAGGTGGGGTCGCTGCTTCGAGAGTTATAGTGAAGATCCCAAAATTGTTAAGTTAATGACTGAGATTATACCAGGTTTACAAGGAGATATCCCTGCTGGTTCAAGAAAGGGTGTTCCTTTTGTCGGTGGACAGTAAGTTAATTAACCCTTCTAATCAAACATCTCGTGACATGTTTTTAATCTTTGATATGAATGGTACTTCTAGTGCCTCATGCTTTAGCATATGGTTATATTCGTTTTTGGCAACTATAAATTTCATTATGGTAACAGAAAGTGACACTTACTTTTCGTGTTTATCTGATATTCCCTCCATCCGAAAAATCCAACACTTTGTGTTTTTAAAATCCAAACGTATATGTTTTGGTAATGTTTTCTTATATTATGTGTTTAAATTGGTTTTTGTAGATGTCAGGAATATTATCTTTTTTTCTCTCTTTTAAAAAGTAGGTCTTGTTCATCTTATCACAATAGTAAATGATAAGTTTTGACTTTTCTTAGTCAGCAGTCCATATTTTGGATCAAGGGACTGCTCTAGATGTATCTACTGTGGACCATTTGGTTCCACTTGCTAAAATCTTAAAATAAACAATAAAAAATATCAAGAAAAGTAGTAGAAGATTCGTACAAAAAACAAACTGTCTGTTTTCAGTATTAAACCGTTGGCCGTGATGTCATGCTTACATATGAGTGATCTGTGAAGGATTTTGAATGCCCTTTTTTATAAAACCAACAGCGAAACACTGCGGAATCCCGGAAAAAATGGATATTTAGGCGACACGGAATGGTGTTTGATGTTTCTTTTCTTTTTTGGACAGAGATAAGATAGCAGCATGCGCTAAGCATTATTTGGGTGACGGAGGGACTCATTTGGGCACGAATGAGGGCAACACGATTATAGATGCCAAAGGTTTCTTCAGCATTCACATGCCAGCATACTATGATGCAGTCATCAAGGGTGTGGCTACTATCATGACCTCATATTCTAGCTGGAATGGAGTCAAAATGCACGCCAACCGTTACCTTGTCACAGATTTCCTCAAGAACAGGCTCAAATTCAAGGTAAAAATCCGCTTCTCAGTAGCGTCTGATGCTGTATTACACTTACCAAGCAGCTTATGAAATTTTGTTTGACTTTGACTTCAGGGGTTCGTTATATCAGATTGGCAAGGGATTGACAGGATCACTACTCCTGAACATGCTAACTATACATACTCGATTGTCGCTGGGATGAACACTGGCATTGACATGGTCTGTTTTTTTATTTTATATTATTGTTCTTGGTTGTTTACAAATTAGAAAACCTAAATTTGTTGTTGTATCTTGTATGCAGTTCATGGTACCATACAACTACACCGAGTTTATTGATGGTCTAACTTTCCTAGTTAAGAATAAGTTCATTTCCATGAGCCGTGTAGATGATGCGGTTAAGAGGATTCTAAGAGTTAAGTTCACCATGGGTCTGTTTGAACACCCATTGGCTGATTACAGCATGACTAAGTACCTCGGAAGCCAGGTAACCTGGGTCTTTTAATTTTCTTATTTTTGTAATAACTAGTTAATTAGGAAGGTAATCTTTATTTGGCTTAAACTTGGATGTGAACAGGAGCACAGGAACCTTGCACGGGAAGCTGTGAGAAAAACACTTGTGTTATTGAAAAATGGTAAATCTGCAAAGAAGCCATTGTTGCCTCTTCCCAAGAAGGCGTCGAAGATACTAGTTGCTGGGTCCCATGCTGATAACCTTGGTTATCAGTGTGGTGGATGGACAATCGAGTGGCAAGGACTTTCAGGAGATATTACTGATGGTATAATTACAATTTACTAACACTCATATTGCATAAAAGTTTAATTTATTTATTATTATTTTTTTCAAATCTTGAGCTATGTCATTTGATTATTACTATTAAAATGTTGACATATACCTTTAATCCTTTAAAAATATTGAACTAAACCCTTTGATCTTTTCGAATACTCGAAATAAACCCTTTGATAATTTTTAAGATCCTGAACTTAATTTTTTAAACCTTTCCAAATCTTAAAATTAACCATGCAATAATTTTTAATAATATACACTAAGCACTTCTATCTTTTTAATCTTGTCCCTATTTCCTTAATCAAAACCTTGAACTAAACCCTTTGATATTGCAGGCACCACAATTCTATCTGCTGTGAAAAAGGCCGTTGACCCAAAAACTCAAGTGGTCTACAACGAGAACCCAAGTGGGGATTTCGTCAAGTCTAGCAAATTCGACTATGCAATTGTGGTCGTGGGAGAGCACCCATATGCCGAGACATTTGGAGACAGCATGAACCTGACAATCCCAGAGCCTGGGCCAAGCACTATCAAGAACGTCTGCGGCTCAGTAAAATGTGTGGTGGTCTTGATCAGTGGCCGACCTGTGGTGGTGCAACCATATGTTGCAACCATAGACGCCCTTGTTGCTGCTTGGCTTCCTGGAACTGAGGGTCAAGGTGTCACAGATGCTCTTTTTGGTGACTATGGTTTTACTGGCAAGCTTGCACGTACATGGTTCAAATCTGTTGATCAGCTCCCAATGAACGTTGGGGATGCACATTATGACCCATTGTACCCATTCGGGTTCGGGCTCACAACTAAGCCTACAAAGAGTTTGTGAAGCTAATTAGTGTGTTGTATTTTGAGTGATTTTTTTCTAGGAGTTTGATCTTCTAGTAGAGAGGCACATTCAAATTTTCATCTACAAATCTCATCTTAATGTTAAATGAATAAAGCAATTAAATTAGTATCTTTCCATCGTTCCCGCTGTCGATAGCCTTAATTTGACGTGTTTTCAGCAATTTTGTGACCATAGTTAACGTTGCGCTCTATATTTTTAGTCAGTCATTTCTCAAAACAAACTTTAGCAATAAGTGATAAGTTTTATCTGATGTGAATTTCCCTGCAAGAAATAAAATATGGAGTGTTATTCAAAGGCTTGTGCTTGGAGCTGCTGTATACTTTACATGGCAGGAGAGAAACATCAGGAGAACTCAGTTTGTTGATAGATCTGTTGAGTGTTTATTCAAGATTGTCGTTGACTCTGTTAGACTCAAGTTGATGGGATTACCTATGAAGTACTCTACTGATGTGGTTAAAGCAGCTAAGATGTGGAATTTTCAAGTGTGCAAGTCTGAGTATTACAAGTATTTATTGAAGGATTTGAGTGACTAATTTCTATTTGATCTTGTTGTTTAGATGTGCAGATTGCATTGTTGGTATGGTTTGCTATTTGGTGCCATTATGTCATCTTTTGAAGTATGGTTTTGTGGATTGCATTTTTCTGTTGAAGAATCTTAGCAACTTTTGCACTCTTTTTTCCTTTCCTATAGGTTTTTCCCTCCTTGGGTTTTACTTAGGTAAGGTTTTTAAGGAGGCAAAGTTGCTAGGATGGGAGGTGTTATTTCTTGATGTTGATATTTGTTCTCTCTTGTTCTGTGAGATTTGAAGCTTTTTCTGGGAATAAGCTATGCTGAGTTGGTTTTTGTTTGTTGATCTGTAGTTGAATGTTGTTCTTTATGGTGTTGTATGTTTCCAGGACTATGTATATGCTGCTTGTAACTTTTTTAGTTGGGATTAAGGTATGGTGATGGATTGGAATGCTTTGACTGGCCTCAAAGTATTTCATGGATTGTACTTTGGTCCTAGCTATTTAGTTGCAAGTTAGCTCTTTTCTTAGCCTGCCTCAGTGGGATTCAATCCCCTTACTTTTCACTTCTTGCCGTCACTTTCTCCTATCCGAGGAAATGGGTTAGGTCCCTTTGGAGTGGGGGATTCATTTTTTTTGTATTTAAAAAAAAAAAACATTTTTAACACAAATAAAATTTCATTAATAATTAAAACGTTACATAATAATTCAAATAAAATTAAAACATTACGAAACTTATTAAAACATTACAACACTTATTAAAAAATCTAGGTTGTGGTGCCTTGATCGCCTCTTTGAGTTGCATTGTTTGTTTGTTTTGCTGCGGGCAAAGATTCGTCGATTGGCGTCAAATAGAACATGAATACTGTATCATATTTCTTTTGTCGCTCAAATTCAAGATTCTAGTGCCAATTTTTTGTCTTCCCTTTCTTCTCTCTTTTGCTCCATCTCCAACACCAGTTGCCGTTGTTCTAGCTCTTTCTTCTTCAAATCATAGTATTCGTAAGTCAGCCAAATCCTTCTTCTGTCCGAATGCCTTGGACTTGATCTTGTCCCATTTCTCGGCAACACCTTCCATAATCATAGCTTTCGAAAACTCCGAAGATTTCTTTTTTCTTCTTTGCGCGCATCACGACCAATTGGTTTAGCAGCAGCATCCGAGTCGGTTGAAGTCCTTGCTTTTTGCGACCTCATCTTGGCTAAAAAAGCCGGCATCTAATTATCCTTCCAAGCAGAATGGTCCCTCAAAATCTTCCAACAATGCTCCAAAACAAACGGATGATTGCACACTAGTTGGTATTCATCACACGCTCGTGTATAAACAGTGAGGTCATTCTCACCACTTCCGTAATTACTGTGAGCATTGTTGTAAATGGCACAAAATTGACCAACTCTAGAACGAATCATATTTTTCCACTTTGTAATGATAGAGTTGTACGTTCTTTCTGCACCAATCTCCTTCTCAAAGTAAGCAATGTCTTTCTGATTTTGGTTGTTTCCGGTTACACTATTCTCGGATACATCACCCAACGTTCTTGTGAAGGCGTCTCTTCTTCTTCTGACCAAAGCAACGAATCATTCTTGGCTTCTTTCTCGACAACCTTCTTCTTCGCCTTTGTAGCTCGTTTTCGGTTTGGCCGGGCGGCGTCTCTTCCGACATTCTTCTTCTTCTTCTACGTCATCAAGGTTAACCGAATCGTGATACGATCCATGAGCCGAACCGGTACCCGAACCGTGATACTCTTGAGGGATAACCCGAACGGTTCCAACAAAAAAAGCAGGATTGTTGTATAATTGGTCATCGAAATCAAAACCCTCAAGATTGATACGGTTAACCGGAGAATATTCTTGATAATTTGAATATGAAGACGTTGATGAATCCATTGTTGGACGGGTACAGATTCGGTGACCCATACATAGATTGGTTGCTTCGCCGGAGTGGCTTTGTTGTTGTTGGATGTTTTGATACGGTGGAACAAATGGACGATTCATAAAAATGGATTGTTAGTTTGTTGTTGTGGAGCTTGTTGGGATTGATATTCGAAAGCAGGGGGTTGGAAATTGATTCTTGGTGAGACACCGGTTAACCGGAAATTCGGATCCGGTGTTAAAATATGCGGGGCGTTTTGTGCCAAACGGGATTTTCGGCCTTTGGTTTGTGGTGTTTTCTTAGACATTTTTGATAGAGAGGATTGTGAGATTTTTGATAAAGAGGATTGTTAGATTTGTGAGTTTAGTGTGTAAATATGTTGTGTATTTATAGGGTAGTTTTAGTAGTATTTTTTTTTTATTATTATTTTTTTTAATAACAAACGGTAATGTTTTTTTTTTGTTTGGATATGCAACGGTTGGATTAAATATTAAACGGTAACATAGCATTTGTCTCGATCGGCCAGACGATCCATTCCTTCTTCTTTTGTTGGCGATCGATTTCACCACAGCAACTCGATCGATGGGACTCGATCGCCTACATTGTCTCGATCGACACACGATTCGTTCTATTGGGGGAAGCCTTATGTTGTCTTGGTTATTTGGTAGGTTATTGTTGTGTTACATTTATTTGGCTGTAACTTGTACTTTGCCTATTTTGGCTCTATTCCTTAATAAAGTTTTACTTTTAGGAAGAAAAAAAAAATCTGAAGATGGTTGACAAAGTCTTTTTCAATAAAAGAAAGTTTAGAAAATATTAAATATGTAGACTTTTGAAAAAAAAAAAAAAAAAAGAGTCAAAAGAAATTTAGTTGATAGCAAGAAATAACAAAGTATAACCCTTTGGCTGATGAAGAGTAATTTCAATTAGTTCAATTGGTAAATTATAGTTTAATACAACAATATATAGCATCAATGAATGCATATAGAAAATAGCTTTATGAGCTTAAGCATTACGAGCTTAGTGCTAACAATGTGTTCTCAACTTTGTTTTTAGAAAGGACGTAAAGTAAAGAAAGTAAAAGTAAAAGGTGGGTCTCGAGAGACTTTTTAGTTTAAGAAATGCAAAATTACATGTTTAAACAACAATCCATTGTCGTCCAGCGGTTAGGATATCTGGCTTTCACCCAGGAGACCCGGGTTCGATTCCCGGCAATGGAACTTTTTTTAGCATTATACTAAAGGAATTGAAGTATTTTGCTATTTTTTCTTGTAGATTCTTGAAGTCTCAGCTGTGTCCTAAAGCTGAATCTGACTGATCTAATGTTTACAAAAAGAATGCTAGCCAAAATTTGCATATCGTTCTAGTTTTTGTGGTATAGCGTAAGTTAACACGAACACTATACCAATTCGGTTGTTTCTAAAATGTACTAAAAGTAACATATAAGCTCAATATGCAGGCTTTCTGTCATGGAATCTTCAGAAAGAGGATGTTGGTCACATTTCCACATAAACAGAAAGTGATTAGTCAATATTAAGGAACAATCTTCGTTCAGGACACAAACCTTAACTTCAGTACGTTAGTAATACAAAAAGTTTTCCCTAATCATTTACTAGTTTCGCCTCTCTAGACGTTAAGATGGGCTGTACGGCTATGTGCCAAAGTCCTATTGGCATCTGAGAAAATTACATTACAACAAGACATGTTTCTGGATGTTACTTTTTTACATGTATTCCAGATAATGTATACATGGTCATACAAAAGGTGTTGATCTAATAAGGTTGAATTTAACCATAAGAGATTTTTTGTTGTTTAGTCATTCGTAATTGGATTTTTGATGCAGATACAGCATAAGCAGTTATGCTGATATGATTCTAATTAAGAAACACCATATGTCACAGCAATCATCTCTGCACAACTTTTTAGGCTTGAATGTATGTTGAATAAAAAATCATATATTTCTTTCAAAATTGAGCATATTTCCGCGTTCTTCCAGAACAGTAGTGGTCTATTTGCAACGGAAAGACAATCATATCAATCTAAATAGTTATCACTTGTTGAACAGAAGGATCCTAATAGAACTTCTCCTCAACCATAACTCATACAACACCATGTAAAACGTATCAAAGTCGACTGGTTTCTTATGCCATTGAAAATGCTTTTGCACCTTTAAGACATTCTTATGCAACTTCAGGTACTCACCAGAATCGACTCTCTTTTTGAGTATTGTTTTCAGGAATGTAATATCTTCCGTAGAAACAACAACCGCAAAGCTACTCCAATTCAAAATGTCAGCAAATGGCAAATCATAATAGTCAGCCAATACGACAGGGACACAACCATAGTAGACTGCGTCACCTATACGAGCAGTGTTCACTTCAAATCCTTTCGCATGTAAACAAAACTTGCTTCCAAGTAATGACTCTGAGTAAGGTGTATTGAGATGGTTTTGGTGAACAGAAATCTCTGTATCATTAATCCATGTGCGAACCAAAGATTCACGCACCCTTGAGTTCATAGCTCCAGCGTAAAATGCAAGCAGTTTCCTGAAACAATTATTAAAAGAAAAAATACTCTTGAGCATATATAGATTACTACAGTAATCAATACCAAAAGAAAATATGAACGCTATTAAATATATGTACGATAAAACCTTTTGGAAGGGTGACGGCTAGGACGGACTCCTGGTCTTGGCCATATTTGTGGTATTGATGCATCTTTATGTGCAGTGTATCCTGCCAAGAAGTAACTCGAAGAGCAAACAACTTGAATAGCATTGATTCTAACTTCAGGTGCTTTCTCCATGGCAGTCCTCCCAATAGAATGACACGAAACATAGAAATGATCAGCCCCACCCGTGCGGTTCCAAAACGGGTATTTGTGACTGATGGTTGAGATATAGTCTTTTATAAAGTTTTGTATGCCATGAACTCCAATCCTATTATCATGTCTCATACTTGCAATGGAAAAAGGCAAGAAAAATAAGTCAGCTTCAGATGGATCTTGTGTAACGAAGTGACTCATCGAGAGCGCGATTTTGAAGTAGCTTTCACTAGCATAGTTGCCTCCTGGTGAAGCACTGTTTTCGGGTAATAAAACATTGGCAAAGGGATCAGTTTTCTTGTGCGGGTAAATGTATATTTTCAAGCTTTTGTTCATTTCTTTGTAGTTCTCCAAAAATACATCTTTCTCATGGTACAAGTCTTGGTCATGCAAAGCCAATCCTGCAACATAAAACGGGATCCAAAAGTTAATAATTTTGCTAACAACAGCTCTATAGGTTGTGGTTGAATGTAGATTTTTTCTAACAATCTTTTGTAACAATTATTTAAACAAATCACGGTTAAATTTGTTAGTAGACATTCTAATTTTGGAAGTATTTTGAGAGTATATAAATAGACTTCCTACTTGAAACTTTAACATGGAACTATGGAAGGCTTGAATGCAGGGCAAACTAGGGGGACCTGAGGTCACACGGGTCACGGACACCATAGAGTTTTGTTTTGTGCTGTTAATATAAATATTTGCAAGACACTTGACGTATTAAAATACACTTTGTTCGACTTTAACATGTTCAGATTTTAAGGTATTTACATATTTGGTTAATTTCACCCGTACAAGATAAAACATGAACAGAATGAGATACATCGATTGATAGACGGTAAAAACGCTTAAATTTGATTTTTGACAAGGAAGAAAGAGAGACTTCAACAAATTTGTGCCGATATTCTGGACCTTTTTAAGAGCCATAAGGCATGTCAAAAGGTGAATGCTAATAACTATTATGTGCAAACTTGTGACACCCGAATACACGAGATAAGCATGTAGCAATCTTGAAGCCAAGGTGACAGCCTGACAGGAGTAATTTATACATATGCTCTAAACATTACATGAACTGTACTAGAAACAAGTTATCTATAGTAATCTATACCTTTAAAGATTGTGAGTGTGTTTTAGGTACTTGTCATGACACAACAATATTACACGTTATGTTTAATTTCTAGTATTACTTATATACATGATTGATGACAAGATAATTGCCTCTTGAAATAACTAACGTGAATGACAAGTTTATGAAAACAGGAATAAAATGTTTTCTTCTATCTGAATAGACACCATCCAATTAAGGATGAAACGTAAAGTTTTTTTATATCAAATAATTTCTTTTATTGGATAATTGTAATAGTCCAAGAGGCTTCAACAAATTTTAACTTTTACTCGAAATATAATAAACAACATCTGATTTATTCTATCAAAATCAGTAAATCACCATTAACAATTTTATTTTTTTTAGCTATATGCATTCCCTGGGTTCAAAGTTAATTTGAATTTATTATTATAAGCATAACGTTTAACAAATTTTGCAATTTTTCCTTTGTATCATCATAATTGCTGTAGAAGTATTAAACATTTTTGTGTAACATCAAAAATAAATCTGCTTCAGATGGATCTTGTGTAACAAAGTGACTCATCGAGAGCGCGATTTTGAAGTAGCTTTCACTAGCATAGTTGCACTAAAACTGAAGGTTAATTAACTTTTAACAGATTCTTTTTAATACGCTCCAATATCAAATTTACAAATGACAGATTTTTCTAGTTATTCGTACATTTTGGGTTCTTTTTGACGCGACAAACGTACATTGTGGTCTAGCGACATGGTATTTTGTTAGCCAAAGATTGAAAAGAGAAAAACCAAAGAAGGAACAAGGAAGGGTTAAGTGGATTGATGTGATCCTCCTACTTAAAAATATTATTATAAATGATCGATATATATAATCATACAATCACGAAACTTTAGATTGAAAATATATACTCGTAGAGTCGTAGCTTACAAAACTATATAGCTTCTACGAAATTTCTTGCCTTAATTTCTAGCTTCTTTGATCTTGTACACTTTATAAGGTTTTTATGGCTAAAGCCGTTATCTAAGACAACTTATGGTTAAGATGGCCACCATGTGTAGTTATACTTTTTCAAAATTTTAAAATGAAGTAGTATTATTACCTTTTGCAGGCATAGATCCTCTGGCTGGTGATATTAGACCCTCGTCTTGCACAACAGCTTTGCTTGTATTTCTCGTGACATGTTCACTGAACTTATCATTGGCAGTGGACAGCGGCTTGTGATGGATTGAGATGTGATCAAGATTGGAGATTTCTTCAGATTGACCGGATGGCAGTTTCAGATCAAAAGAATGATTTTCATGGTCATGCAACATTAGTTTTGAGTTTGAATGGATAGATGCTATGAAAATAAAGATTACTTTTAGGATCATCAAGGTGCACGATGTCATGAAGAACAAGCCTCTTAATGAAGTCTTTGCAACCATTGGATTAATGCGGTTATGTATTAAATAAAAACTTTCAGACAGAAATACCAAGAACACAGCACATAAAAACACAAGTATTCTGTGAAAGAAAAGTGTGGTTTGGAGTTTGTGGGAATTAGATAAAGTGTTTCACACACTAGCACTAAGAATGGATATATAAACATGAAAACTATACAAATGTAGTATAAAAAGTAATGAAGAAGGTATGTAAAATCATGAATTAAGCAAGATTGTGAGTGTCTTTGTCAAAAAACTGCATGAATAATTCTTATAAAGTATTAAAAAGTGCAAATATTATAAAGTTTTAAAAAAGGGTGGAACTGGTTATAAACTAAATAGTGTTAGTCTATTAGTATTAGATTAGTAATTAGTATTTGCCCATTGTATATTCGGCTCATTATGTATTCTATATAATCTTGATGTACCAAACATTATCATTCATTCAATATACCCAAACTTACATGGTATCAACCCTAACCGATCCACTCTCTGCTTCCGCAATTTTTTTCTTCGTCTAGTTTACTGTTTCTCGACCGTTTGTGTTGTCGATATGTGGTTTTTGATTGTTTGTCGACCAAGTGTGTTGTCGACTTTGATTGTTTCTCAAACAGTATCCTTTTCTTTGTTCGATTACATACACCCTACCGTTTGTGTTGTTCAATTACATTAATACACCTACGATTACATTAATCATGTTTGATTACATACACCCTACAACTAACCTCTAACCTGTTGAGTTTATAAAATATATAACATATAATAAACAAGTAAACATCAAGAGTACACAGCGGAAGACTTAAGATCATAACAAATAAATTAATTAACTGAAAGTATGCGTAACGTACCTCTTGCGAATGTCAAATTCCTCGAACAAAGCAAATCAACCCTCGAGCAAAGCAAACCAAAGAAGTACTTATTGGTGTAAGAATAATGTCTTACAACCACGTTCTTGTACACACGAATTAACCAAACGAATCAAGCGATTGCTAGATCTAACACAAGTCCTCGTTTAAGCAAAACGAAACCGAACTCCCTTACTTGGGGTGCTCGGCCGAAATATGGACTAGAGAGAGGAGAGGAGAGATCTAGGGTTAATTCAATGCACAAGTGTATGAAACCCTAGACCCTAGCCCTCCTTATATACTAGTAGGTAAACTTAGAGGACAAGTTAGGGGAACTAGGCCTTGGAGAGACCCCATGGCCGGCCACCATGAAAGCCCAAAGCCCAATCCTTAACTTTTCCAAGTTTTCCATTTCTAGTCCTTCTCTTTTCCATTTAGCGGTCGTTAGTCATTTTTCCGTTAAATACTTAACGATCGTTAACCGGACTTAATGTGTAATAATTAATCGTAAACATAAACATTAATTATTAACTTTAATTCTCATTCGCTAATGTGTGCAATCCGTGGTCACGAGTTCGAATCCGGACATTCACATGTTTGTAAATATATACATTTCCAGCAGCTCCCACTTGGATATGTTTACAAAACGTGAAATGACATTGGTTAGCGTCTAGAAACACGCCAATGCCCCTAGGTACAACTCGGTGTATGGTTTTCTGAATAAAAACCAAGTTTGATGATTCATCATCATATTCATCCTTTTGTTTCTAATACCATGTTAATAAGAATATGGATCTCACTCATTTCTTAATTAACTATTCTTTTTCTCGCTTTATGTGATTGATTAAGATTACCAATTCTTACGAACATATTCCGAAGATCTTGGGCATGGCCATGCAAACATCTTAACAACCCTACGAGGGGCCCAGTAGTATTATACTTCAAAATAAATTTGAAGGAAACAAATCCCATTTTGACTACAAGCAGGATTCATAAATTTAGCAACACTTCTGAAAACAACCCTTATAACTACCAAGATATTATGCGTTAGATTGCTTCAAAAAATGCACTACATCCATGACATATCTCTTGTATCTCAAGTCAGAGGATAAATATACATGATATACTTAATGACTAAGATCCATAAAGTATCATCATGTGGGTGGGATAATTCCTATACTCAATTCATTGAATATCATCTGAAATTAGTCATGCTACGCATCAATATACCTTCAAGTATATTCTAACTAATACTCAGATTTGTCTTAATTCAATATCATTCCCATGTTATTGATCGACAACGGACTATTTAGAATAACTTAAGTTATTCAAGGATTTAAACATGCAAATACAGGACACAATATTATAAATGAAATTAAACGTATACCGTACTTTAATTCATTATATATAATAATTGTTTAACATCCTTTATCCAAATACTAAATAGATCAATGCATGATAATACTAGTTAATGAATTTTGCCACAAGTCATGAAAATCATACTTGTTGACAAGGCATAATTTCAATTAACTTTGATCTATAGGAATTTTGAGAATACTTATTTCAAGAATTCAATAAGTGAATTTCTTGTATATGTTTACACATATCTTGATATTGTCATATCATTCCATAAGGTGCGTGATAACCTGAACCACCCTTTTATGACAATTATCTTTCATAACTTTAAAGTTTTAAAGTATTCTTTATTCTTTAATGTATAATGCAACTATGCTCTTAGTTGAGCATAACTAGTCAACATGGTCATCATCAAGGATACCATGACTAGAATTGAGTGTCATCTCAATTATACTAGCATCATTGTGTACAACAATATGCTCTTTAAACATCCGTAAACTTTGAACAGTTATAGTGTAATGTTGGTGCCTACCCAAACTCAAGTTTGTTGGCAATGACAATTATGAAACAATTGTCATATAATCATCCATAGAATCAGGAGCATCTCATTGTGGAATGTGATTATAAATCCAAACATATTCCTTTAAAATATTTATTACACTAACAACTTTCAATGTTGTCAAATCATCTTGTAATCAAGCATGACACAACAACTTTATACACAACATGATGTTCATGATGAATCTTTAAGTTAAACTTTAAGATCTCATCTATCTTGTCAAAGATATGTATTCATCATGTTCTATTTGACTCATTTATTTACCGCATATGTTTATAATAATAAACATATATTCCAAGGTTATATATCTTATTTCCAAATCTTACAAACGAAGTTTCATTCCCAACTAAAACTTAATTTAAGTGGAATGTAGTTGCCCATACAACATATAAGATTTAAGAAAAAATAAATAATACTCCCACTAGCTTTCAGGAATACTAATGAGCAATCTTATTTTAATTATTAAATCAAACATGGATTATGTATTTTGTAATTCAATCTTTCAAGATCTAAACAAAACTCCCACTTGCCTTTAAAAATTTAAAGATTACCTTTAAATAGTTTAGCAAGTAGAGCAACAATACATTGTTCTCTTTTGGGATATTACAAAAAACATTGACAGTTCCTAACATTAGTTTGTTACAACTCACTCTATAAGTAGTTTAACAAATTCAGAACTTCATTTATAAGACTTAATGTGATTCATCACATTCCATAAACAAATGGTGTCTTATTAATCTTCTAGGTTGGAGTCTTATTAAGTATATACAATCTATACTCAATCTACTAACCTTGATAACTTTTGGAAGAAACTATAGTTATCTTGAATCAAATAATGCCAACAGATTTGATTCTTCTAACTGAGCATACCATAAAACTATGGTATTTCCTTAGAATTAATATTGTAAGAAAATCTAACAATATTTTAGATAACCATCTACTCTTTTGGCTTACCTATTTACCAACAAAGTAAAACTTAATGGTACAATAGAATTACCAAGTCAATTGCATGTATTATAACACAAATATTTTTGACCAAGTCAAAAGACATATTAGTTATAATCCCACTATACGTTATAAGTCATTGATCAACTCATTGACTTCATGCATATGTCTTAAAACATAGCAAGTTAACGTCTTACTTTATATTGTAAGTCTTGTATTAAAAGACTTCATGTTTGTGACTTTACAAAATCATAAACATTTATAATTAAAGTAATTATGAACACCACCTCAGGTTTCAATTAATATTTCAAGTTAATATTTACTACATATATTTAAGTCATTCAACGAATACTTAAATTCAAAGTAGTATTAGATTACTTTATTTAATTATGTCATTCCATGAAATGTTCAACGTAAGAAACTGCAAAATCATCCATGCTCATTCTCACGGCACGTGGATATTTTACCTTGGGCTACAATCTAGTTCACGTTCTCACGTAACATAAATTGTAACTACAAGTGTTTCTTAAATATTGAATGACATAAATATTTAAAATAAAGTAGTCTTTGTTATCATCTTGACACATGTTCTTAATAGGGCAATCATACATATTTAAATGTATACTTCCTATTAGAACGTTATTCTCTTACTTTTCAGTCAAGAGAATCCTTTTAAATCATCTTAATATGTGTTGTACCTTGCACACAATAGATTTCTCCCACTTGTGCATGGAACAACATCATGTAGCATATAAACAACACGATACACGTTCGTTTATTTGATTAATATGATTTGTGTCATAGATATAACTAGTAGATGTAGAACTATATTTTTTAGTAAGGAAACGTACACGACTATCCTTAAAAACATAAGTGTCTACAATTTGGAAAGTAATTATCTTTGAAGATAATATGGGTTACTACACAGGAAATAAGGCTTGTAGCTCCCATTGAATTAGAAATCATTAAAACAACTTCTTATTGATAATGCAACACAAATGCTCCCACTGAATCTGACAACATTGTAAGTGTTGCATAACCAGTGAGAACAACTTGCTTGCTTTTTACTTTCCTACACCTTTGAAGAACCATACGTAATTATTACTAAGGTACTGAAAGGTGTATTCTACTATATGAATGATAGGTTATCCATCAATGTTATTAACTTGAAAAATTGGGTATGCAATTTCTTCCTTAACAGGCCTACCATCCCCATACTGGTATGTAGTACCTTTAAAGGCTAAAGCAAAACAACTAGATAAAAATATGCTAGTTTGCCTTTTACCAATTTTGCGGTAATTAGTCTAGCTTCTAATCTAGTAACTCATATACATGTTTTCCAGTTAACCAACATTCATGTTGTTACAAAGGATTCATTCACCAAATGAGGGTAATGATATCTTTATGGAAAATAAGATGTGCAATTCATTGCTAAGAGTTACATTAGAATTTAGACAATTCAAATGTTCCTATTATACCTTTCTCATTCATGAAAAGGAATGGATTGAGTCTCATGCTTCTCCCATGAAAAGAGACTTCGTTTGTCTTTTCGGTAAATTATTCTCGATCAAACATTTGTTTGAAAGCAGAATGGATCAATTTACGGATCAAAGACTAAACCTCGTTTACGGTTAAATGTTGCATTTATACATTCAAAAGAATTACAAAATTCAATTTTAGTATTTTCGATAATTAACCTTTTCAATAAACAATTAAATACCCAAGGTTCATATTTATATAACCAATTAATATTTATTGAAAACTAGGATCCAAATTGTCATAATTTCATTACATCAGTTGATCTGCTAGTAATGAACCTTACACAAAATGGTAGAGCATTTGCTCAATTGCCAATTTCAATTGCAATTCCTAGATTTATGGGACTTACATATAGCCAATATCAATCGCCATGTAAACATGTTTTATCCCATCTTATGCCTTGAGTTGCCAGCTCTCACTACAAAACTCAATTAAGTTGTCCAACTTAAGAAAGTGCAAAATCGTCCATGCCCGTTCTCACGACACGTGGACATTTTACCCTTTGATTACGATCTAAGTCACGATCTCACGCAAATAAAAAGTAATCTTAGGTGTTTCCGTTTCGTTGGATGGCATATAACTTAAATTAAAGGGTAATAGTTTTGATGTTAAATCAAATATGTACAAAGATGTCATGCATTCATCTTTGTAGCATAGTTTTTATTAAAACATTTATATCTTGTCTTAATGTATAAGCTTTTCATCATCAAACTTTAATTGAGGTATTGGGTTCACCAATCAAGGAATTTAGTGTTAATTATCATCCATTATACCGTACTTTTGCATAAGTGTAAACACTTAGTGTTTCGGATAATTACCACCGGAGTGGCGCATGGAATTAAAACTAATTAGCCCTTAAGATGAGCTTGCACATTTAATGGCTTACTAAGTAGCTCCACTCGAACTTACAGAGGGCAGAGGACTGTGCACGCTAAAGCACAACCTTAGACATCCTTTCGGTGTATGACTGCGCACTTCTTTAAACCCATTTTATTAGTTCATTCTCATGGGTGAGCCGTTGAGACCATTTGTACCAAAGTCATCAATCAATTAAACGATTATGATTACTAGTCTTAAAATACATGTTTCACCATTGTTTAGGTCGGTTTATTTTTTCTTGTAAAAATACCCTTGTTACATATATCAAACAAGCAAGTATTTGTAAAAATAAACAAGTAAACAATGAATGCATAACAAATAAAAGTCATGCATATCAAATAGCCACATGCAAACGGTTTTGATAAATCCTATTAATAACCAATTCTAGATTTGACAATATGCATATATTTAATTAAGACTTTCACCGGTTTTCATCTATGTACAAGGTGAACCACATGCATCGATTCATCGATTGCAAGTCAAAATTAAATACATACCACATAGCATATAATTGATTAAATTAATAATTATTGAGGTCTTCCCCAATTTTAGATCTATCAAAAATTAGTGTATATCACTTAAACAAGAAAGACATACAATAAAGCAAATCCATGATAAAACATGCAGATAATTATCATGGATATAAAATTACACTTAACAATTAATGCAATTAAATCAAAGTTACGCATATACACATAAAGTTGCATGCATCTTAGGGTTTCTAATCCAATTAAAACAATAGTTGACAAAACCCTAATTAGGGCACCAAAAACGCCCCCCAAAATTAGGGTTTAGGTTTTGCAAACCCTAGATCTAAGCATACAAATAATAACACATTCATGTTTATTTTAATTATGTGTTTGTAATTAATTACTTGTTATACAAGGCTCGTGATGCCACTGTTGAGTTTATAAAATATATAACATATAATAAACAAGTAAACATCAAGAGTACACAGCGGAAGACTTAAGATCATAACAAATAAATTAATTAACCGAAAGTATGCGTAACGCACCTCTTCTTGAATGTCAAATTCCTCGAACAAAGCAAATCAACCCTCGAGCAAAGCAAACCAAAGAAGTACTTATTGGTGTAAGAATAATGTCTTACAACCACGTTCTTGTACACGAATTAACCAAACGAATCAGCGTTGCTAGATCTAACACAAGTCCTCGTTTAAGCAAAACGAAAGAACTCATTACTTGGGGTGCTTTCGGCCGAAATATGGACTAGAGAGGAGAGGAGAGATCTAGGGTTAATTCAATGCACAAGTGTATGAAACCCTAGACCCTAGCCCTCCTTATATACTAGTAGGTAAACTTAGAGGACAAGTTAGGGAAACTAGGCCTTGGAGAGACCCCATGGCCGGCCACCATGAAAGCCCAAAGCCCAATCCTTAACTTTTCCAAGTTTTCCATTTCTAGTCCTTCTCTTTTCCATTTAACGGTCGTTAGTCATTTTTCCGTTAAATACCTAACGATCGTTAACCGGACTTAATGTGTAATAATTAATCGTAAACATAAACATTAATTATTAACTTTAATTCTCATTCGCTAATGTGTGCAATCCCGTGGTCACGAGTTCGAATCCGGACATTCACATGTTTGTAAATATATACATTTCCAACATAACCTACTGTTCCTTACCCTACACCTACGATTACATTAATACTAAACGTTTACCACCTATTTATATTAATATTAAACGTTTACCACCTCTTGATTTACTAAACATTTAGATTACTAAACTGTTCAACCTATTGATTTACTCCACTCTAAACGTTTCCCACCATGACTACGGATACAAACCCTCCCCTACCTGTCCTCACGTTATCGGATAAACTTATGGCTAACAATCACCTAACCACCTTTGTTCCCATCAAATTAGATGTTGATGAGATGAATTACTCCTCATGGGTGTATTATTTTTCTCATCTATGTCATGGCTATGGCATCTTGGACCATCTTGTTGATCCAACCGTGTCCTCCTCTTCTACACCTCCTCCACCCCCGACTAAGGATGCGAAATGGCTCAAGGTTAATTTCATCATTAGGTCTTGGATCTTTTCTACACTTGCCTCGAATCTTCAAAAACGGTTGGTTGCTCTTAATCCCAAATCTGCCAAAGAGGCGTGAGTGTGTCTTGAGGGGATTTTTCAAGACAATAATTGCCCTCGGGCTATGGATTTGAAGGCGGAGTTACATAATCTAAAACATGGGGACTTAACAATTGATGCTTACTTTCAGAAAATTGAGTCAATTGCATTGGTTTTGAATGGTCTTGGTTCCCCTCTTAGTAATGATGATATTGTTACGTTTGCACTTGAAGGCTTACCTAACACGTATGATGTGATTTCAACCGTTATTGCTAGTCGGGAACCCTTTCCTGATCTCAAGACGGTTCATTCTTTGTTAACCACGCAAGAGATGCGCATGAAGTCTAAAGTTCAAGACCCGATTGTGGATGCTACATCCGCTTCACCTATGGTCTTGTTGGCAAATAATACCCCTCGACGTCCGTCTAATCCGTTGGAAAAAGTGAACAAACCTTGTTTTTTGTTTGCTAAAGGTTATTGCCGTTTTGGTGAGGCGTGTCGGTATCTTCACAATGGCGTTCATGGCAAGTCTACTATCCTTCCTCGTGGTTCCGGTTCTGTGGATATGGTTACTTTGCAACAACTATTGGCTAAGTTGGGATTTACCTCCTCACCAAATAACATGTCTGTTTCCCCACCTGTTGCGTATCAAAACCCATCCGGCCCAACAACTCAAAACCCACCTGTTGCGTATCAAACAACGGCCCACTTCACTCCTTTTTACTCCCATCCGGCCCAACAATATACCAGCCCATTACCAGTCCAAGGTTTATCTTGGGGGTCCAATCCACATGGACTGTCACCACCAGGAGGTTCATTCGTTCTAGGTTCACCGCAACAACAGGTTTAGTATGTTGCTAGTCCACAACAGGGGTTCTCTTTTGCGCAGGGGGTTCATCAGCATGTCACCAACGGCAGTTCATTAATGCCAGGAGGTTCACTAGCAGGTCCACTAACGACCGGTTCACAACAGCAGCCTGGGGTTCCGCAAGGGTCTTCGATAGGTCTAGCTTTTGGTTCAGTTTTTAACCCGGGTCAACTACTTGCGTCGGGTTCACAGGGTTCGGGTCAAGCAACTCTCTTGCCACATGCTTTTGCTACTAACACTCTTCAGGACCCGTCTGCTGGAAACTGGAATATGGATACAGGTGCGAGTTCTCATCTTAATGATTCTGTTCATTGTCTTAGTGATTCTTAATGAGTGCATTTATCCGTCTGTCGCGGTTGGTGATGGGCATTTCATTCCCGTTACCAACTCCGGTCATAGTATCTTGTCTACACCTTTTCGTCCTCTTAGTTTAAATAATGTTTTAATTACCCCTCATATCGTCAAAAATCTTATTTATGTGCGTCAATTTGTTCCTGATAATTATTGCCTTTGTTGAATTTGATCCCTTTGGTTTTTCTGTGAAGGACTTCATAACTCGACGGGTACTCCTCCGTTGTGATAGCACGGGTGATCTTTACCCTACGAAGCCTTCTCAATTCCTCAAGCATATCTTACCAGTGATATCGTGGCATCAACGACTTGAACATCCAGGAAGTGAAGTGTTGCGGCGTCTTGTGTCTAGTGATTCTATTTCTTGTAATAAAGAGAAGCTTCCCGTTCTTTGCCATGCTTGTCAGCTTGGTAAACACGTGAAACTTCCGTTTGTTAGTTCGTCTAGTACCGTTACTTCTTGTTTTGACATTGTTCACTCGGATTTGTGGACTTCCCCAATTTTGAGTCTTTCTGGTTTTAAGTATTATGTTTTGTTTCTTGATCATTATTCTCAGTATGTTTGGGTTTATCCATTAATGAATAAATCTGATGTTTTGTCTAAATTTCAGTTGTTTCGTATTTATGTTCATACTCAGTTTAAGTGTGAAATTAAGTTGTTTCAGTGTGATCATGGTGGTGAGTTTGATAATACTGCCTTTCATAAATTATTTTCGACCCATGGCATCCAATTTAGATTTTCTTTTCCACGCACCTCTCAACAAAATGGAAAATCTGAACGCATGATTGGTACCATCAATAACCTTATTCGTACTTTATTGTTTCAAGCACATTTACCACCCAACTATTGGACTGAAGCTCTTAATATGGTTGTTTATTTATTGAATATCCTACCTTCCCGTGCCATTAACAATGACATACCCTTTAGCCGCCTTCTTGGTGCTACACCTGATTATAGTGTCCTTCGTATTTTTGGATGCCTTTGTTACCCACATATTGATACCAACCATAAATTAGGACCTCGCGCTACACCTGCCATATTTTTGGGACATGCTGCCAATCATTTTGGATATCGTTGTATTGATCTAAATACCAACAAAATTATTATCTCTCATCATGTTACCTTTGATGAAACGGTTTTTCTGTTTCAAACCCATCCGTCCAAACCCACCCCCTCCTATGATTTTTTGGAAGATTCTTCCAATCTCATTTCAACCATTATCAACACCACCCCAATTGGTCCTCCTTTAAACCCGATTCCTATACCCCCAGTTGATTCATCTACACCTCATGAAACAGTAAGCATACCTACCTCCCCTGCCCCACCTACACCAACGCCAATGCCACTTGTCCCTAACGCACCTATCCCTGACCCACCAACGCCACCACCTGTCGTATCTATTCATCCCATGGTCACACGTTCTCGTGTTGGGACTTCACGTCCTAATACTAAGTATGTTGGTCATGTGTCCAATGTTTCTCCGTCACCTAGGTCGTATAAGGATACTCTTGATGATCAAAATTGGCGAAATGCTATGTTTGATGAATATAATTCGCTTACTAAGAATAAAACTTGGACTTATGTACCTGGTCCTGCGGGTGTCAATGTTGTTAGGTGTATGTGGTTATTTTGCCATAAGTATTTAGCTTATGGCACTCTTAGTCGGTACAAGGCACGTCTTGTTGCCAATGGTAGCACACATGTGGAGAGAGTAGATGTTGATGAGACTTTTAGTCCGGTTGTTAAGCCGGGCACCATTCAGACTGTTCTTAGTTTAGCTATTTCTTGACATTGGCTTGTTCATCAGCTTGATGTCAATAATGCATTTTTGCATTGTGATTTGGCTGAAACTGTTTATATGCATCAACCACCTGGTTTTCGGGATCCTGAGCATCCGGATTATGTTTGTTTGTTACAGCGATCTCTTTATGGTCTTAAGCAGGCGCCTCTAGCATGGTTTCAGCACTTTGCTGCTTATATTCTTACTGTTGGGTTTACTTCGAGTCGGTGTGATTCTTCTTTATTTATTTACCGACAGGGTGATGATACCGCTTTTCTGCTACTATATGTGGATGATATTGTGCTTACTGCTTCCTCTGATAGTTTATTACAACGGATTATTGCTTCTTTGCATAAGGAGTTCTCTATGACAAATTTGGGTGCTCTTAATTATTTTTGGGCAGTTGTCAGTTACGCGTGACTCTTCTGGATGTTTTTTCACACAGTGTAAGTATGCAATGGAGATTTTGGAGCGTGCACATATGGTTGGTTGTAACCCTTCTCGGACTCCTGTTGACGCCGAGTCTAAGTTGGGTGATGATGGTGATCTGGTTTCTGATCATACGTTATATCGGAGTCTTGCGGGTTCTCTTCAGTATCTCACTTTCACTAGACCCGATATTACTTATGCTGTGCAGCAGGTTTGTTTATATATGCATGATCCTCACGAGCCTCATTTCACTTCTCTCAAGCGGATATTACGGTATGTTCAGGGGACTTTGGCTTATGGTTTACAGTTATTTTCTTCTACTACTGAGTCCTTGGTTGCTTATTCGGATTTTGATTGGGCTGGTTACCCTACCACTCGCCGGTCTACATCAGGTTATTGTGTTTTTCTTGGCAACAACTTACTTTCATGGTCCTCTAAACGTCAGCCGACGATTTCTCGTTCCAGTGTTAAGGTTGAGTATCGGGGTGTTGCCAACGTTGTTTCTGAGACATGTTGGCTTCGGAATTTACTACGTGAGCTTCATACACCATTGTCATCTACTACTATTGTTTATTGTGATAATGTGAGTGCAGTGTACTTGTCTTCTAACCCTATTCAACGTCAGCGTACCAAGCATATTGAGATCGATATTCATTTTGTTCGTGATTTGGTTACTACTGGGCAAGTTCGAGTTCCGCATGTTCCTTCTCGGTTTCAGTATGCTGATATTTTTACCAAGGGGTTACCATCTGCCTTGTTTACTGATTTTCGTGACAGCTTGAGTGTTCGGTCTCCTCCCGCTCAAACTGCGGGGGAGTGTTAGTCTATTAGTATTAGATTAGTATTAGTATTGACCCATTGTATATTCGGCCCGTTATGTATCATATATAATCTTGATGTACCAAACATTATTATTCATTCAATATGCACAAACTTACAAATAGAAGCTAAAAAAATAAGTGTATAGAAAGCCAAAATTCGGGGCGGGTCATAAAACCATACGAATTTCCGTACATTTATAAGTATTTACACTTAATAGTTTTGTTTCTAAATCCGATCATGGATACGAGTTAAACTTTAAGTTTTTTTGGACAAGAAGTGAATGCCATTGAATAACAAGTGCTTCAAAAATTTTCCTTTTTCCATTTTCTGCAACAACCCCTAACTCTTCTCTATGTCTTTCATTTCTTTTCAAGTTTCGACTGATTACTTAATTACTCCATGAAAGGCGTTTAGTCACCTTTTGGTGAGACGGTACAAGACCAGGTGCATACCTTAAATTATCCATAGTGTAAATTTTTTTTTGATAGTTTAATACAAAGTGCATAGCCTCTTTAAAATTGAGTGCACACCCTACTTAAAATTTGGTGCACACCCTGCATTAAATTTGGTGAACTAACAAATTTTGGATTTTTTTTTTCTAAAGCGCATACCCAATAAAAGATCCGTGCGTCTGCCACTACCAACCAACATTACTAGATAATCAAATTCAGGTACTTAGCTAGGTTATTATATTCCAACCAACGTTACTAGATAATCAAATTCGGGTACTTAAGTTATTATATTCTTAGTCGTGACCTAAAGAGTGTAAGGTTAGAGTTACATAAAGTCAAATGTGAAGTGATATTGTTCGCAAGATTTAGAAATAGTGGAACTGGCGACCAAACCTTTCCCGAGGACACGCAGTCGTCGGCGAAAGTCGCTAAACTACAAAAAAAATCATTGATTGCGATTTGAATGGGTTGAATATTTTACCAAATGTTTTCCTGAGGACATGTCTTCGAGAAAAATATGGTCGCCGTTGACTTTCTTCTCGGGTCTCCATTTCATCGTATATTTTGGCGATGAGTTTTCCCGCCAACGTTTTCCCGAGGACATGTTCTCGGGGAAAAGTTTGACCAAAACGTTGACCGTGATTAGCAGTATTTACACGCGATTAGCAGTAATGGCACGGGGTGGATGATGTGTCAGTTAGCTTTCCCGACGACATGTCCTCAAGAAAATTTGAGCAAAATGTTGACCTTATTTAGCCGTTTGATTAGCCGTAATTACCAGTGACTATATCCCAATGGTGTTAAACCATAGATTCAGGCTAAGATAAAATAGCAAAAATAACTTCTTTTTTTAGTATTTAAGATTAATATAATAATTGTTATATCGTCAAACAGAATGGTGTTAAATCATAAAGTCATGCCATTTGTCATTTCCGAAGTTTCCAGGTGGTTAGGAAGCTTTTGAAACTGCTATTAAGTTTTATTACGCTGTCAAAATCGAGCTTAATTCGTTTATTGTTGTTGCACTACGTTGTGCGGTGTTAAACCAGCAAAAAAGTAAACTACATACGAATTACATTACAAATCAATAAACATTCAAACATTAAAGCGTAGGTATTACATTACAAATCGATAAAGTTCAAATATTAAAGCATACGAATTACATTATAAATTGATAAAAGTTTAAACATTAAAGCATACGAATTACTCCAAACCAAATTTTCCCATGTTATTATAAAGCATAAAGTATTGCAGTTGAATCAAGTGTGTTGTTTTCGGGATGCGTATACATTTCTAGTACTGCCTCGAGTACCTTTATCTTTCAAGTCAAGAATTTGCAGTTTGAGCACTTTGTGTGGAAAACTTGAAAGGGGTGTTGAATAGTTTTACCAATTAAAACTTGGTTTTAAACTATTTAGATCGACTTATGTCAATCTATTTAAACGTGTGTGTTGGATGTTGATAGATAAGCATATGAATAAATAAATCTAAGATAAAGAGTAAAAAGCACAAAACCACAACGCGAGTATTTATAGTGGTTCAGCTACAAGGACACCTTCCTTGCCCTACTTGTAAGATATTGGATTTCACAAACACACTAAACCATAATCAAAAGGGGCGTACAAAGTTGCTTAGAGAGAGAAAGTTCTAGTGAGAGAAATGGAAGAGAGTTGGGAACTATGAGAAACAAAGAAAAATGGTATTGAAGCTCCAACCCTCTACCTTGGGAGGTAGAGGGTATTTATAGTGTCTTACAAATAAACGCCACCTACGGGCTGTGGATCAGGCATACAGTGGGTAAAGATCCGTCCGTCCTCCACGGTGTTACAAAACAAACTACTTACTAACATAACTTGACTACGACTACGAGCTTTCTAACGAATACATATACTTGAGGTGACCGACTCTTTAACGACTGAATTATCTAATTCCTAACAATCTCCCCCTAAGGGAGGTCACCTCAATTTACAAAGAATACAAACGGATATTACATTAGATTGTTCTAGGATTCTTGATTAAGTTCTTTGCTCAGCAGCCCGTAGTCATTGATTCTTCATGATCTGCATGTTTTGGATAGATTTGAGTGGAGGTCTTTAACTGATCCACGTGATGACGAGTTTTGAGCCAGAATTGAGATCATCAGCTAACATAAATCTCTGACTCTTCCATTGTGGTGTTGGTATTATGTGATGTTGTGACTTTTGGACCGATATGCTCACATTCTGGATCATGATATATTCTCATCAGAGTAGCGGAAGCTTTCTTGGTTCATGATATTTGTAGCAGATAAAGGTAGCATGGAGTGAAAGTATCAGAGTCGTTGAAGCACTTATCATGATTTTTTTGAGATGAATGAGTAGTGTGAGCATGCGGCTATGGATTGACCGCTTTATTCGATCATTACGCAAACGTCGGGCGTACTGCATACAAAGTTAGCAATAAAGTGCATGAAAGTGTCTTTGATCACTTTCGTTGAATTAGGTACACGCGACCACGGTTCCCCGTGATCATACAAGTACTGCCTGTGATCAGGTATAATTCGAAGAATTTCCTTGACAGGGTTTCGCAGCTGCTCTAGCTGTTCTCAAACCGGAACGTCTTAAAGAAGAAAACACGGTTGAGTGAATCGTGAATTGAGATTCGATTGATGAAAAGAGATTTGAAAAACAATCGGTATTCGCTCAATAGAAATTGTTTTAGTAATACAACGAAGGTTTTAATGAAAATCAATTATCAAGCATAAACACCTTTTATTTTGAAATATTAGTACACAGTCGATGTGCTAAAGAAAAGAGTTTTTTAAGCACAACGACCGGTTTTTCAAAAGTATCCGTTAATCCATAACCTGAACCAGTATTGATTCAAAAGATTGAATCGCCCCATTGTTTCTGTTCAGTTGTCACATGGTTGATATATTGGATAGATCTCACATGCCACCCACCAGGAGCTTGTTTGATGTTGGCTCTAGAAGGCTTTCCATCTTCATTGTGAATATGTTGGCATATCACTCAGATGTTCTGGCAATACCACAAGGGTAATGCGTAGGACTCATAAGATATAATCTCTCTTTCCACATTGTGTGAAACAGAGAGTCTTCATTGAAAGTGTCCTAATGAGATTTATTGATGATCTCGTGGCTCTAGACTCAATTGTGCATAATTTGGTTCCTATACCGGAGACTAGGGAGAGGGTCTCCTTCTTCAATATCAACAATCTCTAAGAGAAAGTCGATAGATAATGTCGGTTCCCCATGAGAATGAAACAAGTCCTTTTAAGAGGAACTTGAGTGGTTTGGGAAGTTGTAGTGCAGGCCCACTTTGGGTCCATGACGTCTTGTCTTCAATACCGTGTTACCTTAGTAACCACGGTAGTATATGAATTGAACCCGATTATCTAAGGTTGAATTATCGGAGGGCTATTTATTTTCACCCTTTTCACATTCAATTCTTTTCATTCTTCAACCCTTCGCTTTTACTGAGACTTCATTACTAGAACCTTGTTGGGTTTATTCCAGTACTAGCTCAGTCTCAGTCCGCACTCTTCCCATATCTCACATTTATCCTTTTTTCATCATTCCTAAGGACTTCTATACTATCTTGTGGATTGTCCCTGGGTAGATCCCTCCGGTTCTGGCAGATCATGGGAACAAAAACCTAACCTTATCATCCTTATATCACCATACATAAAGTAAAGTTGGTCGGTCTATTTGGTATTGTTCATCTGCCATTGGAACCAATTAAAAACCATTTTAAAATCAATCCAGATACTTGTGATGTATTATCAAAGCATTTTGTACATGAATTGTTTTTGATATTTTTAGAACAAGAGCTCCCCCTCAACATGTGCATTAATCATCATTTTGTAATGGAAGTAATTTTTATCTTTGAGGGATTGGCTTGCATCTAAGAGTAGTTATATAAAGACTGTGGTTTTCAAAATAGTTGCTCCCCCTCCATATGTGCATAGAAATTTGAAAGTGTTTTGCACATATTAGGAAAAGACTACACATTGAAATAAATTGATCACGTTTCAAATCTTTGTGGTTTAAAATAGATGCTCCCCTCAACATGTGCATGGAAAATTTGAAATCGTTTGGCACATGTGGGAGGAAAGCTTGCTAAACACTTATAAAACCAATCATCAAGTTATCAGTTTAAATCCAATTTAAATCATAAATTCTCCCCCGATCACACTTTCCAAATCCTTTGAGAGATGTGATCTCTTATTGATTTAAATTAAATTTTGAGAGCTTTTGAGGAGAATAGTGACTTGTTTAGAAAAAACTTTTTAACGATAAGGATGATTTTCAGACTTTAAACTCCATTGATTTAACATGCATAATTGTCTTTTAAAAACATAACATTAGCAAAGGTTTTGAATCAACTGAATAAAACATTATTCTTTTTGATTGTTCAACAATAAACCTTGCTCATTTACCTGCCAATTGTTTGAAAAATGACCTTTCAAAATAATCTTTTTAATTCGAATAAAATCATTCTCCCCCTCAATCAATGACACAAGTTGTTGATTGAGAGATAGAGATTTTGACAAATGATAAGCACAAATGATTTACACGAATAATAGAGTACAAGGAATTTTCAAAGCAATTTAGTTTTCATTAGATGGCAAATATTTTTCAGAAGAAGCATTAGACGGAAAAATATTTGGAAGGAGAAATATTTGTCTTTTCGATGACAAACATTTTTAAGAATCAGAGCATGAGATTTGTAAAATAAGATAAAGCATGGCTCTGTTCTTTACTTTTAAAACCGGGTTACTTCCTGAAATGACAATAAACCACCACTTTTCTCCGCCTCATTTTTTTTTATTATTTTTTTTAACAAAAACTAAGTACATTCGAAGAGCATCTAAAGACCCGTGACATTCTTTGAATGTCAACACAAAGTCCGTAGATGATATCGAATAAGGAAAAACATGACAAAATAACAATAATTTTTGGAAATTTTCAAGATTTTTTAATTTTTTTTTAAACAAATAAATATATACAAGAGATAGATGAGTAAAAACCTTTACTCCTCGTCTTCCTCTTAAAGACGCTTGAGTGTTTCCGGTTGTAAACTCTTTAGACCCAGTCGTGGGAGGATAAACTCAAAACGTTCTCTAGGAAGAGCTTTGGTGAAGATGTCTGCTAACTGGTATTCAGTCCTCACAAAATAGAGTTCCACCACACCTTTTTCTACTTGTTCCCTGATGAAATGATGTCGAATGTCGATATGCTTTGCTCTTGAGTGTTGTACATTGTTGCATGAGAGAGCAATAGCACTTTTATTGTCACAGTACAGAGGGATTTTGTTGAGACTTATCAAGAATGAAGCCTTTCAAATACTCAAAGACAGCTCGGAAAGTGCTATTGAAGTTGAATATCACCTTGAAAACATAGCACGAGCCATGTCTAACAACATTGATTGGCTCAACCCTGAATCAAACATCGACTACACCAGAAAAGACAACGCCCATACTACACGATTGGACCAAACCTCTACCTACCATTGGTCGCACTGATCAACCTCAGATTCCATTTCGATACTTCTTCAACAACTATCTGGAATTTCTTCTACATGGTAGCAATGTGTCAAAGAAATACGCTACATCACTTACACTTCCGTTCCCGGCAGCCATATATACTCCAACTGCGAGCCATCGAGAAAAAGGCTAACCACATGTTCAACAACAACGTTGAAGAGTATGACATCAATGCACATGACGGATTCACCATTGGCCGGAACGCCGACCGAATCTACTACATAATTTGCCAGGTTAGTAAATCTCAACATGAATGTAATACGATGTCAAGGGATCGTTGCTATTAAGCGTGTTGCTCTTTCGTCTAAATGGGACCACACCTTCCTAAAGAACATCGTGGTCAAAGACAAGACTAAAAGGACTATGCTTTATGTGAAGCGGACTTCCAGAATTTGTCTCTCAACGAAATGAAGATCGTATCTTGCAAAGGTCTTTGAGGGACGCATGAGACAATTCTCGTGAGAAATTCAACGTGAATACATCAGTCCTTGCTCATCTTCATCAGAAGCATCGTGATCAAGAAAGTGTAGAAGACTTGCAACTTCTCAGTTGAGTCGTATGACATCGTGTCAACTTCACCGCACCTAAGCTAGAACTTCGACATCAACCATCTCCTCAATTCACTCTCATCAGCAAACCCTTTGGAGTAGTCTCTGCTTGATTGCACTCCACCGCAACGCTGATGGCGTGTAATGAGCGTCATAAGTTTGGAGATTCAACATTGAAGCATGTCAGAGATGGGCTAACATATAGGTTAAAAAGCTTATTCAACAAGGCATTAGGTCACCAACGAGATGGACTTCTAAGGAAAGACGGGATGTAAAGAGAATCATCAAGATGATTGATGAAAGGTTGTTTCGGAGGGACCAATTCAGAACATTGGAAAGCTTCGTAGGTGGTCGTCAACGCATTAATCTCACAGGCTATCAACGTGTGACAATCCGTACTTTCAGGTCATTTCTCGACACCGTTCATGTCTCATTATTTCAACATTTTAGTAAACTTGGTTTACTTGTTTCAAATTCGCGTAACCTTGGAGGTTTAGCGGCGAATTCATGATCATGACATCACGTACATTTCATATGGACTATGATTAGTCTACATTTCATTGACATCATGTGCATCTCATTAGTACATTCACGACATTTCATTTCACCCTTCAACGCGTAATTTTTATATTTAATAATTTTTATCGCGTGAGTTTTTATTTTGATTATTTAACCCATTACTTTCAAAAATGATCCCGAGGTATTTTTAAACTTATATTTAGTTCATAAAAACTATATTTTTAGTTTTCCTAGTGTTTCAAATTTATTTGGTATTGTAATCGTTAAAGTTTAATTATTACGTCGTTTTTCTTAAAATTGTACGATAATTATTTTAGCACTCAATTTTCACAAGGAAAGTATTTTTACAATTTTTATTATCTCAATACCTTCTATTTTGAGCTATTAAAAACTTACTTGTACCAAAAAGTTACAACTATCTACACTTTCTTTACATTTTCTTACAAAGTACAATTAATACATAAAGTAATACAAGTAATAGTTTAACAAAAAAATATATGATTGGGATACAAGATCCATGAAATCCGACCATAGGGAGGGGAGGTGATTTCATTTATTAAGTTGGAAAATCTTGTCTTTGATAATACATATTTATACTCAAACTCATTCATTTCACATAATACACAAAGTGCTAGCAAGAAAAACTTTTCTCTCTTCTTCCTTACCTCTCCTAACCGGCCATATATCAAGGTGCCAAAGGGATCAAGATTTTTCAAGTTCAAGTGTTTATCAATCTAGTTTATACTCTTTTTATGGTTTTGAAATAAAAACCAAGAGTATTTAGGATAATCCTTGTTACCTACACCTCTTCATTATCACTAGTAAGCATGTTTTCATCATTTTTATGTTTCCTCTTTCATTTCATATGTTTCTTATCATTATTGGAGCTATTATGCAAGTTATGTGATTTATACCATTTATTTCATGATTTTAGAAGTTATATATACATATTGGTCATCCTATAATTATTCCCATGGTATTGGTTGGTCTTGATGGTGATTAGGAACCCATGACACCCTAAGAAGGTGTATGGTAGGATTAGATTAGTTTTGGAGTTGATTTGAAGGGATTAGAATAGGTTTTGTCCGAGAAAAACTATTTTCGATAAGTATATTTTGTGTTCTGTCCTTGTTTTGCTTTTCTGGAAAATCCGACAGTAGGCACGACTTTTTGGCCTTGATTTTTAGAAAATATACTTTAAAACGAATCCGTGGCCGCTTGAACGGAATAAAAGCGGACTTATAACGAAGAAGTTATGGATTTTACAAGTTTGACGACGGAAAATATTATTTTCAGAAATTTTCAGCAACATGTTTTTAGTTTGTTCGGGTCAAAAATGAGCCTTAAGCTTCACAAATTATTTCGACTTCTCAAAAATATATTAGTTTACTTCGATACGAAGCTAAGGACATATAAAGCGTAAAAGCGGATTTAAAGCGACAAAGATATACACTTTTTCATAAACTTGCCGTAACTAATTTTCTGCACACAATTAGCCAAAACCACCATCTTTAACCCTTATTATCTTTATGTTCGAGACCTTTTGGACGAAAACTCTGAACTGAAACTTTTAGATATCGATACAAACTTTCCAAAACAGTCGAGTTAGTTCTCTAACGATCGACGTACACCATTTTACGACTAGTTTTCCAAAGCCATTTTTGTTAATTTCATAAAAATTCCGGCGACATTGTTTTGCGACGAAAAGTGAAAATTTCACCATAAATCATTATAAAACCATTGTAGGATGACATTTTGACGTAAAACATGTAAAGTCATTTTTGAAGGTTCAAGAGGCGTCAAAGAGCATTTTTCGACGACGAGTAATATTTTCAAAACCGTAAATGGTATAAATAACATACGAAGTGCATGCATAACATTACATTGCAACTCATGACATATCATATCATTGATAATAGGTCCCGGTTGGCGCATTACATTATAAACCTCGTGTACTCACTTTTGCCATTCTTCAGTTTATCCAAGTGAGTTTCATGGCCCCTACTTTTACTTGTTTTCATAACTGTTTTGGGGGAGATACATGCTCAATTTGTTTTCATTTATTCATAAGTACTTTAAATTTATCATGAGTACCATTGTTTCTAAATCAAAGGTTATACTATATAAATTGTTATTGTTTGCGTGCTACGGTACTTTCACGTCAGATAACGTTCTAAATCAGTTGACTACTGATAAATTGGGTTAAGTGCTATTGATTATGTACTATTGTTCTAAGTCGAGTTAAGTGCTATTGATTATGTGCTATTGTTCTACGTCGAGTTAGGTACTAGTGTGAATTCATTTGACATCATATGTTTGGAACATAAACTATATACATTCCGGCAGTGGGTTGTGAACACACAGGTTGCAAGTTTTGTATGGGCGGGACTTGGGCTCGAGTGGATTTACAATGCCTTTGCTGCATAAACGACTTCGATACATTGAGTCATGCACTATTTTGTGAATTCATTTGACATCATATGTTTGGAACATAAACTACACATTCCGTGGGTTGTGAACACACAGTGTTGCAAGTTTTGTATGGGGGACTTGGGCTGAGTGGATTTACAATGCCTTTGCTACATAAGCGATTTTGAAAGTCTTTACATTTCAACGATTTACAATGCCTTTGCTACATAACGATTTTGGAAGGCTTTATATTTCAAAACAAACTCTATGAACTCACTCAACCTTTGTGTTGACACTTTTAGCATGTTTTTATCTCAGGTATCTAAGGCATTCACTTCATGGCATGCATTTGGACACCTCATGGAGTCGTGGTGACGGCACGTCTTTCTTAGGATTTATATTCTTTAAAAACATCGTTTGATTGTACTAAACTTATTTTCCGCACAAGTTGATTTACATTTGGGACCTACTTTGTAAACTCTGATTGTTTTATTAAATCAAACGATGTATTTTTCCAAACGACACTTTAGGTCGTTCAATATAACTGTAATTGTGATGCTATGACAGTCAATCCCAGGAATTCCATTCCGGCAAAACGGTAATTTGGGGTGTGACAGATTGGCATCGAGCCAGTTATAGAGAACTAAGTTGCATCATTGACCCTAGACTATAACTACATTATCATAGCATCTCATCATTTCATCACAAGTACATGTTCACTTCACATGCGGTTATTCATTACATTTTTTCGAGTTATTCACTTTCATTTCACATCGATTGTCACATGGATGCCTTTAAATTCCCATCCCATTATCTTTTCCTCATACTCTAACGTGGAGAATCCCTTGTCATTCCCTATCACAATTTTTATATCAATTGACTCATCACCGATAACGTCGAATGCCGAGATAAACCTTTAAATAGGGCGAAGTCGCTCTCACTCCTTTGTTTCACCACTAACATGTCGAGTTACACTTTATTCACACATTAAGTCTCTAAACCATCATACATTGAAGCACTTACAACACCTCATAACCCATCTTTTCGGAAACCGTCGATCATTTTGAAATATAACATCAAACTTATCATCACTTATCACATTTCTTTGGAGAGTTTATTATTAACATCGGATTTTGCTACGTCTCACCCTTCCTCTTGTTTTGAAGAAGATATGGCCCAAGAAAGCAACAGTTGAAATGAACCAAGCGACAATTCAAAAGTTGGTGAATGATAGCATAGCGATGCTTTAAAATGTAAGGAAGCGGTGGTGCTAACACTGCCGAGGCGCGATCTATTTCTTTGTAGCCTAGGCTTGCTACTACTCTCTTTGGAAATACCGGAGGATCCGGAGTTAAGAAATGTTCGTACAAAGATTTCAAAAGTGGTGAACCCACTAAGTTAGAGGTACCGGGGAGCTACACCATGGTTAGATGGTTTGAAAAGTTGGAATCGGTGTTTTTGCTTTGTATGCTGTCCGGATGATAGTAAAGTTAAGTTTGCTACGAGCACTTTACTCGATGGAGCGTTGTCATGGTGGAATTCATACGCAGCTCAACCGATTGGTATGGAAAATGCTTCTAAGCTTACGTGGGAGGAATTTAAGAGCTTGGTGACTAAGAAGTTTTGTCCTCGAACAGAAATCAAAAAGTTGGAGACGGAGTTCTATGAATTGGTCACGATTGGGTACGACATTGACACATACATTCGGAGATTCCAGAATTGGCCGTTATGCCCGTCGATGGTTTCTGATAAGGAAAAGTTGCTAGAGGCTTTTATTGGAGGACTTCCCGAGGTCATTCAAGGAGATGTGACATCTTTTGATCCACAAACAATCGAGGAAGCTATTCGAAAGTTACTCGAGAGTTGATGGCACAAGTGGTGAAGCGAGGTAAGTACACCAACACCAACCAAAACAACAACAACCCCAACAACCGCACCAACTACAACAATGACCAAAACAACAACAACAACGACGATAACCAAATCAACAACAACAAAAGAAAATGGGAATGACCAGGAAGGTTATAACAACAACAACCAAAACCGTAACACTAACCATCATCAACAACAGAATAGAAGACAAGAAGTCGCGGGGTCTATGTTGCTGCACCAACCAGGGGAAGAGCTTATGTAGGAAACTTACATGATGCCACCAATGCATGCTACATCATAATGGTCCATGTGGTATATGCTTTAGCTGTCACAAAGTAGGACACCTTGCTAAGGAATGTAAGGGCAAAGCCGTAGTCACATGCTTCGGATGTGGGGAGCAAGGACACTATCGGAATCAATGTCCTCAAAACTAAGGTCAACAAGTCGAAGGTGCTCATGGGAATGTATATATGTTAGAAGGAACTCGTCAAGGTATCAACGACGCGGAAGACTGAAGGAGTTCGGAAACTAATGTCTTATTTCTTCTTATGTGCTATGTTGTACTAAGTTTATGTTTTCCATCGTACCCGAATCTTTATAACTTAACGATGTACTACTTTTGCTAAACCACTCGTTGTAAAATATTCTCATCTATCGTACTTTATTTCTTTTCGATTTGTTATCATTTACGAGGATTTTAATTCTTTTTACTTTAACTATCATTTTAACGACACTTCTCCATGTCTTTTCTCCTCGATGTTCATCACAATTTTAACATCAGTTGACTCAACACCAAACAAACATATGAGTCGATTAGTCCAAGCATTGCATAGTTACTCCTAAATTATACATAGCTTGATCACCTATGTCTAATTCAGGAAGAATCATGCAATGAAGGGAGTAGTAGGCTTATATGAGTAAGCAATTCCGTAATCGAGCCAAATTTTCAAAAGATTTTCTTCAAACCACTTGTTTCAGTTTGATCCGCGTGACAGTTCTTGTTTGATGAGTTGCAAAGATCGAGCTAGAAACAAGTTGTTACCTAAACCGATTTAGCCTAATCTCATGACAGTTCTTGTTTGATGAGTTGTGAGATTAAGTAAAATCGGTTACCAAAAAGTCTTTTGAGGGTTTTGCTCGGGAATGGGAAAGTTTGCTACATCAACCCTAAACCCGTTAGACCTAACAACGATTGAATTCGTGGACTGAATTCCTTTTTGATGGGCGAATGTGACAATCCGTACTTCAGGTCATTTCGACAACGTTCATGTCTCATTATTTCAACATTTTAGTAAACTTGGTTTACTTGTTTCAAATTCGTAACCTTGGAGGTTTAGCGGCGAATTCATGATCATGACATCACGTACATTTCATATGGACTATGATTAGTCTACATTTCATTGACAACATGTGCATCTCATTAGTACATTCACGACATTTCATTTCACCCTTCAACGCGTAATTTTTATATTTAATAATTTTTATCGCGTGAGTTTTATTTTGATTATTTAACCCATTACTTTCAAAAATGATCCCGAGGTATTTTTAAACTTATATTTAGTTCATAAAAACTATATTTTTAGTTTTCCTAGTGTTTCAAATTTATTTGGTATTTTAATCGTTAAAGTTTAATTATTACGTCGTTTTCTTAAAATTGTACGATAATTATTTTATCACTCAATTTTCACAAGGAAAGTATTTTTACAATTTTATTATCTCAATACATTCTATTTTGAGCTATTAAAACTTACTTGTACCAAAAGTTACAACTATCTACACTTCTTTTACATTTTCTTACAAAGTACAATTAATACATAAAGTAATACAAGTAATAGTTTAACAAAAAAAAAAAAAAAAAAAAATATATGATTGGGATACAAGATCCATGAAATCCGCCATAGGGAGGAGGTGATTTCATTTATTAAGTTGGAAAATCTTGTCTTTGATAATACATATTTATACTCAAACTCATTCATTTCACATAATACACAAAGTGCTAGCAAGAAAAACTTTTCTCTCTTCTTCCTTACCTCTCCTAACCGGCCATATATCAAGGTGCCAAGGGATCAAGATTTTCAAGTTCAAGTGTTTATCAATCTAGTTTATACTCTTTTTATGGTTTTGAAATAAAAACCAAGAGTATTTAGGATAATCCTTGTTACCTACACCTCTTCATTATCACTAGTAAGCATGTTTTCATCATTTTTATGTTTCCTCTTTCATTTCATATGTTTCTTATCATTATTGGAGCTATTATGCAAGTTATGTGATTTATACCATTTATTTCATGATTTTAGAAGTTATATATACATATTGGTCATCCTATAATTATTCCCATGGTATTGGTTGGTCTTGATGGTGATTAGGAACCCATGACACCCTAAGAAGGTGTATGGTAGGATTAGATTAGTTTTGGAGTTGATTTGAAGGGATTAGAATAGGTTTTGTCCGAGAAAAACTATTTTCGATAAGTATATTTTGTGTTCTGTCCTTGTTTTGCTTTTCTGGAAAATCCGACAGTAGGCACGACTTTTGGCCTTGATTTTTAGAAAATATACTTTAAAACGAATCCGTGGCCGCTTGAGCGGAATAAAACGGACTTATAACGAAGAAGTTATGGATTTTACAAGTTTGACGACGAAAATATTATTTTCAGAAAATTTCAGCAACATGTTTTTAGTTTGTTCGGGTCAAAAATGAGCCTTAAGCTTCACAAATTATTTCGACTTCTCAAAAATATATTAGTTTACTTCGATCCGAAGCTAAGGACATATAAAGCGTAGAAAAGCGGTTTAAAGCGACAAAGATATGCACTTTTCATAAACTTGCGTAACTAATTTTACTGCACACAATTAGCTAAAAACCACCATCTTTAACCCTTATTATCTTTATGTTCGAGACCTTTTGGACGAAAACTCCTGAACTGAAACTTTTAGATATCGATACAAACTTTCCAAAACAGTCGAGTTCGTTCTCTAACGATCGGCGTACACTTTTTTCGACTAGTTTTCCAAAGCCATTTTTGTTAATTTCATAAAAATTTCGACGACATTGTTTTGCGACGAAAAGTGGTAATTTCACCATAAATCATTATAAAACCATTGTAGGATGACATTTTGACGTAAAACATGTAAAGTCATTTTTGAAGGTTCAAGGCGTCAAAGAGTATTTTTTAAACGACGAGTAATATTTTCAAAACCGTAAATGGTATAAATAACATACGAAGTGCATGCATAACATTACATTGCAACTCATGACATATCATATCATTGATAATAGGTCCCGTTGACGCATTACATTATAAACCTCAGTGTACTCACTTTTGCCATTCTTCCAGTTTATCCAAGTGAGTTCGTAGCCCCTACTTTTACTTGTTTTCATAACTGTTTTGGGGGAGATACATGCTCAAACTATTTTTTCATGCGTTCATAAGTACTTTACATTTATCATGAGTACCATTGTTTCTAAATCAAAGGTTATACTATATAAATTGTTATTGTTTGCGTGCTACGGTACTACGTCAGATAACGTTCTAAATCAGTTGACTCTTGATAAATTGGGTTAAGTGCTATTGATTATGTACTATTGTTCTAAGTCGAGTTAAGTGCTATTGATTATGTGCTATTGTTCTACGTCGAGTTAGGTACTAGTGTGAATTCATTTGACATCATATGTTTGGAACATAAACTATATACATTCGCAAGTGGGTTGTGAACACAGGTTGCAAGTTTTGTATGGGCGGACTTGGGCTGAGTGGATTTACAATGCCTTTGCTGCATAAACGATTTCAATACATTGAGTCATGCACTATTTTGTGAATTCATTTGACATCATATGTTTGGAACATAAACTACACACATTCCGGCAGTGGGTTGTGAACACACAGGTTGCAAGTTTTGTATGGGCGGGACTTGGAACTGAGTGGATTTACAATGCCTTTGCTACATAAACGATTTTGAAAGTCTTTACATTTCAACGATTTACAATGCCTTTGCTACATAAACGATTTTGGAAGGCTCACATTTCAAAACAAACTCTATGAATTCACTCAACCTTTGTGTTGACACTTTTAGCATGTTTTTATCTCAGGTACCTAAGGCATTCACTTCATGGCATGCATTTGGACACCTCATGGAGTCGTGGTGACGACGCTTTCTTGGTTTATATTCTTTAAAAACATCGTTTGACCGTACTAAACTTATTTTCCGCACAAGTTGATTTACATTTGGGACCTACTTTGTAAACTCTGATTGTTTTATTAAATCAAACGATGTATTTTTCCAAACGACACTTTAGGTCGTTCAATATAACTGTGATTGTGATGCTATGACAGTCAATCCCCAGGGAATTCCATTCATTTGCAAAAACAGGTAATTTGGGGGTGTGACAGCCTGGGCCAGATTCGCGTCTGAGTTCTTGGAACTACGACATTCCCGTACCCTTTAAACTATTTCAATTTCATACTTATTTGGATGTGTGATTATTAATGAAAATGGCTTTGTGCACACATAGCGATTAAGCAGTACAACCCGTGCCCAATTTGTAAATAAAGGACCACGTAGTACGCCAGTGCTGCCACAATCCTATAAAAGAGGCCCAGCTTTTACTTTTTAGAGTAAAACTTATCAAACCTTTCATTTTTTAAAGGTTTTACTCAAAAGAACAAGTACTTCCCCTTATGATTTTCTAAACCTCAACCGTTTATATCACTTGTTGAGGGGGGGTATTTGACTTAACCACTTTGTTCACAAAAATGTTCTTTGTGTAATCTTCCCACAAAACTCAAAATGGTCATATTTATTCTCAACATTTCTTCAAAAATAACATTTATATACCATTTTTGAGGGGGAGAAAACTATGTGATAAGAAATATGTTGTGTAAATGCAAATGAATCTTTGTGCTATAGTCTTAACCAACGAATTGACGAGATCTTAACTGCTAGTAACTCGAAAAGACTTGTCCGGGATGGGTAATAATTTCAAACTAGTTCGCTAGTGATGTAAACGTGTCTCGCAAAAGGACTTGTCCGAGTAGAATGTACCATTCGAGAAACTCTTGGTAGACATGAACTTTGACGGGGTTTGACAACCTTTCGGGGTTGTCCACATCTTCAAGGTAGTTATTAGAGCTAGTTGTCACCTAAAAGCCGACAATGTATCTCTTTAACTATGCAACGTAATCGTGTCTCGCAAGGAATTGTCTATCTTGAGTCGATCAATTCAAAAGTGCGCGCTCTTTCTTCAACTGTGCGATTTCGTAAAACCCTTAAGCACATGTGGAGGGGGAGTATTTCTGAAAATCTAAAACTCTTGAAGTGTTCAAACATGTTTTCATTCACAAACACTTCGAGAGATTTTCATGAAAAATGGTTTTATGGCAATGGGGTTATAAGGTGATTAAGGTTAGGATTAACCCCTATGATCCGCCAGAATCGGAGGGATCTACCCAAGGACACTACCAATAGTTAGAATTAGAAGTCCTTAGGTATGATTATAAAATGAGAAAATGAGAATCGGAGAAAGAAGGAGTTGAAGAATTAAAAGAAATGCAAAGAAAAGGGTGAAAAGAAATAGCCCTCCAGATTATTCAACTTAGGGAAGACACCGGGTTCAATTCATATGCTATTGGTTGTCACTAGATGACACCGGTATTGAAGATTAAAAGTCGTCATGGACCCAGTGACGCATGCACTAAAGCTTCTTAGCCACTCAAGTTTCTCTCAACAGAAGCTTGTTTCATTCTCACAGGGAACCCTACGTAAACTATCGGCTTTCTCTTAGAGATTGCTGGTATTGAAGAAGGAGACCCCTCCCTAGTCTCCGCTCAGGAAAACCAAAACGCACTATTGAGTCTAGAGCCACGAGATTCATCAAAAGATCTCTTAGGTACACTTGACATTTCATCACTTTCGTTGTTCAACAATAAGAACATCGCTGGTATGCGTTATCGAAGTCCTTCACGGATCTTAGCAATGTATGCGAGAACATTTATGAGAGGGTTCACAATTGTGATCCTCAGTGATTGAATGGAAACTCCTGCCAGGGTCAACATTAAACAGCCTCACGACAGTCACTTCGGTAACTCCCATGCGGATTACGCTTAGTGTGTCTCAAACGGTCTACGATCAAGGTGATGCTTTGGTGTACCTGCGACTCATCGAACCGTAGGTGTACCGGTACATCGCTATCTCACTTGTGGGACTCGGTTGGGAACGGCCTTTGTGAGAATTAGAGTTGTGTTTTTCACACTATCTTTGTAACACTCTCGAAGTTTAAACTTGTAAGTGCCGGAATCCGCTTATTACTAACCTTTCTTATGTTTACTTCTTATGGAAGCTCGGAGCTTAACCGATCGTCGCGATTCTTCACATGCTCATGCCAACAACATCACTAATGGAAGTTCACTCAAAAGGCAACACAAAGTCAGAATGATTCTTTGTCAAAGTCAAAGAATCTACAAAGTTTAAAGACTAAGAAAACTTCATCAGTACTGAAATCCAACGTCAAAGAGTGTGTGAGCATGTTGAAGAAAGACGTGGAGACACTGGAGCAACGAAGCTGACCTGATGCAGACTACCACACCATACTATCACTACTATCACAAAGAACATAGATCAAAGAACAAAGATGACGTCAAAGCAGAATACTTCAAAAGAAACAATCTCTATACTGGGGAGATTGTTCGAATCAAGGCAATTCTTCTCACAAGAAAGAAGGATGTCAGAAGACATCAAAGCTACTATTACATCAGCACCTACATCGTTTACCACTCTTTCATTCATCACCAACACTTAGGGGGAGATTGTTGGAATCACTCCTAAACATTAATTCAAGTGTTAGTGATTCATATGTAATAGTTAGCTTAATATGGCCTTTATGTTAGTAATTAGTCTTAGGCTTATGTAGAAGGCCCATAAGCCTAGGCCCAAGTCCAATAAGGAAAGGAAGGGACTAGGAGTGTTGCCCTAGCTCCCTCTCCTATAAATACCATGTAATAACCCTCACTTGAGGGTTGGTTGTTCAATTTATTCACTTTCACATTCCTACGCCTAACTCTTCAACATTTATACGTGTGTGTGTGTGTGTTATTGTTCAACCGATCATTCTCTCTTCTCTACTTCTACATATTGATGCTTGTGTTACATAAATGGTGACCTAACATTGGTATCAAGAGCAAGGTCGGATTTTTATCATTGGTTGATTTTGGTGATGTTTTTCTTGTCAAAATTTCTTGTAAAATCTGTTTTTTATAAAGTTCTATCCTTTCCCATATACTTTTATATATAACAGATTTTTTACAAGTGTTAAATGTATCTTTTATGGTCAAAAGTTGTATTGGTGAACAAAAATTATCATAAACCTGTTGGATTGGTCTCGACAGTTTTTATGCATTTTTTAGTCATATAATGTTTTCTTTGTACCATATTATGTGGAAAGTATTATGGTCAAAACGGTCAGTCCTCATGGTCAAAACGGGTCAAACAAGATGTCTTATGCAGTTTTTTTTCTGGGTTACAATGAATCTGAACGGAAAAGTGGTCGGAATACATCGCCGGAAAAAGTCAACATAAGGTCAAAACCCTTTTTCTACGCATAAGGAGCCTCTTCAGAGATATTTACGCATAACTGTGAAGTTATGCGTAAGGATTGTTACGCGTAAGGACTTGTACGCATAAGCTTACGCACAACCTTTTTGGTTTACGCCTAAGAACCCTACGCGTAAGGCCTTACGCGTAAGAATTATTATGCCTAAACCAAAACTTCTTACGCATAAGGTTCTTGTTTTTACGCGTAAGATGGACAAGATAGAAGAAGAAAATCTTAACTGTTTTGACCTTGACACAAAACCAATATAACAAACTAAGTCACGACCTCAGTTTATTACTTACATCATCGGTCCTTTAACAACACAGCCAATCATCAACAACATATCTATCTTAACCCTTAATCACCATTCACCAACATCTACTACAAGCTACTTGATTCGAAACATTATGTAGTTTCAAGGGATCTCAGTTTTTTATTGTTCATTTGTCTCCAATCATTAATCATTGCACAAGAATGAACAAAATCACATCATAGATCCTTGTGAAGTAGAACCACTCACTTTAATTTTCGAACTCATAAAGAAAAGACAGTAACAATTATGTTTCCATCTTTCTTTGGCTCGATTAAATGTCAAAACAACAACAAGAAAACTCAAAACAAATCAAACCTACCTGTGACTACTTGGATCTTGTAGCCTTTGTTATGCTATCTTGATTTGGACTTGAGTAGAAATTAAAGAGAAAGTTAGGGGTACGGTTTGATGACGCAACTGAGTGATTAAGATAAGAGGAGATGAGGAGTATTTTCTTTATCAGATCTATTTTTTTGGTGAGTGAGATGACGTAGGCGGAGTAATATCACATTTGTTTAAGGGTTAGGTCAAGAGAAATGTGTGTGTCTATATTCTTGATAAGTCTCAAGTTCATCATATTGGGTTTCTCCATCAGTAGTCACTACAAAAAGCCGTCAGAATGATAATGGGGTCGGTAAAGAGTTAGCTGAGAAGAGTATACACGAGTAGAGAAGTTTTATCAGCAGATGATTCTCACGAGATATTTATGGTACTTCACACTTGTTCGATTAATTGAACATACATGGTTTCGATGTCTCCAATTCATCATCAACATACGTGGTGTATGATTCCGATTCATTGAAAACATCGGGGGGAAGAGAGTATAGGTGGTGTACTCCGCTTCCTTTGTTGTTTTGGATTTTTCAAAACCCTCTCCTTTCATGAATTTCTTCAATCGGGGGGAAGAAATGAGACGATCAGTGGTTAAAATTTCTCAAGTTGGTGTTATCGTCTCACTTTCACAGAGTTATCGTGTGTGAAGTTACCTAAATAGGATGTTATGATGCCTCACACACGGTCATTTTTATCGACTAATTGCAGATTCACTGGTAACTATTATTCCGAAAGACCGCAACATTCAGGGGGAAGTCGTTTCATTTCGTCTTTCGTGGTTTGTTTGGTGTGAAGCATCTACATATGTGAGAAGATCTTGTTGATTTCTTGCATGTTACCCCCGAACGGATTTTCCGCATAACATGTCGATTTACCTTGTGTGGTTTAAACTGCTCATTTACAAATTCGGCTAGCATACTGAAAATTTCAAAAGTTAGAGAAATGTTCACTACATCAAAGTTTCTCTCTGGAAAGACGGTTGTCGGTTTGGGGGAAGCTGATTCGAAACTTAAGCCAAAAGGAGTGCAGAGAAGCTGCTAAAGACATGCGGCATGAATTGGGGGAAAGTTAATCCAATTCTTGCATATTACATCATTTGCCTACAAGTGAAGAAGACAGTTCTCAAGTCGAGGTACAAGAAGAATACAAAGAGCGTTAACTTTCATCATCCTCTGCATTTGAAGAGCTTATGAAGATATTTCTTTATTTGTTTTTTATACTTGTAGGAAATGTTGTAAGTAATCCCTTATGTCGTCCCATTGGGGGAAGATTGTTGGAATCGCTCCTAACACGTAAATGGAACGACATTTACGGGATTACATTATCTATCTTATTTAGCCAAACATAAGGACTAGTTATGTCATAGTTTAATAGTTATGTATGTGCTTGGCTATATATACCCCTCCATACTTCCATGGAGGGGTGAGACTCTTGTGTAAACTTTCACCTTTCATCAATAATAAACACACTAGTTTTCCCTTCTCTCTTTAGCTTCTCTCTCTAACTTGAAGATGGTGTTCTTCCATCTTCCAAGACCTCCCGATTCACCATTTCAACCATAAATACGATCCTAACAAAAGCCATAGTCAGTTAATTGAGATCTCATCCATAGGATTTGAGCACAACAAGATGACATGGCTATGTATTCAGCCTCTGTAGAGGAAATAGAAGTACTCATTTGCTTCTTTGAAGACCAAATCACAAGCTTATCACCCAAAAACTGAGCACCTCGGATGTACCGGCGTGTATCTTGACATCCAACATGATCAGATCTGCATAGGTCGTTAGTGACATACCAGATTCTTCGGATACCAAGACCCATGTTAATGGTTCATTGGAGATACCGAAAGACCCTTTAACCGCTTCAGGTGCTTTTAGTAGGCTCGATATTCTAGCACACATGCATACAAATGAATAAAATATCCGGCTCATCTTGGCTATGAGATACATTAGGGATCCGATCATGCTACGATATTTTGTTTGGTCTACCATGATCCCTGTGTGGTCCTCATCCAGTTTAGTACGCTCAATCATGGGAGTGTCAACAAGGTCACTAGAATCAAATCCAAACTTCTTTAAAATCTCATTTGCATATTTAGATTGATTTATAAAAATACCTCTGGGACTTTGTGAAATTTGTAATCCCAAGAAAAATGACATTTGTCCCATCATTGACATTTGAAATTTTGAACCCATTTCATTAGAAAAACGATCACATTCATTGGGGTCAGTCGAGGCAAAAATAATATCATCAACATATATTTGAACGTGAAATAAATGTTTGCTCGACTTTCCGGTGAACATATGTCGGATCAATCGCTCCTTTGTGAATCCGGTAGATAGAAGAAACATATATAGCGTATCATACCATGCCCTTGGAGCTTGTTTTAAACCATAAAGAGCCTTCTTCAAACGATAGACGTGAGTAGGATGTTCAGGATTCACAAAGCCTTCAGTTGGCCGACGATACCTAATTTCTTTAAGATCTCCGATAAGAATGCCATTTTACATCCATCCGATAAACCACCATGTTCTTACTTGCAAAGATTAGCCAAGAAGATCTCATTGCCTCGATACCGGGAGCAAATGAATCTTCAAAGTCAATACCTCCTCTTGTGATATCCTTTGCAACTAATCGAGACTTATTCTTTAAAACATCACCATGCTCATCAAGTTTCACTTTGAAGATCCACTTTAGAGCAATGATCATAGCAATAACTGGAGTGCGGTACTAATTCCCATACAACTAGTCGATCAAACTCATGAATTTCTTCTTGCATGGCATTGAACCACTTGTCCTTCATTCATGGCGCTTTTAATGTCTTTTGGTTCGACCTTAGAGAGTACGGAGTTGAAGAAGCACCATAAGGCATCGGTTGCAAGTTGTTTACGGTATTGGATACTTGGACGAGAGGGTTTCCAATGATGTTGTCCAATGGATGGTCATGTGTCCATTTTCGAAGGTGTTCATGTGGTTGTTGTTGAGGGACCTAAGTAGCGAGTCTATATCTCCTAATGAAGATGGTTCGATGATGATTCGTGAGCAAATATGTTTTCAAATGGAGCATCTTCGGAAGTAGAAAAGGGATTAACTTCATCATGGGTGCCAGAAACAATCCCATGATGTACATTCGATGATTGATGATTTGTTGATGATACAAAGTGATCGCAAGCAGTGCTTATTGACTTAATGATATTGAAACTAAGGGTTGACTTCATTCATTGTGGATAGAGCGCCTCGTTGATGGAGTTGACATTTCACCATTTGGTTCATAGTGTTCATCAAACATTGGATCAAACAATTTCTTTAAATCATCTTCAAAAGGAGGTACATAAGGAGGAGTTCTTGGTGAGGGATTAGAAACAAGAGTAGAACCGATAGGACAACTTGATGAAAGTTGAGATGCGGTCCGTGCGGGTTTGTCCCGAGCCATAGGACCGATGACTCATCAACGTAACGTGAATTGTTTCCATGATATTTCAGGTTCTTTTGTTGTAGATTCGGTATCCCTTTTGTTTGGTGCATATCCTACAAATACTCCAATGTCCGCTTTAGCTTTAAGTTTGCCTAAGTCTTGGCCTTCATTAGTTGGATAACAAAATGCACCAAACACACGAAGGAATGAGAGATTAGGTTTTCTATTGTAGACAAGTTCATATGGAGTTTTTCCATGAGCGGTGTGAATTAGGGATCGATTTTGAGTGTAGCATGCAATTGGCAATGGCTTCGCCAGAGAAACATTGGAACCTTTGAGTAAATCAAGCATTGTTCTTGCGCTTCCACAAGAGTTCGATTTAGTCTTTCAACTACACCGCTTCGTTGAGGAGTTCGTGAAACACTTCTTTGATGATTGATTCCAACACTTTCATAAAACTCACTAAGTTGTTTATTAACAAACTTCGAGCTTCCATTGTCTGCTCGATGATTAAGGCTTTGGGCTTAAGTCGAACCGCACTGCTTGATAAGTTTGATGATGATATCCAGGTTTCATCCTTTGTCCTTAGGAACTTAACCCGTGTGAATCGAGTAATCATCAACCACAACTAACACATATTTCTTCCCAAATATATTCTCAGACTCTCATGGGTCCACACAAGTCCATGTGAATTGTATGAAGAACTTCTGTAACGGAGTTTGTAGGTTTGGGTTTGTGGGCATACTTCTTGGTTTTTCCCAATTGGCATGCTGAACAAAGATGACCTTTTTCATACTTTAGTCTAGGTAAACCTACAACTAAGTCTGTTAATACAAATATTGTCATTAAACGTTATTTATATTTTTGATCTTTACCTAAGTTTTGTTAACGACAAAAGTAAATTTAATTTGTATAAAAGCTTAAAGCTTATCAAGTTTAATAGATATTAAAACAAGCTTTTTCAAACAATATATTCATCATTCAAGCATTTACATTTATGATTAGTAACATCTTGATATGGCTCTAATCATTATGTATGATAGTAGTTTTAGAATGTGTTAGGTTCTTAAAACCAAACACTACTTATGTACTTGCATATTTCTAAAAATAGAAATACAACATATGACATCATGTAATGCATCATGGAAATCATTGAAAGATTTCATTAGATATTTTGTGTGAATTTGTACTCTTCATATCTTACACAATCTCACTTAGATAGAGTTGACTTTAGCAAAGATTTGATATCTTGGTATGGAGACGGCGGTACCAAAATGGTACAGTAGGAACCCTTTAAGGGTTCAGCGGTCGTCAGGCGCTCATCCTTTGGCTATAAATAGAAATGCCAAGCCAAGTAGTTTTTCATCCCTTTCTAACATACTCTCATACATATCTTCTCTCTAACCTTTCTAACTTCGTTTCATATCATATTAGTGATCTCTTTTGTAGCAAAGAAGATCAAGTCATATTCAAGCTTCAACGAGAGGTTGGAAGTCTTGTTTGTTTAGTGTTGTATGATCTAGTGTTGATTCATACTTCATTGTTGTATCAAACCATCATAATCTTGTGAGTGTGAGTGGTTAGTATTTTAGTCCTCAAAATACATTGTGTGTGGGAGTAGTTGTACCCTTGGAAAGAACTCGACATCTAGCTTAGTGTCGGAAATAGTGTAGGCGAAGTGTAAAGGTTTTCTCCGCCGGTGAAAGGAGCTTGTTGACTAGTGAAGTTAAACTCGCGAGTGTGAGACTCGAGGAGTGGAGTAGGGCAAGGAAAAAGAGTCCTTGTAGACCGAACCACTATAAACAACTTGTTGTGGTTTGATCATTTCTTTCCTTATTTACTTCTTACATATTGCTTGCATATTTCATTAACATATCTAAGATCAATATCAATTGATCTTTACAATAAGTTTCAAAACAAAGTTTTTAATTGGTAAACTATTCAACCCCCCCTTCTAGTTTTCTACAATTGGTACCAAAGCCTCGTTGCTCAAGAATTTCTAAAATAACTTGTATTTTATAAATTGATCCATGGATCTATTGGATTTATCTATTGAAAAACCCGTTTTGAAACATATGTAAAATCAAAAGATATAGATCTTTGGTTTATTATTGTTAAAGGGGTTTTAGTTCTACAACAAAGGATACTTTCGTTGATGAACAAAAGAAACTAGTTGCTAAAAATAATGAAGCTAAAATGATGCTTTATAATGCTTTACCTAGAAAAGAATATGAAAGAATTTTTATGTGTGAAACCGCCAAAGATATTTGGGAATCTTTAATTGTTACACATCAAGGTAATTCACAAGTCAAGGATAACAAAATTGATCTTCTTGTTCAACAATATGAACAATTTGTTATTCTGAAGATGAAACCATTGATTGTGGCTTTGCTCGCTTTAACACTATTATTACATCACTTAAAGCACTTGATGAATCTTTTCGTAGTAAGAACTTTGTCGGGAAATTTCTTAGAGCACTCCATCCCAAATGGAGAGCTAAAGTGACCGACATTGAGGAATCAAAAGATCTCTCAATAATGTCACTAGACGAGTTGATCGGTAACCTCAAAGTACCCGAAATGGTGATGGAGAAAGATTCGGAGATCATCAAAGGAAAAAGGGAGAAGATCAAATCCGTTGCTCTAAAAAGCAAAGCGGAATCAAGTGATGATGGCGAATCTTGCTCCGGTAGTGAAGATGAGGAATATGCCATGGCCGTTAGAGATTTTAAAAAGTTCTTTAGAAGAAGAGGAAAGTTTGTAAGACAACCTCGAGAAGAAAAGAAGCCATTCGAAAAGATCGGGATGACAAAAAGGGTAAAGGTGAAAGAAAATGTTTTAGATGTGGTGATGCAAGTCACCTCATAGAGGAATGTCCCACCCTAAAAGCAAAACTAAACGAGCTTTTGTAAGTGGTGCTTGGAGTGATAGTGAAGACGATGAAGAATCAAGCAAGGAAGAGATCGCTCTAATGGCACATGAGTCAAATGAGGTACTTTCCAACTCTTCTTATTCTTCTATTGATGATGACACTTTGCAAAAACAATATAATCAATTGTGTGAGCTAAGTCTAAAATTCATAACTAAAAATAAATTTTTAAAAACCAAAAAGGAATTTTTGGAAAATGAAGTTTATGAGTTAAAGGAAAAAGCAAAACGACTAGAAAAAGGAAAAGCAAATGACGATGATTGTAAATCATGTCAAGAGCTTAAACTTGAAATAGAAAAACTAAAGCTCACACAAGATGTTTTAATAGAAAACAATTCTAAATTTAAAAGGTTTAACAAGAACATCGCTCTTGCCGATGAAATAGTTAAAATTCATAAAACACCGGGAGACATGAATGGGCTAGGTTTTAATGAAGTATTAATTCCAAAGAGTCAAAATAAAGCGGCGAAAAGGGCGAACATTCATCAAAATTCTTTGCTGATAACCACGGACGGAGCGGAACCAAAATAAGGTTCCGTCGGTTGTGTAAAATGGTGCCGTGGGTACTTCAAAGCGAAATGTTACTTTCAGCGGAAAATCTTGAATTTGTTAAAATAACAAAAGAAAACCAATAATAGTATTAAACTAAAACGGCCGTTACTTGAGGTAGGACTTGTCAAAATGAATTTAGATCAAAAACTACTCAACAACGATATAAAACTCCTTTTGCCAAACGCCCATTTCCTAAGAGCAACCACAACGTACAACCCAACTACCAACACAATGGTTGGAATCAAAACTTTCCTAGACCATATCAAACTCCAGATTACATGCCATGGAACTCTTACCCATCGTTTCCATACATGAATCAAATAAATGGTATGTGTAACCCAAATGGACCCATGAGATATTGGGGACCAAATGCTTGAGTTATTTGCTTCTTAGGTATGCTTGAAAGTTGGATTGGAACCTCATGAATGGATAAAAGATAGTGGTTGCTCACGACACATGACGGGCAACAAAAGTCTCTTCTCATCATACCAAGAGTATGGCCAGGGTAATGTCACCTTTGGTAGCAATCTCAAAAGCAAAATTATTGGCAAAGATACGATCGCTCATAACTCCCTAACTATTGAAAATGTTGCTCATGTGGATAGGTTAGGATTTAATCTACTTAGTATTAGCCAACTATGTGATAAAAAGTATAAAGTGCTATTTGATGAAAATGGTAGTAAAATACTAAAAGATGGTATCACCATAGCTAAAGGAGTTAGGAAAAATAACATATATGTCATGAAGATAGATAAAACATATAATGACAAACTTTGCCTAACAACATTAGATGATAGCTCATCTCTTTGGCATAGGCGTTTAGGTCCATTAATATGAGACTTATACAAAACCTATCTTAAAAAGAATTGGTTAGGAATTTACCAAAACTTAAATATGACCAACACTGCGGCAGATTGCAAAATTGGTAAACAAACACATAGTAGTCACAAATCTAAAA
>OU343218.1:151654237-151883203 GCA_910596185.1 Chrysanthemum makinoi
CAGTTATCACAGTGGGTGTGATCCTTTTCTTATAAGTTTTCTCAAAATCAACAAATAATTGAAAGATACATATTGACTGATTAAGGTCTTGCTTTTAGTGGCAATAGTTCTAGGAACTAAATGCATTGGTGTATTTGGAGGATACACAGTCGCTGAAGGCATTTTCCTAAGGGGAGGGTTTGTTGCAACAAGATTCTCTGCTTTTTGCTTTTCCATATCTTTCTTCCAAAAAATCTGTTCTGGGGTTAATTGAGTTTGAGGCTTGAACATGTTAAGGGAGATCCAATTTTCCTTAGTGTAATCATGAGGTTTGATAGTTATGTTTTTCTCTTTACATGTAGGATTGTTGAGTTTCTTATCCATTTTCTCCCTAGGGACTTCATCTGATTTCTTATCTTCCTCAGTGCACTCAGCGCAACTAGGTTTCTGCCTAGGCTTAAGGATTTCATTACCATCATAAATAACCTTATGAGCAGTTCTAGCCTTTTTAATGACCTCTGGATTTGGTTCCTCAACAAGGGGAATGCTATGCTTATCGCTTAAAACTCTATGCTTAGTGATCAAGTGAGCAGTCTGAATGGTATTACCTTGTACGTACAACTCATTTTCAAGCTTGTTTTTCAATGTTTTTAGATTGGAAAAATTATTCAAAAGTTTTGATTCCTTAGCATTGAATTCTTGCTTAAGCATTTTAACATTTTCTTGAAGTTCTTGTTTTTGCTTAGCAGTTTTAGAAAGTTTTTCTTGTAAGGAGTTTAACTCTTGTTTTAATACTTCTTCTCTAAAATTACTTTTTCGAATAATTGTACGCATTTGGTCATCCATTTCGTGCTCACGTATGGTTAACTCAAACTTAGCACGCTGTTCATAAATAGCAACTTGTTCCTTATAGGCATTAAGTTCAGAGGTGACAGAATCATCAGGGGTACAAGCAGTGTATTCATAAAAAACACAGTCTTTACTGACTGCAGAATATACATCATGTGGTACAATCTCTCTTTCACTTTGTGTCACATATTGATCATATGGGACAATATTACTATTACCCACATTATCACTATCTGAGTCATAAGTTTCAATTGATTGTACTTCATTATGTATCTTTTGCTGATCAACATCATCATATAGTTTTAATACCTCTGAGATGATTGATTCTTTGGATGGACCAGCTTGCTGTGATGATGAGACCTTAGGAAAGACCATTGGAGAAATGCTAGCCATGAAAATTGTTTGTGCAGTAGGTTCATCATCGACGTCAGAGTCGTATGCATCACAGTCGGCGACTTGAAAGGCATTCTGATGATTGTGACCTATCTCCTGAATCGGCTGATCATCCACATCTGCATCATATGTCTTGGCATTGCCTTCAGCAAGAAACAACAACTCCTCTTCATCCAAAGCTGCACCATTATCCTGAGCTTGTACGAGCAGCATCTTGTCTCTGAAGTATTCTGCATTCTGTCGACGTTTTGGAGATGTGTAGTTCCTAGCAATGTGTCCCTCACCACCACAGTTGTAGCATTTGACTGGCTTTGCTTGTCCTTGATTTGGATTCCTTCCACGATTCTGATTTGCTACATACCCTCTACCAATTCCACCTCTTCCCTGTTCATACTGCCTTTCTTGAACTGGTTGCACCATAACTTTCCCATCTCTGACAGTTGCTTGATTATGTGGATTGGATGCTGTTCTGAGGTTATTGTTGGTGTGTGGAAGAGAGTTCATGTTTTGACTGACCATGAGAGATAGTTGATTGATGAAGTTTTCCATGAATGTATTTGGGTCTGGTGGCTTATATGCTGGATCCGGGATGAGTTTGTAATTACCATCACCCATGGGAATAACTTGTGAGGCTTTGGTGGTAATACCAACATTGGTGTAGAAAGCAGTAGAATCATTTGGTGAGCTTGATTCTCCCTGATTGGTTTTGAACTGTTCCAGAATCCTTTTTTCAAACATAGCATGCCTCTCATTCTGAAGAAGGAAGGCATACAATTGCTCATAGTTTGTATTCTTTAGTCCTTTGGTTAGCTTCACAGAAGTGACAAATTTGTGCCACTCGGGATTCATGTTGTTTACAAACTTTGAATTCAGCTGAATATTTGGCATGGTCATTTTGATGTTCCTCATATCATTAACAAGCTTATGGAATCTCACGTAGTACTCATAGACACTCTCATCAGGTTTCATCTTGAAGTGCTCAAACTCATCATACAGTTGTGATTTTCTGTCTTCCTTAGTTAACTCAGAACCAGAGAGAAGCATCTTGACATTATCCCAGACTGCCTTAGCTTCAGTGTTGTGATTGATGAGCTTGTAGATATCCTTTGGAAGACCCTGAAGTATAATGTTGGAAGCCCTGATGTCAGCATCGAATCTCTTTTTCTCCTTATCATTAAGCTCATCATACATCTTTGGTCTGTCTAATCCAAAGATCATTGTTCCATCAGCAGCAGTATCAATTATGTCTCTTGTAGTCTCAATCTGATAAGGTCCTTCATCGATTGACTTGAGTATGTTGACTCCGTTTTCTTTTCCCAAACAGTACAATCGGATTCGTTGAGCCCATGAGTCATAATCAGTTCTGTCAAGCATAGGTGGACGAGTATCTGATCCCGCTGCTTGAACGTCCTCAGCTACAGAAGAAACAATAGTTGGAACGATGTTTGCCATGATAACAAGTTCTACGGAGTTTTACTATTCTTTGATTAAACCGGGAAATTGATTCTTTCACGGGATTTTACTAAACCAAAAGAACAACCGTAAGAATGTAGCACGAAGAAGTAACAAGTCTCAATAGACAAGTGGCTAAACACTCAACTCGCTTAATTATCAACTCGCTAAACAATCAACTCGCTTAAAGAAACAAGTCGCTTAAGGAGTCAACTCGCTCAATAGCCAAGTCGCATATAGAGACAACTCGCTTAATAGCAAGTCGCAAACAGACACAACTCGCTTAACCACCAAGTCGCTTAGACTAACTCGCTAGCTATACAACTCGCTTAATAGCCAAGTCGCTTTAGAACTCAAGTCGCTTAAAGAAACAACTCGCTTAGAACCCAAGTCGCTTAAAAGGTCAACTCGCTAAATAGCCAAGTCGCATATACCAACTCGCATCCAATAACGAAGCAACTCGCTTCGAAGAAACAAATATCCGAGACTCAACTCGCTTTGTACAAAGTTCAAAAATAACCACTTTATCAATAAAAAACAACCAAACCACAATGATTTAAGCCTTCCAATTCAAAACATAAACACATATGATGATCCTAAACACAAAAGTAAAAGCAAAATTCAAACTTTAACACTAGAATTTGTCCAAATGATTCAACCTCTCCTAAACACTTAATACCCCAAAAACCTTATGAAATCCACCAAAACAAAGAGCATGAAAGATGAGTGATCAAACCATGGCTCTTGATACCAATTGTAAGATATTGGATTTCACAAACACGCTAAACCATAATCACAAGGGGCGTACAAAGTTTCTTAGAGAGAGAAAGTTCTAGTAAGAGAAATGGAAGAGAGTTGGGAACTATGTGAAACAAAGAAAAATGGTATTGAAGCTCCAACCCTCTACCTTGGGAGGTAGAGGGTATTTATAGTGTCTTACAAATAAAAGCCACCTACGGGATGTGGATCAGGCATACAGTGGGTAAAGACCCGTCCGTCCTCCACGGTGTTACAAAACAAACTAGTTACTAACATAACTTGACTACGACTACGAGCTTTCTAACAAATACATATACTTGAGGTGACCGACTCTTTAACGACTGAATTATCTAATTCCTAACACTACTCCACTCCCCGAGTCACCTACTCGAGAGTTCGTAATCACTACACAACACAAACTCCTTGTGGCAGAGAATCCTTCACAACGTCGCCTACTCTTTATCCGGTACAAGGCTAGACACCGGGTTCTTCCACGAGGTAGAACCAAACCTATCACAACGTCACCTACACTTTAACCGGTACAAGGCTAGATACCGAGTTCCATTACAAATGAGGAACTACTACCCAACACTACACAACACCTATCCCAAAGGAGATCTGCTCCTTATGATAACATCAACAAGGATATCAATATCCTTTGATCCAATACAAATCTATCTTGTACATCGACACACCATATCGAATGTACACCCTAGGCACATTTCACTAATACCTTTGACTCGACTTCTAGGCACCCTTCACTAATGCCTTCAATACGGACTTTTCATCGACACACCATATCGAATGTACACCTTAGGCACCTTTCACTAATGCCTTTGATACGACTCTTCGACACCTTTCACTAATGCTTTCGTCTTGACCCTTTAGACATCTTTCACCTTTGTCTTTGACACAACACTTCTAATGAGAAAGAAAAGAACTATCAACAAGATACCATCAATAGTCTTGATGATGACGAAGCTTGGCAACCCATGGACTTGAGCTTGCTCGACTTCAAGAAGTGGTGATCTCGCCTTTAAGAGGAACCTAGAGAATCACACAAACACAAAACTACATAGAAAGATCCCTTGGATCTGAGGTTAGAGAGTTTACAATACTAATAGAAAATGTGTGTGAAAGGGGTGAGTTACAATAAAGAAATGGCTCACTATTTATAGACAAAATATGCTACTGTTCCACGGATCCCATGGATCCCTTGCTTGAGGGATCCGTCTAGTGTAATACTAGGGATCCGTGAGACGCTCCTCATTACCCATGGGTTATGGGTCATGGGTCATAGACTTTGGACCATTGATATCCAAGTAGATACAATGTATCTACAAGATGCAATGCATCTAGTCAATGGGTTATGGGTTAACTCCATGGGTCATGGATAATACCCATTGTGACTTATGCATGATGTCATGCAATGGGTCATGGGTTATGGATTATGCTTCATGGGTATGGGTCATGGACTTTGGTTTTTACCAAACTACATTCAATGTATTAAGTCAATGGGTTAAATACTTAAACTTCTACCCATTCTATTACCCATTACAATACATACTAAGTATCTATATATCTACCCAATATGTAAACACTAGTTGTTATACATATGCATTACTAAATCATGAAAGCACTATTATTTGTTTAGTGTTTTATATGAAAACGTAAGTGTGTTAGTAAACTATTGGCTCAAACCATTTACGTATTTTATTTGTTTCGTTAAAATGATTTTACATTTGTTATCGACAAAACATTAGAAGATCGTAAAATATAAATAAATATTTTTACGACTTATTTGTATTAACACTCTGCATTTCCAAGACTCGGAGGCGTTGAAGCTCCAAGAGAATAATTTGGAGGCGTTGAAGGTCCTAGAGAATAACTTAGAGGCGTTGAAGCTCCAGGAGAACCGGCCAGTAGATGGAGTCGTTCCTCTTCCATAAAAACAATTACATCCATAATCAATTTTATGAGGTTGTTAAAGAGTAAAGAAAATTATTTTTGACAACTAACCAAATTATTTATATATTATACAAATAAAAAATAATAATCGTTCACCTTTGATAAATGACATAAATGACATGCATAGTATAGTTTACCACGGGTGTTAGGTTGATGTGATTCTCGCAGAACTACATTTCCTCGTTCACAAGGACACGCAAAAGCTTCATATGACACTATCTTCATAATGACAGTGTATATGTTGGTGGTTGTGATGATAAGAGTGTGTAAGGTGTTGATGGTTGTGAGAATAAGACAGTAATGTATTTGTGAGGATAAGAAAGCAGACATGCTTTTATAGTAATAAAGAGAGATTTTGGCGGGGAACTTTTGGCACCAAAATTGTAAGGATAAGAATTAACCAGGTTTTGGTGTCCATAAAGTGGCGAGAACTTTTGACGCCAAAGTTGTTGTATAACGATATCATCTCGACTCATCTGTTTCACATCTCATGTACAACGATATCATCTTGACTCATCCGTTTAATATCTCATGTATAACAATACCATCTCGACTCATCCGTTTAATATCTCATGTATATCAATACCATATCGACTCATCCGTTTAACATCTCATGTATAAGGATACCATCTCGACTCATCTATTTAGCATCTTATGTATATAAATACCATCTCGACTCATCCGTTTAACATCTCATTAGGGGTGAGCATGGGACGGGGTGGGGCGGTTTTATGGTAAAACCAAAAACCGAACCGTATATTTCGGTTTTTGGAAACTACAAACCGTTTGGTTTCGGTTTTTTCGGTTTCGGTTTTTTCGGTTTCGGTTTTTGACATTGAATCGGTTCGGTTCGGTTTTGGTTTTTTCTTACTTGAAAACAAGCAAGTTTTAATCTTATATGAAGTTTACAATTCTAAGTTTTCAACCAAAAATATTTAAACAAATATCAATAATAGCATATTATCTAGCAATCCAAAGCGTCGAAAAAACGTACAAAACAACCAAACATCAATCTAAAATATAAAATGCACATCTTTGCGGCTTTGCACTTTTCATTCGCTTACGAGAATTGTAGGGGAAATTTTCAAAGAACACTATTGTTCGAAAACAAAGATATAATATCTATAAATAAAACAAATTTTAATGTATAGATAGTAAACAACACATTTTTTTTAATAGATAGATTTTTATACTTAAATCTTTAAAATTAAATAGCAAATCTTTTATATAGATAAAATTATATAAAAAGGTGGGGCGGGGCGGTTTTCTCGGTTCAGTTTTTCTTATGAAACCAAAAACCGCCCCAAACATTCGGTTTTTATAAAATAAAAATCACCGCCATCGGTTTGTCATATGGGGCGGTTTTTTCGGTACGGCTTTTTCGGTTTTTTCGGTTTCGATTCGGTTTTTCGGTTTTTGTGCTCACCCCTACATCTCATGTATAACGATATCATCTCAACTCATCCGTTTAACATGTATTGTCATATCGACTCATCCATTTAACATTTCATGTACAACGATATCATCTCAACTCTTCCGTTTAACATAGGGGTGAGCATTTGACCCGAACGGACCGGACCGACCGAAGGACCGACCAGACCGACACGGACCGAGACCGGACCGACCACATTCGGTCCGGTCCGCGGTCTCGGATTTTGGGCTAATTCGGTCCTCGGTCCGGTCCGGTCCGGACCAAAACCGACGAATTTGGCCTTGTTGGACCGGACCGACACGGACCGAGACCGGACCGACCACATTCGGTCCGGTCTCGGTCTAGGATTTTTGCCGAACTCGGGTGTCGGTCCGGTCCGGTCTTGGCCGGTCCGGTCCGGTTTTCAGACCGTGCACACCCCTAGTTTAACATCTCATGTATATCCATAGCATCTCGACGCATTCGTCTAACATCTCATGTATAATGATACAATCTCGACTCAACAATTTAACATCTTATGTATATCCATAGCATATCGACTCATTCGTTTAACATCTTATGTACATTCATATCATCTCGACTCATCCATTTTACATCTTATGTATATTTATAGCATCTCGACTCATTCAAAGCTGCTTTGAAGTTTCAAGATGCAAAGTGTCGGGTTTTGTTACAAACGTTTTAATTTAAATATAAAAATAATAAATTAATTATAAATGATTTAAAAGTAATATAACTTAATTGAATTTTAATTCAAAATTATATAACTTAATTAATTTAAAAGGATTTCAATATTTTAAAAATGATTATTTTTTTTAACTTAATTAAGGATGAGTTAAAAAATATTTAAATGATTTAAATTAATTATAAATAATTTAAATTAGTTATATATTATTTAAAAATAATATAATATAATTAAATATTATTTAAAAATAATTTAAATTATTAAAAAATGATTTAAGTTAAATAAAAATAATTTAACTTAATTAAATGATTTCATATAATTTAAAAATAGTTTAATTTTTTTTTAACTTAATTAAGGATGACTTAAAAAATATTTAAACTAAATTTAAATGATTTAAATTAATTAAAATGATTTAAAACACTTTTCGAAAAATTATATTTATATGTTATTGAACTCATATTTTTAGATGGCAGCAGCAGCTACGCACGGTCATGGTGATGACGGTGTCGGTGACCCACCTTCCCCTCCCCGTCAGATTGGTAGCGGTTGCCGAGGTAAGAATTTTTGGATTATTTTAAAAGAAACTTAAACTTGATCATTTGATTTTAGTTACTTGTTATTTGATGACGTTTTCACTCACTTCAATTTGTAGGATCGCGACCCCGAAGAGGATGGGGCATGGCAGGGGAGGCAGGTCGGGCGTGCGCCAAGCCACGAAGAACTTAGCGCTCAAGAAAGCCATGAAAAATTACGGCCCCCAGGAGATTGACTTTGAATGGGATGATCAAGGGACGTTCATTCATATCGGAAAAAACTCTGCGTGGTTCAGTAACTACGTCAGCGAGCTGGTGAGGGAGATGCACTATCCCTCCCAGTACAATATCGAGAAATCGAAGAAGGCGCACCTCCAAGGAAGAGTGATGGTTGGTTATTTCATTTTCTTTTTATTTTATTTTGTTATCTTGTTCATTTATTTAAATGTGTATATTTATTTAAATTTGTTTATTTATTTATATCTCTATAATAATTTTAGTTATATTTTATTGCAACAACTTTTTGAATTGGAGTGCCATATGAATGGACCACAATGGAGTACCATCAGGGACGACATTGATGCATATTTCGCTAAGCGCTACGGCGATAACAGGTATAACATAAAGCGATATCATTGGAATGCCAGAGGTGGGGGTCCTAATGTGGATGCGCTAAGATGCCAACCTCCCCCGAACGTGAAGCAGTCTGACTGGGAGGCGCATTAAGTTATGGATCGACTCGAAGCACATGAACCGAGCCGCTGTCATTTCTCAGAACAGGGCTCAGAACACGATCTTCAGCCGCCACGGATCCCGCTCATTGGCCATCACTCGACATCAGCACGTAAGACACATTATAATTATTTTATAAGTTCATTATATACATGGTTTTTGATTTGTCGTTTTTAATTTGATTCATCTTACATACATGTGTATATACAGTTTGAGAGGCACGAGAACCATGAGTACCCGTCCCTCCTACAAAGATTTTATGACAGCATTGCAAGAAAGGGGTATGGTTGCACGAAAAAGCCCGACTTGAATACGTAAGTATTGGTTTTTTTTTTTTTTTTTTTTTTTTTTTTTTTTTTCAAATAAGCACTTTAACGATTTATTGAAACATAATGCAGTAACCGACTAATATATTAATTTTCTCATTTTTTTTTTCAACTACATAGGAAGAGATGATCAAGCTGCGGGATCTGGGAGCCAATACGCCTACTAGGCTACCCTACACCGATGAAGAGATACTTGCCAAGGTGATAAAGGGCAAGCAGCGGGGTCACATAGCCGGGAGGGGTGGGCAGTTAGCCGGCAAGGGAAAGACAAAGGTATTTGACTCGCAGCCTATAGGTATGTACACCCAGGTGTTCAGATTGATCGTATGATGGTCGAGAGAGACAAGCAGGCTGCTTCGGCTGCACGAGAGGCTAAGGCCGCTCGACGCAAACTCAATGAGGTGTTTTCTATATTAAGGACTAGCCCCCAATCGGCCGAGTTATGCAGCCAGGTTGGTTCCCGGAGCGAGATGGGTTCGGGCAGCGGGAGTGGTGAGGGCGAGAATGGCGATGGTGGGGCAGTAGTATGGGTATGGGCTATTTTTGTGACTTTTCCATTTGAACTATATTTTTGGCGACCATTATGTTAATATTTTACACTTTAAAATTGTTATGTACTATTTTAGCGACTTGTACCTTGCAGATATTGCATCTTTTGTGGATTGGCAGCTAGATATGTAGATTAGAACACCCGTCTTGTAGACTTTGTAACGTTTTAAGGTATTTGGAGGTGTTTAGCGATTATATGTCAGTGTTTTAGCCGTTATAAGTTGTTTTCTGATATTGGCATGTTGGTTTTGCTTGTTTACAGGTTTTGGTAGATTTTAATAGAAAAATTTTCGGAAAAAATATGAAAAATTGCTGTTGTGCAGCAGCAACAGCAACAGCATGTTTTGCCGAAGACATGTCCTCGGAAATAGTTGTTTAGCATTTGACTTTCATTGACCTGGATTTTGACATTCATTGACCTTTAATTAGTTTTGCCGAGGACCTGTCCTCGACAATAGTTATTCAGTGTTTGACTTTCATTGACTAACTAATTAGCTAATTGTTTGACTTTCGTTGACCCGACAAAATAGACCCCGAGGACATGTCTTCGGGAAAAGTATGGTCAAAATTTTGAGAATATTTGATTGAAAAGTGCGTGAGTCCCACACTGTCGTTGGGGAAAGTCGTCAGTTTTGTGATTACCGACGATGCTTGCCCGACGAGTTGTAGTGTTGACTACTTGACCCACTTTTTGAGAGTAGGAACTCTTTTATTTCCATTTAGATACCAGTATATGTTTTTGCTACAATCAATTCTTTGCATACATATACATGATTTGAAAAACTCTTAAATTAATCTCATTTCTATAAGATATAACTGAATACAGATCAGTTGACTTAGTTTAACAATAGCATTTCGACTTTTTTTTGTTGCAAAGCAACCACTGTTTCTAGAACTCCTAATATATCGTAATACCCCGTATTGAACTATTTTGTACAAATTATGAAAATGTAAAACCTTTGTACTATACTTTTATTGAGCACTTTTGTGCAGATCATTAATTCTTGTACGTAGAACCGATTTTGGTGTGCAACAAAAAAAATAAGTAATCTAATAACTTATCGCTAGTTGAATGAAAGAATCCTAATAGTACTTCTCCTCAACCATAACTCGTACATCACCATGTAAAACGTATCAAAATCTACTGGTTTTGAATGCCATTGAAAATGCTTTTGTACCTTTATCACATTCTTTTGCAACTTCAAGTACTCATCAGAGTCAACACTCTTTTTGAGTATTGTCTTCAAGAATGCAATATCTCCTGTTGAAACAATAACCGCAAAGCTATTCCAATTCAGAATGTCAGCAAATGGCAGATCATAATGATCAGCCAATACGACAGGGACACAACCATAGTAGATTGCGTCACCTATACGAGCAGTGTTCACTTCAAATCCTTTCGCGTGTAAACAGAATTTGCTTCCAAGTAGTGACTCTGAGTAAGGGGTCTTAAGACGCTTTCGGTGAACCCCAATCTCTGTATCATTAATCCATGTGCGAACCAAAGATTCACGCACCCTTGAGTTCATAGCTCCGGCATAAAATGCAAGCATTTCCCTAAAACAATTATTAGATTAAAAAAAATGGAGCATATATAAATTACTAATCATCTCCAAATTAAATGCAAATATGAACACGAGTAAATATATAAGCGATAAAACCTTTTTGAAGGGTGACGGCTAGGGCGGACTCCTGGTCTTGGCCATATTTGTGGTATTGATGCATCTTTGTGTGCTGTGTATCCCGCCAAAAAGTAACTCGAAGAGCAAACAGCTTGAATAGCATTGATTCTAACTTCAGGTGCTTTCTCCATGGCAGTCCTCCCAATAGAGTGGCACGCAACATAGAAATGATCAGCCCCACCCGTGCGGTTCCAAAACGGGTATTTTTTTTACTAATAGTCGAAATATAGTCTTTTATGAAGTCTTGGATGCCACCAACTCCAATTCTTTTATCATGTCTCATACTTGCAATGGAAAAAGGCAAGAAAAATAAATCTACTTCAGATGGATCTTGTGTAACAAAGTGACTCATTGAGAGGGCGATTTTGAAGTAGCTTTCGCTAGCATAGTTGCCTCCTGGTGAAGCACTGGTTTCGGGTAGTAAAACGTTGGCAAATGGGTCATTTTTCGCGTGTGGGTAGATGTATATTTTCAAACTTCTGTTCATTTCTTTGTAGTTCTCCAAAAAAATATCTTGGTCATGGTAAACTTGTTTAATATTCAAAGGCTTCTCTGAAATAAAGGAAATATCAAGTGAATCATAAAGTTAGAAACAGTTTAAAATTTTTGGGCCCAATATTGTAGACCCTTGTATAAAAAGGTATGTCAAAATGTGGATGCTAAGAGAGGGCAAAAATGTAATTGCATACAAGAAAAACATGTGGCGGTTTTGAAGGTGGCTGAATATACTTCATTTTAAACTATTCATGGCATTGAAATTGAAAATGATTTATTTGTTGATCTTTTGAATAAATTTATTGTAAATGACATTCTGTGAGGTATATGATATAAGCACCATCTGTATGTTGCGTGTGTATTAGATTAACTACTTGACATTTTTCATGCACAATCGGGTATAATTTATTCAAGATTTCATATATGAATGGACGGGCTAGTTTTATAAGATATCGTGAGTCTGGATGTTTTAAAATGACATACGAACAACATACAAAATATCTAACAGTCACAAAAGTCTAACATATTATTTTAGAAACGGTAAGAATTCAAATCTCATCGAGTAAACATCTTAGATGGGAAAAAAAAATACCGGTTAGGTTGTGAAAAAGACTCAACTTTTCCGGATAACCAGAAACTTATTTCGTTTCAAACACAAAACTTAACATTTTAGACCAAATACTAATACTAATGGCAATTAAATGGATAGTTATAATTTGTTGAAACAAAGCATTGACTAATCACATGTCCTTCAATCGATATTTGATTAGTCAAAATTTGAACGCCTTCACCAAATTGACATATGTACTACTTTATTTTCTAGAGATATGAATTAATATCCTGAAAATAGTATTTCGATTACAATTGCCAACTAAATTTCCAAAAATTACTTTTCAACGACACCAAATGGATCAATTAGCAATTACTTTCACCACAATTTATAATCGAACATCAAGGAAGAATAAGAATATATATCTTTCCTTTTTTTTCCCTCCAAATTCTAGCTTCATCCTTGGTTTTCAAAGAAAGGAAACTTCAAAGACTGAGTATACACATTTTGAAAACTTAATCACCTCTGGGTAATACTTCTAAAGCACTGATTAATTAACTTGATTGAATAAATAAAATAAATAAACATGTGATAAAGACATACTACAGTAATATTTATCTTGCCATATATCCAAAAACGACTTAATAATTAGTACTATGATTACCTTTTGAGGTTGTAGAACCTCTAGCTGACATATGGCCATCATCATGCACAACCTCTTGGCTTGAATTTTTCATGACAACTTGTAAAATCTCTGGTGGGCTAACACCACCGTTGCTGTTGTTTTCAGGCGGCGTCGCATGCCTATCATCGGCTATGGAGGGCGGTTTTTCTTCGTGCAATACACGTATAACTTCATCATGCTCATGATGAGTTGAGATGTGATCAGGACTTAAGATTTCTTGAGATTCATCATATGGTGGTTTCATGTCAAAATGATGACCATGATCATGATCATGCATCATCATGTTTGTGGTTGACGGAATAAATGTTACAAAAAAGAAAGTCATTTTTAGAATAATCAAGGTGCATGCAGTCATGAAGAACAAGCCCTTGAATGAAGCCTTCAACACTAGTGGAGCCATGTCTTATATGTCAAAGTTGGAAATTTCACATACAAACACCAAGAACACACCCTAACACGCAGATACGATTATATAAGCTAGATACAGAGCGAAGGGGATATATTTGATTCTCGAAGAAAGAATGATCTTAAAGTCTCGTAGGAAATAAGGACATACTTTGTGCACTAACTCACACATGCATCAGCTCTTGTAAGATTAGAGATCAAAGGATATATGTGATTCTTGGAACGAAATAGTTATTGTGCTTGTTGGAGCTAAGACCATATGTAGTACATACATATAAGACACTAAGAAAACAAGAAAACACAATAGTTATACAAAAAGATATGAATATTCTTGAAGGAGAATATGGATTTTTAGTTTATATTGAAATATTGAACTTAGATTGGAATTATCTAGGGGTATATATTTGACACACAAAACACCATATAGTACCAATGCAAACACCAAAAGAGTGGCTAGGAATTGTAGAACTAGAATGGGGTATATAGAGTATGCAAGATGATGTATGAGTTTGTAAAGAAGTAGGGTTGGATAAAAACTACATGAATAATTCAAAGGAATTATTAAATTATAGAAGCTAAAAAGGTTGACAAAAATGGCTATTAATTAACTAGAAGAAGCTTCAAAATTAATTTTTTAATCACTTTTTATAATATAAGTTGGTGTCAGTTTAATACAGGGCCAAGGAATGACAGGGACATGATGGATTGATGGTGCATTCTAATATGCTTAAGGTTTCCCGTCAATATTACTTTTCTCTTATTAAAAATTATACTTAACATCTAGATTTATTATATGAGAAATGATACATAAGCCTAAAAATTGGTCTAAAAGTGGACCTAAAAATACTTGACAAGATCCTGACAGGTTGTAAAATAAGTGGGTCTCCGTCTGCAACCGTCAGAATCTTGCCAATTATTTCTAAGTCCACTTTTAAGTCCAAATTTTAGGCCTATGTATCATTTCTCTTATTATATTAGAGCCAGTACACCAGTTTTTTACTCTATAACATTCATATAACAAGAAAAACCCAAAAAACACTCTCAATAATATTCCTATAAAACACCACAAAAACTCACACTCACTCAAAAAAGAAAAAGAAAAAAAAAAAAAACAATTGCAATCTTAACAGCGAAGCCTATAACACAAAAGGGCGGTGTAGTATAACTATTATTGCGGCGCCATAGGGTGTGAATTAGCACGTATAACATATCGTAAGGTCATTGCACCGTGCCCTCTTAGTCTAATTCTTTTTCCATTAATGAAATATGTTATCGGCATGAAATTAAAGAGTTTGCAGACTTAAAAAAGTATATTTGTGATAGTTGCTAACAAAAGTACTATATAAAAAATAAAAAAATCCTACTTATGTTTACAGAGAAATTTTCTTTGTAACCATGAGTTGGGGGTAGCCGGGTCGGTAAGTATTCGTAAGTAAAATAAAATGAAATAACTTTTTTTATTTGAATCATTGAATCCTATCCAATGGCTCACAATCATTCAATTTAAGTCAAGTTGTACCTCTAAACTTGAGAGGATCCCATTCTTAAGTTCAAACCACGTTTGATGCATAAAATGATGATCAAGCTAATATTCCTGGTAAAAAGGCTTTAAGCAAATTTAGTATATTTAGATTTGAACTCAAGCTTCGTGGCATTGTCTCAAACCTTGTAGATTATCGAGTCAGATGACAATATCATCAAATACTAGAAAAAAAAAAAAAAAAAAAAAAAAAAAAAAAAAAAAAAAACTAATTTGTGATTGTTGAAGTATTTTTTTGAGGTCCTTCAGATATCCTTCCAGCCTTGTGAAGCTAAGTCTTCTGGATACCTGCGAATATGAAACAACACGTTAGTCTCGCTTAGTCTCGCCCTGGGTGTTATCCCAGGACCAGACTCCGGCGTGAGAGTAAGTGGAGGTTAAGTGAAAGGTGTAGTATAAATGTGTGTGTGTGAAAATGATACCTTTTTACCAATTACTATATGCGTATTTATACTGTAGGTTGTCACTATTTGGTCGCTGGCCATGTCGCTTTCTCTGGGGCCGTTGGTGTTGTCAGGGCTGACACTGTCCTTGAGACGAAATATATCCAGGCTAAATGCCAAATGTACTGTCAGGTCAACGATCCCTTCAGATATGAATCCTTCGGTATGCTAATCTTTCGGGTATTAGGTCTTCCGGCTATTCAACCGATGGACCATATACGTCGTCAGTGATCATGTTGTTATTTGTCATGTTTCTTGAATTAACATTCTGAGAGTATATATGCATGTCATTTCATAAGCACACTCTAAATAAAAACTTGTTACACATATAAATGACGTAAGATCAATTATACAAGCATACTAAATTACTAATGAATAATAAACTAACACTTGGATCCTGGACTTGAGTGCAGAAACATACCCTTCTAACTGCTCTCTTTTCGCTGGAGGGGAGTTAGTTCCCCCCCCCCCTCCTGAGGTTGCAGGAGGCGTTTAACCCGTCATTCTATAGCCTTGATTGATTGAATGCGGGTCCCCACGGATGACGCCAATGTTGAAGTATTTTTTGTGAGGTCCTTCAGATATCCTTCAGCCTTGTGAACCTAAGTCTTCTGGATACTTGCGAATATGAAACAACGCGTTAGTCTCGCCCCGGGTGTTATTCCAGGACCAGACTCCGGCGTGAGAGTAAGTGGAGGTTAACCGAAAGGTGTAGTATAAATGTGTGTGTGTGAAAATGATACATTTTTACCAATTATTGTATGCGTATTTATACTTTAGGTTGTCACTATCTCATTCGGTGGCCATGTCACTTTCTCGAGGCGTTGGTGTTTTCCGGTGACATTGTCCACGAGACGAAATATGTCCGAATAAATGCCAAATGTCTTGTCAGTCAACGATCCCTTCGAATATGAATCCTTCGGTATGCTAATCTTTCGGGTATTAGGTCTTCCGGCTATTCAGCCGATGGACCATATACGTCGTCATGTCCCCCCAGTATCATGTTACTTGTTTTTGACAAGTGACGTGATACTAATCTAGTCGTCGAGTGGATCCATTCGGAGCTTTTGGGTTCGTTTCGGTTTCGTGGGCCGTGTTAGGAACAGTAAGCCCAAGCCCATTGGGCGAGAATAGGTTAAAACAATTTTACCGAGATTTGTGGGATTGTGCCACGTGGCGGGATGTGTCTTCGTTGACGGTTCAGATTCATCCGCGTCCCCTTTTGACATGATGGGACGTTTTGTGTCCCCACCTCTTTTGCCTATATAAACCATTTTTACCCCATTTACCATTTTTTACTTTTTACTCTCATTTCTCTCGTCTGTTGTCTTCAGGTAGTCCGACAATTCAGGTGCGTTTTTTCTTCGTTGTTCCGTCTCCGTTTGCGTTGCTTATTCTTACATATCTCCTATGGCGTCCGGTTCCGAACCTCCCGTTTTTTATCCTCCTCCTAAATCTGACATGCACGTTTATACCTCCGTCCTTTCTGAGGGGGAACTGGATAGTATTATTAATGAGTATGGAATTCCGACCGACCTTCATCCTCGCCTACCTCCGTAGGGTTTTACCATGAATAACCTTCCGGATGATGCCATCGGCCTCTATGAACAGTATTTAGGGGGTTCGGGGGTCCGGGTTCCTTTTTCCACTTTTCTTCTAAGAGTGATAAGGTACTTTAAGGTCCACATCTCTCATCTGGTGCCCATCGGTCTGAACCGATTGGTCATGTTCGAGATATATTGCCGAAGCTTAGAGATCCAGCCTACCATAAATTTGTTCCGGGTCTTCTATAAGCTTAACAAGCAGGGACATTGGTTCTCTTTCGAGCGTCGGACTGGTGGGGATGCTCCTGCGCGTATTTTTAAGGAGACATGCTCAAGTTTGAAGAACTGGAAAGATAATTTCATTCTAATTGACCAAAGGGCCATTCCGAAGGCCATGCCATGGAGACATCCGGACTCGAATGTTTCGGATAATACTCCGTCTGGTGGTTTTGATGAGGCGGATGTCCGAAAGTTGTGTGAGGGGCTTGTGGATCTCCGACCCATTCATTCGGGACTTCTGTTTGAAGCTGGGCTTACGATCGTCGTGCTAGTCCTTTTGCCGGAGGTATTTGTTGGCTTATATATATATATATATATATATATATATATATATATATATATATATATATATATATATATATATATATATATATATATATATATATATTTATATATATATATATGCGAAATAACGTTTCTTTGTTCAGGTGGTTTTTATAAGGGTCAAATGGGCTCCGGCGAACCCTTTATTCCCGGCTGGGGTTTGACGGTTAATACGAGCCTGAATGATGCTGACCTTTGCATGGATATGATGATTAACCTCGCTCCCCCTTCGTCCGCGCCGAACAAGAGGACCTAACTGATGACCGAGCCTTGTATAGAGGATGGTTTGTGCTGGGTCAAGGGTCTCTGGCCATCGCCGAGGTGTTCCGGAGGTTTGAGCGCCTAAGCCATCACTATGCGGAACTCTACAGAGCGCACTCTTCTTGCTTCGGCCTTGAATCCCAACTTTCCGAGACTCATAACAGTCTTCGTGTCCAGATTAATGCCAATGAGAAACTTACCGCAGACCATCAAGCTCTTCAGGGAAGTCATCAAGAGTGCGGTAAAAAGGAAGAGGAAATGGGGATCAGGCTGGCAACCTTGGAGAAGGAGTTGAGCGAGTTAAGGGCTAGGGATGAGGAACATGTGAAGAAGGTGAAATTGTTGGAGGAAGCTTTGGGGAAGAAGACAACCCGAGTTGGAGGAGTCGGAAAGGGAAGCTTTTGTTTTAAGAGATGACATGCAGAGGATTGCCATAAAAGCCGGACAGGAGGAAATGTTACGGTTTAACTATGTGAAGGAGCTGATCCCTGCGGTTTTTCGTCGCTTACATGGGAGTAAAGAATATATGCAGGCTTGGGGAACTGTGTTTAACGCCTCCATCGATTCCGGGTGGTTGGATGGTGTGAGGGAAGGTCGCACCAAACAGCAGGTGAACGAGATTGTTGCCTCTCAGAATGACTTCGACATGAAGGCTATTGAAGGGTTCACTGCTGCATACGATGAGATGTTTACCCGAACCTTCCCTTATATTGAGAAGATCAAGCGCTCCTACGATCTTCCCTTAGCCAAATTAATGAACGTGTTACTTGAAGGGACGGGGGCCACCCCCGGTGCTGGTACCTCCGGCTCGTGATATGTCATTCGTTTATTGCTGTCTTTTGATGTTTAATCTTGAAAAAATTATGTAATTTGGTATTGTTATAGGCATGCGTGCCTTTGGATGTATTTGTGGACAATATGTGTGGTTGCATCTCTCGTGGTTGGTTAACAATGTAATCTGCTTGACACTTGTGGTGAATGTTTGGAAATATTATCTAGTCATCCTTGAATCCGGATGATCTTTTGTTGTTGAATTTTTTATATGCATACTTTATTTTTGCACATGTATGTTATCATCGCCTATTGGTGGATGCACCTGGGGGCTCATCCCTGGCGTCGTCACGCCTTCGGGGTGTCTGCGTGCTGTTAGGGCGAATACGCCGCGGACCATCCCTTAATGACTTAGCATTATTTTGGGGTATGCAGTTTCCTTACCGAATGGCATAAAGGCCTTCCCTAGTGTCGTTGCACTTACGGGGGTATATTAATTATAAGAACGGGGCTTTCGGCCACGCGGTCGGAGGTAGCTAGTCTCCGCCGGGACCTCCTGTTATATAAAACATAATGTGGGAAAATTTTCCTCCTCCGTCATCGGTTGGGGAATATGTCATTTTTCATGAAATAAGAATAGTCAAGGCCCGTAGGCTTACATAGCATCCAAATACATTTTATAAGAAACATTTTCTCAAGTTAACGGCGTGCCACTTCCGGGGCACTTCTTCTTCATCCATCGTCTCCAATTTGTATGACCCATTGAGGTGTGCTTCGACAATCCGGTAGGGTCCTTCCCACTTTGGTCCTAGCTTTCATTGATCTTCCGCCCTGCTTGCTTCATTCTTTCGGTACACGAAGTCCCCTGGCTTGAAGGATTCCAAACGCACCTTCCGGTTATAGTATTTCTCCGTCTTTGTCTTGTATCTGGCCTCCATTACCGCAGTTTCTTCCCTTCGTTCCTGTAATAGATCAAGATTGAGGTGTATTTCCTCCTCGTTCAGTTCTTCCATGCGACGGGGGTCTTCTTCATTCAGGCCTTCCCTTATTACTCTTGTTATGTGCGTCGGCATGCCTATTTCTGCCGGTATGACCGCTTCGCTCCCATAGGTCAGGCTGAAGGGTGTCTCACCATTGCTCATTTTCAGGGTCGTGCGGTGTGCCCACAAGACATTCGGTAATTCATCTACCCATCCGGATTTGGTCCGTCCTAACCTCGCCTTGATTCCCGACATAAGACTCTTGTTTGCCCGTTCTACCAGTCCGTTGGCCTGAGGGTGGGCAACGGCGGTGTTGATCTGTTTAATGTCGAGTTTCTCACACCAGCTTTTGAAGGGATTGTCCACAAAATGTTTAGCATTGTCTGTGACAATGACGGCTGGTAATCCGAATTTGGCAGACTATGTTGTCCCATACAAACCTTTTGACGTCTTTCCCTGTGATCCTTGCCAGCGGTTTAGCTTCGATCCACTTAGTGAAATAGTCAATTGCTACAAGGAGGAACTTGACCTTTCCTGATGCTGTGGGTAAGGGACCCACTATATCCATCCCCCATTGGTATAAGGGTCATGGGGCCATGATGGGGGTCAGCTTAGTCTTTGGAAGTTTCGGTACTGGCGCGTGAATTTGGCAGGAGTCGCACTTTAGTATTTCATTCCTTGCATCCCGATGCATAGTCGGCCAATAGTATCCTTGGCGCATGGCTTTTGCCACCACCGATCATGGACCAGAGTGCATTCCGCAGGCTCCCATATGTATCTCCCGTATCACGTAGTTTGCCTGTAACGGACCTACACACCTCATCAATGGGACTATGTAAGCTTTTTTATAAAGTACCCCATCTTCCAAGACGTACTGGCTGATTTTCATCCTTAGATTGCGAGCTTCATTTGGGTCTTCCGGCCAGACTCCTTCTTCTAGACATCGAATGATGGGAGTCATCCAGTTATCTCCCTCCTCCTCGACGATATTGTTGACCTCCTTTCCTTCCGTCGACCTTTCTCTTAGCACTTTCACTAGGACCTCCTTCGTCAGGTGGTCGAAGGCGACCGTAGCCAACTTACTGAGTACATCTGCTTTTTGGTTCTGATTTCCGGGGATGTTCCGAATGGTGAAGCTTTCAATGTTTGCAATGTATTCTCTTGATTTTGTCAGGTACTTGATCATACTCTCATTACTTGCCACCCGGACCTCTAGGTGTCGAACATTGATAAGGATTTAAAAGGTACACTTTTGAGGGGTCATTTAAGCCCTTAATCGCCCACTTTTATATCCGTTACTGCTTAATTTCGTTCATTTTCACTTTTTAGGTCTCTTGAAGGCAAAATGCTGGAATGATGCTTATTTGGACGAAAAGGCGTGAATATGTGAAGAAAATGGCTAAAGTCAAGATCAAGACACTCAAGCTGCTGGAATTGCACCCGACGGCGTCAGATAAAGCGTCCCTCTAATTGCGACGGCTCAGGAGTGAAATTACTATTTTGTACCTGACGGCGTCAGGCTTTAAAGAGTAGGGCGTCACGACTCAGACGACCTAGATCCAGATTCAGACGGCGTCAGAAGTTGAAGCTGACAACGTCACAACCACAACGTGACGCCGTCCCAAAGTTGACTTGGTCAAGACAAAACCCTAATGGCGGCGATCTGACTGCGTCACAATTAAAGAGTGACGCCGTCGCAGTTGTAACTCTATATATAGAATTCGATTTTTAGACTTTGAAAGAGGTAGATTTGTGGAGTAAAAACCTAAAATGATTTTGGTTTGTCTTGGGCAGTATCTTAGGGTTCTCATACCCTATTTTACCACAAGATAAGTAATTTACTTCATTGATTTCATTATGTCTTCGATTGTATGTGTGTATGGTTGCATGTTTACCATGTCCAGCTAATTTACTTGTGTGTTTGCCTAGATCCATGAAACTTAGTTATTAATTATTAATTGGTTGTCTCTTATCTTAATTGTATTTGGCTTAGGATTGCAATAGGCCATCGTTGTGTTTTTAATGCTTGAGTAATCTTTGTGAACCTTAGTTTATGATCACCTAGAGTAATTGTAGGCTAAAAATCCAAAGATAACCTTAGAGTTAGTTTATGAATCCTAGAGATTTTGTAGGCAATAACCTTAAGGTATTCTCAAAGAGTTAGGGACAAAATCATACCCTACGACCTTAGAAGACACAACGCGTTAAGAATAAGGACGTGACAATTCAACCATCAATAAAAGATAACTAGGGAGTAATAGTATCTAGGTAAACACATTTTTAATCATCATACGAGCACACATCAATAGACATAGACTAACCCTTAGCTTAGATTAGATAATTAGATAAGTAGAGTAATTGGTAAAAGTACCACCATCCCAAATCCAATACCCCGAGATCGTACATTTCAATTTTCTAAAAAATATAAAAAAGATTAAAAAATAATCTTCCTCAACCTGAACCTTAGCGTAGTAATTTCTCACTAGCATTCCTATTCCCCTAGAGAATGATATAAATCCCGAGGCTTACCCTAATACTACACTAAAACGATTAGGTTCACTGCCTAGGTGGTTGAAAAACTTGCTCGAAGAAAAGCAAGTTTCCTTTGACCCCGAACGCGCGTTTTACGCGTATCAAGATTTTGGCGCCGCTGCCTGGGAATAGAATAGCTAGTTAGATCTATATCTCGTTTAGGTTCCCTTGCTTGATTCCTATCAAGTAAGATTGTTTCTCATTTTTAGCTTCCTCGTAGTCTATCTCCATTCTTCGTGAATTTGTTCATAATCCCATCACTTTTCATCATGGAAGGTGATAATCAACCACTACTCATCAACCCACCACCAAATGACCCGCCAAGAGGCCGCACTCTTAGTGAATACTCTAGACCAAACCACCTAGGCTATAGGAACACCATTGAGCTCCCCGATCAAGCTCAAACTACGGCCCTGTGATCCGACACCATCCGGTTGGTGCAAAATAGATGTGCATTCCATGGACTTCGTTCCGAAGATCCTAATCAGCATCTTAAGGATTTCCTTAAAATCGTCGATTCCATCGACCTTGATGCTACTACTCGGGAGACCACGCGCTTGCGTCTCTTCCAATTCTCTCTACATGACCAAGCTAGTAATTGGCTTGAGCGACTTCCCGCCGGCTCCATCTCAAGTAGGGATGATCTCACCACTCATTTCCTTGCCTAATTTTTCCCACCGCGGAGAACTACTAAGCTTAGGAATGAAATCTAGATGTTCCAACAACGTCAAGGTGAATCTCTCTACGAAGCATGGACTCGATTCAAGGTGATAACATCAAATAGTCCTGAATATTAAGTGTCAATTTCCCCTGATAATGCTTGTAATTTATATCATTTATATGGATTTATGCCTGTTTTCCATTGTTTTCCACTTTCAGGTAAATTACGAGCATTGGATCTAATGAGACGCGAAATTGGAGAAATATCAAAGATTTATCATAGTATGCTGACTTTGAAGAAGTATTGGCGTAACTCATCTCTCACATTACGCCGTAACTAAAGCGTGACTCAGAAAACCAACTCATCAGAAGGTTACGACGTAACTCTCCCCAAAGACTACGACGTAACTATATTAGGTCAAATGAGGTTCCACGTCGTTGATAACTACGCCGTAACTATTTAACCAACTATGGCGTAACCCAGTTATATTGAAGATACGGCGTAACCACTCATAAGGTTACGCCATAACCAGCAGATCTAGTGCAAATAACGAAGGAATTGAAGATTACGGCGTAACTCTTATTTTAGTTACGCCGTAACCCATATCTGGCCTATAAATACCCCACGATTTCCAGCATTTCAAAGCATCCCATTCCACACACCACAACCAAAGAACGTGGGAAGAAGCCAAAGGCAGGTCTAGAGGAGCATACGGAGCTGTCTCCAAGGGAGAAATCACTGTGGAAAACTAGAAGGGGGGTTGAATAGTTTTACCAATTAAAACTTCCTTTTAATCTATTTAGATTGACTTATGACAATCTATTTGGATGTGTGTGTTGTATGTTGATAAACAAGCATATAAAGGTAAGTAATGAAAAGATAAGAGTAAGAAGCACAAAACCACAACACGAGTATTTATAGTGGTTCGGCTACAAGGACACCTTCCTTGCCCTACTCCACTCCTTGAGTCACCTACTCGAGAGTTCGTAATCACTACACCAATCTCCTTATGGCGGAGAAGCCTTCACAACGTCGCCTACCCTTTTTCCGGTGCTAGGCTAACCACCGGGTTCTTTCACTCCAAGGTGAACCACACCTACACAACGTCGCCTACCCTTTATAAGGTACTAGGCTAAGTACCTAGTTCTTTCACTCCAAGGTGAACTACACCTTCACAACGTCACCTACCCTTTATTAGGTACTAGGCTAAGCACCTAGTTCCATTGCAATAGAGGAACTACTACCACACTACACCAACGACTAATCCCAAAGGAGATCTAATCCTTTAGAACATCATCAAGGATATCAATATCCTTGGATCTAATACTAGTCTATCTTGTACATCAAAAACACACCATATCGAATGTACATCTAAGGCACCTTTCACTAATGCCTTTGACTAGATCTACAAGACACCTTTCACTAATGTCTTGTGTCTTCACTTCTAAGCACCTTTCACTAATGCTTCTTTGTCTTGACTTCTAAGCACCTTTCACTAATGCTTCTTTGTCTTGACTTCTAAGCACCTACCACAAGTGCTTTTTCCTATAGACGATAGATACTCTTCACTAATATCTTCGTCTTGACACTTGAGACATCTTTCACTAATGTCTTCAACACTACACTTCTTTTAAGAAAGAAATGAATCATCAACAAGAGAACTTCAGTAGCCTTGATGATGAGGAAGCATGGCAACTCATGGACTTGAGCTTGCTCGACTTCAAAGGTGGTGATCTTGCCTTTAAGAGGAACCTAAGAGATCACAAAAACAAAACTACAAACATAGATCTCTTGGATCTAAGGTTAGTGAGTTTTAACTCAGGGGAGAAAGTATGTTAGAAAGGGGTGAGAAATAGTGAAGAAATGGCTTACTATTTATAGAGGAAAAATCCTACTGTTCCCCAGATCCCACGGATCCCTTCCACTTGGGATCCGGCTAGCACAAAGCTAGGGATCCGTGGAACGCTCCTCTTTGCCCATGGGTATTTTGGTTATGGGTCATGGGTTGAACCATTGATCTTTGGCTAGATACAATGTATCTTTGAGTGCAATGCACTTAGTCACTTGGGTATGGGTTGATCCATAGGTTATGGGTATTATCCATATATGATATAAGCATGATGTCATGCAATGGGATATGGGTCAAGATCCATGGGTTATGGGCTTTGGGTTATACCCAACTACATTCAATGTATTTGCCCAATAGGTTGTGATACTTAAGTTTCTACCCATTTATATTACCCAATATACTACATACTAGTTATGTGTATATTTTATCTAAATATGTAAACACTAGTTGCTGTACATATGTATTACTAAATCATAAAATCACTTATACTTGTTTTAGTGTTTTATGTGAAAATGTGAATATGTTAGAAACTATTAGTTCAAACCATTTACGTATTTTATTTGTTTCGATAATATGATTTTACGTTTGTTATCGACAAAATAATAGAAGATCGTAAAATATAAATAAACGTTTTTACGGATTATTTGTATTAACAATCTCCCCTTTTTTGTTGATGACAAAACATAAAATTATTTTAAGGAAAAGCTAAAATTCGTAAAAGTTTGAATTTGTAGTTTTTACTTTCTTCTCCCCCTTTTTGTCGAAACAAAAAGTGTTTGAAGGAAGGCAACACATCGTTTTTAAGAAAAACATGTGAAAGAAATAAAAGTAAAAAGAAATAGAGAGCAAGTAACGGGAAAGGATTTCGTCTTTACTCTCCCTTGACGAGTCCATCCCTATGTAAGGGCGTCAAGTAAGTGATACAAATCTAGTTTGTTTGCAAATAAGTTTGCTAAAGATATCGTCTAAGATACGAATGTGCTCCCCCTTGATGATTGCAATTTTGCAAGGGGATGTCACGAAATGTAAACCTAGTATTGCAAGTAATTTGCAATGTATTGCTTTGACATAAGGCTCCCCCTAGCTTTGGGATGTCAAAGTCTTCATATGTAAATTGAATAACTACAAAACAAAGGTTAGAAAGCAAGTATAATTCACAATTTCCTGCAAATGTTATTCAAGTTAGTAGAAAGAAACCTTTCTGTCTCACGGATCCCGCGGTTCCCTCCTAGTAGGGATCCGTCTAGGAAATTCTGAGGGATCCGTATTATCTGATTAATTTCAGCAAAGGTGATATAACAAGTAATGTTATCACAAAAATGAGATATGAATACAAGGTAATCATATGCTCAGAAAAATAACAAGTAGCATGTATTTCCATTTAATAAAACTAGAGTTATGATATACATGACTCTAAAAACTAAGAAAATAAGGAACTACATGATTAGGTATTTCTAAACCAACTATCGCTTGATGCTAGGACACCACTAAAATCTTCTAGCTCAAGTTTTGTTTAGGTTTAATCTCGTCGAAACGTTCGAGGAGATGATAGAACATGAAACGTTGGTCTTCTCGTACTTCATGTATCAAACTTTTAACATGTTGACAATGATAGCAATCTTTGTCATGGCTAGGTAGTGGTGGTGGAAGAAATGAAATGGCTTGATGCGAAGGATCAAGTGAAGCGGCTTGTGGAGCTTCAAACGATGGAGGGATTGGTGGAGGCGCATTTGAGAATGGCTCGACCAAGAATGATGGTGGTGGTAGAGAAGTGTCAACATCCATATGGTCGGTTGGTTGACTTTGATGATTTCTCATAATCCAAATGGGATTATATGATGGAAACGGCGAAAAGGAATCCGGAGCAAGTGTTGACTCAACACCTTGATTTTGAACCATTATTCCTCCTAATGAGGAGAATGTTGTCGGCGGAAGCGGATGAGACGGCCTAGGAGGCAAGTCCTCTAAATTGTAGAGGTGTGGTGATGATAGTGGGGATGTAAATGAAATAGCTCTAGGAACCAATGGTGATGGTTTAGTGGAGATGATATTGTTTGGCCTAGGAGGTATGGTGGTGTTTGGCATAGGTAGTTTTGTGGGTACTATCCTTTTAGGAATTGGTTTGATTGGATGATGAAGGATTCTATCATTTGTTGGCTTGACCAGAGATGATTTGGTTGAAGAGATTTCGTGTATAACACGAGCCTTTTTCATGGGTGGTTCTTTGGTGGATAGGTTACTACTTGGGGTTTTTCTCATGATGAGATGATTTCAAGAGGTTGCAAGAGCTGAAAGTTAGGATGAGAGTGATGACTATGGAGGTCCTAACAAGGTGGTTTATAAGCTAAAAGATTTGGCAAGTGCATTTAAGCCTTAAGCCACTAGGATTCATTGGAATGTGATGATTGACATGCACAATATTCAACTTCAGAGGTTGCACTGATCTAGGAACTCATTTAAGATGAGATGGAGTGTTTGAATTAGGAAGATGAGTTGAAATGATTGTTTTAGCAAGATTTGACATAAACTGTCATCCCGATCCCACGGTTCCTTCCTCAGAGGGATCCGTCTAGGCTAATCCTAGGGATCCGGCTTTCAGCAGTTATGAAAGAGTGGAAATGATGTTTCTAAGATCTAAGACCTATATCATATTGAGTGTTTCAGTCCTCCTAAGTGTTTTAAATGAAGGAGTGTTTGAGTACTTGAAAGTAATGAATGATGTAGCTAATGATTGTCATTTATGGAAGGATTTGGAACTTTCAAGAGTACCAATGGATGAGCAAGGAAGACACTAAAGATTTAGAGTGTCAATTGAAGCTAAATGATCCTAGAGATCAGGTTGTGTCTTAGGATAGTGTTTTGGAAAATATCCTAGAAGCTTTGAGATGGGAAAACTAGATTTTGATCAACTTTGATCAATTTTGAGGTGAGGATGATTAATGATTAATGATTAAATTTTCCATAATCGAAGGATTTCTAAGACTAGATGTGAGGGATCAAGTAAAAAAAATGAAGTGTGAGTTTTGAGAGCGGAAGAGTGATGGATTAATACAAAATGATAGATCTATGAACGACTTAGAGTGTGATCTATGTGAGTTGGAATGAGTAGGAAAGATCAACCTATCTTGATAAGGACTTAATCTGCCTTAAGACCCTATGTTTAGTTTAGTGAGATGTTCTAAGGATATGTTTTGAAATATAATGCTTGCAATTGCATTCTCTGTTTGCCGGATCCCACGGTTCCCTAAAGATAGGGATCCGTCTAGTACAACATTTGGGATCCGTCCATCTGCTAGGCAGAACCTTTACTAAAGGTATGCAATGATCTTGACAATGCATTATATTCCAAGATTAGTTAAAGGAGTTCTAAAACTAAGATATCAAATGTAAGATGTTTTATTTCATGAAGGAAATAGGATTACATTGATAAAGCACGAGTAGAGTAGAATTGATCCTATTTGAAATACTACTAAATTCCTTGAATTTTTTCGCTAGAAGGATCATTATGTGATTGATGAGTGTTGGTGGAGTCAAGAATGAAGAAAGTCTTCATGAGAGATATGTTTAGCGGTTCCATCATCTTGTTCACAAGTACGTACAATGGACTTTGAAATTGAGGATGGAAGGGCATAACATTATGGTAGAGACGCGTTAAGAACATTCCATAAGTGATGAGTTTGTTCTTGGAGCTTTGAAGATTTACAATTCGCCTTGCAAAGAAATAGGCAAGATTGTATGGTTGTTGTGTTAGCAAACAGTATAACATGTGAGCACAACAAGCGGGAAGAATTTCTCGATTTCCCCTAAGACTCCAAACATTTTCACGTAGAATGAGTGCAAGGGGCTTGTACTCTTCTCGGATGTCCCGTGTGAAGATAATGTTTGGATCGGAGTAATATGGTCGAGGTTTGCATATTATGCGATTTAAATCTTCCGTGGAGGGTATGTGTGAACAATATGGACTATTTTCTTCATGAAAGTTGAAGAGAGAATCAAGAGACCAATCTTCGGTGAAGGCACATTGTCCATGGTTTGGAATCCGAAGGATATGAGCAAAATGCCCAAGGGTTAGAGTGAACTTTTGGTTTTTGATATAAAACCAAAGAGATAGAGAGCGATCCTCGTTACGAACGAGGTCAACTTGACGGAAGAATTCCATTATGAACCTTGGACATATCTTCTCGTTGATTTCAAGAAGACATTCTAGTCCTATGGCTCGGAAGGAGGTATTGATACCTTCTTCGAATTGTAGAGAGGTGTCTACAATACGTCCTTCATGGAAGTGACGGTTTTTGAGATTATTGAACCCACGGACATGATTGCCAGGTGTGTTGGGCTCAAGGGAGATGTTCGGAGTGTAGACGCTAGTGAGTGAAAAATCAAACTCATATTCATGCGTCATAATTTAACCTATAGAAATGATATGTTAATGAAGGAACATGTTTGTGATCAACCTATGATAATCTAATGTTTTTACTAGATTTTATTAACAATGGTATTTAACACTTTAACTTACTTAATGTTTTGACTTTCTAGTGGATTTTTAGTCTTGCATGAAAACTGTTTTCCAGTAATACGGATCCCACGGTTCCTTTACAAAAGGGATCCGGCTAGTATATCTTTCGGGATCCGTGGATCTGTAGTAGCAGAAACAGATTTGATAAAAACAAGGTTTTATAGTTTTTATACCACGAAATATGTTTTTATCCTACATTTTCTTTTTGCATGCATACATGACTTCTAATGTATCACGAAAGAATATAAAACATATAAATAAAAAGAAGTGACAAACACATTATGATAATAATAACCTAGATAAACTAGATCATTAATAATATTGCATTTCAATACTAAGGATGATACAAAGGATTGGGTATATAACCCCAATATAGATTAACAACACAAAGTAAATGTCTCCGTATGTGAACTTCATCATAGGGAACACAAGTGCGATGAGTGTTAGAGCGATGAGCACGAGTGCGATGTAAACCATGTTGATGATGGATCTTCTTGGTTTCGATTGAGATGGAATGAGGAGGAAGATGAAGTTTTTGAATGAGAGGAAATTTTTGAAATTGGAAGATTTGAAAAAAATGAGGGTTTGATGAGATGGTCGACGGTGGGAATATTTATGGGGAAGGAGGAATTTTGAGATTTATGTTTTGTTTTATTAGAAGATATGATTTTTGGATTAAGTGAGATAAAACACAATTTTTATAAACCATGATTTCTAGACGGAGGAGCGACACATATGTGAGAAAAAGCTTCCTAATGAAGCTACATGTAAAATATGTGTAAACAAGAAATCTACTCAAATAAATGCCTAACAAATAACACTTTAAACTAATATCATTTAGATATAAGTGGAAAGTCATACCTCAAATGCACTTAGGAATGTCTTTACAAATGACACAACAAATGTCACTTAGACGATTCCCGCTCCTTTGCGATTAAGATACCTTCTTAAGGAAGATATTCTTGTTACCAAGCGACTCCTAAAGCTTGGTGGGTATGAGCTTTGACTAATCAACATGACAAAGAAGATTAGTGCAATTAAATGAAAAAGTAAATAAGAAAAATGTTGTTATCAAATCAACATCCAAACATATAGTTTTAAAAGACATGGTGTTTGTTTTTATGAAAAACCTTCTTTGTAGTTTTCAATTAACCATGGAGCGTATCAAGTTTTTAAAGTACAATATACTTCAAGAAACTTGGTAACGAAGCTCTGATGCCAATTCTGGAAAACTATAAGGGGGGGGGGTTGAATAGTTTTACCAATTAAAACTTCCTTTTAATCTATTTAGATTGACTTATGACAATCTATTTGGATGTGTGTGTTGGATGTTGATAAACAAGCATATAAAGGTAAGTAATGAAAAGATAAGAGTAAGAAGCACAAAACCATAACACGAGTATTTATAGTGGTTCGGCTACAAGGACACCTTCCTTGCCCTACTCCACTCCCCGAGTCACCTACTCGAGAGTTCGTAATCACTACACCAATCTCCTTATGGCGGAGAAGCCTTCACAACGTCGCCTACCCTTTTTCCGGTGCTAGGCTAACCACCGGGTTCTTTCACTCCAAGGTGAACCACACTTACACAACGTCGACTACCATTTATAAGGTACTAGTCTAAGTACCTAGTTCTTTCACTCCAAGGTGAACTACACCTTCACAACGTCGCCTACCCTTTATTAGGTACTAGGCTAAGCACCTAGTTCCATTGCAATGGAGGAACTACTACCACACTACACCAACGACTAATCCCAAAGGAGATCTACTCATTTACAACATCATCAAGGATATCAATATCCTTGGATCTAATACTAGTCTATCTTGTACATCGAAACACACCATATCGAATGTACATCTAAGGCACCTTTCACTAATGCCTTTGACTAGATCTACAAGACACCTTTCACTAATGTCTTGTGTCTTCACTTCTAAGCACCTTTCACTAATGCTTCTTTGTCTTGACTTCTAAGCACCTTTCACTAATGCTTCTTTGTCTTGACTTCTAAACACCTACCACAAGTGCTTTATCCTATAGACGATAGATACTTTTCACTAATATCTTCGTCTTGACACTTGAGACATCTTTCACTAATGTCTCCAACACTACACTTCTTTGAAGAAAGAAAGGAATCATCAACAAGAGAACTTCAGTAGCCTTGATGATGAGGAAGCATGGCAACTCATGGACTTAAGCTTGCTCGACTTCAAAGGTGGTGATCTTGCCTTTAAGAGGAACCTAAGAGATCACACAAAAACAAAACTATAAACATAGATCTCTTGGATCTAAGGTTAGTGAGTTTTAACTCAGGGGACAAAGTATGTTAGAAAGGGGTGAGAAATAATGAAGAAATGGCTCACTATTTATAGAGGAAAAATCCTACTGTTCCCCGGATCCCACGGATCCCTTCCACTTGGGATCCGGCTAGCACAAAGCTAGGGATCCGTGGAACACTCCTCTTTGCCCATGGTTATTTTGGTTATGTGTGACACACGGTAAATTTTTACTAAAATTTAACAGATGATTAGTAATTTATTATTACTAAGCCCAATTCATTAAGCATGCATAAGCTTTGCCTGATCATATGAGTAGATGACTCGCATGCAACAAAAATTTCACCACACTTGCATTCATATAATTTATGAATATTTCATTTTGTCTTATGATTTAAATTATAAGACGAGAAGGTATCTCGTTTCCCCCAGTGACCGACACGGCACGCGTACTGACACTATGATAAGGACTCGCTAAAACAATTAACCAATGTCATGACTTGGAATATTACAAAATAAAATATATCGGACACATAACAATAAAATACTACGAAGGAAAAGTTATCAAACAATGAAACTTTGGTCACAATATGACTTCGCAGGACACAAAATATTTAACGCACTATCACTTAAACAATAACTTTTATAAGGTTCAAGTACAACCATACATAAGTATAATGTATAGGCATACATTTTGTACAATTAATTTCCTACATACATATACTTACTCAAACAAATTAAAAGTCTACATATACATATACCCTCATTTTTGTTACTTACCTTACCTTATCTTACTTTTGTTTTATACATATAATACATTACAAGAGTACATGTTTATATAAACTTTGAAATATTATCTCTTGGTCTCAAAACCCACTCACATGTATACATTGAAAAGTGAAGAGATATATGTTTCTTGTCTTCTTGTCTCACACACACGACAAAAAAATACAAAAGCAGAGAGTTAGAAGATATCAAATCTTCATCTCTTTCCTCTAGAAATCTTGTTTCTCCTCTTCACACGCTTCATAGGCGAATCTCTCCAAAAATGGTAAACCGACAACCCTCATCTAAATATTCCTCCTCTTTCATGCCACGTCCATGTAAGATTTGCTTCCCCAAACTTATCTTGATGCGCCACTACCCTTCAAAGAAATCCAAAGGAGATCAAGTAACCACAAGAAAGAAATCTTCCACCAATCTATATTGAGCTTGTATCCAAGATTCTCTTGGTTTTGGAAGTAAACCATTTTTGGCTTCAAACAAAGGTGCAAGATGTAAAGACTTGGTCAAAGACTTCCTTCTTATTTCCTTTTTATGCAGCTCGAGAGACTAAGGGCACACACAAATCAAATCTCAACCCACCACAAAAGAATAGTGTTCTTAAGAGTGTTGTGAAACTATTGGGTTTGTTGCTCGGATTCGGATTGGAGGTTTGGTTTGTGTGGAGCTCTCGAGTTAGCCTTCATCTTTGTCATTTTCGCCTCACTTACATAAGGTTCATCTTTGATTCTTTTCCTTGTAAATTGTTGTACTATAAACGTGGTTGTGAAATGTAAATGATGAAATCTTGTTTTGATATTCGATGTCTAAATAAGGTATTTGGCGTTACATAAATGTCACTTTGATATGATAAATGGTTAGGGTCACATGAGTTTTGAGTTAGTCATTGTTTTGGATGGGTTAGTTTTCTGTCGAGGTAAATGAGCCAAGAAACATGTGGGTTAAGTATTATAAAAACTTGGTAATTTGACTATGTAACTAGGTACTCTCGATGTTATAATACTTGTGTTTTGATAAACAACTATGTCACCCCGGAATCTAAGTATGTCGTTGGCATTATGTTGGTTTGGTTTACCGTCAAGATAAGAACCGGGTTGAGTAGTACTCAACCATTGCATAGTCTTGCCGTTTCCTTGTTCTATCGTGTTAAGTTAACATGATTTGGTCTCGACTCCATCTCCATCATACTCTGCTTGTAAGCCTTTGTCTTGTTTGAAATTTGTTCCTGTCGAGAAGCATGGACCAAGGATTTTGAAAGTTAAACATTTGTAAAGCCTACTAGTGACCCATGTCGAAGCTCACATTTTAAGTCGACACTCATGTCTTGTAAAATATGTCAAACTTCATCTCCTACCTTGTGTAAACGTGAAAAGCTTGCTAGTATTTCATTCGCTTGTAGCTAAATTTTTAGAAGTAAACCTTGGGACAAAATTTTTATAAACGCCTAGGAGAACTCTAGTCAAATAGGCTTAGTCACTACAATCATATTGAGTAGTCCATGCTTGTGTCGAAATGCTTAAGGGTAGACGAGATCGAGATCAAGTTGAAGTAGTACTCTACTTGTACAAGGTTTCGTTTACACTCTTGCTCACTTCCTAGTTGCGAGGTTGGCTAACCTTGCTCGAAACTCACAACTCGGACTAGAATGCTCACACCTAATGGAATTGAAATAAAGTACTAAAGTGTATGTAATAACATAAATTTTTTTACCAACCTGTTTCCTGTTTTGGTATTGGGGCATGACTCAGAATTGAGTCAAGAGAATTTTCCACTTCATTCTTGGGCCAAAGCCTTCCCCTCATTTGTGCACTACTTCGAGCCAAGCCCAACATTATATCAAACCATTTTGGGCCACAGCCCATCTGCAATAATTACTACTCGTTAAAAACAAGGGAATGAGTTCTCACTAGAATTCGTAATGTGAACCGGAAATAAATTATAAAACCAAGCTCATTTGTCACGTATTTAAAATCTTCGGCATTAGATATATATACACATACGAATTAACAAGTGACCAAGTGCAAGGTTGATATACTTATATGTATATACAAGACAACAAACGTTTAAGAACATGATTCACGTAATGAGGCCCCCGTCAAAGCTCAAACTTCAATGTATGATCCTATGTATATATATATATATATATATATATATATATATAAATGTAAAATAAATCTCTAGTTGGGAACTATATGTCTTGAGAACAAATTTGATAAATAAATGAGGAACACTAAACTATTTTGTAAACTAATAAACTTGAGGATGTTCAACTTTGGCTTAAATATTTTTCTAAATGCAATTAGGAAATAAACAAACTAATATTAGTCTTGACAATACCATTTTGCGTCAACTTAAATGAGTATATATACAATTATATACTTACTATTGGAATGCTATAAATATTTTTCATATCGAACCTTGGAGATAAAAACCATAATAATGTCAACAAGAAAAGTATATATATTTCGTATACGTACTAGTAAAAAAATCATTTTTATAACTATTACAAGCTAAAGTTTAGCTTTAATACAATTGAACTATTTTGAGTAAGCAATACTTAAAATAATGAACTAAAACATTCCCTCCTTATCTAGGTCGCGTGTCGGTGCCGCTTCACAACCATCACTAATCCCACATTTGGATTGCACATTTGCTAAGGTGAGTTTCATAGCCCCACTTTTACTTGATAAATTGTTTTACACACTTTGGGGTGAGAAATATGCAAAACATTTTATGGACCAAAACTATTACATGATTACTATTACGTGGTTTAGCCTAAGCCCTTATGTCCCTAGAGAATGCCCTCTTTCATGAACCGTCAATTCCCCATTGGGAAACGCGAATGTTATAAATAGATCTATTGAGGGTGACTCCTCCGTTCGGTTGGTCATGCTTAGACCAAAGCGAAACGTATACCATGTCGGAACCAAGTGTTGAGGGACAAAACACTTGCTATGGGCCCCTATATTGTATGACATCTTTTAGCATACAGAACTGTCATAGTATCGGTTGCATGAACTTAGAGCTAACGTAATAGACATTCATCCATATATCATTATATTCGTTGTAATGATTATATGACTTGCTTATGGTCCGAACTTACTATTTAAACTTAAACCTATGAACTCACCAGCTTTTAGCTGACCTTTTAGCATATTTTCTCCGGTGTTTAAGTTATGTTCATGAAGGCAAGGCAAGAAGCGGATGTATGGTCGTAGTAGTATTAAAGAAGTGGTTTTACACAAAAATGATGTTTTTACATTGGGACCACTAAATCTAATGGGATGTACCCATTTACTTAAATTATGTTGTAAGACAATGTTTTAAAACTAGTTTATGAAATCAAACGGAGTATGTATTCCATTCTTTATTACTTGCGTTGTGATTCACCGATCCGTAACGCCCCAAATAACACGTATGCTTCCGCTAAACCAAATTTGGGGGTGTTACAGATTGGCATCAGAGCCAAGGTTATAGAGAATTAGGTACATATAAACCCTAAACTATAACTACTTTTCACAAAAACATCATACTACGACCACTGATTGCCGCTTGCCTTACTTGCTATTTTACTAAGAGTTTATTTAAATAGGATTACATGTTTCATTTCCTATTTACTTATGCACTATTTCATATTCATTATGAGCATATTTTCCACATACTTACACATATGCACCGTCTTGTCACAGACTATGCCTTCACCAGCCTTCACTCACGATGTTCAGGAGGATATCCTACTAGCTCACTCACCTACCACCCCTCAGCTTGCACACCTAGCCACTGATCCGTATATTTAGGCCACATTAGCAGCTCAAACGGTTATTGCACCTACTCCATCTATACCTACCCTTACCACCACTCCATCGGCTTTGTTGACCGAGGCAAAAACCCGCATGATTGTGAGAGTACCTGGATATCGAGAGCGGTACTCATTTGTACCTGCACTAGCTTCTCAGGATGACCCGCTGCTTACATGGGTCTTTCTTCTACTTCAGAGTCACTGACACCATCACCTACTGAGTCACCACCTCATCAGAGACTCAGGAGATCTACTGATTCTACTCAGGAGGACCGGAGGAAGATCCGGAAGAAGATCCGAGGAGGAACTACTGAGCCTATGCCGACTGAGAGTGTTCTTGGATATCTTAGCACAGCAGCAGACATGGATATCTGGGTGGGGAGATCGTCAGAGTATTGAGATATAGGACAGAGCTCCAGGATGGCTCAGAGATTGAGCGATGACATGGACATTGATGCACCATTTGGATTAGGGCAGAGGGCTGCTTTCCTCCGTAGCCAGGAGGAAAGTAGTGAGATTTCTTGGAGGGATATTAGTTGTGTGGAGTTCAGTACCACATATTGTGAGCAGAGCTCATCCATCATCACCTTCATTCATACCATCTGCAGCAGACATGGCGCGCTTGCTCGCGCCACTAGACACTTGAGACCATTGAGGAAGCACGGTTGAGGCACAGGCCGGCCAGACTTATCGAATCTCCGATGGTGATCGACCCTACTGAGTGGATATTTATTCAGCTGGACTCCCATGAGACTGCTAGGAGTCCATCTGATCAACTAGAGAATCGATCCAACACGCTTGCAAGCTTGCGAGCGTGTTGAGGGTTTGGACCGAGTTCTTGATGTATTGTTTGAGAGCATGGAGCTCGAGAGACGCGAGCGGATTCGACTGGGTCTTAGGGTTGAGACTCAGGTTGAGGATGTCGAGAGTTGGACGCAGAGCACGAGCCTTGGGCAGAGGCCAAGCTCAGATGTACGGACGACTAGAGGAGCTAGAGGGCGTCCAGTGGATGGCTAGAATCTGCGAGAGGAGTGGCAGAGGACTCTGGTTTAGAGTCTATGTTAACATCTCAGATGAGCGTATCGCGAGTTTGGAGGATACGCAGCGAGAGTTGATTGCTACCATTGGCGACTCCGTACCGGCGTGGATATCCTTAGATATGATTTCATGATGTATCACACTAAACTGGATTTATAACAGTTAGTGTTAGATATCACTCTTGTACTTCAGTTTATATTTCCGTTGTATTTCCGTTGTATTCCAGCTAGTAGCTCATCATGTACCGTAGGAACCTTGTAACCGAAGTTCTATCTATGTCAAACTTATTTTCCTACCCAATTGTCTCTTCTTTTATAGATCGCTCATATGATCTACAATATTTACACTATTACTTGGCACTTACCTTGCTTAAAAGGTTATGTATCTCACTACCTTTCTTACTGCAGAAATGCCGCCAAAACGAAGATCGAAACGTACCAACCCTGGTGGAGCTTCCAATGCTCCTATTCCAGCGAGGGTTACTCGCAACCAAGCTGCAAACGCTACTATTCCAAATAGAGTCACACACGATCAGACTGCTGAAGCCACTACTCCTGCTAGGGCTACTCCAATCCAACCTGTCATGAATCAAGCCATGATTGACCAACTAGTCAATGAGCGAGTGAACGCCGCTTTGGCTGCAGCAAATCACTCGTCTACTAATCTTTGGAACTTCGAGACCACCCACTCACAACCGCACTTGTACTTATCAAGACTTTCGTAAAACCATGACTGGAGGTTTTAGTGGAACCGAAGGAGCTGTCGGTCTGACTAGATGGATCGAAAAGCTCGAGACTGTGTTCCGAATCTGCAATTGTGAAGAAGATTCTAAGGTTAAGTATGCATCATTCACTTTCACGGATGCTGCCTTAACCTGGTGGAACAATTTCCTGAAATCTGCTAGTTTCGATGTTGCCTATGCCATGCCATGGGAGAACTTCAAGGAAATGGTACTTCGAAAGTACTGCCCTCGTAATGAGATTAAGAAGCTCGAGCATGAGTTTTGGAACCTCAAGGTTCAAGGCACCAATATGGCTGCTTATAATCAGCGATTTCAAGAACTAGCCTTATTATGTCCCGAAATGGTTCCCTTGAGACCCGATTGTTAGAGAGATACATCGGGGGACTGCCCCAACCTATCAAGGGCAATGTAACCACTTCTAAGGCTGCTGATTTTCATGAAACCATCGAAGTAGCCAACAAACTCATGGACCAAGTGATTGAGGATTCTATGGACAAAGTGGTTGACAATAAGAGTAAATGGGATGACCATTCTCAAGGTTACAACAACTATGAATATCGTGGCAACAACAGTAGGAACAACCGCAACAATCAAAACAAGAGGCAAAATGTTGCTAGAGCTTATGCAGTGAATGTTGGGGAAAGGAAACCGTACTCCAGGACTGCACCATTGTGTAATCGATGCACGCTGCATCACAAGGGGCAGTGTACAGTCAAGTGCCGTAACTGTCAGAAAATCGGACACTTAACCAGGAACTGCAGGTCCAAGTCATTGGCGACGGTTCAAACAGCTCCAGCTCAAGACCCAAAAGCTAATATAACTTGCTTTGGTTGTGGTGAGAAAGGGCATTATAAGAATGAATGCCGAAAGACCAGAAACCAAGGCCATGGAGGAAACCAAGGAAACCGAGGAAATCCAGGAAGCCATGGGAATGGCAGGATTCAGGGAAATGTTGGACAAACGAGTAATCAGGGAAATGGAGAAGGAGCTCGTGGGAGAGTCTATGCCGTAACCAAAGTGGAAGCTCAGGAAGACCCGAATGTTGTGACGGGTACGTTCCTTATAAATAACCGTTATGCATCCATATTGTTTGATACGGGAGCCGATAGAAGTTTTGTTTCTAATACATTTAGTCCACTACTCGATATTGCCCCAACTGCATTAGGGAATGCATACAACGTGGAATTAGCTAACGGTAACATAGAAAGGGTAGACACCATCCTAAGAGGTTGCACCCTTAACCTATTAAACCACCCATTCAATATCTACTTAATACCCGTAGCATTGGGTAGTTTCGATGTCATTGTCGGAATGGATTGGTTAGCAAAATACCATGCTGCCATCATTTGTGACGAGAAGCTCGTTCAAATACCCTATGGAAATGAAGTCCTAACAATAGAAGGAGACAGAAGTGACAGAAGAAACACTTCAAGGCGCATGTCATTTCTGTACCAAGGTGTTAAGGTGTATCGAGGAAGGATGTCATATCTTCCTAGCACAATTCACCGGAAAGAACGAAAAGAAGGGAAGAAAAACGTCCGGAGGACGTGCCGATAGTAAAAGAATTCCCTGAAGTCTTTCCCGAAGACTTGCCAGGACTTCCGCCGATCCGACAGTTGAATTTGGATCGATTTAGTGCCTGGTGCCGCACCAGTGTCAAGAGCACCTTATCGATTAGCTCCAACGGAACCAGGGAGTTATCAAACCAGTTGTCGGAACTTGCGGAAAAAGGGTTCATTAGACCAAGCTCATCACCATGGGGAGCACCAGTCTTATTCGTCAAGAAGAAGGACGGAACTTTCAGAATGTGCATTGACTATCGTGAATTGAACAAACTAACCATTAAGAACCGTTACCCACTACCGAGGATCGATGACTTATTCGATCAACTTCAAGGTTCAAGCGTTTATTCAAAAATCGACTTAAGGTTCGGATACCATCAACTAAGAGTTCGGGAAGAAGACATTCCCAAAACCGCCTTCAGAACTCGTTATGGACATTACGAGTTCCAAGTCATGCCTTTTGGGCTAACCAATGCACCAGCTGTGTTCATGGACCTTATGAATCGAGTGTGTAAACCTTACCTGGATAAATTTGTGATTGTCTTCATTGACGATATCCTAATTTATTCCAAGAGTGTGAAGGAACACGAGGAACATCTTAGATTAATCCTGGAATTGCTAAAGAAGGAGGAACTGTATGCTAAGTTCTCGAAGTGTGAATTTTGGATATCAACTGTGCAATTCCTAGGTCATGTAATCGACGGTCAGGGTATTCATGTAGATCCCGCTAACATCGAGTCAATAAAGGATTGGGCGACACCCACAACTCCTACAGAAATACGCCAATTCTTAGGACTCGCTGGATACTACAGAAGATTCATTGAAGGTTTTCAAAGATTGCCAAATCTTTAACCAAGTTAACCCAGAAAAAACACCAAGTTTGACTGGGAGAAAAAGAAGAAGAAGCTTTTCAACTCCTTAAAGAAAAGTTGTGTAGTGCACCTATCTTGGCCTTACCAGAAGGTTGTGAAGATTTTGTTGTTTATTGTGACGCTTCACACAAGGGTCTAGGAGCGGTGTTAATGCAAAGAGAGAAAGTGATAGCATCGCTCTCGCCAGTTGAAAACTCATGAAGAGAAACTACACAACACACGACTTGGAGTTAGGATCAGTTGTGTTCGCACTCATAATTTGGAGACACTACTTGTATGGCACGAAGTGTGTCGTATACACCGATCACAAAAGTCTACAACACATTTGGATCAGAAAGAACTGAACATGAGACAACGCCGATGGTTGGAATTACTCAGTGATTACGACTGCGAGATTCGTTACCATCCGGGTAAAGCGAATGTAGTTGCTGACGCTCTGAGTAGAAAAGAGCGACCAAAACCTCTTAGAGTCAGATCCTTGGGTATGACAATTAGTTCACCTCTTCCATCCAAGATTCTTGAGGCTCAAATGGAAGCACTCAAGGAAGAGAATCACCCGAATGAGAACCTTTACGGAATGCCAGAAAGTGAAAATGGATTCGTAAAAAGGTCGGATGGAATTTTGTGTTTCAAAGAGCAAAGTTGGATACCACTTCTACGGAGGAATTCGCATTATTATTATGCACGAATCCCACAAGTCTAAATAATCCATACACCCAGGATCCGAAAAAATGTACCTTGATCGAAGAAAGGTATGTACTGGTGGCCAAACATGAAAGCCGACATTGCAACATATGTCAGCCAATGTTTAACATGTTCAAAGGTCAAAGCTGAACATGAGGACCCTCAGGCCTACTCGTACACCGAAATCCCCGAGTGGAAATGGGAACGTATAACAATGGACTTTATCACTAAGTTACCTAAAACCTCTAAGGGTTACGACACTATTTGGGTAATAGTTGACCGTCTCACCAAGTCAGCACATTTCCTACCGATGAAAGAAAGTGATGGAATGGAAAAACTTGCACAATTATACCTGAAGGAAATCATCGCATACGCCATGGTGTACCAATTTCCATCATTTCAGACAGAGATAGCCGTTTCACCTCGAATTTCTGAAAATCACTTCAAGATGCTTTAGGGTCTAACCTCGACATGAGCACCGCTTACCATCCTCAAACTGATGGACAAAGCGAAAGAACAATCCAAACACTGGAGGATATGCTAAGAGCATGTGTGATAGACTTTGGAAATGGCTGGGATAAGCACTTGCCATTAGCTGAATTTTCTTACCTAACAGGCTATCACACAAGTATCAAAGCCGCACCATATGAAGCACTCTATGGTCGGAAGTGTAGATCACCTGTGTGCTGGGCCGAAGTTGGAGAAAGTCAACTTACTGGTCCGGAGTTAATCCAAGAAACTACCGAGAAGATTGTGCAAATCAAAAACCGACTGCAAGCAGCTCGTGACCGCCAAAAGAGTTATGCGGATAAAAGGAGGAAACCACTTAAGTTCCAAGTGGGAGATAAAGTTATGCTCAAAGTTGCGCCATGGAAGGGCGTAATCCGTTTCGGAAAACGTGGACAGTTAAATCCTTGATACATTGAACCATTCAAAATTCTCGCGAGAATCGGACCGGTAGCATACCGACTTGAATTACCACAAGAACTCAGCTCTGTACACAGCGTGTTTCACGTGTGCAACTTAAAGAAATGCCTTTCCGACGAATCTCTTGCCATTCCTTTGGAAGAAATCCAAGTTGACGAAAGATTGAATTTTGTCGAGGAACCCATTGAAATTATGGATAGAGAAATCAAACGGCTTAAGCAAAGCCGCATCCCGATCGTCAAAGTCCGTTGGAACTCTCAAAGAGGTCCAGAATACACGTGGGAGCGTGAAGACCAATTCAAGCGCAAATACCCACACCTTTTCTCTACTTCACCAAGTAATCCTAACTGAAAACCGAGGACGGTTTTCTCTTCCAAGGCGGGGAGGATGTGACACACGGTAAATTTTCACTAAAATTTAACAGATGATTAGTAATTTATTATTACTAAGCCCAATTCATTAAGCATGCATAAGCTTTGCCTGATCATATGAGTAGATGACTCGCATGCAACAAAAATTTCACCACACTTGCATTCATATCATTTATGAATATTTCATTTTGTCTTATGATTTTAATTATAAGACGAGAAGGTATCTCGTTTCCCCCAGTGACCGACCGACGCAGCGTACAGACACTATGATAAGGACTCGCTAAAACAATTAACCAATGTCCGCGACTTGGAATATTACAAAAATAAAATATATCGGACACATAACAATAAAATACTACGAAGGAAAAGTTATCAAACAATGAAACTTTGGTCACAATATGACTTCGCAGGACACAAAATATTTAACGCACTATCACTTAAACAATAACTTTTATAAGGTTCAAGTACAACCATACATAAGTATAATGTATAGGCATACATTTTGTACAATTAATTTCCTACATACATATACTTACTCAAACAAATTAAAAGTCTACATATACATATACCCTCATTTTTGTTACTTACCTTACCTTATCTTACTTTTGTTTTATACATATAATACATTACAAGAGTACATGTTTATATAAACTTTGAAATATTATCTCTTGGTCTCAAAACCCACTCACATGTATACATTGAAAAGTGAAGAGATATATGTTTCTTGTCTTCTTGTCTCTCACACACGACAAACAAATACAAAAGCAGAGAGTTAGAAGATATCAAATCTTCATCTCTTTCCTCTAGAAATCTTGTTTCTCCTCTTCACACGCTTCATAGGCGAATCTCTCCAAAAATGGTAAACCGACAACCCTCATCTAAATATTCCTCCTCTTTCATGCCATGTCCATGTAAGATTTGCTTCCCCAAACTTATCTTGATGCGCCACTACCCTTCAAAGAAATCCAAGGGAGATCAAGTAACCACAAGAAAGAAATCTTCCACCAATCTATATTGAGCTTGTATCCAAGATTCTCTTGGTTTTGGAAGTAAACCATTTTTGGCTTCAAACAAAGGTGCAAGATGTAAAGACTTGGTCAAAGACTTCCTTCTTATTTCCTTTTTATGCAGCTCGAGAGACTAAGGGCACACACAAATCAAATCCCAACCCACCACAAAAGAATAGTGTTCTTAAGAGTGTTGTGAAACTATTGGGTTTGTTGCTCGGATTCGGATTGGAGGTTTGGTTTGTGTGGAGCTCTCGAGTTAGCCTTCATCTTTGTCATTTTCGCCTCACTTACATAAGGTTCATCTTTGATTCTTTTCCTTGTAAATTGTTGTACTATAAACGTGGTTATTGAAATGTAAATGATGAAATCTTGTTTTGATATTCGATGTCTAAATAAGGTATTTACGCGTTACATAAATGTCACTTTGATATGATAAATGGTTAGGGTCACATGAGTTTTGAGTTAGTCATTGTTTTGGATGGGTTAGTTTTCTGTCGAGGTAAATGAGCCAAGAAACATGTGGGTTAAGTCTTATAAAAACTTGGTAATTTGACTATGTAACTAGGTACTCTCGATGTTATAATACTTGTGTTTTGATAAACAACTATGTCACCCCAGAATCTAAGTATGTCGTTGGCATTATGTTGGTTTGGTTTACCGTCAAGATAAGAACCGGGTTGAGTAGTACTCAACCATTGCATAGTCTTGCCGTTTCCTTGTTCTATCGTGTTAAGTTAACATGATTTGGTCTCGACTCCATCTCCATCATACTCTGCTTGTAAGCCTTTGTCTTGTTTGAAATTTGTTCCTGTCGAGAAGCATGGACCAAGGATTTTGAAAGTTAAACATTTGTAAAGCCTACTAGTGACCCATGTCGAAGCTCACATTTTAAGTCGACACTCATGTCTTGTAAAATATGTCAAACTTCATCTCCTACCTTGTGTAAACGTGAAAAGCTTGCTAGTATTTCATTCGCTTGTAGCTAAATTTTTAGAAGTAAACCTTGGGACAAAATTTTTATGAACGCCTAGGAGAACTCTAGTCAAATAGGCTTAGTCACTACAATCATATTGAGTAGTCCATGCTTGTGTCGAAATGCTTAAGGGTAGACGAGATCGAGATCAAGTTGAAGTAGTACTCTACTTGTACAAGGTTTCGTTTACACTCTTGCTCACTTCCTAGTTGCGAGGTTGGCTAACCTTGCTCGAAACTCACAACTCGGACTAGAATGCTCACACCTAAAGGAATTGAAATAAAGTACTAAAGTGTATGTAATAACATAAATTTTTTTTACCAACCTGTTTCCTGTTTTGGTATTGGGCCGCAGCTCAGAATTGAGTCCAAGAGAATTTTCCACTTCATTCTTGGGCCAAAGCCTTCCCCTCATTTGTGCACTACTTCGAGCCAAGCCCAACATTATATCAAACCATTTTGGGCCATAGCCCATCTGCAATAATTACTACTCGTTAAAAACAAGGGAATGAGTTCTCACTAGAATTCGTAATGTGAACCGGAAATAAATTATAAAACCAAGCTCATTTGTCACGTCTTTAAAATCTTCGGCATTAGATATATATACACATACGAGTTAACAAGTGACCAAGTGCAAGGTTGATATACTTATATGTATATACAAGACAACAAACGTTTAAGAACATGATTCACGTAATGAGGCCCCCGTCAAAGCTCAAACTTCAATGTATGATCCTATGTATATATATATATATATATATATATATATATATATATATATATATATATATATATAAATGTAAAATAAATCTCTAGTTGGGAACTATATGTCTTGAGAACAAATTTGATAAATAAATGAGGAACACTAAACTATTTTGTAAACTAATAAACTTGAGGATGTTCCACTTTGGCTTAAATATTTTTCTAAATGCAATTAGGAAATAAACAAACTAATATTAGTCTTGACAATACCATTTTGCGTCAACTTAAATGAGTATATATACAATTATATACTTACTATTGGAATGCTATAAATATTTTTCATATCGAACCTTGGAGATAAAAACCATAATAATGTCAACAAGAAAAGTATATATATTTCGTATATATTACTAGTAAAAAAATCATTTTTATAACTATTACAAGCTAAAGTTTAGCTTTAATACAATTGAACTATTTTGAGTAAGCAATACTTAAAATAATGAACTAAAACATTCCCTCCTTATCTAGGTCGCGTGTGGGTGCACACAACCATCACTAATCCCACATTTGGATTGCACATTTGCTAAGGTGAGTTTCATAGCCCCACTTTTACTTGATAAATTATTTTACACACTTTGGGGTGAGAAATATGCAAAACATTTTATGGACCAAAACTATTACATGATTACTATTACGTGGTTTAGCCTAAGCCCTTATGTCCCTAGAGAATGCCCTCTTTCATGAACCGTCAATTCCCCATTGGGAAACGCGAATGTTATAAATAGATCTATTGAGGGTGACTCCTCCGTTCGGTTGGTCATGCTTAGACCAAAGCGAAACGTATACCATGTCGGAACCAAGTGTTGAGGGACAAAACACTTGCTATGGGCCCCTATATTGTATGACATCTTTTAGCATACAGAAACTGTCATAGTATCGGTTGCATGAACTTAGAGCTAACGTAATAGACATTCATCCATATATCATTATATTCGTTGTAATGATTATATGACATGCTTATGGTCCGAACTTACTATTTAAACTTAAACCTATGAACTCACCAGCTTTTAGCTGACCTTTTAGCATATTTTCTCAGGTGTTTAAGTTATGTTCATGAAGGCAAGGCAAGAAGCGGATGTATGGTCGTAGTAGTATTAAAGAAGTGTTTTTACACAAAATGATGTTTTTACATTGGGACCACTAAATCTAATGGGATGTACCCATTTACTTAAATTATGTTGTAAGACAATGTTTTAAAACTAGTTTATGAAATCAAACGGAATATGTATTCCATTCTTTATTACTTGCGTTGTGATTCACCGATCCCGTAACGCTCCCAAATAACACGTATGCTTCCGCTAAACCAAATTTGGGGGTGTTACATTATGGGTCATGGGTCATGGGTTGAACCATGGATCTTTGGCTAGATACAATGTATCTTTGAGTGCAATGCACTTAGTCACTTGGGTATGGGTTGATCCATGGGTTATGGGTATTATCCATATGTGATATAAGCATGATGTCATGCAATGGGTTATGGGTCAAGATCCATGGGTTATGGGCTTTGGGTTGTACTCAACTACATTCAATGTATTTGCCCAATAGGTTGTGATACTTAAGTTTCTACCCATTTATATTACCCAATATACTACATACTAGTTATGTGTATATTTTATCTAAATATGTAAACACTAGTTGTTGTACATATGTATTACTAAATCATAAAATCACTTATACTTGTTTTAGTGTTTTATGTGAAAATGTGAATATGTTAGAAACTATTAGTTCAAACCATTTACGTATTTTATTTGTTTCGTTAATATGATTTTATGTTTGTTATCGACAAAACAATAGAAGATCGTAAAATATAAATAAATGTTTTTACGGCTTATTTGTATTAACAATCACCCCCCTACGATAAGCATTAGCATTTTATCTTTTCTTTACTTTTGATTCATGTATTTCGTAACTTTGAATATTGAATTGATTTGTATGGTTAATATGAGCGGCTAAGCACCTCTTGGTGCTGGCCTAGTTATGATTCCTTAATTGTTTTGTTTGCGTTTATATTACTTCCGTATAATTATTTCTAAGTGTATGCATGCATAGTTTATTAGTAGCTACCCTTGTTTCGGTAGTTTTGAATGGAGGTAGAGGCCAATTGCCTCAGAGATATGACCAACTGACCCTAGGTGAGCTTTTAATGAGATGGGAAGGGTAAGATATGACCAACTGACGACCCTTTCTACTGTGCGATTTGACCAACTGATCACCTACCGTTTAGATGAACTTAAGAATTAGGGGTGAGTGTTTAAGTTGCTAACGCCCGGCACTCACTATTATAAATCTAGCATGTAGCGGTACTTAATGACTTGGCTTAGGGGACCAGTTCCAACATGACTTATGAGGGACACCTGACTTCTCCTGTGGTGGCATCTTTGTCGATAGGTTAGGCGAATTGACCAAATGTTGTCCCCTCGACTTTGACCCCACCTGAAGTAATTGGAAGTAAGTAGACGTAGACATTACTAGCTAGGATGATTAACTAGGTTAGCACCACTCTCCTCTATTGATTAATCCTTTTTCTTTAATTGCTTTTATCTGCTTTAGTAGTTAATTAATTAATTCCTTATCATATTAAAAACTGTGACACCTAGACATAGTAATAATCCAACACACATAGCTCTTGGGACGACCTCGGTTTTACCAAATACTACACTACACGCGACCGGGTACACTGCCCGTTAGTGCATTAGTGTTGGAATCACTCCTAAACAGTATTTCAAGTATTTATATTTCATATGTAATAGGTAGCTTTATTATGGCCTCTATGTTTGTTTAAGGTCAAGCTTATGTAGAAGGCCCATAAGCTTGACCCAAGCCCAAAAAGGATAGGAAGGGAAGCTAGGGCAACACTCCTAGTTCCCTTCCTATCCTTATTAGGCTTGGGTCAAGCTTATGGGCCTTCTACATAAGCTTGACCTTAAACAAACATAAAGGCCATAATAAAGCTACCTATTACATATGAAATATAAATACTTGAAATATGTTTAGGAGTGATTCCAACAATCTCCCCTCAAGTATATATGAATGAAAACGGTGAAGGCGTTGATGTAATAGTAGCAGTGACGCCTTCTGACATTCTTCTTCTTGTGAGAAGAATTGCCTTGATTCGAACAATCTCCCCAGTGTAGAGAGATAGTTATCTTTGAACAGTTATGCTTTGACGCCATCTTTACTTTTCACTTTGTTCTTTGATCATTGTTCTTTGTGGTGAAAGTGATAGTATGTTGTTGTTCTGATCGTCTGCCTCAGGTCGCTTCGTTGCTCCAGTTGTTCCACGCCATTCTTCAACATGCTCACACGCTCTTTGACGCTGGAATTCAATACTGATGAAGTTCTTTAAGTCTTTAACTTTGTAGATTCTTTGGTTTGACGAAGAATCATTTTGACGGTTGTGTTGCTTTTGAATAGAACTTCCATTAGTGATGATGTTGGCGTGAGCATGAGAAGAATCAGGACGATCATCCCGCTCCGGAGCTTCCATAAGAAGAAAACATTTCAAACGGTTAGTAATAAGCGGTTTTTGGCACTTACAAGTTTGAACTTCGAGAGTGTTAACAAAGATAGTGTGAAACACAACTCTAATTCTTACAAAGGCCGTTCCTGAACTGGAGTCCCACAAGTGAGATAACGCGATGTACCGGAGTACATCTACAGTTCAGATGAGTCGCTGAGGTACACCGAAGCATCACCTCACGACTGCAGACCGTTTGAGACACACTCCGCGTAATCCACGGGGAGTTACCGAAGTGACCTGCCGACAGTGGTCGTTTGATGTTGACCCGGCAGAGTTTCCATTCAATCACCGAGGATCACGATGTGAACCTCTCATAAATGTTCTCGACAGATTGCTAAGATCTGTGAAGGACTCGATATGAACCACCGATGATCTTATTAGTTGATCATCAAGTGATTAAATGTCAAGTGTTCCTAAGAGATCTTTTGATGAATCTCGTGGCTCTAGACTCAATAGTGCGCTTTTGGTTTTCCGAGCGAGACTAGGGAGAGGGTCTCCTTCTTCAATACCAAAGCAATCTCTAGAGAAAGCCGATAGTTTACGTAGGGTTCCCTGTGAGAATGAAACAAGCTTCTTCGCTGAGAGAAACTGAGTGGATAAGAAGGTTTAGTGCATGCCACCGGGTCCATGACACTTTAATCTTCAATACCGGCCACTAAGTGACAACCAAGAGTATATGAATTGAACCCTTAGTTCTAAGTTGAATAACTGAGGGCTATTTCTTTTCACCCCTTTCTTTATTTCTTTTTTAATTCTTAAACTTCTTCTCCGATTCTCATTTTCTCCTTTTTACAATCATACCTAAGGACTTCTAACACTAACTAATGGTAGTGTCTTTGGGTAGATCCCTCCCGCCTGGCGGATCATAGGACTGTTATTCCTAACCTTAGTCACCTTATAACTCCATGACTAACCTATGTTGCCATTAAAACCATCAGATGAAAAATGTCTCAAAGGGTTTGTTAATGAAAAACATGTTTGAACCATTGTGAGAGATGATGTTTTGCATAAATACCTCCACATGTGCTTAATAGTTTTAATGGTTAAATGCACAAGGAGAGGAGCCAAGACTTTTTGAATTGATTCACAAGATAGACAATCCCCCATGAGACACCTACATGCTGCATAGTTAAAGAGTTACATTGTCGACTTTAGGTGACAACTAGCTCTAATAACTACCTTGAAGGTGTAGACAAATCTTGGAAGGTTGTCAAACCCGCCGAGTTCATGTCTATCAAAAGTTTCTAATGGTACATTCTACTGCAAGTCCTTTATGAGACACGCTTACATCACTAGCTTAACTAGCTTGAAATTATTACCCGCCCAGACAAGTCTTTTCGAAGTTACTAATGCTAAGTATCACACTGGTTAAGTCCGAGGTACACAGATTCATTTGCATTTTGTACAACATATTTCTTATCACACAATTTTCTCCCCCTCAAAATGGCATATTAAAGTGTTATTTTTGAAACGTTTGAGAATAAATATGACCATTTCGAGTGTTGCGGAAGAATGACCATTGTGAACAATTTGTGAACAAAGTTTCAAATACTCCCCCTCAACAAGTGATATAAACGCGGTTGAGGTTTTGAAAGTTTAAGGAGTACTTGTTCTTTTGAGCAAAACCTTGAAAATGAAAGGTTTGATAGGTTTTACTCAAAAGTAAGAAGCTTTCGCTCATTTGATAAGGATTGTGGCAATCAAGCCGCACTACGTGGTCCTTTCTTGACAATTACGGGTTGTATAATCGCTATGTGTACGCCATTGACATTATATCATACATCCAAAATTATGAAGGAAACAATTCAAGGTACCGGAAGTGCGTTGATGTTCCTGTGATGCGCAATAGGACGCTGGAAAGCCGGTGATGTTTCTCCCGGTCGCACTCACCAACATAGCTTCCAATCGCTCGAATCGATCCTTCAACAACCGCTCATCAATCATGGTGATGATCCTTCCACATCCCTCCTTTCCCGAGAATTTAGCGCTACGAGATCCCACTTTCAGCCTATATCCTTCAACCTCGTATGCTAATCCATCCCTAACCACTTCAAAGTATGATCCCGAATTCTCAAGATCACTACACGCCATTAAGCAGCTTTGAAGTTCACCGCGGGTAAACAACGAGGTTTGCCGATGAGCGATATTGAGGTAGCCGATTGAGATCGAAGAGTAAGCATTGAGGAGTGAGGTTGACACGCTGTCATAAGATTCAATGTCCATCCGATATCTTCAACACGTTCTTTGATCACAATGCGCCTAATGAAGATGAGAACTGACTTGATAAATTCACGTTGAACTTCAGTCGTGAATTGTCTCATACGCACTCGCATCTTGGCAAGGTACATGTCTCGATGTCGCTGAGGACAAGTTCTCAAAGTCACCCTGAGAATCCATAGTCCCGTTTCATCTTGTCGCTTGACTATGATATTCTTTAAGAATGAATAGTCCCACTTAGACTTGAGATCAATGTGTTTGATGGCCACGATGTACTTAGAACTATACACGCATGAGTGAGACAACCGTGCACCAGAGTAGATTCTTCGGCTCGTGCCAATGATGAATCCCATACAATGCATCTTGGTCGTATGCTTGCACGCTGTCAGAAAACAAGTGATTTGCACGTTCCTCGATAGCTATGCAATTTGAGTAAATAGTCACTGAATGGAAGAGTCAATGATGTAGCGATTTTCAACCATCGCTACCGTAAGAGAAAATCCGTGTCTCTGTAAAGAAGTATCTAAGGGAACTGCGGGTTCGCTTGGCCAATGGTCGGTAGGGGTTTGGTCCAATCGGTGTAGTATGGAGGGTTGTCCCTTTGTGTGAAGTCAATGTTTGCTTCCTGATTGAGCCAATCCATGTCGTTAGACATAGCTCGAAGCATGTTCTCAAGATGATACACTGACACTTTCAGAGGTCTTTAAGAAGTTGGAATGCTTCATTCTTGATTCGCTTCAATTCAGATTTCGCCATTTTCTTCACATGGAACTTTTCTTGCAAAAGTTTTATGCGCTCCAATGTAGAACCGCTTCACCAATTCTTGACCTTCATCGTAGGGAGTTTGATTGACAAGTGTGGAGAACCATTCAAATCTTCTTTTCTATTATCACATCCAGCCGACAACCTGTGCCGAGTCGCCTTCTTCTTCTTTGGAAGGCCTTGATGATGATAATCGTTTCTCGACTTGTTTGGGTGAGGTGGGTTGTTGTTTGGGGCTCAAGGACCTTTTCATCGCCACCACCCGTATACTCAAAAATCACCGCTTTATGAGTCGTGGTGGTAACTCGAATCGCCCCAGGTTTATCGAGAAGACCGAGGTGGAGGAGACTTTTGTTGAGAAGAAGTTCGTGATGGAGGAGGTGGCATAGCGGTAGATTTACCAGACCGCTCGACGCTTAGTGCGTATTCCTTATCCTTATCATCGCCATCTCGTCGCTTGGGTTGATCGGTCACTTTCGCATGATGATCCGAAGTTGAAAATCAAGTAGATTTTCGAAAAATTTAGCTTCATCCGGCGCAAACGCCTGCATCGCTTGACATTTGTATCACAAGTTTAGCGATTAACCTTCATTCTGAGAGATCACTCTTTGGCCATTGTATTTTTAACCAATGCTACGATGTTAGGGTGAGTTGTCCGAAAATATTTCTCTAGTCACACCGGGACAGTGGTCAAGAAGAAACTTGTGAGTATGATTCTGTTGCTCTTTTCCAAATTCTTTTGGACTTTAGGAACGATATCCTCAAGGTACTTGTTAGTGTAACCTTTCATCATTTTCAGCCTCTTACGATGACTCTTCATGAACTTCCGAACAAATTCCCTTTCTTTCTCCATCTTGTCATGCTCGTCATACATATGTCGTATGTGATCGCAAAGAAGAAATTAGTTTTTGTTGAGCACGCTTTTCTCGAATTTGTTTGACAAACTTTGTGAATCCATTTATGAGCTTGAGAAATCCAAGATCGAGGTGGTTTCTTCACCGATTTGGATGATGATTTTGTTGATCTTTTTGATGGTGGTGGTGATGAGTGAGATGAAGAATCTCGATGAGGAGGGACATGAGGAGATTCTGGGTCCTTTGGAGGTGCATATCCTCCTTGAACGAGTTGGACTGCCGAGAAGAAAGTCATCATAATCTTCTTCGCATCATGTCCGCTTAGCCTTTTCTTCCGCCTATTCCTGCTTCTTCTTCATCGCTTTTTCTCAGCCATATTCTTTTCTGTTCCTCAAAGAAGATCGAGACTCTTCACAAGCGCTTTTGTTGCACAAGAGTGGTGGCACCAGATCCCTTATCGGGTTGATTAACCGCATCGTGACTGTGAAGAGGGACAAAGACCACTTGATCTGGCCACCCATTTGATCTTTGCAAATTCTTCACTTTTGAATTTGTCTAACTAATTTAAACTTCTTCCCAGATGATTGATCCAGCTTGCTCTTCTTCTTCATCGTGAAGCCATCATGAGACCAAGTACAGAGTCTTTCCTTTCCATGATCTACTATTGGACTTGTAGATTTAGCCGCCGGAGGAGGGGATACTTGCTGTGATTCAGAGAAGGCTCTTCATCCTGTCGCATCTTCAGAGCTTTCGGCCCACGCTTTCTTTTGCGGTTCGGTTTGGGAATTGGGATGGAGCGCCTTCCTTAGATGGAACATCCTCTTGAAGGAGGGTTCCTCTTGGGAACTTCCTTTGACTCACAAGATTTGCCGACTTCCCGACTTCCTCTTTTGGTTCTCTTTACGTGTGTTCCAAGATTTTTCGTCGAGATGACCAACTTTGCCTTGTCTAACTGCCCTGATACCTTTTGTATGCTTTCGAAGCTCGACATCTTCTAGAAGGAAATCTAGTAGCACAAAGACTTTGTTTTGTAGACGCTTTCCTTGATTCTAACAGTAGAATGGGTCCGCCAACATGTCGGATTGTTGGGGTCATTGAGCCTCTTGGGAATGTCAGGATGAAGTCCAAGTGCTCTCTGGATCAACAATTTTGTATATCCGATAGGGAATCTTTGAGCCAAGTTTGTTGAGAAATGACATCATGTCATCCCAAATCGAGCTTCGATAGCTTATGTGTTTCTTGTTGACCAATGCCTGTAATATTTGCAGCTCCATGAGCTTAGGGTGCTCATAGTCAGCCACACGAATTTAAATGACTTGGTGATGATCATGTAGAGTGTTCTCCGGTTGAGGAATACTCTTAAGTTCTACGGAGAGTGCTTGGTGATTATTCCTCAGAGCCTCGCCATAACCGAGATATTGATTAAGAATTGAGAGTGAGCTCTCTTGTAAGTGTGGCATATAGTTTGGTTGATCGACATCGTGAATTAGGAGAATGTACTCTTAAGTCTCCAGTGTAATGGTGACTTGTTTGTGATTCAGAGTCACCGCCACAAACAGCTTGTCCTTTGACCCTTTCCATAGTGTTCCGTAATCTGTTGGATGTAGATCTCGAACAGTTGCAAGTGTGAAAGCATGTTCGATACGGATGAGTCTTCTAATGTCAATAGCAATTAAACATGAAGATTCAGAGCAAGTGAGGTTGTCAAAGTCAACACGGAGGTTATTCTTTCCTATCTATTGGATAGCCTGAGGATAGATATCAAGAATGGAGAGAACTGCATCCATATTCATTTGTTCACCATGTCGGATCTCGAAATAACATTAGCCAAAAGAACCAACATATCGAAAGACATAATGTTAGTCAACAGAAGGTCTTATTGTCTAGTTATTGAATGTACAGTTGTCAATGATTGTTACGAGTCCTAAGTCACTTGTATATTCAATAGTCCAATGACGCCGTGAAATGTTTCGTAAGTTAGTTAACTTTAAGTTTTAAAGTTTATTTTATCACTTATTGTTCACAACATATCAAACGATTTCAGTTTATTAGTGACATTTTAGGATTCGTGATGATATGATTAGTTTATTTACAAGTTTGAACAAGTAACAATTTATCATGAAGGTCAATCCGTGGTTGCGTAGTTTTGGCAAAGTTATGCGTAGACGTGAATGATATATGCTTAGCGTGAGACTTACGCCAGAATCCTAACTTACGTAGAAGTGTTACTGCAGAAAAGGAGACCTTACGCGAGCTTATGCCGAGGCATATATTAACCTTACGCGTAGGCTACTCGTAAGAGTGACCTTGGCGCGTAGAGGTCATCAAGCTACGATATCCTTCACGTGATAACGTAGTCCATTGTAGAACCTTACGCGAAGCGTTATGCGAGGATTATTCTTACGCGATAACATGACTACGCCGTAGGGTAATCCTTATGCGTAGAGTGCAAATGACCTTGATTCTGATAACGGTAACAAGCCTCGAAATAAGTTCATCAAATCATCAAAGTTAACACAAAACATCATTTTATCATGACACAAACATACCAGCTCATTTTAATCACATTGTGAGAATACATACGCCAGTAGCTAAACCCTAAATCTACGCAGTATGGATTCTAGCCATAGATTATGCACCAAACTTTTTCCGTAGCTTAAGAGAGTTGAGGAAGTCTTTATACCGAGTTATAACACCCAATTCATGGTGAATCAAAATACCCAAACTTATGAACTTTAAACCCTAATTCCAAATTATTGATTATTTAGAGTTTCTGGGTGGTTATAAAGCAAGGAAATCATTAATTCATCACCATAAGACCATAACCCAACAATCTTTTGACCAAAAACACTTCACATTTGAAAATACCCAATTCGACTCATAAACCCTAATTCTCAAAAATCATCAATTGCGGTTTCGGGTGGATTTTGATGGTAAAATGGTATCATTGATGTTTTGAACGTTGACACAAACCATTAACCACAAACATATACACATGTTGATTGTATGTTTTACGATATGCGTAAGAACACCTAATCACGCTTAGAAAACGTTTTAGCCCAGGATTTTCATGAAATTCAAACCCTATGATAAAAACATGTTAGATCACAAAACACTTACAAAATGGAGATCAAAACACGATTTTTGAGTGAATTTTTATGCGAGGATGGTTTTAGGTTTTGAGTAATAAATGAGAAGTGAAAGTTAGGTAGGTGTTAAAAATAACTTAAAGGTTTTGATTTTGGTCCCTCCACCTTTCCTTTTTTCAAACAAAGCCATTTAACTTCCATTTTGTTACCAAACAAAGATTTTAGAAAGAAAATGACTACACCCCTCGACTTGAGAAAATAATGAAAGGTTATTAATTTAAGTCCGAGGAGTGTCTTTGAACCAGAAAATGTACCACCATTTGTAAAAATCAACCGAGATATGTTAACATGCAAGTACACAGATGTTTTGAAACAAGAAGTTTATTTTCTCCCCTCAACACTTGATCGAAAAATACTAATTTTGAAAGATTAAAGTGTTGACGGAAGAAATGTACTTGCAATGTTGAAAGAAAAGTAGATTAGAAGAATATATTTTTGTTGTTTTATCGTGTTTTATAATTTTGTATTTTGTTTTTGAGGAAAATTATTTACAAAAGAGAATTTGGTGTTTGACAGTGTTTTAAGACTGCTTTAGAGATCATCCAATTCCTCTTGAGTCAAACACCTCATACCAATCCGGTGGACCAACTCATTAAACCTAGCGGAGGCAAGGCTTTGGTGAGAAGATCTGCCAATTGGTATTCTGTACCCAATAAATATAATTCAACAAGCACTCGCTCCACGGATCCTTGATGAAATGATATCAAGATCGATGTGCTTTGATTTCGAAAGTGTCGAATCGAAGTTGCACGAGATTGCAATGGCACTCCATTGTCGCAATACATCGGATTCACAAATACGAACCATAGTCTTTGAGTTGTGTTCTCATCCATATGACTTGAGCACAACATGGTGACATGGCTACATATTCTCGCTCGTTGATGACAACATGTACAATCCCGCCTTCGATTGCCAAGACACCGCTTATCACCAAGAAATTGTAAAGCTCCCCAAGTGCTTTTCCGTGAGTCTAAGCATCCCGCTGGTCGATCCTAAAAGCGATTAGTTCAAAACCGTAATCCTTCGGATACCGTGATCCCCAAGTTAATGGTTCCCTTTATGTAATGGAGGATTCTTTTAGCCTCAGAGAGGTGGGTTTCAGTTGGTCGCGACCGATAACGGAGCATAGATAAACGCAAAGACAATATCGTCTCGCAAGTAGTGTTAGATACATGAGAGACCCAATAATACTACGATATTTTGTAGGGTCCATTAATTTCCCATGTAAATCGCGTCTACTTCTTGGTATGAGCCATTGGTGTGGCATAGGTGTCACTGGTTTTCATTCCAAATTTGTTTAACAATTCAAGGGCATATTTGGACCGACTCAAGAAAATACCACGGGGTGATTGATGAACTTGCAGACCGAGAAAGAATGTAAGTTCACCCATCATGGACATTTCAAAATTTTTCTTCATTAGTTTTGCAAAAGCGATTGAAAACTTTTTATGTGTAGACCCAAAATGATGTCATCCACGTAAATTTGAACAATTAAGATATGTGTCCCGTGATATTGTATAAAAGAGTTGGGTCAACCGAACCTTTGGTGAAATTATTAGCAATGAGGAAAGATGATAGCTTATCGCACCATGCCCGAGGAGCTTGTTTGAGACCATACGAGCTTTGTTCAGCTTTGTAGACATGATTCGAAACTCGTGATCAACGAATCCATCCGGTTGGTCGACATAAACCGCTCTTTGTTGTCCATTGAGAAACGCAGCTTTGACATCCATCCGATAGACCGTTATATTCATATGAGCCGCGAATGCTAGAAATATCCGAATGACCTCAAGACGAGCAACCGAGCAAAAGATTCTTCAAAGTCTAATCCTCTTCCCGACGATAACCCTTAGCCACCGTGACGTGACTTGTTTTCGATGACGTTCCTTCAAGATCCAATTTGTTTTTCCAAATCCATTTTAGACCAATGACGAGACTCCTCGTTGGTCTTTCAACCGCTTCCCATACTTCAAGACGCTTGAATTGGTTGAGTTCTTCTTGCATGGATTCAATCCAGTTGTCTTTTGTCATTGCGCCTTTGATGTTCTTAGGTTCAGATTGGCAGACAAATTGAGTGCATAAATGCAATGTTCACCGCTCGTGAAGACGCTGTCTCGAACGACGGTTGATTCGGGTTGCCAATAATGTTTTCCCGAGGATGGTCTTTCGTCCATCTATGTGTGGAGGGTTGATGTTGGTATACATTGTGCGATTCTGAGGATTCAAATGGTTTGTTGAAGATTCCGACATCCGTGCAGCCTCATTAGCAAACGGGTTGAAGAACGATTTGGATCAAAATCGCAGTGGGGGTATTTCATTCGTAATATCATCACCGGTTCATCATTGTTGGAAGCGGTGTGTTCAACGCTGTGTTGGAGTCAACGGTGTAGGTGCTTCTTCAAAAGAGTTGTTGTAGCGAGTGTATCGTATAGGAATATTATCGTTGTGCAGCCGAAACAATGGATACACCCGAGCACGCTCATCAATATCGCCACCACAGCGGAGCAAATAACCTTTCCATTTGTTGACGAGTGTCGAGGGCTTTCAATGATGATGGGGTTTGAGGGAAGTTTAAGCGGTTGTGACCGGTTCTAAGTCGTTATACTCGTAAGCCATTTCAAGAAGTTCATCGAAATGAGCATGAATCGCTTCCATCACCGCTTTGTACGACGATTCCGTGATTCGAAACCTTTGGAATTATCACAAGATCCCATAAAGACTCCAATGTCGCCTTTGGCTTTGAGCTTTCCAAAGTCATCACGATCATTATTCCGATAGCAAAGAGATCCAAATACATGAAAGTGTTTTAGATTCGGTTTTCTGTTATGGACAAGTTCAAAAGGTGTTTTGTTGTATGCTTTGGTGATCATAGAACGGTTTTGAGTATAGCATGCAAGAGATACAAAGCCCATAAGTAACTGAAGTTTAGCATTGATTAACATTGTTCTTGCAGCTTCCACTAACGCTCGGTTTCGCTCTTCAACAACTCCGCTTTGTTCTGTGTATGCGTGCAATAGATGTTTGATGCTCAATTCCCACTTTCTCATAGAATTCACGAAGGGTTTTGTTAACAAATTCAGCCTTTGTTCTGCTCGGATGATTCTCGACGGTGTTGGAGCTGAACACGTATTTTGTGAGAAAGGTGATGATCATTTGTGGAGCTTGGTCTTTGCTTCGAAGAAAGTAGACCCAAGTCCATCGTGAGTAGTCATCAACAATTACTAAGATGTAGCGTTTGCCATTGATCGCTTGCACGCAAGATCGGGCCACACAAATCCATGTGAAGAAGATGAAGCACATGCCGAGAGTTGTGTTCCACCTTTGAAGGAAAATGAGCACGAGTGCTTTTCCCTTGTTCACAAGTGAGCAAAGGTGATCTTTGAATACCGAATCGTGGGAGTCCTTCAACTAGTTTGTGTCGAGCAAGGTTGGTGATGGTTTGAAAGTTTAGATGTGAGAGTCGACGGTGCCATAGCCGTGGATTTTGTTGATGTTGCCTTTGAAAGTAAGCAAATGGGAGAGGAAGCAACCATGTCTTGCATAGAGATAGTGTAGAGATTAGAATTACGCGAGCCGCATATAAGGTCATTTCCTTGTAGATCACTTAATGAAACAAGTTTTCTCCCAAAGCAACCTCCAAATCTCCATCACAAAATTGACTCCATGAAACAGATTAGACCGAGGCCTTCCACATAGTAAACCCTGCTAATTTCGATGTTCCCATTGACATAGTCTCCAGAGTCCATGATAGCTGCAAGTGATCATTCCCCTAACCCGACAAAGGCCAATGAACTTTGCAATAAAGTTTGATAACAGCTTTAAGATTGCTCGTCATGTGTCGGGAACATCCGCTATCAACAATCCGAGAATGATCCAGACACGTGCATTACATAACGCATCTAATACGGATGGAATAGAAGTAGATGTGGAACCCGAAATGTTAGAGGGTTCCATAGCAGCTTTAGTAGATATACACACATCAATAGCTTTAGGTATCCACTTAAATCCTAGTGTGTTATATATCCATTTCCGCCATCTATAACTACTCTTTGCTTTAGTCTTAGTGAATTCACTAGGTGGTACTACATTCCTAGGAGGTGAAACTGGAGCTACAGGGACAAGAATGCTTCTTAGAATCTAAAGATGGCGGTCTACCAAGCATGCACTTAGAAAGATTAGTTGGCCTAGAGGTATTCCGGTTCTTAGGATTCCTTAAACGAGAGATTATAGCTTTAGCAACACATTTATCATGGCAATCAGAATTCATACTTTTACCACAAATAACACAAGGTGCATCCGACTGAATATCAAAAGTACTTAACGGTTTAGCATTCGCTACATCACTATTTCTATTACATTTGCCGGACGCAATATCTATAGTGGAGGCAACGCGGTGTCTTATTCATGAGTCCTAGGGTGTTCTTCTACTTTAGCATTCTTGATTGATCTTTTCTTAGGTCGCAACTTCCTATTCTTCGATTGAGTGCTCCTAGGCTGTGAAGTGCGGACGCTTGGAAAAGGCTCAACTATTCCTGCTTTGAGAAGGAAGCACGTTAGCTACTTGTGATTTGGCAGGAGAGATTCTAGGTGCATGAGTACTAAGTGTTACGGGGGCTAATCTCTTAATGATTGTTGGCGAAGTTGTTCATACTTTCCTAACATTCCTCTTAACTTGATGATAGTGTGAATCGATCTTGATTTTGGACCAACATTTCCAAAGAAAATGCATAACTTCTTTAGTGTGTGCAAGATAATGATCAACTTCATTTGATGCTTCATCACGAAGTCTTTTAAGTAAATCAAATATGACACCATATTCCTTTTAACTTTTACAAGTTCTTGTTCATATTTTGAGATTTGACACTTAAAAGACACGCTTTGATCATCCAATTGCTCAATTTTAGAATCGAGAAGTTTTGCACGCAATCTGGTTGATTTTGTGTTGAAAAGCAATTTGTTGATCGTGAATATCTTTTTGACACCAATTAAGACGACGTATTGCATTTGAAAGTTCGCTTGACAATCGTTTGTTTTCAACTTTTAAGGACTCGACCAAGCACATTATCGCTGTTCTCAACATTTACCACGACGTTAACAATGTAAAGATCGCAGAGATATTATCAAATGCATATGACAACGAATTCAATAACACAACATTTTGAACATCCGCACTGATAACATCTTCCAAGAGTCGATCAACATCTTTTCTCAACATTTTCTTTTTACGCTTAGTGTTTGAAATAGATGTTTCGCTTCTCAAAACGCTTCATGACCCCAAGTTCCTTATGAAAATCCTTTTCCCAAGCAATTGCACAACTTTTCAAGTTTTTAACATTAGGTAAAAGATTTTTCTAAAAAATGTCTCTTTGTTCTCGCAGAGGCATTGAAAATGTTCAACTTTGATTTCGTGTCGATATTCTATCTCATGTTGTAAAATTTTGAGGTCAGCCATGAAAATGTCAAAATATCGAAGAATTTTTCGATTTTCAGTTTGTGAGTTTACTTCACTAATGGAAGGTAAAGGACCATAAGTTTGTGCAAAGTCTGCTTTGGGATTAACAATAGAAGACTCGTGTGTTTGATGATAACTCTTGGTGTGTTGGAAGAATCCGCTGGTGTGACGAAAGTGACCGGTTTAGAATAATTAAAAGGTTTGTTGTAAACAACATTTTTTAATTTTGATCGACTCTCGCCTTCTGCATCTAATTCCTCTTGACGATGATATTCAACAACATTCATAAATGTAATTATCAATTTTATATTCGTGACCGAAACTTCAGATTTGGTTTGAATGTTTTGGTTGAAAGCTTAGGTTTGTAATCGCAAGATTCGTCCATATCCATTTGGATTTGGTTTTAAAGTAAACTTTTCAATGGTTGTGACCGACTCGCCATGTTTGTAAACAAAAGTTTTAAACTCTTTAAGTTTGTTTTGCAAGCCGATGATTTCTTCAAGATGATCATCTATTCGCTTCGTTGAATGCTTTTTGTATGCAGAGAACTGTTTTTGACAAGTTAACAACTCAAATTTTAGCTTTTTGATTTTCCAAGGTGAGAGCGCTAATTTGCTTTTTATGTTCATGTTTCAGCTTGTTCTATTTCGCATAACAAAGCATTCTTCGCGGCTAGATCACGATCTGCCGTTCTAAATATTTTTCGCTTTGATAAGATTTGGCAAAGGTCGCTTCAAAACCGCTTTCACGCTTCTTGAGTTTTGAAAAAGTTGAGTTGCTTTTGTAAACATTCAAAATCCTTTGTTAACAATGCATTTTTACTTTTCAAGTCCTGATTTAATGCAACACATGTTCCAATTTGGGATTGTTGGTCTTGAAGTAACGAACAAGATCTGATGGGGCAAAAGTTCATCTTGTTCAACGTGAGTCACAACATGATCATTATTTAGATCCTCAAGTATAACCACGAAGTCAATTTGATTATCAAGGGAAACCGTTTGGTCATCTTGATCGCCAAATATAACTACGGGTCTAGTTGAAAATCGTCGAATGAGATGTGGATGACTCATTTTGAACATTCGAGCTTGCCGGATCACGCGATGTTGGCGGAGATATGAGATCGAGATAAATATGGTTTGTTCGGTACCGAGACAAGCCATCGTTGTCATACACGGCCCGGTCACTCATGTGTAACGCCTCGCATATTAGCCATCAACATAACAAATGCATTGGCCCGCAAGTCCTCCATATCATCATCCGGCGATTTGCCATAAAGCTCGTTCTTTGTCCGTGAGAGTTCCACCGCCTTCATCCTTAAGAGCCAAAAGAAGAGCCTCTTTGAAATAAGCACCGCCCTTAGTCCTTGGCTTTGGGCATGCATTAGCCAGGTGTCCCTTCTCATTGCAGTTGTAGCATCGAAGACCATTCAACCCATGCCGAAGCATTTCCTGCTCCACCACTTGAGCTCACATTGTTATTCCTACCCACAAAGATTAAACCCTTGACCACCGCCCATCTCGGCACCATAATCGATCTCAACTTCAACTCGCCCATTGTTCACAAATGTCTTGAGTCCTTGTGTTAGATGAGGAACTAATGCTGATTGTTGGATTTGTTGGTATAACGGCTAAAGGCATTAGCAATCATAGCAAATCCTTGTTGCAATGCTTAAAACGGATCGGATTCCTCCCGCTTCAATCGACATATGCTTGAGCATTGTTGTTGTATGGAACCAATTGATTTTGTTGAGGTTGTTGTTGTGAAGGTGTGTTTGAAGCATTTGGTTGAGTTGTTGGTTGAGGAGAATAACGGTTTTGAGCATATAAGGCAAGTTGTTGTGGATTTTCCGGATGTGTTGGTGGAGCAATTTGAGCACGGAGAATCCTTTATCGATCAACTTCCTTTTCATGAGGTTTCAAGTAATCGTACAAGAATCCAGAGGTAGAATGATGCATGTTCTTCGCTGACGGAGAAAATGACATACTTCTCCCATTCAGACCAAGACTACTCAGAACTTAGTATTCATCGCAATTTTGGCATGATGATGTTGTGTTTATCCAAATCATTGATGATGTCTGAAAATCTATGATGATAAGACTCTAGTGTCTCTCCGTGTTCAATCATGAAGTGTTCATAAGCCAAGTAAATTTTGGATTCCAAATCCTCCCGATTGAGTACAGATCCTTCCATAAGAAGATCTAATATGATCCCACATTTTTTTGGCCTTTTGAGCATCAACACTACTAAGAATTGGGTTTGGTAATCCTAAGAGGATGTATTCCATTGCAAGTTCATCATCTTCATAGTGTAGAAGTTCTGAGGATTTAAATCAAATGAGAGCAATGTTGGTTTGTTCATCTCTTGGTGGAATGGCATTTGATCTCCTGTACAATGATAGTAGGCATCTCAAATGGACCTTCTAAGATAACCTTCTTTAAGAACTTTCCATGTGGCTTCTTTAGATCACAAAACCTAAAGAACCTTATCACTCATTGATCGTAGTTTCGAGTGAGCATTGAGGTCTATCAAGTGATCCAAACCTCATGAATTGATTGTTGGCCGCTTAAAGCTTCACACATCTTTGCAAACCAAGTGGGTTCCTTCATAGTGTTCCTTGATGGATGTTGATAGAATTCATTTGTGTATTTGGTTGAACTTGAGACTTGGTGGTGGTTGAACCATTTGAGGTTGTGGATTTGAAGCAAGTTGTGGAGTATGTTGTTGATTAAATTGTTGTTGATAAATTGCTTGTTGTTGATTCCATTGTTGATGTTGTGGACTTAGTTGTTGTTGTCGTTGAGGATATGTGTAAGGGAAATAGTTAGAGTATGGTGGTTGTGACATGTTGAAAAACTTGTGTGGTAAAATGGATCTTTGTAGTCGAATGAACCTTTGTTGATGAAGTGTCCTTAGGCTTAGAAAAGACAAGAACCAAGTAGCACTTATGCGTAAAAACACCAAAGTTACGCATAACAATGAGGAGTTACGTGAGGTTTTAGCTTACGCAAGTAGGATAAAAGCACTAAAGTTATGGACAAAAGTTAGCGTGAGAAAGTTAGGCGTAGGATTACCTTTATGAGTAGACTAAGTTACGCGTAAAGTGAATCTTATGCGTAGGATTTCTACGCCTAAGCTTATGCTTATGCGTAATTTTAGGGTTTTTGCTCAAATGATCTTTTACACTTCACAAAGGCAAAAGATATCCAAAGTCGACGTATTTTCGTACTTATCCAAGTAAGAAAACACGGAATAAAACCGTAAAAATGAAGATCAAACCAAGGAAAATCTTAAGCGTAATTTTAGGGTTTTGATACGCGTAGGATTACTCGTAACTTTGATTTTGCCCAAATGTGTTTCTAAACCAGATTTTTGTTATGGAATAGCTTCAATAGTACCAAAAGAACACAAAAGTGTGAATTTTGATGTACCAATATTGCTAAACGGGTTACGCGTAGAACGACACCCACCTAACAAAACAAGCTTAAAACGAAATCCACGCAGTAAAGTTTGAAACTTTTGCCAAAAACAAGTATTTTAACACCTCAAAACATTGAAAGTACAAGAATCTTGGATTAAAAAGTGTAAAAACGAGTTTTAAGATAACCAAAGGTTATGCGTTATCTTTACGCAGAAGACACAAAAACAAAACTTCAAAACAAACGAAAGTACACCCAACTATTTGGCGATTGATACCATGTTAGGTCACTAGTTTTACAACACAAGCTTATAAGAAAGGAGATGAGGCGATTGAACAAGTATCACACACACACACGTTAATATGAAAGACCGGTTATGCGTAGAGTAACTAGGAAAGTGTTGAACAAAACCTTCAATAGGATAGGAAGGGAATAGGAGTGTTGCCCTAGCTTCCTCCTCTATAAATACCTCTTGTAAACCTTCATTTGAAGGTTGGTTGTTCAAGTTTTGTTTTCACACATACTCTCTAAACGCATAAAGGCCTTTACATATTAACGCCAAGCAGAAGTATAATTTGTTCAATCGCCTCATCTCCTTTCTTATAAGCTTGTGTTGTAAAACTAGTGACCTAAACAATTAGGTAGATCATAGGTATAACGAGACTTTATAAATATTAAAACCTGGTCAGTAAAACCTGCATCAAGTTTTTGCGCCGGGGAGTTATATTAGGATTGCTATTAAGTCTTTCATTTTCGTTTTAAACTTTTCTATAAATTCTCACGATCATTATTCGAGTTTTTAGGTACCATGGAAGTTGTTAACATCGATGGCCTCACTCTTGAGGAATATTTGGTTGCTGTAGGTATCAAGGGCCGTGTCTCTGTAAGACCGCGATTGAGTGATGTCCTGGCTTTCAAATTAAAGACCAATTTATGAGGGAGTTTGCTAACCCTTTTTCAGAAATGAGGATGAGGATGCATATGAGCACATTGAAAATGTCCTATATACATCGCAAGTATTTTCAACATTTGGGCGGCTCATGATGTCAAGTATGCTAAGGGTATTCCCCATGACTTTACCGAGCTTTTCGTAAGATGGATTGAAAGATTGTTCGCCACAAGTACTAATACTGGGCTCTACTTAAGAAGCACTTTATTCAGAGGTATTTTCCTCACGGCCGAAGATTTCTAACCAGCTTTTGAAGATCCATAATTTTAAACAAGAAGAGGATGAAACATTGTATCAAGCTTGGGATAGATACAACGATCTCCTTTACAAATGTCCTACACATGATCTGAACAACCTGCAAAAGGTCAACATCTTCTACAAAGGAATCAACGTAACTACAAGGCAGATGCTGGACTATCAAGGACCTATCCCGAACATGACTCTTACTCTAGGCCTTGAAGCCATTCAGAAACTTGCCTATCACTCCCAAAAATGGCACGATGGGGGGAACTACCAAGGCCTTAAAAAAGGTTCAATAAGCATTGCCACCATTTCAAGCAAATTGGAAAATATTGGAAGAGACATGAAGAAGCTCCAGGAAAATGTTCATGCTATTCGGATTGGATACAATATAAGTGAAGATTAGGGCCCAAACGGAGATTGTCCTATTGAAAATATAAATCCCCGAGTCAAAAAAGTAAGGTATGGAGAAGGGAAACCCTTCTATCAAGATTCTTTCAAAGCAAGAAATTCTTCACTCGAGGAATCGATAAATAAGTATCTGGATGTAGGATCTTGGTTTGTTAAACAAGAGGTGCGGCGGCTAGGTTAAGAGTTTAGAGAGAGAAAGTGGGAGAGAATGGGAACCCTATAGTGACAAAGAAAAAATGTATTATGAAGCTCCAACCCTTTTCCTTGGAGGGCAAAGGGTATTTATAGGGTACAAGCTTAGACGCCTCTATTAGGCCGTGGATCGTGCATACAGCTGGTAAAGACCGTCCGTCCTCCACGGTGTTAAAAGTAATCTAAATACTATCATAGACTTACTCATTTACTACGAAGCTTTCTAACGATCATACATACTTGAGGTGACCGACACTTTAAGTAATGGATTTACTAAATCCCAACAATCTCCCCCTAAGGGAGGTCACCTTAACTTACAATGATTACAAACAGATATAAAATTTCGTTGTTCTTGGTTTCTTTGATTAAGCACTTTTGTTCTTTAGCTCAGTAGTCTTTGATTCATCATGTTCTCGCATGTTTGAAATTTCGAGTGGAGGTCTTAAACCGATCCACGTGATTTTGAATCTTTGAACCAGATTTGAGATCATCAAAGCAAGAAATCTCTCGACTTTCCATTGTGGTGTTGAAAGTATGTGATGTTTGGGACCTTGGACCGATATGCTCACATTCCGATCATGATATCTTCTTATCGAGTAGCGGAAGCTTTAGGGTTGATTCATGATATTGGCGCTAGCAGAAGGTGAAGCGTAGCGAAGCAGCTTGAGGATAATATCGAGTCATTGATGCACCAATCATGATTTCTTTTGATATGAATGTGTTGTGTGAGCATGCGGCTATGAATTGACCGCTCCATTCGACACCAAACGCCGTGGTGTACCCATACAACAAGCTAGCAATAAAGCGCCGCGAGTGTCTTTGTCCACTTTCGTAGAATTGAGGTACACACCCACGGTTCCCCGTTGATCGGTACATAAGTACGCCTCGCCATCGTATAATTCTCAAGAATTTCCTTGACGAGGTTTCGCAGCCTAGCCGCTTCAACCGAGCGCCTCAAAGAAGACAAACACGAGTGAGTGAATCGTGAATAGAGATTCACCTGATTGATGAAAAGAGATTTGAAAAACAATGGGCGTATCGCTCAATAGAAATTGTTTTGCAATACAACTAAGGTTTTAGTGAAAATCATTTATCAATCATAAATACTCTTTTAATTTTAAACTATTATTATGTACCGATGTGCTATGGAAAAGAATTTTAAGCACAACGACCGGTTTTCAAAGGTATCCGTCAATCCATAACCTGGACCAAGGTTAATTCAAGATTGAATCGCCCCATCGTTTCTATCCAGTTGTCATAAGCTTGATCTTTTGCAAGATCTCACATGTCACCTACCAGGAGCTTGTTTGATGTTGGCTCCAGAAGGCTTTCCATCTTCATTGTGAATATGCTTGCATATCACTTAGATGTTCTGGCAATACCACAAGGATAATGCGTAGGACTCATAAGATATAATCTCTCTTTCCACATTGTGTGAAAAAGAGAGTCTTCATTGAAAGTGTCCTAAAGAGATTTATATGATGATCTCGTGGCTCTAGACTCAATTGTGCATATTTGGTTCCTATGCCGGAGACTAGGGAGAGGGTCTCCTTCTTCAATATCAACAATCTCTAAGAGAAAGTCGATAGATAATGTCGGTTCCCCGTGAGTTTGAAACAAGCCCTTTTAAGAGGAACTTGAGTGGTTTGGAAAGTTTAGTGCAAGCAGGCCACTAGGTTCATGACGCCTTTGTCTTCAATACCGTGTTACCTTAGTAACCACCAAGTAGCATATGAATTGAACCCGCTTATGCCCTACGGTTGAATAAATGGAGGCTATTTCTTTTCACCCTTTTCTCATTAAATTATTTTTCATTCTTCAACCCTTGCTTAATGAGACTTCACATTAGAACCTTGTTGGGTTTATTCTAGTACTAGCTCTATCTCAGTCCGCACTATTCCCATATCTCACTTTTCTCCTTTTTTCAATATACCTAAGGACTCTACACAATCTAGTGGATTGTCCACGGTAGATCCCTCCGGGCGGATCATGGGAACAAATACCTAACCTTATCATCCTTATATCACCATACATAAAATAAAGTTGGTCGGTCTATTTGGTATTGTTCATCTGCCATGAAAACCATTTGAAAATCAATTCAGATACTTGTGATATATTATCAAAGCATTTTGTACCTGAATTATTTTTTATATATTTAGAAAAGAGCTCCCCTCAAGCGGTGCTTCATGTATTTGAAATCGCTTTGGCACCTGAGGCAAGAGGAAGAAATAACTTTGTTGATTACCATTTTCTAAAAGATATCATCATCACTTCCCAAATCAAATAGATAAAGTATTTTGGGAAAGGATGAGATTTTCAAAAGATTGCTCCCCCTCAATGTGTGGCTCGTGGTTTAAAAGAGTTTTTAACGCACTAGAGGGAACCCGACTTTAAGACAAATTAATCACGCGTTTCAATTCTTAGTGGTTTAAGATAGATGCTCCCCTCAACACGCATTACATGGAAAATTTGAAATCGTTTGTCACATGTGGGGAGGACGACTTGCTAATCACCTTATGAAACCATTTATTGAATTATCGTTTAACACCAATTTAAATCACAAAATCTCCCCTGGTCACAATTATCAAATCATTTGAGATTTGTGATCTCTTGTAGATTTAAATTGATTTTGAAAGCATTTAAGGAGAATTGTGACTTGATTATGAAAACATTTTCACTGATAAGGATCTGATTTTGAGACTTTAAACTCCATTGATTAAACATGCATGAATATCTTTTGAAAACAATTGAATGACAAGTAACCTTTTAATTTAATTGAAATCATTCTCCCCCTCAATCAATGACATATGTTGTTGATTGAGAGATGGATGTTTTGACAAAACTTTTAAGACCAGATGATTTTCAAAAAGAGAATCCAAATCATTGAACAAAGCAATTAGTTTTTGAGATAAATGGTTATAGAATCAGAGCATGAGATTTGAAAAATTACGATAAGGCATGGCTATGTTCTTTCTTTGAAAAGTTCTTGCCTCGAGTTGACAATAAACCAACATTTTTCTCCATCTCATTTTTTTTTAAGCTCGAACTTCATCTAGAGACCCGTGCCATTCTTTGAGTGACAACTCAAAGTCCGTAGATGTTATCGAACCGACAAGAAAAACATGATAAATAAACAATAATTTTTGAAGATTTTCAAGATTTTCTTATTTTTATGGATTTTGAAAAGTTTTATATTTTTGTATTTGGTTTTTTTTGAATAAATATATACAAAGAATAGATAGAGTCGAACACCTTTACTCCTCGACGTCTTCCTGAAGACGTTTGAGCGCTTTCCGGTTGAAGGCTCTTTAAGCCTAATCGTGGAAGAATGAACTCAAAGCGTTCTCGAGAAAGAGCTTTTGTGAAGATGTTTGCTAGTTGATATTCAGGTCCTACGAGTATAGTTCAACCACGCCATTTTCAACTTGTTCCCCGATGAAGTGATGTCGAATGTCGATGTGCTTTGCTCTAGAGTGTTGAACATTGTTGCAGGAGAGAGCAATGGCACTTTTGTTATCACAATACATAGGAACTTTGTTGAATACAAAGCCATAGTCAGATAGTTGGGATCTCATCCATAATATTTGAGCACAACATGATGACATGGCTATGTATTCAACCTCTCAGAGGATATGGAAGTGCTCATTTGTTTCTTTGAAGACCAACTTACAAGTTTATCACCTAAAAATTGAGCACCACGACGCATTTCGACGTGTATCTTGACATCTGCATGGTCAACATCTTGCATAGGCCGTTAGTGACATACCGAGTCCTTGAATACCAAAGACCCATGTGAATAGTTCCTTGGAGATACCGGAAGACCCGTTTAACCGCTTCAAGGTGCTTTTTGGTAGGCTTAGTCTGGTATTTAGCACACATGCATACAAACGAACAAAATATGCAACGGCGGTGAGGTACATCGAGGATCCAATCATACTCGATATTTTGTTTGATCTATCATGATCCCTGAGTGGTCCTCATCTAGTTTTGTATGCGCTCCACCATAGGAGTGTCAGCGGGGTGGAGGTAAATCCAAATTTCTTTAGATTTCATTAGCGTATTTTGATTGATTTATAAAAATGCCTCCGGACTTTGTGAAATTTGTAATCCCAAGAAAAATGACATTTGTCCCATCATTGACATTTGAATTTTGGAGCCCATCTCCATAGAAAAATGGTCACATTCATTGGGGTCAGTCGAGGCAAAAATAATATCATCAACATAAATTTGAACGTAAATTAAGTGTTTGCCCCGACTTCACGGTGAACAATGTTGGATCAACTGCTCCTTTGCTGAATCCAGTAGATAGAAGAAACTTGGATAGCGTATCATACCATGCCCTTGGAGCTTGTTTCAAACCGTAAAGGGCCTTTTTCAAGCGATAAACATGAGTAGGATGCTATGGATTCACAAAACCTTCTCGGCCGGGTCGAATACCACTTCTTTAAGATCTCCATTTAGAAAGGCGGTTTTACATCCATTGATAAACTACCATGTTTTTATAGCAGATTAGCCAAGAAGATTCATGGCTTCGATACGCCATGCAACAGGAGCAAAGATTCTTCAAAGTCGATACCTTCTTCCTGACGATAACCTTTAGCCACTAACCGTGCCTTATTTTTTAGAACATCACCATGCTCATCAAGTTTCACTTTGAAGATCCACTTAAGAGCAATGATCATAGCACGCCTGAGCAGGTACTAATTCCCATACGTCTAGGCGATCAAACTCATGGATTTTCTTGCATTGCATTAAACCGGTAGTCCTCGGACATTGCGTTTTAACATCTTTTGGTTCGATCTTAGAGTATTGAGTTGAAGAAGCACCATAAGGCATCGGTAGCTAATTGTTTTCGAGTTGATACAGGGGCGAGAAGGATTCCCAATGATGTTATCCAATGGATGGTCATGTGTCCATTTTCTAAGATGTTCTTGTGGTTGTTGTTGAAGGACCTGATGTAGCGAGTTTATATCCCCGAAGAAGATGGTTCGTGTTGGTTGAGGCAAAGATGTTTTCAAGTGGAGCATCTTCGGGAGTAGCAAAGGGATTAACTTCATCATTGGTGCACGAGACACTTCCATGATGTACATTCGATGATTGATGATTTGTTGATGAGATGAGGAGTGTCGGCAGCGGCGCTTCTTGACTTAATGATAATTGAAATCAAGAGTTGACTTCATTGACGGAGATAGTAGCGCCTCGTTGTTGAGTTGATAGATCGGTGACACTTGGCTCATAATGTTCATCAAACATTGGATCAAACAATTTCTTCAAATCATCTTGGATGGAGGTACATATGGAGTTGCTGGAGAGGAAATTGGTATAAGGGATGAACCAATTGGACGCATTTGAAGTGCGGGTCCAGAACCGGATTGTCTTGGAGCCATTTTCTTGGACGGAGGCTCATCGACGTGGCGTGAATAGTTTCCATGATATCTCGAGTTCTTTTGTTGTAGATTCGATAACCTTTCCTGTTTGGTGCATAACCACAAAACTCCAATGTTCCTGCTTTAGCTCTCAATTTACCTAAATCTTGACCGTCATTTGTTGGATAGCATAAAGCACCAAACACATGAAGGTAGGATAGATCGGGGTTTTCGTTTATGGACAAGTTCATATGGAGTTTTTCATGAGAGGTGTGAATAAGTGAAAGCGATTTTGGGTGTAGGCAGGCGGCAATGGCTCCATAGAAACATTGGAACCTTTGAATAAATAAGCATTGTTCTGGCGGCTTCTACAAGAGTTCGATTTCGTCTTTCAACTACACCGCTACATTGAGGAGTTCGTGGAACACTTCTTTGATGACCGATTCCAATACTTTCATAAAATTGACTTAAGTCTTTGTTAAATTACATGCCATTGTCGGTTTGAACAATTCTAACCGTATTGTTAAAGATCGACACCTCGAGTTGCTTGATAAGTTTGATGATGACATTTGGAGTTTCATCCTTTGTCCTCAAAAACTTTACCCAAGTAAATCGAGAGTAGTCATCAACAATGACTAAAATATATTTCTTCCCATTAATCCTTTGCACTCTCATTGGTCCGCACAAGTCCATATGAAGGGTATGAAGAACTTCCATTACTGATTTTGTGGGTTTTGGTTTGTGGGCATATTTCTGCGTTTTTCCCAATTGACAGCTGAACAAAGATGATCTTTTTCATACTTTAATCTAGGTAAGCCTCGACAAGATCCTTTCGGTAAGGTTATTAATGGTGCCGAAGTTCAAGTGATTGAGGCGACGATGCCATAACCATGACTTTGTTTTCGAAGCCTTTGACAACAAGATCATTGGAGAGGACTTCATCATGTCTTCGATAGAGATGGTGTATAGATTTGAACCACGAGTACCTCTTAGTAGATCCACACCATCAAGATCTCTAGAAGTAAGTATGTTTTCTAAAAGCCACTTCTAAATCGAATCACGGAATGACCAACGAGAGAACAAGTTATGACCAAGACCTTCCACATAATATACGAAATTACACTATCTCAACCACATAATCTCCATATCCCATAATGGCTCCAAATGGTCGTTTCAATCTAACAATTCCAATAAATTTACTCACGGTTCATGAGCCGCGAGGTCACCAATCATATGCTTTGAATGTGCACTGAGTCCAAATACCGTGAGGACGATTTATGCGACTGCATTTGAACACTGAGACAAGAATGGATAACTGGATAATTTGGAACCCCATGAACGATTGGGTTTCGTTTGGTTAGTACACATTATTGGAGCATCCACATCGATAATAGGAGATATGACCTCATTTGTATTGGTTGCAACACTAGTAGTAACAGTGAACTGTATGTGAGGTGTGTTCACTTCTTAAAGGTATGATTCTACCGATTGGGCTTCCATTTCTTAGAAGGCATGGATCTAGACAACTTAGGGCAATATTCATTCAATTTGAATTTTTCGCCAAGAGGTTTCCATTGATAACCCATATTGCTAAATTTTCTTCTTGTAGGCTTCAACAGTTGCTAACCTTTTTCTTTTTAGGCTTCCAGATCTCCTTAACATGTCTAGCATTTTTATATTCTGGACCGAGTATTATCAACATTAATCACCTCATTCTCGAACATTTATGATTAAGACCGTAAATCAAACATTCATTACATGTTTTGCAAAAAGCAGAGAATTGAATTAATTAAGCACGCTTATAGCTAATACTAGAATCAACACGATTCGTTTTATTCAGCTCAAACTTATTCTTCCTAGGGTGTTCTTCTACTAGCTTTTCTTCAACACTTTTGGCTGGCAAGATCCTACTTCGCATTGTATTGCACGAAGGCTTTGACCGCTAACCTTAGTATTGCCGATTACTCTGTAGAAGGAACAACAGAATATTAGTTGGTGAAACTACAACTGTGCCTTGGTGGTCTAGAAGTCTTTGGGTTACGAAGTTTTGTGAGGCACATTAAAAGTCACATTCTTATCCTTAGGCATAGAACGGGTGCTCTTGTTCTATCTCGCCTATTGCTAAATTTCGGACATGTGACAATTATGTACTCTAAGAGTTCTTGAGATCGCTTGGCATCCATGCAAGCATAGGCAATGGTACTATCAAGAGGTTTTTCTAATCTTTCATCTTCAACAATCTAACGAAGACCCTTTAAACTTTCCTTAAGAGATGAGAGATATGCTTTATGTGCAATTCATTATTCCCTAATGGGAGGGGTATATATAACATATCAATAGCATACTTGTCACATGTCGAGACTTTAGGAACAAAGTACTTGCAATTGGGGATTGGCAACTTTCCTTTCACCTCACGCTTAAGATCCTCAATATCATTAAGTAAAGAAGTTATCTTTTCAATTTGTTTATCATGTGTAACTTTAAATGAATCACATAACTCTTTGTTTTGATCATTAACCTTTGAAATTTCAGTGTTAAAACAAGCATTTTCCTTTTGTAAGTTATAAATGATGTTTTGAAGTTGGAAATTCTGAGAATCTAAAAGTGGAGGCATATAGGAACCGATTACATCCCTCTTTTCACCTTTCAGTTGTGAAATTTGAGCTTTCAACCTTTTGATCGTGTTATAATGAGCTCAAATTCGTTCATCACGTTTGTTGATTTCAAAAAATGCATCAAACTCGGGAGCATCGAACGATGTCTTGATATTTGAGGTTTTAACATTTTCTTTGAGATGTTGATATTTTAATTGCAAAGCAAAATGTTCAACTTCTAATTTTGAAAGATGTTTAACGAGATTATCATGATCATCCTGTTCAATTTTCTAATGCAATTTTGAATTATTTTCAAGCTCAATGACACGATCATGGGAAACTTTCAAAGCAACAGATAATTCATGAAATTGAGATGCAATAATAGAAGAATTCGTAGCAACATAGAACACATCTTGAGCAACACATTGAGAGATCAAGTTCTCATTTAGTATATGCAGATTATTCCTTTCAATTTCATTGTATTTTAGTTCCTGTTCATAATCATTGACTTCAACTATCATTGCATCAAATTTCTTTTCCATTTCTTTAATATCAGTGTTTATTCCAATTTTAAGACTCTCAAATTGTCCTTTTAATTATTTAAAGAAAGGCATGACCTTTGGTTAAATAACATTCTTTCATTTGCTCAAAACCTCTTTCCCCTCATTAATCCTCAGTAGGTGTGATTCTCTTCTTACACGTTTTCTCAAAATCAACAAACGGCTGATAAACAACATATAGCCGATTAAGGTCCCGCTATTTGTGGCAATAGATCTAGGAACTAAGTGCATTGGTGTATTGGGAGGATACACAGTTGCTTTTGACAATTTCCTACAAGGGGAATTCTTCTCAACAAGATTCTCGACTTTTGCATATCCATATCCTTTTTCCAGAACACTTGTTCAAGAGTTAGAGGTGTCTGAGACTTAAACTTGTTTAATGAGATCCAGTTTTCCTTAGTGTAATCATGTGGTTTGATCGTTATGTTGTTCCTTTTACACTCGGGATTTTCAAGCTTCTTATTCATTTTCTCCCTAGTGAATTCATCTGATTTCTTATCTTCCTCGTGAGCATTCAACGCAACTAGGTTTCTGCCTAGGCTTAAGGATTTCATTACCATCATACAAGACTACCTTATGTGCAAACTCTAGCCTTTTAAGTTACCTCGATTAGGTTCCTCAACAAGTGGAATGCTATGCTTATCGCTTAAGACTCTATGCTTTGTGACCAAGTGAGCGATCGAATGGTGTTACCTTATGCATTACAACTTATTTTCAAGCTTGTTTTTCAAAGTTTTTAGATTAGAGAACTCATTCAAAGTTTGATTCCTTAGCATGGAATTCTTGCTTAAGCATTTTCACATTTTCTTGAAGTTCTTGTTTTTGCTTAGCGGTTTTAGAAAGCTTTTCTTGTAAGGAATTTAACTCTTGTTTTAGTACTTCTTCTTTAAACTTACTTTTTCTAATGAGGTATGCGATTTGGTCATCCATTTCCTGCTCACGCAGTGGTCAACTCAAATTTAGCACGTTGTTCATAGATGGTGCTTGTTCTTTATAGGCATTGATTCGGGGATAGAATCATCGATCATCATCGTGGTACATGCGAGGTATTCATCATAAACATATTCATCATTGATTGCTTGAAGATACATCACTAGGTACAATCTCACTTTCACTTTGTTTCACATATTGATCATAAGGAACAATATTGCTATTATCCTCATTTTCAATATATGATTCATAAGTTTCAGTAGATTGTACTTCATGGTGAATCTTTTGCTCATCGACCACATCATATAGTTTGAGTACCTCTTTAATGATGGATTCCTTGGATGGACTAGCTTGTTGAGGTGAAGAGGTCATTGGAGAGATATTAGCCATGAAGATGGATTGTGCATATGGTTCATCATCAACGTCTGAGTCAAATGCATCACAGCTATGCAACTTGAAGGCGTTGGGATTTTTCCTGCGGCATGCAGCGGTTGTTAGATCCACATCGGCATCGTATGTTCTAGCATTCCCATCGACAAGAACAACTGACTCCTCTTCATTCAACATTGCACCATTATCTTGTGCTTGTACCAGTAACATCTTGTCCCCTGAAGTATTGCTGCGTTTTTGAGGGCGTTTAGATTGAGTGCAGTTCCTAGCAATGTGTCCTTCTCCAACACAGTTGTAGCATTTGATTGGTTTTAATTAACCCTGAACAATATTCCTTCCACGATTCGATTTCCAACATATCCACCACCAACACCGCATTCCATAACCTTCATTACCTTGTTCATTGTGTGGAAGATAAGCATTCTGTCTTCCTTGCACATTTTCCACCACAATCCTTCCGTGCTACGGTGGCATGATTTTGCGATTGGATGTAGTTATGAGATAGTTGTTAGTGTGAGGGGTGAGATTGAGTTTTGCTTGACCATAAGAGCCACTTGATTGATAAAGTGCTCCATGACTGCATCATAACTAGGTTGCTTATATACGAATCGAGGAGCGGGCTTGTGATTATCATTTCCAATGGGTGTGACTTGAGATGCTTTGGTGAAGAATGCAGTTGTATCATTCGATGAGCTTGTTTCTCTTGGTTGAGATTTGAACTGTTCAAGAATCCTTTTTTCAAACATAGCATGTTCTCATTCACTGAAGAAGGAAGGCATACAATTGCTCATAGTTGGTGTTCTTTAGTCCTTTTGTAAGCTTCAGTGACAAACTTGTGCCATTCGGGATTCATATTGTTTACGAATTTTGAGTTCAGGTGAATGTTTGGCATAGTCATCTTGATATTCCTCATATCATTCACCAGCTTGTGGAATCTCACGTAATATTCATAAACACCTTCTTGAGGTTTCATCTTAAAGTGCTCAAATTCATCATACAGCTGTGATTCTCTGTCTTCGATAGTCAATCGGAGAAGCATCTTGACATTATCCCAAGCGCCTTGGCTACGTGTTGTGATTGATAAGCTTGTAGATATCTTTTGGAAGACCTTGAAGAATAATATTTGAAGCCCGATATCGACATCGAATCTCTTTTCTCCTTATCGGTGAGTTCATCATACATCTTAGGTCTATCCATTCCATAAACTATTGTTCCATCTGCAAAGTGATCAATCATGTCTCTAGTAGTCTCAACGTCACGGTCCTTCATCAATAGACTTAAGGATGTTAACCCCATTCTCCTTTCCTAAGCAATACAGCCTGATTCTTTGTGACCAAGACTCATAGTCAATTCTCTCAAGCATGGGAGGGCAGTATCGATCTGCTGACTTGCACATCATCAGGAGGCGGAAGACATGTTTAAATTCTACGGGATTTTACAAATCTTTGACTTAACCGGGAAATAGATACTTTCACGGGATTTTACAAAATCAAGAGATAAACCGTAAAACTTATGCACTTATGTGTAGGCGGCAGAGTTAGCGTAGGAACTTAGCGTAGAAGCTTATCGCGTAGATGAAGGGCTTATCGCGTGGCGGCGGCTTAAGCGTAACGACAAACTTATTAGTAGACACAAGCTTACGGCGTGAGCGAGTTTATGTGTAAACTAGAGCTTACACGTAGAGTTTTAGGAAAAACTTAAGTTTATGCGTAAACCAAAACTTAGGCGTAAGAACCTTATGCGTAAGTTTCCCTTAGGCGTAAGACAAGCTTATGCGTAAGAAAAAGCTTATGCGTAGGAATTGATACGCGTAAGTTTATGCTTATGCGTAGACTTAGGGTTTTATCCACAAAAAATCTCTTACACTTCACGATTGCACGAGATATCCAAAGTCGAAGTGTTTTTCAGGGCTTATCCAAGCAAGAATAACTGAATAATCACCGAAACGAAGATCAAGTGAAAAACACCTTACGCGTAGGATTAGGGTTTTGATACGCGTAGAAAGTACAAATATTTGCCAAACACGTTTTATGATCAAAACCTTTTACAAAACTTGATTATTATGATGAAACAACCTTAAAAACACCAAAATAACAAAGCTTGAGAATCAAAACCACCTTTCTCTCTTACGCGTAGGTTCGTACACACGTATCCAAACACTCATAAAACCAAGAAAAACTTCGTAAAGTTGAAACTTTTTGCAAGAAACTGAAAGTTTAACACTCAATAAACCTTAACCCACAAGAATCTTGGATTAAAAAGTGAAAAATTTAAAGCTTTAATGATTCAAAGGTATCGTGTACGAGACAACCTTTTTGGCGTATAAACCAAACCTTAACCCAAGAATAACAATCAAACCAAGAACATGAGAGATGGATGATCAAACCATGGCTCTTGATACCATTTGTAGGATCTTGGTTTGTTAAACAAGAGGTGCGGCGGCTAGGTTAAGAGTTTAGAGAGAGAAAGTGGGAGAGAATGGGAACCCTAGAGTGACAAAGAAAAAATGTATTATGAAGCTCCAACCCTTTGCCTTGGAGGGCAAAGGGTATTTATAGGGTACAAGCTTAGACGCCTCTATTAGGCTGTGGATCAGGCATACAGGGGGTAAAGACCCGTCCGTCCTCCACGGTGTTACAAAGTAATCTAAATACTATCATAGACTTACTACGACTACGAGCTTTCTAACGAGCATACATACTTGAGGTGACCGACACTTTAAGTACTGGATTTACTAAATCCCAACACTGGAAGAAGATGATAAGCTGCAAGCCAACAGGAACGCATTGTTCAAAAAATTCCAGGATACTAGAACCACCCTCCTTGAACATTATAAGGATATGAAGGGCAACAAAAAGATGATTGAGCATGATGAAATTAATCAAGACAATTCATTTGACGACATTTTCTGTAATGCCATATACTCTAGCAATACCCCTTTCAGATACGATAAGGAGGAGCTCTCAGGATTGCAAAAACAAGCGAAAATCATGTGTAACATGACGAGCTTCAAAAGGGATGAATTACAGATGGAAATTGAAGCTGAGACGGAAAATGAAGTAAAATTAAATGCCAGATGCTCTGCGGTCATCCTAAATAAAATCCCTCTCAAGGAAAGACCCAGGAAGTTTCATTCTCCCTTGCTCTATTAATAATTTACATAATTTCAATGCCTTAGCTGACCTAGGGGCTAGTATTAGTATCATGTCATTCTCTATGTGTGAGAGATTGAATCTAGGCCCCATCAAACCCCTTTGCATGACTATAGAGATGGCTGATAGAACAATTAGCATACCAAGAGGAATAGTTGAGAATGTGCTCATCAAAATCAATAATTTCACTCTTCTTGTCAACTTTGTTATTTTAGACATGGAAGAAGACCTTGACATTACATTAATTTTGGTAAGACCCCTTTTGGCTACTGCTCGTGCTAAGATTAATGTTTTCAAAAAAATCATCACTTTGAAAATAAACGATAGAAAGCTTATACTAAATATGGATGACGTTGGAAAATGTCACCCAGTCGAAACTGTTTGTGTTATCAAAAAAGGAAAAAAAACAAAACTGTTCCTCCCACCATCACACACAAGCACGATGCTACTAATGATCGTAACATGCGGGAAAGAAAATCCAAGGGACACAACAAAGGAGGAGTACAGCGCAATGACACCTCAAAAACTATGGAAAACGAGTCTGACGAAATTTGGCACGAAGTTCAGAAAGTGGAATACAAGCACTTTCAAAAATTAAAAGATCATTGGTGTAAGGCTATCCCTATTGACCACAATAAAGGATATGCTCTATGGGCTTCATGCAACCCTTAATTGCACGTCTGTCATGGGGGACACGACAAGGAAAGAGTAAAAAACAACAAGTACTTATGGTCCTCAACCAATGACAAGGAAATAACATTCGAAGTTTGGGTACAAATTAGATATGGAGAGGTTAGCAATGATGATAAAAGAAAAATATGGACTGATCTTTGTCTCAGCAAACCCTATGAGAAAAATCATGAAACAACAACCACGGATCAGGGGCCAGATGGTCGAAAGCATTGGTGCGAAGTAATAAAGACCATTGATGGGGATTCATGGGCCACATGCGATCCTTACGATGACAGCTGTAATGGAGGAAGTAATGCCAAAAGAGTAGGAGCAGATGAATTTTTGTGGAATTCGACTACTGATAATAAGATAACCGAGTTACAATGGTCAGGTGGATTAAGGTTTAACGATTGGGTAAAGATCAAATATGGAAAAGTGGATACATCCACTAAAAATAAAATTTGGAAGGACTGCATGAATGACGATAACCCTGATGAAGAGACCCCTCAAGATACGGGTAATCAACAAGTGATGACAAAACAAACACGAGAGAAGATTGAAAGAACGAGTATCTGGCTAATTCAATTGAAGCTAAAGATTACAACGAAACGGGAATAATGGACCACCATGAGCCACGATATAATGCTAGTATAACTGACCTTGAAGATGAGGAGTATGCGCGAAGCAGATGCAAGCTCCTTGGGATCCAATATAAAAAACCACCGCCAATTTTCGCCGAAAGATTTAAATTCATGAGGTACCATTTGGGGCCTGACGAAAATTTTTGCAAAATTCAGAAAGTGGGAATCAAAGAATACCTTCGCACAGCATCCAATGTCGCGTGGATAAGGAATAACTTAATGACGGACGTAGAGGAATTCGGGGAAGTCCAAAGGCCCCCATAGAGCCCCGCGGCTCTGAGTCTAACTTAAAGACTCGTAAATAAAGAAAAGTGCTCTTTCGGAAGACAACCCGAATTATCCATTTCATTTATTTTTGTTTCCATTTCTGTAGGGTTTTGTGTTTTTAACCATTTTTGCAGGAAACGAGGAAGTAATTGCTGCTGCAGTTTGCTGATCTAACCATAGTTACGGCGTAACTCATCTATGTGATTACGCCGTAACCAACCTTTTGCAGCAGTATTTTGGACGCATTACTAATTACGGCGTATTACCATCTCAGTGGTTACTGTAACCACTTGCTTTGCAGCTTATGTTAAGTTTTGCCAGTTACGGCGTAACTCCCTCAAAGAGTTACGACGTAACCTTCCTCTGCTTTAATTCTTTCATTTTAAAACACAATAACCTTGTATTAGTAATTTAAATGAACTTTGTGGGTGTGTTCCCTGTAAACCCTCACGAGACTTCACTCGTCCACTTGGGACACCAAGTGTTTTAAAAGGCTTGTTGCATATGCTAAATGCAACTGTGATTCCTACGAAAGTGAGTTAGGTTTGTTTTTCATTTTTTATTTTTCTTTTTAGAATTATGCTTTTCGGTAGTGTGATTTCCGGGATTGAAGTTTGCTCATTGATGCTTATACGAAGGCACGTCTCTTTTTCGTAGGCCTTCTTTCTTTTTGGAGCAAATTTCAGGGAAGTTCTCGCTCTAATTCTACTTTTCTCTTCACCTTTTTTTAAACGCTTAGTACAAAAGGGACTTTGTACAATTCAAGTGGGGGGGACGGGAGTAGAATTATCTCTTGAACATTATTTTGCCCTCGTTTTTCTAGTTTATTTTGAAAAATTATGCCATTTTTAAAATTTTGACATGGTTTTTAACCTAACTAGATTAGACCTTAGCCGAGCACATACAACCCTTGATAATATATGGTGAGATTAGCCTTATCCATTTCCAATATTTTACCCCAAATCCACCAAATTATGAGTGTGCCGGTAGCTTGTAAACTTTAGAACTTGGCCTTTGCATCATTTCGAGACCATAGACGAGGTATGTTGAGTTAGCTCGATGTATTTGGACTTTTTAGTTTTAGAAGGAAATATTATAGGATTATCACCCAAATAGCCTACCATTGTGTGTTTATCGATTAGTCACCTCGACTTCTCGACCCCCATGTGAAACCTTTTTGTTGCACTCACCTTTAGTGCGAGATACCCCTAGATACACCCATATGAGCCATTCCTTTCATTTTGTTAACCCAATATATTGTTTCGATACACCTATAAACCTTAGCCTACCCTGTAGTCTTTATTTGTGATTGGGAAGTCATCATTTGCCTAAGTTCAAGGTGCAAGTGGAAAGGTTCGGAAATCACGCTTTCATCGACGACATATTCCTGAAGATCATTGAAGACCCCCCAAATTCCCATTGTTCATCTCAAGTGGGGGGATATTATGTTTAGTTATTATTGTTATGTTGAAAAAAAATATGATTCGAAAAGAAAAAATATATATATATCTATATATATATATAGTTGTTATGTTATTTAGTTATTGTAAAGTGCGATGTTATAAGCACTACACTATGAGCTTTATAGATATACTATCGAGGAGGCCACATCGGTCACATTCAAAGATTGAAGTTGGTAATCATGCCAACAGTTGGAGAAAAGGTAGTGTGCCCATCACGACGTCCTCTAATGACACATCTACCTAATATTTCATGATCCGGTTTCTTTACTTCAAAACTTGAACCTTGGGCGGACAGTAAGTGGTGATGACTTGGTTATAGATTTAGACTACCTGCTTGATTTTTATTTTACACCATTTATATATCCCATGTCTTATCCTACCATTTAGTCATGAAGCATGTCTAGGTGATGCAGCGAGCAATCTTTGGTGTCTTGGCCATGGATTTGGTCATGTATCATTGATTTTTTCCACTTCGTCGTGACATGTTAGTAATGACGAGTCACCCCTTAACCTTTGTCGTGTCTACCCATATATCCTTCGAGAATTGTTTAGCCCTTAACTCTAGTGGTGGAGATTTGTGTAACCGCCAAGCTTATTATAGAATACATGCTATGACTGTGCGATTGAGTGATCACCCCGAAATTAACACTTAGAATAGTTGAGAGATTTGAGTGTTTTGTTCCCATTTAGGTGAGGTGTTCGGCTTTGTTTTATTCTAGCATAAGGGATTTGTAAACTCATATTTTCAAGGTTATGGGAGATATCTTTTTAGAAATCTTTCGAATAAGGTCTACTTGAGGGCAAGTAGAGTTCAAGTGGGGGAATATTTAATAACATCAAATAGTCCAGAATATTAAGTGTCAATTTCCCCCAATAATGTTTGTAATTTATATCATTTATATGGATTTACGCTTGTTTTCCACTTTCAGGTAAATTACGAGCATTGGAGCTAATGAGACGCAGAATTGGAGAAATATCAAAGATTTATCATAGTATGCTGACTTTGAAGAAGTTACGGCGTAACTCATCTCTCACATTACGCCGTAACTAAAGCGTGACTCAGAAAACCAACTCATTAAAAGGTTACGGCGTAACTCTACCTAAAGACTACGACGTAACTATATTAGGTCAAATGAGGTTCCACGCCGCCGATAACTACGCCGTAACTATTTCACCAACTACGGCGTAACCCAGTTATATTGAAGATACGGCGTAACCACTCATAAGGTTACGCCGTAACCAGCAGATCTAGTGCAAATAACGAAGGAATTGAAGATTACGGCGTAACTCTTATTTTAGTTACGCCGTAACCCAGATCTGGCCTATAAATACCCCACGATTTCCAGCATTTCAAAGCATCCCATTCCATACACCACAACCAAAGAACATGGGAAGAAGCCAAAGGCAGGTCTAGAGGAGCATACGGAGCTGTCTCCAAGGGAGAAATCACTCCCCTACGATAAGCATTAGCATTTTATCTTTTCTTTAATTTTGATTCATGTATTTCGTAACTTTGAATATTGAATTGATTTGTATGGTTAATATGAGCGGCTAAGCATCTCTTGGTGCTGGCCTAGTTATGATTCCTTAATTGTTTTGTTTTCGTTTATATTACTTTCGTATAATTATTTCTAAGTGTATGCATGCATAATTTATTGGTAGCTACCCTTGTTTCGGTAGTTTTGAATGGCGGTAGAGGCCAATTGCCTAGGAGATATGACCAACTGACCCTAGGTAGCGGTGAGGCGGGAAGGGTAAGATATGACCAAATGACGACCCTTTCTACTTGTGCGATTTGACCAACTGATCACCTACCGTTTAGATGAACTTAAGAATTAGAGGGTGAGTGTTTAAGTTGCTAACGCCCGGGCATTCACTATTATAAATCTAGCATGTAGCGGTACTAAATGACTTGGCTTAGGGGACCAGGAACAACAGGACTTATGATAGGACACCTGACTTCTCCTGTGGTGGCATCTTTACTGATAGGTTAGGGCGAATTGACCAAATCTGTCACTGGAGCTTTGACCCACAAGTAATTGGAAGTAAGTAGACGTAGACATTACTAGCTAGGAGGATTAACTAGGTTAGCACCACTCCCCTCTATTGATTAATCCTTTGCCTTTAATTGCTTTTATCTGCTTTAGTAGTTAATTAATTAATTCCTTATCATATTAAAAACTGTGACACCTAGACTTAGTAATAATCCAACACACATAGCTCTTGGGACGACCTCGGTTTTACCAAATACTACACTACACGCGACCGGGTACACTGCCCGTTAGTGCATTAGGGTAGACCATAGGTATAACGAGACTTTATAAATATTAAAACCTGGTCAGTAAAACCTGCATCACAAGGACTTTCTCCATAAAGTCCCTCATCACGGGATTGATCTTTGGCTTCAATTCCAAATCTTTTACGATTATGTCAACTTCTCAACTAAGCGATCCATCGACCAAGCGGCCGGTGGTAAACTTAGTGATCTCACCGTGGAAGAATCATGGGGTATAATAGAGGACCTTGCTCTCTATGACAACGAAATTTGGAATGACCCCCGTGAGTTGCCCAAAACCGTCAAGGCAATCTCCTTGCCTCCCATTAACTCACAAGCTTCCGATCGTAGGATGCTCGAACTTGAAGATCAAGTCAAATTCCTAATGAGCTCCTACGAATATCCTAAGTCTTCACGCCAAGTGAACAAAGTGTCTTCCTTGTGTGAGCTATGTAGTGGTCCTCATGACACTCGTACTTGCACAAGACTCCCCGAACAAGATTCCGTTGACTACGCATCCTCGCGTACCAATGGAACGGGAGGAAGATTCCCTAAAACACCCGGACCTAGGACTTTCAATGATGCCCGAGAAGCATGGAAGGGCAAACCCGACTTCTATTGGGGACAAACCAAAGAATTCACCTCCAATGATTTCTCATGGCCCCCCTCTCACGGCCCTAGCCAACATAACATAGAAGGGATGTTGCAACACCTAGTTAAATCCCAAGAAGCTAAAATAGCCAAGCTTTCGGACTGCTTTAACCAACAACAAGCCGAGATGGATAGGAAGATAGATAACCTTTTGAAAGCTATGACCAATAGTGATAGGAAGACCACCGAAAAGGTTAATTCCATCTCAACTCATTCTCCCGAAGCTTCCGGTGTGAAAATTAAGGACCCAAGTAAGTTAGCCAAGCACGTTCAATTCGTCAATACCATCACCTTAGTGAAACCTAATAGGACTAATGACGGAGCGAACCATGAGACGGTACTTGAGGTTAGTGAGACTCCTAAGAATGAATCAACCAATGAAGTAGATGAAGTAGGCGATGACTATTTCAATAAGTTTCCTACGGAAGAGGAACTCTCTCGCCACCCACACTTAGTGCGCGACCTCCGTCACATGTATGTTAGGAAAAGCCCTAGGATCAAGTTTGGGAACCATTGGAATCTAAACATACCATGTTGCATAGGACATCTATTCATGGCAAAGGCCTATATTGACCGCAAGTCCCCAATAAACATCATGCCTAGCACGTACTATAATTGGGTAATGGAGAAGCCTATTCCAACTAGGCAAGATCCCGATAATCCTAGAGTTAGATGTAATTTCCTTGGTAGAGTTAAGGGATTGCCCGTCTATGTAGGTAGTTTCACGTATCCTACGGATTTCATAATTATGGATGATATTAGTACGACCATAGATCCTAGCTTATCCCACGTTATTCTAGGAAAGCCTTTCATAGAGAACATCGGGATGACTTATGATCCATCGTTAGGAATAGTGAGATTCAAGGATGAGACCGATGACATAGCTTACCAAATGCCGTTTAAGATTGAGAAATTTTCATCATTATCCAATGATGAAAAAGAACTTAAGCTATCGGTCTACTATAGGAATGAGGAGGATAAGGAGAAGGGAGTAGATTATGTGATGGATAAGATTTTTGGGTTCTATAAGGATTGCTTGAAACTAGGACCGGAATATAGAACCGATTGGGGAGACGATGACTTCTTAGAAAGGTGCATAATAGGGCACTACTATAACATGGAAAACCCCAATAGAGACCATCATGAGGAAGAAGGTGACGGTAATGAAGTCACGTAGGGGCACAACTTCGAGTCTAGCTACAAGACTCATAAATAAAGAAAAGCGCTTCGTGGGAGGCAACCCATGCTTAATTGTTTGCTTGTTTGTGTGTCATATATCTTTTCATTAGTTATTTATTCTCATGTTTGAATTTGTGAAAATTCTTTATTTTGTCTTTAACCTCGTCTTAATTACATATAAAAGTATTTTACAAAAAGGATAAGTGTAGGGAAGATTACACACGTTTTCAAAAGAACGTGAACATGAGAATTACAATTATTGAAAAAGATATATATGTGTGTTTGTTAGAGTCAAATGCTTGTATCGAGTCATAATGGATTGCAACCTGACGGCGTCAGGAGGAGCAGAAACCACTTATCTAACTTTCTCTCTTTTTCTGTGCTACTTATAAATTTTTGGAATTTCTCAAGTCTTAATTTTCTAGAAAACCTGTAAACATCCATTCCACAAGCATTATATCCTAGTTTAGTAGAGTCATATATAGTTTTACCGCTGATTTTACGCGAAGGTTTCGTCTATTTTCTTAAAGTGTGTAGGTTTTATTTATCAAGAAGAAGAAACATAAGATTGGAAGGAGCTTTTCACGCATACATTCTTCTTGGAAACAATTTAACCACTACTTCACACAGATCCTACCGACCTAATCAGGGGAGTACTAGTTTCTTTCTCTTTTAATTACCTTCCATTATCATAACTTTGATACTTTCGGGGAACATTGGTGACAATGTTCAGTTTAAGTGTAGGGAGGAAGAATAAAACGGGAACTTTGAAATTATGTTTATCCTTTACTTTTTGTCTTGTCCTATTTCATTTGTGTAATAAGTTATGAGAAATATCGGTTAGGGTAATTTTAGCACCAAATTTAAAATTTTTCATGACTTGTAGGAGTGGGTCTTTAGTCTTAATAAAGCGTCTCATGGATAGGAGTTATATGACTAGCACAAAAACCCTTTACCACTCAAATTCCACCCCAAAAATGTGAGGTTCGCCCCTAGATTTGTAGGAATTAAAGCATTCATCTTTAATGCTTCGAGAGTGTACCGGTAGTATAATAGATTCTAGAACTTGTTTTGTGATGCATCTCGAGATCGCTAGTGAGACTACACTTGTGTAGTTAGGAATAACTAAACGATAAGAGGCATTAGGATAACCCTTGTTTGATACTCGTATTATAATTACTTCTTTCACATCGGTTGAGTAATTCCCCCACACCCTTGCATTGTACTCATCTTTAGTACACGATACCCCTAGTTAACCCCTCAGAGCCTATCCTTTTCGCGGTTCTCGTGATGTTTCGGTTTTCCGGAATATCAATGAACAACATTGTTTACAATCCACCCTCAAATGTACACCCAAATCGCCTTATCCTACCTTGTATGCACTCACTTTTAGTGCATTATTGTTATCATACTAAACCCTTAGTTCAATTATCTAGTTACTTGCATGGTTGTTAAGTCGAGTCATATCTTTTGTACACAGCTTTGGGACGATTGGGACTCATGGGTAAAGTTAAATTTTATGAAATGACGGGAAAGAACATTAAATTCAAATTCCTTTTATTTACGTAATAATGTACTCCAAGTGTTTTGATCTTTTCAATTCGGGTCAAATTAGTGTTAGAGTAATAAAAACTCAAGTGTAGGGATGTGCCTATAAATCCCTATTATTTTGATGTTATCGTAAAGGATGGTAGAGTAAAAGTTTATGCAAAAAAAAATAGTGTTAAAAAAAAAAAAAAAAAAAAAAAAGGGCTACTATCCTACATCTATCTTTATATTTATGTTTGTTTGTTTTAAAGTTATCTAGAGTTTAGAGTGTCGAGTCTTGGCTTAGCAACGCCATTCTTCTCATGCTTGTAACATAAAGATTTTTGACTTGCCACCACTAAATCGCCTATCCAACCAAACCCTTTGTTTCCCTACCGTAAGCCTAACATTACAACCCTTTAAAAGACCTCTTAGATAGTTTTTCATAGGTGCTTACGCCAAAGCAATGGAGGTTTGATCTAGTCTCATGCCTATGGTAATCTATGTACTAGGACCAGTTAATGAGTGTTTATCTTCCATTTCCAATTTAATATATTTCATATACACCTGAGAGATGAGAGGATCCAAACACCACTTGTGAGGTGCTAGTATATAATTTCCGTGCTTGTTATGACTTTTGCGAGGCTTATACTTGTTGTGAATTGTTCTAAACTAATGCTTCATGCCCCCTAACTTATAAATTGATTGGCCAAAATCACATTTGCTTGAGGACAAGCAAATACCAAGTGTAGGGATATTTGATAAGGATTTAAAAGGTACACTTTTGAGGGGTCATTTAAGCCCTTAATTGCCCACTTTTATATCCGTTACTGCTTAATTTCGTTCCTTTTCACTTTTTAGGTCTCTTGAAGGCAAAATGCTGGAATGATGCTTATTTGGACGAAAAGGCTTGAATATGTGAAGAAAATGGCTAAAGTCAAGATCAAGACACTCATGCTGCTGGAAGTGCACCTGATGGCGTCACAGATAAAGGGTGACGCCGTCCCTCTAATTGCGACGGCTCAGGAGTGAAATTGCTATTTTGTACCTGACGGTGTCAGGCTTTAAAGAGTAGGGCATCACGACTCAGACGGCCTAGATCCAGATTCAGACAGCGTTAAAAGTTGAAGCTGACGGTGTCACAACCACAACGTGACGTCGTCCCAATGTTGACTTGGTCAAGACAAAACCCTAATGGCGGCGATCCGACGACGTCACAATTAAAGAGTGACGCCGTCGCAGTTGTAACTCTATATATAGAATTCGATTTTCATACTTTTAGAGAGGTAGATTTGTGGAGTAAAAACCTAAAAATTTTTTGGTTTGTCTGGGGCAGTATCTTAGGGTTCTCATACCCTATTTTACAACACGACAAGCAAGTTACTTCATTGATTTCATTATGTCTTCGATTGTATGTGTGTATGCTTGCATGTTTACCATGTTCGGCTAATTAACTTGTGTGTTTGCCTAGATCTATGAAACTTAGTTATTAATTATTAATTGGTTGTATCTTATCTTAATTGTATTTGGCTTAGGATTGCAATAGGCCATCGTTGTGTTTTTAATGCTTGAGTAATCTTTGTGAACCTTAGTTTATGATCACCTAGAGTAATTGTAGGCTAAAAATCCAAAGATAACCTTAGAGTTAGTTTATCAATCCTAGAGATTTTGTAGGCAATAACCTTAAGGTATTCTCAAAGAGTTAGGGAGAAAAGCATACCCTACGATCTTAGAAGACACAACGCGTTAAGAATAAGGACGTGACAATTCAACCATCAATAAAAGATAACTAGGGAGTAATAGTATCTAGGTAAACACATTTTTAATCATCATACGAGCACACATCAATTGACATAGACTACCCCTTAGCTTAGATTAGAGAATTAGATAAGTAGAGTAATTGGTAGAAGTACCACCCTCCCAAATCCAATACCCCGAGATCGTACCTTTCAATTTTCTAAAAAATCTAAAAAATATAAAAAAAAATAATCTTCCTCAACCCCAACCTTAGCGTAGTAATTTCTCACTATCATTCCTAATCTCCTAGAGAACGATATCAATCCCGAGGCTTACCCTAATACTACACTACAACGATTAGGTTCACTGCCTAGGTGGTTGAAAACATTGCTCGAAGAAAAGGGAGTTTCCTTTGACCCCGAACGTGCGTTGTACGCGTATCAAACATGCATGCTTTCGGCCATTTGTAGTCCTGCCAACAGAGCCTCATACTCGGCCTCGTTGTTGGTACTTTCGAAGTCAAGACGAATAGCATAAGTGAACTCCATTCCTTCCGGACTGATTAATACGAGACCAGCTCCAAAACCCTTGTTGTTGGACGCCCCGTCCGTATAAAGGAGCTACCTTTTTTCTTCCTTCTTCTTTACCGCCGGTTGCTCGAAGTATTTGTCACTGCTGTCCCCGATGGGAGTTTCTGAGAGAAAATCTGCTAAGACCTGCCCTTTGATCGCATTACGCGGTTCATAGGTGATGTTGTAGGCACCTAACTCCACCGAGTATTTGGCCACTTTGCCGGAGGCCTCGGGCTTATTGAGAATCTGATTTATGGGCTAATCCGTAATGACCTTTATGGGGTGTGCTTCAAAGTATCTCCACAACCTTCTTGACATGTGTAGCAGCGATAGCGCCAGTTTTTCAATTGGGGCATAGTTCCTTTCTACTTCATTGAGCGTCCGGCTCACATAACGCACCGATAGCTGCTTTCCCCTTCTTTCTGTTAGCAATACGGCACTAACCGCTTCTCCAGAGGCCGCGAGATAAACATAGAGCGTTTCTTTTGGTGTTGGTGTCGTCAACGAAGGTAAGTCCGTTGTTAACGTCTTCATCTCCTGGAAAGCCTTCTCTGCTTCTTCCGTCCAACGGTACTCGTCCTTATTCTCTTTGGTAATATTCTTGAGCGTCTCAAAGAAAGGTAGCGATCTTTCGGCGGACCGGGATAGGAAACGGTTGAGTGTCGCGAGCTTCCCACTAAGGCTCTGCATTTCCCTTCAAGGTTCTGGGTGATTGCATGTCCATGATTGCCTTTATCTTCTTCGGGTTTGCCCTGATTCCTTCTTAGGTGACCATATAGCCCGAGAACTTTCCTTCCTCCATGCCGAAAGAGTATTTTTTGGGGTTGAGTTTCATGTTCATCTTTCGCAGGTTGTCGAAGGTTTCCGCTATGTCTGCCAGCATGTCACCCTCCTGCTTGCTTTTGATGACCATGTCATCCACGTATGCTTCTAAGTTCCTTCCTATCTGAGATTGAAAGGCAGAGTCTATCATCCGTTGGTACGTGGCACCGGCATTCTTAAGTCCGAAAGGCATCTTAGTATAACAGTAAGTCCCCTGTTCCGTGTAAAATGCTGTCTTTTCTTCGTCCTCCTTAGCCATCTGAACCTGGTGGTACCCTTTGTAAGCATCTAAGAAACACTTGTATTTATAGCCCATGACTGATTCGATCTTTCAGTCGATCTCCGGCAGGGGGTAGTAGTCCTTGGGGCAGGCATAGTTGATATTTTTGAAGTCGATGCACATGCGCCAGCTTCCATCACACTTCTTGACTAGAACCGGGTTGGATATCCAGGTGGGATACTTGACAGGTCGGACGATTCCAGCCTTAACCCATTCTTCAACTTCCTTTGTAACCGCCTGACTTCGATCGGCCGCCAGCATCCGGCGTTTTTGACACACGGGATCTACTGATGGGTTTGCATTAAGGGTATGTTCAATTATTCCTCGGGGAACCCCGGTCATATCTGACGGTTCCCATGCAAAGATGTCTAGGTTGTTCTGTAGGAACTCCTTGAGGCGCCTTTTACATTCGGAGAACAAAGTTCCTCCTATCGTCACGGGTTGTTCCGGAAAGGCTAGATTAATTATCACTTCTTCCGTTAAACTTACTTCATCCGCCTTCTCCTATTTTTGACTGTCTGTTTCCGGTGTAGCCATCTGTATTTTTTCTAACCTTCGGCACTCTGAGATGACGACGGAGCGAGTTACCAGTGTCGCTATTCCTCGGAGAGTGGGGAATTTCATCATAGAATGAACCGTTGATGGAATAGCTCTTAGCATTTTGAGCCCTGTCCTTCCCAGAATCACATTGTATCGTGACGGCGCGCGTATGATAGTAAACTTCATCCTGACTTTTCGATACAGACCTTCGTCTCCGAATGATACATCCAACTCGATCTTTCCAAAGGGCTTCGTCACTTGACATGCGAACCCAAGTAAGTCTGTCTAGGTCTGCTTTAGCCGAGCTTTTATCTCTGGACCCAGGTTGTCAAAACAGTGTTCGAACATTACTTCCACCGAGGCTCCTTCGTCCACAAATACCCTTCTCACCTAGTATCCTTCCATAGTTGCTTCAACTATGAGGGGATCATCTGACATGTCCCCAGAGGGAAGAGGATGGAAGGTTATCGGTACGTTCATCCAGCCCTCTTCCTGCTCCATCGAATTCCTTTTCTTCCGCTCCAGCCAAGCTCGTACCATGTTGATGACCTTGCCTTTGGGCTCCGTATCCTTCCTAGGCGGATCCCGTCTGCCTTTCTGTCTGAGGTCCTTAACCAGGTGGTTCAGCTTCCCTGATTTCAGAGCCAATTCTAACTGCCTCTTGAGCTGATAACAATCGTTTGTGTAATGTATTTTTTCTCCGTGATAGTCACAGTATTTGTCTGGTTCTCCTTTCTTGGTGGGTCGCGCATTGGCTTGGGAGGAGGTAGTCGTAGTTGATGTTCGGTGGCCAGGATCTCTTTTGGGGGTTTAATAAGTGAGTCCAACGTTAGTCGAGGAACGTTGTGACTTGGGTGATCTCCTCGAGGGGCTAAATAAGGTGCCGGTCTATCCCTATGGCGGTAGGAGCTGCCATGATCCCTGCTTGAGTATCTGTATCGCCCTTCATTCTTCCTGTCGTTCCCGTAAAGCCACCTGGGGTTCTTTTCCTCTCTCCGAACGAAACTAGCCGAGGCCTTCCGGGATGTGTCATAATGTTCGCCCCTGGGTACTCTGTACTGGCAAAAGCTTCTTTTGATCTGACGAAGTCATCTACTCAGACCATCATCTCATCAACAGTCTTGGGGACTTTATCGGCAAATCGCTTAGCCAACTCAGGACACTTGCTTCCATTCATGAATGAGGAGATCCTCATAATCTCCGATACACCTTGTATGAACCCTGTCTCGATGGTCCATCTTTCCTTGAACTCCGGTAGCGTCTCGTTAGCTTTTCTTACGATCTTGGTTATCTCCGCCTGGTCTTTGAGGCAGGTTTTGTGCAAGGAGAAACGAGTCTCGAACTGTTCTCGGAGGTCGGCCCATTCGTCTATGCTCCCTGGAGGAAGGCGGTCAAACCATCCTCTTACTTTCTCATCCAACATTTGCTGGAACATACGATACCATACCGGCATTGGCCACTCTCCCTGTCCTGCGGCCCCTGTGAATCTATTGAGATGGTCTTAGGGATCGGTTGACCCATCGTACAGCTTGATGTGGGTGGGCATTTTGTGTTCCGGTGCCGAGAATTCAATCAGTCGTCAGGTGAATGAGGACCTCGTTACCTCCTTAAAGGGCTTTCCCAGATCATCGTCCCTTATCTTACTTTCGGTGACGATCTCCTTCTTCCCCGCTGAGTTGTCCTTTCCGGAGGTCATCTCCTCCGTAAATTCTAGTCGTATCGGATCAACGGTGTCTCTTCGGCTGTTGTGTTCTTTGATCATGGACTTGAGTGCAGAAACATACCCTTCTAACTGCTCTCTTGTCGCTGGAGGGGAGTTAGTTCCCCCTCCTCCTGAAGTTGCAGGAGACGTTGAACCCGTCATTCTATAGCCTTGATAGATTGAATGTGGGTCCCACGGATGACGCCAATGTTGAAGTATTTTTTGTGAGGTCCTTCAGATATCCTTCAGCCTTGTGAAGCTAAGTCTTCTGGATACCTGCAAATATGAAACAACGCGTTAGTCTCGCCCCGGGTGTTATCCCAGGACCAGACTCCGGCGTGAGAGTAAGTGGAGGTTAACCGAAAGGTGTAGTATAAATGTGTGTGTGTGAAAATGATACCTTTTTACCAATTACTGTATGCGTATTTATATTGTAGGTTGTCATTATCTGGTCGCTGGCCATGTCGCTTTCTCTGAGGCCGTTGGTGTTGTCAGGGCGGACATTGTCCCTGACACTGTCCTTGACGTCATCTCTGACACCCAGGAGAATGAGATGAAATATGTCCAGGCTAAATGCCAAATGTACAGTCGGGGTTAACGATCCCTTCGGATATGAATCATTCGGTATGCTAATCTTTCAGGTATTAGGTCTTCCGGCTATTCAGCCGATGGACCATATACGTCGTAAGTGATCATGTTGTTATTTGTCATGTTTCTTGAATTAACATTCTGAGAGTATATATGCATGTGATTTCATAAGCACACTCTAAATAAAAACTTGTTATACATATAAATGACGTAAGATCGATTATACAAGCTTACTAAATTACTAATGAATAATAAACCAACACTTGTGACAGCATATATACGTACACGAAATACAATTTTATTGAAGTTCGGCGTATGATGTGTAGTATCATTCACACGGCACGTATTTTGGCATATGTATGCACACATTGGAACTCGAATATGTTTCGGTATGATGATGCTGTTTAGTTGTTGGCATCAACGACTAGAAGGATATATATATATATGCGACTAGGAACAATATATTGAATTATGTGTAGATGGTTGCATTACATGACATGTGAATTTACGCATGCATTGAATTGTATGCGGATATACAGTATACATAGTCATTTTGGAGTTAACGTTTAAGATCAAATCAAAGTCGAAAATTAGATGCCCGCCAGCTATGACGACTAATCAAACTGGATCACAAAATTGGAAGAATATATATATATATATATATATATATATATATTTTTAGTAAATTACAACTTTAAAGATTCCTATATAAACAATGTTACGATCTTACAACGTTTCTCGTAAAATAACATTTTTAGTTTCTTATTATATATGATCATACCATATCATGGCCAATATTAAAAAAAGTATCTCATAAAAATTTAAATATTCTTTTAAAAAGATTAGTCTGTATTGTATTGCTTATATGATCTGCTACACATCACATCCTCAATGTTCGAAAATTGGCACCGATCAACGTTCCACCAATTAAAGATTTTCTACGATCCAACAAGTCTACTGCAATTTTGCATTGAGCGAAAATATGATATTCGCTCTCGATACCATCATCACACGAGGACCAATGTACTGTGCGAGTTGAGTCAAGGTTGATACGAGTTGGGATTCGTTCATGGCACTCTAAGATTTTATTTTATTTTTGTTATTATTATTTTTTTAACGGCTTATTAGTTGTTAGTGATCCAGGTCCAACAGTGACATCCAATTGGGCAGCATGCTAACTCTCGAAGAATTGATGGTAACTTTGATCGTTCATTTATAAGTTATTTTATTTATGCAAAGATAATTCACAAGCTTTTTCTCTACATGTCGATGATTGATAAATTTCTGTATTTGGAAGTTGAGTTATATGACACACAAAAGTAATATATTAAGGGAAATTCCAAATTATTTTCAACTTGACTCATTTATGTAGCATATTGTTAAAAATATGACTTTTAAAAAAATATATATTTCAAGATTACCTTCTCCTCACATAAACACAACTCTTACACGCTCTTACATCATTGTTTGTCTATTTATTTCGCGGTTCGATGCTTTTGATTCCGTACGCATAGCAAATGAAATTTATTATAAAATGATTTTTGTAAACCTTAAAATACAAGAATCGACTTTTTTTTAATGTATAGAAGCACAACTGATTTACTGATCTCATATAAAAGAAATTAATTTTAAGATTTTTGATATAAATTGTTTAATAATTTATTTATTATTTTGTATATACTTTTTAAAGCGTGTAGGTGTTTTTTAGAAGTTATAAGAAAGCTTTTCAAAATTCGTAATAACTTTTGATTAAATTTGAAAGATAAAATTGAGAAAAATATGAGCTAATACAATATATATTAATTAAAGAGATAGAAATGCTTTGTTATAGGGGAAAAAATATTAATTAATTTCGTAGCATTCCGTAAAAGTTCGCAATTAATTTGAAATATGTGGTTTTTCTTTTGTTTTTTAAGTTATAAAATGCAAAATCTTCCATTAGAATATATTATGATACTTTGCGGAAATTTTAAAAAAAAAAAATAACAAAATAAACATCAAATTAAAGAGGATTGAAAAATACATTTATTGGTATATTTTATTTGATGAAAAACTTTATAATTTAACATATACATGAGATAAAAAGACGATGTTGTGTAATTTACATAAAAATAATATTTTCTACAGCAAAATATCACGAGTAATAATTCGCATTTAATGTGTGGACAATCTTGTTATTTTATAAAAAAGTTCAGAGTTTAACAATATATAGTATAAAGTTGAGTTAAGCTAGAAATAAAAGTCATGATATTTATCACAGATTTGCAAATTTTCTTTTAACAGATTATTCGAGCATGGTAGGTAAGATACCTTGTAAAGGAGAGGAAGTTATACCTCTTTCGAGATGACAACATCAAGAGATCAAATTCAATATTACTTAAAAAATTATGTTACCTGTAACGTGGCCCTACATATTGTTTGTTTGTTCATTTGTTAATTATCTAAATATATATCAAGTGAAGTTGAAAGTGTTTAACAAAAGATAGGTTGTGGATTTGTTGTTTTGTTTCATGTGGCAATGCTTAAGTTCATGTCTTGCTATGCCTCAAATTTTTATATGCTTTGTGCTTAATTTTTGTATATTAAATTTTTTTGGATCTTTTATTCCTTATAGAATGAATATATTACATACACAAATCAAACTCATTACATGTGAATGATTAATAACTCGTTTGTTGGACATTAATTGTGGTGAAGTGTCTCACTAACTAGATAATGACATATAGTTATTTAACTTATAATTGGAGTAAATCTTTGTGCATATGAGTGTGCATAATTGAGGTGTGTTTCAGGAAATATATGCACAAATGGGCATTCACTCAAATAATTGATTTACTTAAGAAGATGAATTTTCTAGACTCGATTGTTAGCCCGATAAATCTCTTTATTTCATTGATGGATACCAATACAATTTCTTGTTTATGTACGAGAGCTAGAAATATTTTTAAATATTTTTTTTTAAGGGTTTGTCTAACGGGTGCCCTCATGACAAGGTTTAAGGTGATTATAAAAGAAAGTTTGAGTTTATTAAATTACAAATCAAATTTAATAATAGTAATTTGTAAGGTTGATTAATGTGTATTAAATATAATTTGTAATGGGGTTTTTCTAACTTGTGTCATAGGGGCACAACTTAAGCACTCTATAAGTACACCAAAATTACACAAGGATCCACATAAAAGTACATTTGTTTGTACCTTTATGTGAATCCATGTGTACCTTTTCGTGGGCCCCTATTTACTTATGTTGTGCTTAAGTTGTATCCTTAGGGAACAAGTTAAAAAAACTCCTTGTAATATAGAAGTAAAGTTTGTATTTAATAAATATACATTAACCAATGTCTTCAGGGCACTGATTAGACAATTCTTTTTTTTAAACATGCGTGCGTGGATTTGACTGGGGTTTCTCCTCTCGTGGGTTTGAGCGGCCGGGGTTTTAAAGTATGACAGGCTGATTTGAAAGCCGCTTCATGCAAAGTTGCAAAACACGAGAAAGCGTGCATTGAAAATCAACATGTTTTATCCCTTTCGCGTTTGATGCTTCTGGTTTCCTTGCACCTGAAGCAGTAGAGTTCCTCAACAGAGTTCAACGGGTTATGAATAGTAATATTACAGTATGACACCTAGATCCATAAATGTAGTTTTCAAAAGAATTAGTTTTGCTATTCAAAAAGGGCTAGAGTTACAGCTTGTTGCCCACTTTTGCCGTTCATCTCTTTATAAATGTCATAAAAGTAATAATCAAAGTTTATAAATAAAATTAGAAACTGAATTGTTTTTTTTAAAAGGCAACATTTATTGAGAACCAAGAACCAAGATTACAAAGAAAAGGCATCAACTCTTTAACAAGAGCTAGATATATTATACGAAGCACGGTTTAATTTATACTCTATATCTTGATATTAAAAATAAAAATAAAAAAAAGGGAAATAAAAAGGAAAAAAAAAAATTGTTTGTTTGACCCACGACATTGATTTAAATTAATAAAAAGGAAAGCAATCAGCTAATTAAATAAAAAAAATAACATGTAATTAAAGTAATTTATAAATTGAATTAATGTGTAGTAAATACATTTTTTAAAGTTAAAAGAAAACTCATTTGACAAACTCTTTCATGAATTTAATTTAAGAGTATGTATTACTAGACGAGTACCCGCGCCTAGCAGCAGCGATGTCTAGTTTTCTGCAAAGTTCCGATGACCCATAAGTTTCTTTCAACAAACTGTATTTGTAGCATTAGAGAATCATTTTCGAATAACTACAATTCTGATTCGTGGTTGCATAGCAGCATAAATATATAGTTTTTTAAAAAATTATGTGGAGTCGATCTAAATGTGTGAGTATATTTTCTAATAGGATTGTTTTAAGTTATTAAGATTTTTAGTAATAATAGATTCAAGCATTATAAAAAGCGGTATTATGTAGTTGGCAATATTATATTGTAGTTTAGAGGTATAGCCAACATGTGTGACCGTATTTTCTTGTTTTGTCATAATTTAGGCATGATAACTATATTTTTTACATGTGTAACGTTTATCATTTGGTGTGTGGCTTTTAAAATTGTAACTTTGCAAATTGGATATCACCATAAAGATTATTTTGTACTATCAATTTGTATAGATATTTATGCATTGTTCAAAGCTATTTCTTTGAGGTACAAATAATTATCGCTAAAGATAACAATACTATTTATTTTTGTGATTTTAATAAACTTACATAACATTATTGATACACTGGACAAAGGCTATACAATATATATTAACTTTTAAACGACGATTCATATATGCTAGTCCTTAAATGGTGCAAGAGCAACATTTTTAAAATAACATTATACAAATGACAAATTACATGTGTCAAAGCAAAATAAACCAAAAACTACAATTATTTGTTCTCCTTTAAAAAAAATTGTCACGGGTTCCACAACTACTTCATCATTTCTCATATAATTTTGTCAAATGTGAAACCCGATTTCACTTTCGGGTGGTTCAAACTGGTTGAACGTTCGATAAAAAACAGGTCGATTTAAACCGAGTCAAACCGATAGATGGGTCGAAAAATGTCAAATTAAACCGGGTCAGCCCGTAGGGTTTGAAAGCGTCCTGGTCAACCGGTATCGGTTTCAACAGGTCAACCCGGTATCGGTTTCAACGGTCAACCCGTTATCGGTTTCAATTGGTTATTTTTAATTTGGTAGACGTGTTTTTAATTGGGTGTACAATGTGAATAAATTATTGTACTTTTAAGTAACGGGGTGTTTTAATAAGAGTATTAATTATATTATTTATTTCTCTCTCCATTGACCATGTTTTCAACATTCAACTTTCAACATTTTTCATTTTTTCCACTTTGACCATTTTTCCATTTTATATAGTATAGATTAGGAACTTGAAGATTAAGCCAAAGTCAATACTTAAGGTAATTTATTGGATATTTAGGCAATTTATAATGTGTTAGCCATAAAAGTAATGCTTCGTACTCCATTAAAAATTACTCCTACATGCTTTTATATCCTACTGTATTTTGTTTATCCTTCTTTCTTTTCTGCTTTTGATGTCTGGTTCTCGCAGACAGTGATTGATTTTGGCCTCTTACAATACAAGATTCTAATTTTCAGAAGAAAAACAACCATCTTAACTTGTAACACACGTTCTTATTTTAAAACAAGATAGGGCATAATTAAAATGACACAAGTTGTTATAATCGTACATGTTGTCGAATATAGAAGATCTATACAAAACTGCATCACAAATATATACAGTAATTCGCAATTGCATGAGAAAAAGTCTCTAACTAAAACAATACAAATCGGGAAAAAAAATCATTAAAAGAGAAGAACTTAACATTTGGTAAACGTTACCAAGTCAACGGATATAAGCTTGCATTATCAAATTCTTCAATTTATAAATACCATATGCTTATATTTCAAATAATGAACACTTATTTGTCGACATTTACTTTTCTGGTGAATGGTCCATTCCTAAATAGTGGTTACAAGTCACCTTGTGTATTGCAAGTGTGTGTGAGAGAGACTGAAATTTGGATATTAAACTTTTTGCACATGAGACTAAATAATTGAGGTTTGCTCAAGCACATGAACCGTAAACTAATACAGTATAATATATGCTGATAGTCAATGTATATTATGCAATTTGAAGTATCAAGCATGTTGCATGCATGAATATGAGGAATTTGTAGGTTTTTACTGGTGTATCCAAATATCAGTGTATAATAAAACTTGTAAAAAATGGTATTAAATACTAGCTTTTAAAAAACTTATACGTAGTAACATACATATTATTATTGAAGTGTATTGAAGTAAAGCTTATCGATTCATCATTCATGTCGAATTGTCGATGTCAATTTATTTACTGTAAAAAGAAGACAACGACGTAGACAGGATTGAATGATTGATTTTCAATGTTTATTTCAAAATGACTCGGCCTATTCTTTTTGTAGTAACGTTTTCAGAAAAGAAGAAAAAGGGTTTCGATACCTGTTTGGTTTTTTATACTCCCTAGTATTTTGTAAACACTTAGAATAATTTGGATTTTTAACGTGTTCATAGGTTTGTAACATTAAGACTCTTTATATATGTACGTATTTGTATTCCTGTGTTGAATATTTATCTTCGTGTCCGGTTTTCGTAGGACTCTCTAATTTCATTACTTTATATGAACGCAAAAGAGAAACAGAAAAAATTCAAATATTGAAACAAATGGAGAGTATTGTGATGATTAGGTTTATATGATGATATCATATCCTTTGTAAATACAAGTATCAAGAATACGAGTATTGATCGAGGCTCATTCTTGGTACTTGAAAAGATGTATTAGCACTGCAGCTTCAATACCTGTCTATAATTTAGAAACACAAGTAAACCGATACAGACAACAATTAACAAATCGAAACCGATCGATGAAAATCCTCCCAACGGTCAAAGACCAACTCGAGGATTTGATAAGTGACATCGGTCGACAATATTCCTATTCCTACCGATGATATAATAAGTGCCAGCATGACCGCATGAACCAACATATAGTACATCATATATGCATGCATACACACATTGAGCATATTATGTTCTAGTCGCGTAAATCCATATCTATGCTACTTTATAAAGTTTTTGAAACTTCCTATAAAAAGAAGTCTTAATACTTTAAGCCAATACACTTTATAGTTGTGGAGTTGTCTTAAATAAAAAGCTGTAGAATTGCAACCACCTGAAGAATTAAGTGTGTTACTGTTACTAGAAGCCATAAAAACAAAAAACATTAATGTAACATATGCATATGCTATAATTTTAGGGAATTGATATGTACACATATGATTTTACTTTGCACACATAAAATTACATAGGGTAATGTTTGTTTTATTCATTAATTGTATGTGTGCAAAGTAAAATTCAATGTGTACATATCATTACCCATAATTTTATTGCTTGAAGTATGGTTATCAATGCTTTTAATGTCAATATATTTTTTGATACATGTGCTAAGTGTATGGCTTATATTTGGCCTGTCAATTTTACTACTAGATACAAGCAATGTTTTAAAAACCGGGTTTTTAATCGACCCGGTCGAGTCACCGGGCATCGGTCCGACCGGTTCAACCGGTTCGGCCAAGCGGTCAACCCAATATTGGGTTTTCATTTTTATTATTTTATTTTTCCGACGGGTCAACGGTTTGATCACCGGTCAACCGGTTCGACCGCCGGTCTAACCGGTCAACCGGTTTCTTAAAAATTTTGAAAAAATCAAACCCGCCGGGTTTCATGACCGGGTTGACGGGTCACTCAAAACGGGGGTCTAACCGGTTGACCCGGTTTTAGAAACCGGGTTTTGACCCGTTTTAGTTGCCGGGTACCGGTCCGACCGGTTGAACCGGCCGGGTCGACCCGGGTTTGAAAACATTGGATACAAGTCATACTCTTATATAAAAGTAGAAAAAATACATATCTCACCAAACTAAACTTGCATTTCATACCGTGTCTCCTGCTTATATTTAGAAAAAAACGTATAACCGAACAACATTTGCTCACCGTAAAATACAGTTTTAGGATACTCGCAGACGCATTGTGCGTGCGGGTACCCTGCTATAATGAAAAGTAATAAACTTGTATAGTACTACCTCCGTCCCAAAATTATAGTCCCCTATTGACTTTTTCGGTATTTCTTTTTCAACTTTGACCTTAAATATTTTTGTTTGTGTTATACAATAGTTGATGAAAAATATATTAATGAAAAATACATTTAAAACACAATCCATTCATATAATTTGCATCAAATATTATCTAACACAACCAAAAATATTTAAGGTCAAAGTTGTAAAAGAAAGACCGAGAAAGTCAATAGGGGACTATAATTTTGGGACGGAGGGAGTATACACTTAGGGTTCGTTTGGTAGAACGAAATAAAATGTCAAATGAATGGAATAAATGACGTAATGGAATAAGTGATGTAATGTAATGCTTTATTACCGTTATTAATTATGTTTGGTTGGTATGATAAGACGGAATGTAATCGGTAAGAAAAGACTAAAATGTCCATTGATGATAGCAAGTGTATTTAATGTGGTTAGTTAATTATGGACTTTTATGTAATTGTGATTCCATTACATGATTGAATGAAAAAAAAGGAGGGGGCCTTAAGGAATGAATTTGGTATAATGAGCCATTCATTGTAATAAATCATTACATTGTATATTTGTAAACAAATAAGATTTTATCATTACATTGTAATCATCTTTACCATTCCCACTTTGATTACAAGATACCAAACACTACGTTAAATCACGGTTACAAAAACCTGTACATGTTATAGCTCTTGGATATACACCACCAATCACATAAATGGTATCTTAAACTGAATTGATAGCACATAAATGGCCAATCTAATGCAAACGGGTGAGAGAATCTCTCTTTTTACCAAAAATATGTATATCAATAAATATTAATAAACATTGAATAGTGATCAACTATAGAAATAAACTCAAGAGTTTTAATTGATTATTTTATTTATTTATTTCTATGGTTTTGCTAAGAGTAAAAATTTGGGATTGCTAACAAAAACATTGTGAGTTTTATTTAAGCTTACTTTATCTAAAAACATTTTTCAAATATAAAATCTCTTCGTATTGAAATGGAAAAGCTATTTTTTCTAACTTTTTAGCCTAATTATTTTTCTAACTCTAAGATGATGACACATATTTTGATTGATGGTGTGGATGAAAAGTGAAAATGAATGAATTTCACATGTCAAAAGAGTATGTGATTTGGAGGATAAAAGTATGTTCAAGATTCAAAATATATGAACAATCACAACTCAATTTCGAGGCTTGATTTTTAGCAAAACTTAACATCTTAATTTATGTAAGATACAGTAGTAATATTATCTGGGGACACATGTTATATTAAGGAATATCCAAATTTTAGGTTCGTTGCTGATCTGCTCATCATGCTTATTGGGCTGAATCTATATTATAAAAAGACCATGGATGGATATTAGACGAGGATATCAATTTGCAAACCGAATGGATGTTAGGCTGCACATGTTTCGGATTATTTTGGGATTATTTTGTTAATATACAAGAAGATGTATTTAACAAAAAAATGTGTTAATTTATTTTGTTAATGTATGAATGAATGAGTTAATATCATCATTCTCATTATTTGTGATTTCATTCTCTGCAGTAATTCCATTTTGTACGATTCAGTCGTACCAAATGCTCCCTAATTATATGTTGAATAGTGTTTTTTTAGTTTTATTTGTGCTCAAATAGTTGTAACTTATGCTTTTTTATTTGTATTTGCTTAAAAGTTCTATATTTAAAAATCTTAAAAAATTAATAGGATGGAAGGTACAAGATTTATAAGTAGTATAGATAAAAAGCTATAAAATTGCAACCACGTGAAGAATTAAGTGTGTTGTTGTTACGTGAAGAATTAGCTTGATCATCATTTTATGCATCAAAGAACAAGTAGGGTTGGATCAGTTGGTAAACTCCTTGCCTCTCAACCGAGAGGTCAGGGGTTCGATCCTCACTCCCTACACAAGGCCGGAGGTCCTTTTACCTGGTAGAGCTGGAAGCAGCCTCTCTACCTTAGGTAAGGGTAAGACTGTCTACATCTCAACCTCCCCCATACACCGAAAACGGTATTGGGTACCCATAACCCGTGGAAGACGGCATTTGGCGTTACTTTACTTTACTTTTGTTGTTACTTGAAGCCATAAAAATAAAAACATTAATGTAACATATGCATATGCTATAATTTTATGACTTGAAGTATGGTTATCAACAATGTTTTGAAACCCGGGTTTGTGATCGACCCGGCCAAGACACCGGGTCACCGGGTCAACCGGTTCAACCGCCGGGTCAACCCGGTTAGACCCGGTTTTATGCATATGTCCAAACATCTATTTCTAATTGTCCAAACATAATGTTCAAACACTAGTTTTGCAGTGAAAAAAAAGCAAAGAACCATTTTTCATGCTCTAAACAACAAATCAAAGGTGGACAAGGATATAAACTTGCATAATTTTCTAAACAACCATAAATGCTTTACTGAGGATTACATGTTTTACATACTTGAAAGGCATAAATCCTACGAGATTACAAGTTTCATACTTCTAAAGACATGCATCTTACGAGATTTACAAGTTAATTTTTTTCAAAAAAAATGATAAAAACCAAACCGGCGGGTTTCAAAACCGGGTTGACCGGTCGCTTAAAACCCGCGGGTCTAAACGGTTGACCGTTTTTTTTTTAAAACCCGAGTTTTTTGCCCGTTTTTTGTCGGGAACCGTCCAACCGGATTAACTTGTACGGGTCGACCCGGGTTTCAAAACATTGGTTATCAATGCTTTTAATGTCAATTATTTTTCGATACATGTGCTAACTGTACGGCTTATATTTGGCCTGTCAACTTTACTACTAGATACAAGTGCTACTCTTAGAGCACACTGTGTGTTCACTTTTGAAGTGAGTGAAACTTTCACTTTCTAGCGTTAAACCCACGTTAACCATACCAGCCTATTGCGTTAAGGGGGTGCATTAAGGGTTGCGTTAAAGCCTTAACGCAACGTTAAGGGTAAAAAAAAAAAGAAAAAGAAAATCATTTTACCCGCTTTATGACCGTTGGTTTTCAAAAAAAATCATTTTACCTCCCTAACGCTTAAAAACGGCTAGTTTAAATAAAAATAAAAAAAATTGAAAACCTTTTTTCCACCACTATAAATAACAAATTAAAACACAACTTTTTTCACATTTTCACAACTCAAAATCAAATTTATATTTATTTACAATGGATCCGAATCAAAGTGACGAAGAACTTAAGAACTGGAACTGGTCAGATGTAGATGACGAAGAACGAAGACGATGAATAAGTGTTTGTAATTCGTATATTTTTACATTTCTTATGTTTCGTATATTTTTTTTCGTTGTAATTTTTTATTTTAGCTTTTTATATTTCGTATTGTAATGTTTAAGATTTAATGTTACGTGGTTTATTAAATGAATTATTAGTTTTAGAGAAATGATACATGGGCATAAACGTATGCTTAAACTTAGACCTAAAACCACTTTGCATCATCTTGATAGGTTGTAAAATAAGTGAGTCTCTGTCTGCAGCCATCAGGATGCCGACACTTAGTTTTAGGTCTAAATTTAGACCCAAGTTTAGGTCCATGTATCATTTCTTTTAGTTTTAATTTAGATGTTGAATTTGAAAATAGTTGAGTTAAAGTTGAGTTATGATAAGGGATTTTTTTTATTTTTTTATTTTTATTATTATTTTTTTAAAGTGAAAAGGTTAAAGTTGATGTGACACTGAGTGAAACTTTAACCTTGTTAACACCCCTTAGGGAGGAGGGAGTGGTACCCTAATACCCTGGGTGTCACCTCACCTCTATCCAATAAAAACCATCCAACTCAAAACTACCCAATTCTACTCTAACACTACCCTAAGTGGAGGGAGTGGTACCATAGTACCCGAATTCCATATTTTTTTTAAATACATAAAATCACATATAATATTTAAAATAAAAACATACCATTTCATTAAAAATAAAAACATTACATAATACTTAAAAAAAAACATAACATAATACTTAAAAATAACTAGATTAAAATAAAAAACCCACTAATCATCGAGATGCGGCAAGTATTGACGTGCTACGTGCTCCGTGAGATCATATCGAAGACGGTAATGGAGAACTTCGTCTAAGTAACTCCGCTACACTGTCGTCGAACACTTGGCTGGATGGAGCATCCATTATGAACGGTGAGATTGCCCTCCCCTCGCGTTTTATAATCAAGACTTTCACGTGACGTTCTTGCAGACATGCATAAATATTCATCATACTCATCGGGCGGATTGCCGGTTGCAAGTTGCCTAACGGCCGATGTGATTTTTTGTTTCGCCGTGAAACTTTTTTTCAATCGCGCGTCGTAGCCTTCTTGAAAATATGGGTATCTCGCTTCAATGTCACCCACTATTTGCAAAAACATGCTTTTCTCCATTCGATTTTTTTTAAAGTAGTTGTCGTTGTACTTTGGTGTTTCAACGAACCAATCATTCTCTAAAGTTTCAAGACCTATTTCCAGATGACGATTTACGCTAGTTCGGCTAGAGCTTGCCGTGTCTTCAAGATACTGAGCCGCTAGTTGAAGCATATGTTGCAACGAGCTACCCGTGGATAGCTCGTCGGACGAAGACGGAATAACGTATTCGGAAGAATCGGAAGACATTTTTTTGGAGAGATTAGTGTGTGTTTTTTTTGAAATGTGGGGTAATTATTTTTTTGGAGAGATTAGTGTATGTTTTTTTGAAAGAAATGAGTGTATGTTATTTGGTTTTAAAGGGATTTTTTTTTTTTTTTTTTAGTTATTGCATGTTACCGTTTGATTGTATGCAACGGTCGAATAATTCAAAATGAATCAGGGTACTCGCTCGAGCTCGGAGCTCGAATTCTCTACCCGATCCAACTACCCGAGCTAGGCGGGGCGGTGTACCCGCTCGGGTACTTGGTACTCGATGCCATACCCGCATCCCACTCCCTCCTCTCTTATTCTCTTATACGTAGGATAAAAGTAGTAAAAAATACATATATCATCAAACTATATGCATCTCATAGTGTGTCTCTTGCTCATTTTAATATATATATATATATATATATATATATATATATATATATATATATACATATATATATACTAGTGTGGTACCCGCACGTTGCGGCGGCGGATACTCTAAAATAAAATTTTCCGGTGAATTATATATTTTAGTTTATTATGTTCTTTTTTACAACAAATTTACGGGGATCAAGAATTTTGTTTAGTCCGTGCCCGTTCGGGCTCGAGCCCGTTTGGCCCGTTCTCGTTCTAGCTCGACCCCGTTTGGACGGTACCCGTTCGGGCTCAAACCCACTTGGCCCGTTGCCCGTTCGGGCTTGAATATTTGTATAATGTGCTTTATTATTTGTATTAGTGATATTTAATGCACGAATTGTGTTTAAGTTGGTTGTACAATATGCTTGATAATTTGTATTTTTTGTGTAAGGGGTATTTTAATAACTGCATTAATTGTATTTATTGACCTGTTAATTAATTGACTATATTATATTTTCTTGACCACATTAATAGTGTTTTGTATTTTGTACATTAAGTTTTGAGACTTGTAAGTCTTAAAATTAAGATTAATGAGAAAGATCATTAATCGTGCATTGTGTATTGTACAATAGGCTTTGTATTTTGTAAGTCTTAATTTTAAGACCCACAACCGCATCGCGTTGTACCCTGCTATAATGAAAAAGAATAAACTTGTATCGTATACACTTAAATCACGGTTAGAGCAAGAGGTATCGTGGCTAAGTCAATCCTCTTCATTTGGGCCACACATGTGTCACATCACTTCAACACACCCACTTAAAAATACCCCTCATTCACAACTAACCCAAACCTCTTCACTTGGGCCCCACCCACTTAAAAATAACCCCTCTTCACAACTAACCCACTTAAAAATTCATCACAGTCCATCGGCTATCAGGAAAAAAAAATTGTCGTTTCTATTTCGTTTGCACGGTGAGAAGCACAACGACGAGGGGTAAAGAAGGGGAGGGGTGTGGCGGCTAGGGTGGCGGAAACCGACGAACCCTCCACCTAGGATTGGCGAGTTCATTTCGTTGTGATACCTCTTGCTCTTACAAAAACCTGTACATGTCATAGTTGTTGCATGCTTGAACAAAAACATATGCACCACCAATCACATAAATGGTATCTTAAACTGAATTATAGCACATAAATGGCCAATCTAATGCAGACGGGTGAGAGAATATATCTTTTTACCAAAAATATGTATATCATTAAAATATAATAGCAGGGTACCCGCGCGATACGGCGGCGGGTACCCTGTAATAAAATTTGCGGCGATGAATATATTTTAATTTTATGTTTTTCGTTACAACAACTCTATAAACTGTAAGAATTTTATATTTGAGTAATTTTAACAATGCTGGTCTTTTAAGTTGCGTAGGTTGTGTTTTTATGCTCGTGTTTTAAGTGCTTAGGTTATTGGATTTTAATAATAGATTGTTAGTAGCTTGATTAGATTGTACCGTGTGATAAAATGGTTGTGCTTTTGAGTAAAACACCAATATCCCCAACCTAAAACCCATCATAAATTTTAAGATTCAGCCACCCAACCCAATATCCGAACCTAAATTTACACATACCAAACCAACATACAAACCTAAAAAATTTCCAAACCAACAAAACCATTTCATCTCTTATTTCCCCAGATTTTCCTCACCCTAAAAGTACACAATAAAACAAACCCTTTCATCTCTTACAACACACACACACACACAAAAATCACTCTCACATCTAACAAAATCTCCACGACCATCTCCTCCACCACCGAACCCCACCATCACCGAACCACCATCCCCAGAACTCTTCCACTCTGACACACCCACCACCATCGTAACCTTCCACCAACGATTATGGCAACCCACGACCACACAGACCACTACAACCGAGTGGCACAGCCAAGAGCCACCACTACGGGTTTTGCAATTTTTTAGGTATTTTTTAAATAGACCTATATATGTTAATCAAGTTTTGAAGTTTTTTTTATTTATTTTATAGATCTATAGTTTTTATTTGCAGATCTATATATTTCATTTGTAGATCTATAGATTGTTTTTAAAGATCTATGTAATTTAACATTTTTGTTATTTTTTACAGCCACCGTTAAGCGTTTTTTGGCGTTATCTCAGAAAAAGGTTGTCGTTGTTATCGGGAGAGTGTTGCTTGCAGCCGCTGGAAAATGTTGTTACCATGCCTGAAATGTTTTATTTTAATTTTGATTGTTTTTTGAAGGTTTGAAAATTTTTTAGATCTGTGGTTTTTGTTTTTGTAGATCTCAGTTGTAATATTTTTAGTTTTGATTGTTTTGAAGTTTTATTTTAGTTTTGATTGTTTTTTGAATGTTTTTGTTTTTGTTTTAGATCTGTGGCCCACAACGAACCTCCCATCACCGGACAATAACGAAATGGTAACTTTTTTAGTTATTTATTATTTTTATTTTTTGTAGATTTATGTATTCTTTATGTTTTGATGGTAAATTTGAGTTATAACAATTTTGATTCTTTTAGATCGGTTGTTGGCACCGTTGCTGTTGTTGCCGGAATCTCCATCAGCCATCACCTGAATCTACACTTGTTAGTAGCTTGATTAGGTTGTACCATGTGATAAAATGGTTGTGTTTTTTAGCAAAGGGGTGACTTAAGATTAGTATTAATTGCATATGTTTAATATAAATGGTTGCGCATAAATTAATTGTACATAAAGCATTAATATATGTATTTGCTTAAATTCTGTATTTGCTTAAATGGTGTACATCATGATTAAAGACATGTACTCTTTTGTGAATGGGTGTTTTAAGTTGTGTATTAATTGTAGTTTGATTTGTATTTTTATTTGTGCTTTAAGTATTGTAACTAATACTTTGTAACTTGTATTTGCTTAAAATTCTATATATGAAAATCTTAAAATAATTAATATGAGAGAAGTGCATCCCTCTATTATAAGATAGTAAGATAAACATCAAACAGTGATCAACTATAGAAATAAGCTCAAGAGTTTTAATTTATTATTTTACTTATTTTTTTTCTATGGTTTTGCTAAGAGTAAAAATTTAGGATTGCTAACATTGTGAGTTTTATTTAAGCTTACTTTATTTAAAAACAATTTTCAGATATGAAATCTCTTCGTATTGAAATGGAAAAGCTATTTTTTCTAACTTTTTAGCCTAATTATTGTTCTGACTCTAAGATGATGACACATATTTTGATTGATGGTGTGGATGAAAAGTGAAAATGAATGAATTTCACATGTCAAAAGACCATGTGATTTGGAGAAGAGCATGTGATTTGGAGGATAAGTAGAAGGATAAATTAGGAATTTAGCATTGCCTTATTAATCTATGAGAAATGATATATAGATCTAAATTTAAGCTTAATTGTATGCCTAAAAACAAGTGTCAGCATCCTGATGGGTTGTAAAATTAATGGGTCCCTGTCTGCAGCCATCAGTATGTTGACACTTGTTTTTAGGCATACAATTAAACCAAAGTTTTGATACATATATCATTTCTCTTAATCTTTATACCTAATTTTATTAAAACTCACTTACCATATGTGTCTAAATCATGTATATTCATAGGAATGATTGTTATTTTTATTTTAGAAACATTGTTAATTAAATGATGCTTAAACACAGCTATAAAATTTTGTTAACAAACCCCTAAAATCATATACCTAATAACTAGGCCAAGCCATAATATATATTTAGGCCCAAGTAAGCTGTTATATTGTTTAATCTTCATAGGCCCGTTTGTTTAATCTTCATTTCCGTATTCTTTACCGTTAAAAGGGTCTGATATACATACATGCATGAAATTTAAATTTAAATTTTTACAACCACCCATAATCAAATTAACAACATGCATCAATGCAACTTTCATTACATTTTGAACACCGCATCCGCATGTACACTAAATATAGGGTGTGTTTGATAAAAGTAGCAGTAAGCAGTAACTGTGAATTGTGAGTTGTGAGCAGTGAGTTGTGCGCTCACAGCTTCTTAAAGAAGCATTGAAAAAATGAGCATTCCTAAAAAATAACAAAGCTCACCGCTCTTTTGCCAAACGAACAATAAAAATCAAAAAGCTCATTGCTCCAAAAACTACATAAAGCTCCGCATCAAACATAGCCATAATTATATATTATATACTAAAACTCATTTGGTGGGTTAAACAAAAAAAGTCATTTGCCTCCTTAATTCTTTCCCCTATTGGTTCCATGGCTGTCATTAGACACAAATTATCCACTTGGCAAACCATCAATGGTCAGTTAAGTAATTAGTACAGTAACGCATGAACAGTACACGGGCATGAACAGTAAGTGTGCATGAACAGTGCATGTTATATATAGTATGGTTTCTTAAGTCTACTGCACAGCAATTCATTTGCAGTCTTTCAACAGTGTTCATTGCCACAAAACATATGCCACCTGCTCAGTCTCATTAAATGCAAATTATAGTCGGTTACATTTACTTTAACCTTAAACTTATTACATTAAATACAATAAACCAACTAGAAAATTCTACACATTCATTTCTGCTTCTGCAAGATATTAACTCCTCACATTCACTTGCTCTTATACACACTGCACCAGTCTGAAGAGGAAGAACAACAAAAAAACATCAACAAAACAGGTAAGGAATGTTTACTTTCTTCCAATGTTAAGTAGATGCATCCATATACTTAGTTTATTGTTAATAATTTATTCTTACTATTTTGGCATGTCTTCAGATAATCTTAAATTCACAACCATTTAACACAGTCGCTCACAGCTAAGCCAAAGCCCAAAGGACCATTGATTTATAGATCAAGATGCTAGTTAAGTCAAATATTATAGGTCATGTTCATCAATCATTAGAGCATTAGTTACCTTTCAAGCTGTCCTGTTCATGTTATGGAAAAAGTGTTGTCACATCAGCATCTTTTCCCATTACACCAGAATTCACTACAACACTAAAAATACCCCTCCCTTTAATAACACCAGATTCTGATGTTGTCGTGTATCACTAGACCCCACATTGTTTTTAATTTATTTAAATAAAACAAACATTTAACAAAAATTAAAGTTTTATTAATAAAATATATATATACTTGAAAATTCGGTCAGCCCATTACCAGCCCAAAATGGCAAAGCCAGATATATCATGCACGAAAATTTACCAGCCCATTTTATTTGTCTAACCCTAAAAGTTAGGACATATAAGTACCTAGATACCCTAATTTTTCCTCATATAGTACCCCCTTTCTTCTACTAACCTTTTCTCAAAACTTATCTCAATAATTCATCCGGCATCCATCTTCATCAGCTCACTAATTGAAAAAAAAAATAATAAAAATAAAAAAATAAATCACAAACCAAACAAAAACGTTCAAAAAAGAAAAAGGAGAAAGGAAGAAAAAGTGGAAAACGGGACCATTTGACTGGAAAACGCGAGACATGGTGTGCATGTGGCGCCGTTCGGTTGCGTTTTCTGGAACCATTTCGGCTGGCCACAACGACGCATGACTCGAAAACGCGTGCCACGGTGTGGAGCTCGCGCCGTCCGGTTGCGTTTTGCCAGAAAACGCTAGCCTTGGCGCCGGGTACTGAGAGCTCTTAAAAAAATAAATAATAAATGGACCTAATTAAATAGGCTTAAAAGATTACCTACCACATAAATAACATGTACAGTTGACCTACCGCATAAATAACATGTACAGTTGCATAACTGTACAAGTCATTTATGCAATAAGTCACTTTTTAAGTCCATATATCAAAGCTCTTTAAAAAAATGGTACGTAGTACTAGATAAGCTTAGGCTTATGAACTAGAAACTGTTGATCAAGATCAACTAATGACTATTGTTACTTCATAAAATACTAAAGATCGAACTAGAGACAACTATAAGATTAGTTGTTTAACTATTTCATTATTTGGGTTTTTCAGGCCTCAAACCGATTAACCCGAAGATTAATTTGGGTTGTTTGGATTAGTTTGGTCAACTTCGGGTCGTTGGATTGGCGTGGGCAACTTTTGTTGGGATTTTAGAACTAAGTTAACCATTAACCTCTACGAGTACGCAGCGGATAAGGATCTAGTATTTGCAATTAGGTTATACACGTAATTAATACAATAATTAATTAATAAAAGGGATAAAAGAAAACCAAACCTTGCTTGACAATTGAACTTTAATAACGAACAAGAAACGAAACGAAATTAAGCATCTAAAATAGATGTCTCTATGAGTATCACACACAACACGTAAACGAGCACGTTCGATGAGAAGCTAGTCGAGAACATAAAACCCAATCAACACTTGAATTAACACTTGAATATCACGAACAAGAAAAACCTCAAGGACCTTTCTTTAATTTTGTCCGAGAAACACACTGTCCGAAAACAGTTTTACAATATCACCCGATATCGGACAAGTCGTGTCCGATATCCCATCTTGTTCTGTCCGAGAAAATAAACAAACAGGAAACCAAAACTCTTTGTCTTTGCTGCTGTTCGAGAACCAGAAACAAGCAGGAGAAACAAAATCTGAAACTTCTTCTTGGATCGAATAGATGCAAGTGTCTCAAATAAAATAAACCAAACAACCTTAATCCAGATTCTATAAAATCCGATTGGTTATATAAAATAATGGATAGATTGACTGGTTTTGTAGAGTTTTAGGATTGCATGTGAATCGTGAGACATATCTCAGAATGCATGTGAGATTTGTTTATATATAGGTTCAACTATTAACCCACATATGGGCTTTTTACTTGCTCAACAAGCAAGAAAACCCACACCCTTTTTACTGCCCGATTAGATGTTGGACAGACCCAAGGCACCAACTGATACGACCCATGCATTTAACTATTTGGACAAGCCCATGGATCGTGTATAATGATCAGGTAAGCATGCATGTATATCGGGTTATATATTCAAGTATGTATACGTTCGACACGTACTCTCGTGTTTATCGTGTGTGTCCCCATAGGCTCACACACTCTTAGTCGTTTTGTCAGTGTTTTCAACTTCCACAAACCAACAGCTCCCACTTGGGAGTTGGTGTGTCGAATGGCACACAAAACTAACGACGGAAATGCCTAGCAAACGCTCTCACTCGCTTTTTAACTAAAAGTGTCTTGCTATCAGTAGCATGGTCATTCAATGTCTTGCTCTAATCATCCTTTGTTATAGATACCGTTAAACCATGGATTATGGATCTCAAATCATTCCATATAGTTTAACCATTTAGAATCTCATTATAAATTTCAATTCAGATATACCAAATGTAATCAAGAATCATCTTGCATTACCCTTTGGGTTTGGCCAAAAAATTATCTGATTAAATCGGAGAGGCCATGGTATCTTTACGCACATATCAAGTGGAGTAACAAATCCTTTATTGACTACAAGTGTTGTGGATGCTGCTTCACATCACTCCGAAATATACCCTTTATAACTACCTTATTTAGATAGCGTTTTGCATATACTTACAAAAAATGATATCCACACATAACAGAACTTGCTTGCATCTCAAGTCTAAGGACGAAGATAACAAACCATTTTCAATATTTTACTTATGACAAGGATCCAAAAGTAAATGTTTGAAAGTTGGGAAATCCAATATGCATCTCTAGTGAATACATATGAGTTTGGCGGGAACAATCCAAATTCTCGTTAGAATATAACCAACACTCACATTTGCCTTACATAACAATATTCCTATTGTTAACCGACAATGGACATATTTAGAATAATAAAATCATTCAAGGATTAAACATGCAAATATAGGATAACAATTATTATATGAATGAATAACAAATACCAAGTATCTTTATTCATCATAATGTAAAAATTGTCTATCAATCCCAATTATCCAAATACTAAAACAAATATGCATGAAACTCATTTAGTAAGTTAAACCCTAATGTTTCCAACATTCTCAACCTTTCTCTAAAAGAAAAACTAAATAGTCATCTGAGTAAACTTTTCGAATACTTGTTTCAAAATTTCACATATAGTGAGTGATTTGAAATATAAGATGAGTGTCTTATCTCATATGCTCATACTATTGCAAGAGTTATAGTATGGAGATGTCGTCTTACCTTGCATGAGGTATTAGAAATCAACGACACACTGACAGTCATCTTTACAGTTCTAAAAGTGTAAAGTATTCTCATTCCTTAATGTGTAATGCAACAATGCTCTATGTTGAGCATAGCTAGTTAGCAGACTTATCATAGATGATAAAATTCTACTACAACTAGTATAAATAATCCTCTAGCATCATTTGTACTTATACAACACTATGCTTTATAATTCGTAAACATTTATAAAAACAATAATCTAAACACTCTCAATTAGATATTGTTCTTGTCAGCTCATTTTGTTCTTGTACAAAAGCAACAACTAGTTTTATACACAATATAATATTGATAAGCGTACAACGCGCGTTCGGGGTCAAATGAACTTCCTTTTCGTCGAACAAGTTTTTCAACACCCTAGGCAGTGAACCTAATCGTTGTAGTGTAGTATTAGGGTAAGCCTCGAGAATTGATATCGTTCTCTAGGGGAATAGGAATGCTAGTGAGAAATTACTACGCTAAGGTTGGGGTTGAGGAAGATTATTTTTTTATCTTTTTTATATTTTTTTAGAAAATGGAAAGGTACGAATCTCAAGGCATTAGATTTGGGGGGTTGATATTTCTACCGATTACTCTACTTATCTAATTATCTAATTATCTAAACTAAGGTGAGTGTAGTCTATGTCTATTGTTGTGTGCTCTTATGATGATTTAAAGATGTGTTTACTTAGATGCTATTACTCCCTAGTTATCTCCTATTGATGGTTGAATTGTAACGTCCTTATTCTTAACGCGTTGTATCTTCTAAGGTCGTAGGGTATGCGTTTCTCCCTAACTCTTTGAGACTACCTTAAGGTTATGCCCTACGAAATCTCTAGGATTTATAAACTAACTCTAAGGTCATCTTTGGATGTTTAGACTACAATAACTCTAAGTGATTATAAACTAATGTTCACAAAGATTACTCAAGCATTAAAAACACAACGAATGACCTATCGCAATACTAGGTCAATCACAATTAAGATAAGAGACAACCAATCAATATTCAATAACTAGGTTTCATAGATCTAAGCAAACACACAAGTAAATTAGCTGGACATGGAAAACATGCAAGCATACACACAAACAATAGAAGACATAATTGAATTAATGAAGTAAATCACTTATCTTGTTGTAAAATAGGGTATGGAACCCTAAGATACTACCCAAGACAGCCTATGTTCGGTTTAGGTTTTAATCCACAAAACTACCTCTCTAAAATACTGAAAATTCGAATTATATATATAGAGTTAAAATATGCGACGGTGTCACTCTTTAATTGTGACGCCATCGGGTCGCCGCCATTAAGTTTTCGTCTTGGCCACTTCAACTCTGTGACGGCGTCAGCTTATGCTTGTGACGCCGTCGGCTTTGTTAGTGCAAATATTACGATATTTAATCTATACATTCTCATTTGTTTTGTTGATGACAAATATGTAACTTGTAATATATAACGTAAAATGTATAAGTTACTTGTAATTATATTTTGTCTCAACATACTCTCAACACCTCTCGACGACTCAAGTCCTTGTATGCTACAACACATGTTCGTACATGTTTGTTATGTTGCGTTATGATCAAACCCCTAACAAACCATTAAACATTTTTAGTTAAATAGTTTATAAAAAACTTAAGTAAACATAAGTAAATGTGTTGGGTAAAACCCATGACCCAAGACCCATACCCATTTGACTAGATGCATTGCATCTATTAGATACATTGTATCTAATGAAATACCCATGAACCAACCTATAACCCATGACCCATGACCCAAAACCCATGGGCAAAAGGGAGCGTCCTACGGATCCCTCAAAGTGCCCACGGATCCTTGGAATTACAAGGGCCGGATCCCTCCAGAAGGGATCCTTGGGGCAGAAACATGGTTTGGCCTTTTTGCCTATAAATAACAAGCCACTTCTTACCATTTCTTTACAACTTCACACATAGTTTCTCTCCACCATTTCTAGGATATTTAGATCATTAGGAAGCATGTAAACCACCCTCATCTCATATGATCATAATGCTTCTAACTCTCATTTGTTGTAAGCATACTCCTGAAGTGATCCTCCAAATCAAGCTTAGAGATCTTGCTTCCTAACCTACTGAAGTGATCACCCATCACAAGATACAAGCACATGAAGATCTTCTACAACAAGCTTGGGAAACTTTTCATCTTCATTCATAGAAGACTAATTACATCATGCTTTGTGTCCTTGCTGCTTAGTTTAGGATTTCATATCCATTAGACACACTGTCTTGGATATTGTCTAGTATCATATTCTTGTATCTATGACTAGACTAGATGGTTTATGTGTTTGTGCCATAAAACACAAGGTTTGTTATGTTGGGCCACAAAACATAACGGGTATCATAGATGTGTTATATATCTATGACTAGAATAGATGGTTTATGTGTTTGTGCCATAAAACACAAGGTTTGTTATGTTGGGCCACAAAACATAACGGGTGTCATAGATGTGTCATAGACATATGTGAAAGATGTCTAAAGGGTCAAGACGAAGACATTGGTGAAGGGTGTCGACCGTCCATATTGAAAGCACTAGTGAAGGGTGCTTAGAAGTCAAGGTTAAAGGCATTAGTGAAAGGTGCCTAAGATGTACATTCGATATGGTATGATTCGATGTACAAGATAGATTAGTATTGAGTAACAAGGATATTGTCATCCTTGTTGATATTGTCATAAGGAGTAGATCTCCTTTGGGGTTAGTCGTTGGTGTAGTATTGGGTAGTAGTTCCTCATTTGTAATGGAACTCGGTATCTAGCCTAGTACCGGATAAAGGGTAGGCAACGTTGTGATAGGTTTGGTTCTACCTCGTGGAAGAACTCGGTATTTAGCTTAGTACCGGAAAAAGTGTAAGCGACGTTGTGTAAGGTCTTCTCTGCCGAGAACGGAGTTTGTTGATCTAGTAAAGCAACTCTTGAGTAGGTGACTCGAGGAGTGGAGTAGGGCAAGGAAGGTGTCATTGTAGCCGAACCACTATAAATCCTCGTGTTGGTTTGTCTATCCTTTTACTTATCGCTTTACTTTTTGCATTACATCGTTTATTGTCTATGTAGTTGATGTCTATGTTTTTGATGCATACTTGGTCTTTCATATAGTCACAAACTATATTTAACACTTTACATATTATGACACGCTTGATCAAGAAAAAGTAACCTGACTAATAATGGTGAAACTTGATTTATAATGAACCATTAATCTTGCGGAATCTTATGTGATGTCAAGGGTTGGCCTTACATGCCGTAATGCGTTAAATGCATCCTCGCGTCGAGATTAGCAAATGCAATGGTTTATACTATATTTTATACAAAAGTTTTAAGTTTGAAACGGAAATGTATTCACCCACCCCCCCTCTATGTTTTCACAGGCTTCAACCTCTAACGCCGTCGGGATCCAAATCTAGGACGTCTGAGTTGTAATGCCCTACTCTTTTAAACCTGATGCCGTCACTTGTTAAATAGCAATTTGCTCTCTGAGTCGTCTCAAGGTGTGTCGTGACGGCGTCTCAATTAGGCCGTGACGCCGTCCCCATCAGTTCCAGCAGCTTGAGTGTCTCGATTCTTGACTTTGGCCATTTTCTTCATATATTCGCGCCTTTTCGTCTGAATAAGTGTCATTCCAGCAATTTGCCTTCAAAAGACCTAAAAAGTGAAAAGGAATGAAATTAAGTAGTAACGGATACAAAAGTGATCAATTAAGGGCTTAAATGACCCCTCAAAAGTGTACCTGTTAAATCCTTATCAAATATCCCTACACTTGGTATTTGCTTGTCCTCAAGCAAATGTGCTTTTAGCCAATTAATTTATAAGTTAGGGGTCATGAAGCATTAGTTTAAAATAATTCACAACACGTATAAGCCCCGCAAAAGTCATAACAAGCACGGAAATTACATACTAGCACCTCACAAGTGGTGTTTGGATACTCTCATCTCTAGGGTGTATATGAAATATATCAAGTTGAAAATGGAAGATAAAAACTCATTAACCGGTCCTAGTACATAGATTACCATAGGCTTGAGACTAGATCAAACCTCCATCGCTTTTGGCGTAAGCACCTAGGAAAGACTATCCAAGAGGTCTTTTAAAGGGTTGTAATGTTAGGCTTACGGTAGGGAAACAAAGGGTTTGGTGGGATAGGCGATTTAGTGGTGGCAAGTCAAAAATCTTTATGTTACAAGCATGAGAAGAATGGCGTTGCTAAGCCAAGACTCGACACTCTAAACTCTAGATAACTTGAAATAAACAAACATAAATTTAAAGATAGATGTAGGATGGTAGCCCGTAGTTTTCTTTTACTCTGTTTTTTCTTTTCTTTTTTTCTCATTTTTCGATTTTTTTTTCGATTTTTTTTTCATACACTTTTACTCTACCATCCTCTACGATAATATCAAAATAATAGGGATTTATAGGCATATCCCTACACTTGAGTTTTTATTACTCTAACACTAATTTGACCCGAATTGAAAAGATCAAAACACTTGGAGTACATTATTACGTAAATAATGGGAATTTGAATTTAACGTTCCTTCCCGTCATTTCATAAAATTTAACTTTTCTCATGAGTCCCAATCATCCCAAAACTGTGTACAAAGGATATGACTTGACTTAGCAACTTATGCAAGTAACTAGATAATTGAACTAAGGGTTAAGTATGATAACAATAATGCACTAAAAGTGAGTGCATACAAGGTAGGCTAAGGCGATTTGGGTGTACATTTGGGGGTGGATTGTAAACAATGCTCTTCATTGATATTCCGGAAAACTGAAACATCATGAGAACCGCGAAAAGGATAGGCTCTGAGGGGTTAACTAGGGGTATCGTGTACTAAAAATGAGTACAACGCAAGGGTGTTGGGGAATTACTCAACCGATGTGGAAGAAGTAATTATAATACAGGTATCAAACAAGGGTTATCCTAATGCCTCTTTTCATTTAGTTATTCCTAACTACACAAGTGTAGTCTCACTAGCGATCTCGGAATGCATCACAAAACAAGTTCTAGAATCTATTAAACTACCGGTACACACTCGAAGCATTAAAGTGGAATGCTTTAATTCCTACAAATCTAAGGGCGATCCTCACATTTTGGGTGGATGTTAGGTCACCATATTGTAACACAAGCATCAATATGTGAGAAATAGATAAAGAAGTGATCAGTTGAACAAGAACAAACAATACACGAATGATAGTAAGGAAATGTCATGCGTGGATATTGAAAGTAAATGAACAACCAACCTTCAAATGAAGGTTTACAAGTGCTTATATAGGGAAAGGAACTAGGGCAACACACAAGTTCCCTTCCTTTCCTTATTGGGCTTGGGCCAAGGCTTATGGGCTTTCTACATAAGCGTTGCCTTTAATACAAACATAAAAGCCTAATTAAGCAAACTATTACATATTGATTACAAACACTTGAAATATAGTTTAGGAGTGATTCCAATAATCTCCCCCTAAGTGTTGGTAATTAATGACTTAAGTAATCTTGAAACGTTGTAGGTGCTGATGTAATAGTTGCTTTGACGTCATCTGACATTCTTCTTTCTTGTGAGAAGAGGTGCCTCGATTCTAACAATCTCCCCAGTGTGAGGATCTTGTTTTTCTTTGAAGTTTTCAGCTTTGACGTCTTCATATATCTTTGTTCTTTGTTCTGGTGTGGATATGATGATGTTATGTTGTTGTAATCTGCACGTGTCCGCCGCTCGTGTCTCCACGTCCTTCTCCAACATGCTCACACGCTCTTTGACATTGGATTTCAGGATTGATTGTAGTTCTCTTTAGTCTTTAAACTTTGTAGATTCTTTGGCTTTGGCTAAGAATCATTCTAACTTTTGTGTTGCCTTTCGAGAGAACTTCAATTTATGTTGTTATTGGTATGAGCATGTGGAGAATCTGCACGATAATCTCCCAGGAGCATCCATAAGAAGAAAACATAAGAATGGGTTAGTGATAAACACCAATCGATCACTGTGGTCGTTTCTTAGAGAATTTACAACTACGATTGTTCTTTTGATGAATGTCTTGGTTCCATTCACCTTGGTCGGGCGAATCAGCCATCCGAATCCCATAGGGACAGTTATATTACATTGAACAAGTTCAAGTAATGACCCACATCTTCCGGACTAGATTCTTGAATGGAATATCCTTAGCGGGATTTCCAGCACTTACAAGTTCGAACTTCGAGCGTGTTAACAACATAGTGTGAAAACACATCTCTAATTCTAGCAAAGGCTGTTCCTGAACTGGAGTCCGTTAAGTAGGATAACACGACAAAAATACACCTACGCCTGTGACAGGCAGGTACACCGAGCATCACCCCATGATCAGAGACCATTTGAGACAACACTAAACGTAACCCACAAGGAGTTACCGAAGGGACCTGCTGTCTAGGCTGTTTGATGTTGACCCTGGTAGGAGTTTCCATTCAATCACTGAGGATCACAATTATGAACCCCTCATAAATGTTCTCGACAGATTGCTAAGATTTGTGTAGGACTCTAGAGTAGTATCACTTGCGTCCTTATTGTTGAACGACAAGTGATGAAATGTTGAGTGTTCCTAAGAGATCTTTTGATGAATCTCGTGCCTTTAGACTCAATAGTGCGCTTTGGTTTTCCTAAGCGGAGACTAGGGAGAGGGTCTCCTTCTTCAATACCAACAATCTCTAAGAGAAAGCCGATAGTTTACATAATGATAACGCTACACGCGTCGTTCGGGGTCAAAGGAACTTCCTTTTCGTCGAGCAAGTTTTTCAACACCCTAGGCAGTGAACCTAATCGTTGTAGTGTAGTATTAGGGTAAGCCACGGGAATTGATATCGTTCTCTAGGGGAATAGGAATGCTAGTGAGGAGTTACTACGCTAAGGTTGGGGTTGAGGAAGATTATTTTTGTGCTTTTTATGTTTTTTTAGGAAATGGAAAGGTACGAATATCGGGGTTTGGATTTGGGAGGTTGGTATTTCTACCGATTACTCTATTATCTAATTATCTAATTAACTAAGGTGAGGGTATTCTATGTCTAATTATTGTGTGCTCGTATGATATTTTAAGAATGTGTTTACTTAGGTTGTATTACTCCTTAATTATCTCCTATTGATGGTTGAATTGCCACGTCCTTATTCCTAATCGCGTTGTGTGTCTAAGGTCGTAGGGTATGCATTTATCCCTAACTCTTTGAAACTACCAAAGGGTCTCGTCTACAAAATCTCTAGGATTTATAAACTCTAACTCTAAGGTACTCTTTGGATGGTTTAGCCTACAACTACTCTAGGTGTTATAGTCTAAGGTTCACAAAGATTAATCAAGCATTAGCTACACAACGAATGACCTATCGCATTACTAGATCATTAACAATTAAGATAAGAGACAACCAATCAATATTCAATAGTTAAGTTTCATATTCCCTAAGCAAACACACAAGTAAATTAGCGGACATGGAGAACATGCAAGCATACACACAAATAATTGAAGACATAATTGAATTAATGAAGTAAAACACTTATCTTGATGTAAGATAGGGTTTGGAACCCTAAAATATTGCACAAGACAGCCTTGGTTCGGTTTAGGTTTTTACTCCAAAATACTACACATGAATAATGAAAATTCGGATTCTATATATAAGATTACATTCGCGGCGGACAGCGTCACCTTATGATTTGTGGCCGCGGTCGAGCCGCCATTAGGGTTTCGTCTTGGCCACGTTAGACTTGCGACGACGTCACCTTGTGCTTGTGACGTCCTCTTCAGACTTCGGACGCCGTCGGATCAAATCTAGGCGCGTCGGTTGCGACGGCCTACTCTTTAAAGCGACACCGTCACTTGTAAATAAGCAATTTGGCTCTGAGCCGTCACAAAGTGATGCGACGGCGGCGTCGTAGTTAACACTGACGCCGTCCCCTTGTATTTCAGCAGCTTGAGTGTCTCGATTCTTGACTTTGGCCTTTTTCTTCATATATTACAGCCTTTTCGTCCGAATAAGTGTCATTCCAGCAATTTGCCTTCAAGAGACCTAAAAGTGAAAAGGAACGATATTAAGTAATAACGGATACAAAAGTGATCAAATAAGGGCTTAACCGACCCCTCAAAAAGATACATTTTAAAACCTTATCAAATATCCCTACACTTGGTATTTGCTTGTCCTCAAGCAAATGTGCTTTTAGCCAATTAACTTATAAGTTAGGGGTCATGAAGCATTGGTTTAAAACAATCCACAACACATATAAGCCCCGCAAAAGTCATAACAAGCACGAAAATTACATACTAGCACCTCACATGGGGTGTTTGGGTACTCACATCTCTCGGGTGTATATGAAATATAACAAGTTGGAAATGGAAGATAAACACTCATTAACCGGTCCTAGTACATAGATTACCATAAGCTTGAGACTAGATCAAACCTCCATCGCTTTGGCGTAAGCACCTAGGAAAGACTATCAAAGAGGTCTTTTAAAGGGTTGTAATGTTAGGCTTACGGTAGGGAAACAAAGGGTTTGGTGGGGATAGGCTATTTAGTGGTGGCAAGTCCAAAATCTTTATGTTACAAGCATACGAAGAATGGCGTTGCTAAGCCAAGACTCGACACTCTAAACTCTAGATAACTGAAACAAACAAACATAAATTTAAAGGATAGATGTAGGATGGTAGCCCGTATGTTGTTGTTTTTTTTTCAACACTTTTTTTTTTTTTTTTTTTCATACACTTTTACTCTACCATCCTCTACGGTAACATCAAAATAATAGGGATTTATAGGCACATCCCTACACTTGAGTTTTTATTACTCTAACACTAATTTGACCCGAATTGAAAAGATCAAAACACTTGGAGTACATTATTACGCAAATAAAGGGAACTTGAATTTAACGTTCCCTTCCCGTCATTTCATAAAGTTTAACTTTTCCCATGAGTCCCAATCGTCCCAAAACTGTATACAAAGGATATGACTCGACTTAGCAACTTATGCAAGCAACTAGATAATTGAACTAAGGGTTAAGGGTGATAACAATAATGCACTAAAAGTGAGTGCATACAAGGTAGGCTAAGGCGATTTGGGTGTACATTTGGGGGTGGGGTGTAAACAATGCTCTTCATTGATATTCCGGAAAACCAAAAAATCAAGAGAACCGCGAAAAGGATAGGCTCAGAGGGGTTAACTAGGGATATCGTGTACTAAAACTCAACCGAGGTGGAAGAAGTAATTATATTACAGGTATCAAACAAGGGTTATCCTAATGCCTCTTATCATTTAGTTATTCCTAACTACACAAGTGTAGTCTTACTAGCGATCTCGGGATGCATCACAAAACAAGTTCTAGAATCTATTATACTACCGGTTCACACACTAAGCATTAAAGATGAATGCTTTAATTCCTACTAATCTAAGGGTGATCCTCACATTTTGGGTGGAATTTAAGTGGTAAAGGGTTTTTGTGCTAGTCATATAACTTCCTATCCGTGAGACGCTTTTGTTAAGACTAATGGCCCACTCCTATATGTCATGAAAAATTTTAAATTTGGTGCCAAAATTACCCTAACCGACATTTTCTCATGGTTTATTACACAAATACAATTGGACAAAGCAAATAGTCAAGGATAAGCATAGTTTCAAAGTTCCCGTTTTATTTTCCCTCCCTACACTTAAACTGAACATTGTCTCCAATGTTCCCCAAAAGCATCAAAGTTATGATAATAGAAGGTAATTAAAAACGAAAGAAACTAGTACTCCCCTGATTAGCTCGGTAGGATCCGTGTAAAGTGGTGGTTAAATCCTTTCCAAGAAGAATGTATGCGTGAAAAGCTCCTTCCAACCTTATGTATCTTCTTCTTGATAAATAAAACCCGCACACTTGAAGAAAACAAACGAAACCAACTTCGCAGTAAAATCGCGGTAATAATATATATAAGACTCTACTAAACTAGGATATAATGCTTGTGGAATGGATGTTCTGAGAATTTTTGGAAAATTAAGACACGGAAAATTCCAAAATTTATAAGTAGCTCAGAAAACGAGAAAAAAGTAATATGTTGTTTTACTCCTTCTGGCCCGTGGTTGCGATCCGGACGCCGTCAAGTTATCTGACAAAATTGGTCTGCGATTTTCTAAAAAAATTCGGAAAATTTATATCTTTAGAATCTGGAAAAATTTCCTGCAAAACATCCAATATGACTCGATACAAGCATTTGACTCGAACAAACACACATATATATCTTTTAATTAATTGAAATTCTCATGTTTACGTTTCTTTTGAAAACGTGTGTAATCATCCCTACACTTATCCCTTATGTAAAATACCTTTATATGTGATTAAGACGAGGTTAAAAACAAAATAAAGCATTTTTACAAATTTAAACCTGAGAATAAACAATCAATAAAATATATATGACACAAACAAGCAAACAATTAAGCATGGGTTGCCTCCCACGGAGCGCTTTTCTTTATTTATGAGTCTTGTAGCTAGACTCGTAGTCGTGCTCCTACGTGACTTCATTACCGTTACCTTCTTCCTTCGCTCTCCCGCCGTAAAAGGCGTAGGCGTTGTATATACTACCGTGGACTCCTTGCCAACGTTGTCTATTATGGTGACGGTTTTATCCTTTAGATTGGTTTCCTTTACCGAAAAAGTCCCAAACCATCTTGGTTTGTTTCTACCTCGTAATGCCCTTATCCGTGATTTGTATAAGAGTACTTTTCTCCCTTGAAATTCCTAGGGTCCCTTTGTGTTTTTGGTATCGAAGTGGGATTATTTCCTAACTTTTTATCGGGCTTCCACAATGTTGCATGCAGTCCTTGAACCATAAAATCTCTAAGCCCTTTTTCCCAATCGTTCATTTTCTTCTTAACCACATTGCTAGGGACTTGTGGACTCTCACCCGTGATCCTTTCCATGATCTTAAGAGGATACCTTGGAAAAATGGGTATTCTAGCGTACCATTTTCCGCTTTTAAGTATCATGATGCCCTCCCCGCATTTGATGCTCGCTTTGGCGGTGGGAGAAATGGTGTCCCAAGAATGAGTGGCATCTTTCTATCTTCCTCAACATCTATGATCATAAAATCTACCGAATTATGATATTAGCCACTTCTATTAAAACATCCACCGCGATTCCTATGGGGTAAACATAGGTATGATTAGCTAAGGAAAGTCTAAGATCGGTCTTGGCTGGCTTCTCCCTAGTCAGCTTATTATAGATTGATAGTGGCATTATGTTCACATCAGACTCGATCACTAGGGCATTTATATTATCAATATCACCTATGCTACATGGTATTATGAAGTTCCTGTGGTGTCTCGCTTTTTGTTACGGTATTTTAGAACTAGCTCATACAAGAGGTCCCATAGGCAGCCATATCGCTTCTTTTGTTATTTTTCCTTCAAGGGCTTCCCTAAGAACCTCATTGTACCTAAAGTTGTTCACTTGGTTTTAATGGTTTTGTTAATTTCGTGCTTGGTGAGTACTCAATGGTCTCGGGCTTATTACTAGGTTCAGACTCCTCCCTCTTGCTTTCCTCAGTTTTCTTTACCTCACCCTTTTCATCATCAGGCATAATGGAAATGGCGTTAACAAACGAAGTGGGGGGATAATCGTTGCTTCTCACTAGTACCTTTTCGGGAACTTTTGTCTTGGTATATTCTTTTACGGGTTCATCATTTCTGTCATTTTTGCTTGCATTTCTTCTCTTTGCCTATAAACTTCCTCTTCAAATTTGGCTAATCTCTCTGTATGAGCTGCCATGTACTCCCTCATTTGTTCCTTAAAGCTTGGTGAGAGTGGTATTGGGGAAGTAGAACGGAAGCGCCTTTCGGAATTGTGGTTTTGCTCACGACTTGGGGATTCGAAAAGGGTGTGGGTGGTTGGTGGAATTGGCGGAATTGACTGCTTCTCGAAGGATTTGTACGGGAGCTCTTCTATGCCTTTCCATCAGATAATCAATCCTCCTCTCAATAGCACTCATTTGCTCCTCGGTGATGTCGGAAGATTCAAGAGGAGTTGATATGGCATTAACCAATTTAACAGGGGTTTCAGGAGATTCATTCCAATCTTCGTGGCTTTGATCAGCAAGCTCTTCTATAATATCCCAAGATTTCTCTGCATTAAAGTCGCTGAGCCTTCCAACGGCGGCTTGATCAATGGATCGTCGAGTGATGAAATTGATATGGTCATAGAAGATTTGGATTTGAAGCCAAAGATCAATGCCATGATGAGGGAGTTTACGGAGTAGGTCCTTGAATCGAGTCCATGCTTTATAGAGAGACTCGCCTTGAATTTGTTGAAACGTCAGGATGTCTCGTCTAAGTTTAGTGGTTCTCCCCGATGGGAAAAATTGAGCAGGGAAACGAGAGGTGAGATCATCCCAACTTGAGATGGAGCCGGGGAAGCCTCAAGCCAATTACTAGCTTGGTCCCGGTAGAGAATTGGAAGAGACGCAGCGGTAGCGTGGTCTCCCCGAGTAGTAGCATCAAGGTCGATGGAATCGACAATTTTAAGGAAATCCTTAAGATGCTGATTAGGATCTTCAGAGCGAAGTCCATGGAATGCACATCCGTTTTGCACCAACCAGATGGTGTCGGATCGCAGGGCCGTAGTTTGGGCTTGTTCGGGAAGCTCAATGGTGTTTCTATAGCCTAGGTGGCTTGGTATCGAGTATTCACCAAGAGTACGGGCTCTTGGCGGGTCATTTGGTGGTAGGTTATCACCTTCCATGATGAAAAGTGATGGGGTTTACTAACAAAGGTCACAAAGAAGGGGGATAGACTATGAGAAAGCTAAAAATGAGAAAAAAGCTTACTTGATAGGAATCAAGCAAGGAAACCTAAGTGAAGTGGACTTCTAACTAGCTATTCTATTCCCGAGGGCGTGGCCGTAAAACTTGATAACGCTACAGCGTCGTTCGGGGTCAAAGGAACTTCTTTTTCGTCGAGCAAGTTTTTCAACACCCTAGGCAGTGAACCTAATCGTTGTAGTGTAGTATTAGGGTAAGCCACGGGAATTGATATCGTTCTCTAGGGGAATAGGAATGCTTGTGAGGAGTTACTACGCTAAGGTTGGGGTTGAGGAAGATTATTTTTGTGTTTTTATGTTTTTTTAGGAAATGGAAAGGTACGAATCTCGGGGTTTGGATTTGGGGGGTTGGTATTTCTATCGATTACTCTATTATCTAATTATCTAATTAACTAAGGTGAGGGTAGTCTATGTCTAATTATTGTGTGCTCGCATGATAGTTTAAGAATGTGTTTACTTAGGTTGTATTACTCCTTAATTATCTCCTATTGATGGTTGAATTGTCACGTCCTTATTCCTAATCGCGTTGTGTGTCTAAGGTCGTAGGGTATGCGTTTATCCCTAACTCTTTGAAACTACCAAAGGGTCTCGTCTACAAAATCTCTAGGATTTATAAACTCTAACTCTAAGGTACTCTTTGGATGGTTTAGCCTACAACTACTCTAGGTGTTATAGTCTAAGGTTCACAAAGATTAATCAAGCATTAGCTACACAACGAATGACCTATCGCATTACTAGATCATTAACAATTAAGATAAGAGACAACCAATCAATATTCAATAGTTAAGTTTCATATTCCCTAAGCAAACACACAAGTAAATTAGCCGGACATGGAGAACATGCAAGCATACACACAAATAATTGAAGACATAATTGAATTAATGAAGTAAAACACTTATCTTGATGTAAGATAGGGTTTGGAACCCTAAAATACTGTACAAGACAGCCTTGGTTAGGTTTAGGTTTTTACTCCAAAATACTACACACTGAATAATGAAAAATTCGGATTCTATATATAAGATTACATTCGCGATGGTGTCACCTTATGATTTGTGCCTGGCCGGTCGCGCCATTAGGGTTTCGTCTTGGCATCGCATTAACACCGACGCCGCCCCTTGTATTTCAGCAGCTTGAGTGTCTCGATTCTTGACTTTGGCCATTTTCTTCATATATTCGCCTTTTCAGTCCGAATAAGTGTCATTACAACAATTTGCCTTCAAGAGACCTAAAAAGTGAAAAGGAACGATATTAGGTAATAACGGATACAAAAGTGATCAAATAAGGGCTTAAACGACCCCTCAAAAAGGTACATTTTAAAACCTTATCAGATAAGGTTCCCTGTGAGAATGAAACAAGCTTCTGTTGAGAGAAACTTGAGTGGTTAAGAAGGTTTAGTGCATGCGTCACTGGGTCCATGACGACTTTAATCTTCAATACCGGTGTCATCTAGTGACAGCCAGTAGCATATGAATTGAACCCGGTGTCTGCCCTAAGTTGAATAAGTTGGAGGGCTATTTCTTTTCACCCTTTTCATTATTTTTCTTTTTAATTCTTCAACTCCTTCTTTCTTCGATTCTCATTTTCTCCTTATTTATACTCATACCTAAGGACTCCTAAGTTCTAACTATTAGTGGTGTCCTTGGGTAGATCACTCCGGCTCTGGCGGATCATAGGACGGTTATTCCTAACCTTAGTCACCTTATAACTCCATGACTAACCTATGTTGCCATAAAACCTTTTTCTTGAAAAATCTCTCAAAGTGTTTATGAGTAAAAACATTTTGTAACACTGTGAGAGTTTTATCATTTGCAGAAATACTCCCCCTCCACAAGTGCTTAAGTGTTTTGAAATCTGACGGTGAGAGAAAAGCCTTACACTTTTGAATTGATCAACTCAAGATAGACAATTCCCATGAGACATGGTTACGTTGCATAGTTAAAGTGTTACATTGTCAGCTTTTAGGTGACAGCTAGCTCTAATAACTACCTTGAAGGTGTGGACAAACCTCGAAGGTTGTCAAACCCGTCAAAGTTCATGTCTATCAAGAGCTTCTCGAATAGGTACAATCTACTCGGATAAGTCTTGGAAGACAAATCTTTTGATGTATGATTCGGATCTCGTCAATTCATGGGTTAAGTCTTAGCACACGATGATTCAATCATATTTACAACATATTTGTATCACACATTTTTTCTCCCCCTCAAAAATGGCATATAATGTTATTTTTGATGAAATTTTGATTTCGAATATGTCCATTTCGAGTTTTGTGGGAAGTTTCCATGAAGAACAATTTGTGAATAAAGATTTTTTAGCAAATACTCCCCCTCAACAAGTAATATTAACTTTTGAGGTTTTGAAAACATAAGGGGAAGTACTTGTTCTTTTGAGCAAAACTTTGAAAAATGAAAGTTTTGATAAGTTTTACTCAAAAGTAAGAAGCTTTCGCTCCTTTTATAGGATTGTGGCACTGATGCGTACCACATGGTCCTTTCATTACAAGTACGGGTTGCACACTGTTATGTGTGCACAAACATTCGTCAAAAATTCATATCATAAAATCCAAAATATCAATCAAGAAAGTAATCAAGGAGTACCAGGTAGTCCGTCAATAAAACCAGGAGTTCTCTCTGGATGTTGATAGCCCGTAAGAGAAATGCTCTGTCATCCCCCATGAAGCTCTCCAAAGTCCTTATCTGATCGCGACGAAACAATCTTTCATCAATCCTCGTGATGATTTTCTTCGCATCCATGATAAGGTTTTAAAATGTACCTTTTTAAGGGGTCGTTTAAGCCCTTATTTGATCACTTTTGTATCCGTTATTACTTAATATCGTTCCTTTTCACTTTTTAGGTATCTTGAAGGAAAATTGCTAGAATGACACTTATTTGGACCGAAAAGCGCTGAATATAGAAGAAAATGGCCAAAGTCAAGAATCGAGACACTCGGCTGCTGCAATGAAGGGGACGGCCAGTTCTACAAGTGACGGCGTCGGGTTCAACTAGAGACGCGTCAGACAAATTTTGTGGACGACTCAAGAGCCAAATTACTTATTTACAAGTGACGGCCCAGGGTTTTAAAGGAGTAGGGCGTCGCAGCTCGAAGGCCTAGATTTGATCCAAACGACGTCGAGATGAATAGATCGGCACATGAGCATAAGGTGACGCCGTCGTAATGCTAACGTGGCCAAGACGAAACCCTAATGGTGGCGACCGACGGCATCACAAACTAAAGGGTGACGCCGTCGCATTTGTAATCTTATATATATAATCCGAATTTTTCAGGTGTGTAGTCTTTTGGAGTAAAAACCTAAACCGAACCAAGGCTGTCTTGTACAGTATTTTAGGGTTCCATACCCTATCTTACATCAAGATAAGTGTTTTACTTCATTAATTCAATTATGTCTTCAATTGATTGTGTGTATGCTTGCATGTTTCCCATGTCCGGCTAATTTACTTGTGTGTTTGCTTAGGTAATATGAAACTTAGTTATTGAATATTGATTGGCTGTCTCTTATCTTAATTTTGATTGCCCTAGTATTGCGATAGGTCATTCGTTGTGCTAATAATACTTGATTAATCTTTGTAGAACCTTAGTTTATAATCACCTAGAGTAATTGTAGGCTATACATCCAAAGAATACCTTAGAGTTAAAGTTTATAAATCCTAGAGATTTTGTAGTCATTAACCTTTGGAAGTTTCAAAGAGTTAGGGATAAACGCATACCCTATGACCTTAGAGACACAACGCGATTAAGAATAAGGACGTGACAATTCAACCACCAATAGGAGATAACTAGTGAGTAATAAAGCCTAAGAAAATACATTTTTAACTATCATTCGAGCACACAACAATAGACATAGACTACCCTCACCTTAGTTAATTAGATAATTAGATAAGTAGAAGTAATCGGTTGAAATACCAACCCCTAAATCCAAACCCCGAGATTCATACCTTTCCATTTCCTAAAAAACATAAAAAGATAAAAAATAATCTTCCTTAACCCCAACCTTAGCGTAGTAACTTCTCACTAGCATTCCTATTCCCCTAGAGAACGATATCAATTCCCATGGCTTACCCTAATACTACACTATAACGATTAGGTTCACTGCCTAGGGTGTTGAAAAACTTGCTCGACGAAAAGGAAGTTCCTTTGACCCCGAACGCGATGTGTAAGCGTTATCAATTTTTTGGCGCCGCTGCCGGGGAATAGAATAGCTAGTTAGGAGTCCAGCTCATTTAGGTTTCCTTGCTTGATTCCTATTAGGTAATATTTTTTCCCATTTTTAGCTTCCTCGTAGTCTATACCCTTCTTCTTGACCTTTGTTAATAATCCCATCACTTTTCCTTATGGAAGGTGATAACCAACCACCATTCATCCACCCACCACCAAATGACCCGCCAAGAGGCCGTACTCTTGGTGAATACTCGAGACCAAGCCACCTAGGCTATAGAAACACCATTGAGCTTCCCGACCAAGCCCAAACTACGGCCCTGCGATCCGACACCATCCGTTGGTGCAAAACGGATGTGCATTCCATGGACTTCGTTCCGAAGATCCTAATCGGCATCTTAAGGATTTTCTTAAAATTGTCGATTCCATCAACCTCGATGCTACTACCGGGGAGACCACGCTCTGCGTCTCTTCCAATTCTCTCTACTGGACCAAGCTAGTAATTGGCTTGAGCAACTTCCCGCCGGTTCCATCTCAAGTTGGGATGATCTCACCTCTCGTTTCCTTGCTTAATTTTTCCCACCGGGGAGAACTACCAAGCTTAGGAATGATATCTTGATGTTCCAACAACATCAAGGTGAATCTCTCTACGAAGCATGGACTCGATTCAAGGACTTACTCCATAGAGTCCCTCATCACGGCATTGATCTTTGGCTTCAAGTCCAAATCTTCTACGATCATGTCAACTTCCCCAATAAGCGATTCATTGACCAAGCGGCCGGTGGAAAACTTAGTGATCTCACCGTGGAAGAATCATGGGGAATAATAGAGGACCTTGCTCTCTATGACAACAAAAGTTGGAATGAACCCCGTGAGCCACCCAAAACTGTAAAGGCAATCTCCTTGCCTCCCCTTGACTCACAACCTTCCGACCGTAGGATGCTCGAGCTTGAAGATCAAGTTAAATTCCTAATGAGCTCATACGAGAATCCTAAGTATTCACATCAAGTGAATAAAATCACTCTACCTTGTGAGCTATGTAGTGGTCCCCATGACACTCGTGATTGCACAAGACTCCCCGAACAAGCTTTTGCGGACTACGCCTCCACACGTACCGACAGAGCGGGAGAGAAGTGGTACACTCTTAAGCGCGAACAAAACAACTTAGGAAATTCTTACAACCCCTCATGGAGGAATCACCCTAACCTTAAGTGGAACCAAAGCTCATCTAGTCCACCCAATAGGTTCAACCCTCCAAACACCGGGAACCCCACTAGTCTTGAGGCAATTGCATCTAGGTTCATGTCATCTCAAGAAACTCGATTGACTAAGCTTGAAGCCGATTATAAGCGACGACAAGGCAAGATGACAAACAAACTTGATGCCCTCTTAAAAGCCTTTAATGACCGGGAAATTGGAGCACTCCCAAGTGATACTATAAAGAATCCAAAAGTGAGTTCGATTTCATCGACTTCATGTTCTTGTTCACCATGGGAGAGTGCTCATCCATGCCCCTCACACCCAATGGTTCACTCGGTAAACGCTATCAACAAGGGTTCCAAGCAATCCAAAATGAGGTACCAAGGCCCCGCACCATTGGTAGAACCTACTCTTGAGAAACCCATCAACCAAGAACCCAAACCTAATCTAGAGGAGGAGTACAAGGAACTCCATCAAGAAAAACCGGTTCTTGAAGTCTTAGCTCATGCACCTTATTATGATGCTTTAAAAGAAAAATATGAGCTAGAACTTAAACTTGGAAAACATGGGTCCACTTTTGTGCGAAATAATTTACCTAAGAAGTTAGACGATCCCGGGCTATTTTCTCTTCCGTGTAGGCTTGGAACTTCAAAACCTCTCGATGCTCTAGCCGACTTAGGATCATGCATCAATCTTGTTCCGTTGTCCCTCCATAGAAGCCTTAACTTAGGTAAGATAGAACCAATGGAAACCATCTTAGGTCTAGTGGAGTGTAGTATTGCACATCCGGTAGGGATAATAAAAGACATGGTAGTACACGTAGGAGATTTGACTCTTTTGGCGGATTTCCATGTGCTAGACATGAATAAGGACCCGACATGCCCATTGCTAGTAGGAAGAGGATTCTTAGCTACCGCTAGTGCCATCATTGATTGTAAGATGTCCAAAATAGTGGTAGGAGAAGGGAGTTCTAGATCAATTTACGATGTCAAAAAGCATACTTACTACAAAGAAGAGGAAATCCCACATGATATTAGGTTGGATAGAGCGCCCTCTAGATACGAACCTTGGATTGATAAGAACTTCATAGGTCCCCAACGACCTTTTTACCTAGATGAAGCCTTTGCTAGTAAAGCAACTTTCCATGAAAAAGAAATGGCTAGGGACATGGAAGTTAACCCGTTCGAGGACGCCTTAGTATTTAGGAAGATGACCAAGTTCCTAGGAAGCTTGCCCATCAACCTTGTCATGAATAAGTGGAAAGTTGAGAGCGATAAGCCTAAACATAAGTGGTATTGGGATAGACCGCCTAGTGATGGTAATGGAGAGTGACACATTAGGATAACGATCTATGACCCTGATGGAGAGAAATTTGAAAAGGCATATCGAACCAAACGTACTACTAGGAACTTAAATGATAAGTTTGATCCTTATGACATTCTAGAGGATAGGCTTACTTATATCGGTACGTAGGGGCACAACTTCGAGTCTAGCTACAAGACTCATAAATAAAGAAAGTGTTTCGTGAGAGGCAACCCATGCTTAATTGTTTGCTTGTTTGTGTGTCGTGTATCTTTTATTTATTGTTTATTCTCATGTTTAATTTTGTAAAAATGCTTTATTTTGTCTTTAACCTCGTCTTTATTACATATAAAGGTATTTTACATAAGGGATAAGTGTAGGGAGGATTACACACGTTTTCAAAAGAAACGTAAACATGAGAATTACAATTAATTAAAAGATATACATGTGTGATTGTTCGAGTCAAATGCTTGTATCGAGTCATAATGGATGTTTTGCGGGGAAATTTTTCGAGGTTCTAAAGATGTAAATTTTCGAAATTTTCCAAAAATCGCATGAACCAGCTGTCAGAGAACTGACGGCGTCGGATCATAACGGCAGGGCGTCGAGGAAGGCAGAAACAATGATTACTTTTCTCGTTTTCGAGCTACTTAAAAATTTTTGGAATTTTTGGTCTTAATTTTCGAGAAAATGCATAAACATCCATTCCACAAGCATTATATCCTAGTTTAGTAGAGTCTTATATATATTGTTAACCCATTTTACTTGAAGGTTTCGTTTGTTTTCTTCAAGTGTGCAGGTTTAATTTACCAAGAAGAAGATACATAAGATGAGAAGGAGCTTTTAACGCAAACGTTCTTCTTGAAGAAAGATGTTGGGATATGAAAGTCCTGAAGAATGATAAAGTACTGGAAAAAGTCAAAGAGTCAAAGTAATCGCTAAAGATAAAGTCAAAGTACTTTGCTGATTGAAGTCAAAGTCTTGCAAGAACAAAGAACTGTTTTATTCGTTTATAGAAAGTCTTGTAATTCTAGAATATTCTTTATTAGATTACTTGTCGTACAAGGATACAAATTGTAAATCGTTTAGGGTTATCCTTGAGCCTATAAAAGGACCCCTAGATTGATATTATACGTATGTGACATTATTAGAGTTTTAGAGAGAAGTTCGATATTCTTAGAGTTGTTGAAGTATCTGCATAATAAGCAGATTTAGAGTTAATAATAAAAGTTATTCTTCTTAGCTTTGTTAAGTAAATTCCGCATACTTAATAGAGTTTGCTCAGTGTTTCTTTGTTAATAACTTAGGATTTATCCGAGGTTATTAAACCTTAACAAGCTATTTAAGTTAGTTTGGTTAGAGTACATCGATCCAACAAAAGATGTAACCACCACTTCACACGGATCCTACCAAGCTAATCAGGGGAGTACTAGTTTCTTTCGTTTTTAATTACCTTCCATTATCATAACTTTGATACTTTCGGGGAACATTGGGGACAATGTTCAGTTTAAGTGTAGGGAGGGAAAATAAAACGGGAACTTTGAAACTATGCTTATCATTGATTATTTGCTTTGTCCAATTTCATTTGTGTAATAAACCATGAGAAATATCGGTTAAGGTAATTTTGGCACCAAATTTAAAATTTTTCATGACATATAAGAGTGGGCCATTAGTCTTAATAAAGTGTCTCATGGATAGGAAGTTATATGACTAGCACAAAAACCCTTTACCACTTAAATTCCACCCAAAATGTGAAGATCGCCCCTAGATTAGTAGGTATTAAAGCATTCATCTTTAATGCTTAGAGTGTGAACCGGTAGTATAATAGATTCTAGAACTTGTTTTGTGATGCATCCCGAGATCGCTAGTAAGACTACACTTGTGTAGTTAGGAATAACTAAATGATAAGAGGCATTAGGATAATCCTTGTTTGATACCTGTAATATAATTACTTCTTCTACATCGGTTGAGTAATTCCCCCACACCTTTGCGTTGTACTCATCTTTAGTAAACGATACCCCTAGTTAACCCCTCTGAGCCTATCCTTTTCGCGGTTCTCATGATGTTTCGGTTTTCCAGAATATCAATGAAGAGCATTGTTTACAATCCACCCCCAAATGTACACCCAAATCGCCTTAGCCTACCTTGTATGCACTCACTTTTAGTGCATTATTGTTATCACACTAAACCCTTAGTTAAATTATCTAGTTGCTTGCATAAGTTGCTAAGTCGAGTCATATCCTTTGTACACAGTTTTGGGACGATTGGGACTCATGGGTAAAGTTAACATTTATGAAATGACGGGAAGGGAACGTTAAATTCAAATTCTCTTTATTTGCGTAATAATGTACTCTAAGTGTTTTGATCTTTTCAATTCGGGTCAAATTAGTTTTAGAGTAATAAAAACTCAAGTGTAGGGATGTGCCTATAAATCCCTATCATTTTGATGTTGTCATAGAGGATGGTAGAGTAAAAGTGTATGAAAAAAAAAATCGAAAAAAATAGAAAATAAAAAGAAAAAGAAAAAAATAGAGTGAAAAAAAAACGGGCTACCATCCTACACCTATCTTTAAATTTATGTTTGTTTATTTCAGTTATCTAGAGTTTAGAGTATCGAGTCTTGGCTTAGCAACGCCATTCTTCGCATGCTTGTAACATAAAGTTTTTTGACTTGCCACCACTAAATAGCCTATCCCACCAAACCCTTTTTTTACCTACCGTAAGCCTAACGTTACAACCCTTTAAAAGACCTCTTGGATAGTCTTTCCTAGGTGCTTACGCCAAAGCGATGGAGGTTTGATCTAGTCTCAAGCCTATGGAATCTATGTACTAGGACCGGTTAATGAGTGTTTATCTTCCATTTCCAATTTGTTATATTTCATATACACCCGAGAGATGTGAGTACCCAAACACCCCATGTGAGGTGCTAGTATGTAATTTCCATTCTTGTTATGACTTTTGCGGGGCTTATATGTGTTGTGGATCGTTCTAAACTAATGATTCATGACCTCTAACTTATAAATTAATTGGATAAAAGCACATTTGCTTGAGGACAAGCAAATACCAAGTGTAGGGATATTTGATAAGGTTTTAAAATGTACCTTTTTGAGAGGTTGTTTAAGCCCTTATTTGATCACTTTTGTATCCGTTATTACTTAATATCGTTCCTTCTCACTTTTTAGATAACTTGAAGGCAAATTGCTGGAATGACACTTATTCGGACAAAAAGGCGCGAATATACGAAGAAAATGGCCAAAGTTAAGAATCGAGACACTCGAGTGCCGGGCGAAGGGGCGGCGTCGGGTTCTACAAGTGGCGTCGGCCGTTCTACTAGAGACACCGTCGAAAAATTTTGTGACGACTCAAGAGCCAAATTACTTATTTACAAGTGACGACTTGTGGTTTTAAAGGAGTAGCGTCGCCGCTCGACGGCCTAGATTTGATCCGAATGACGCGTCGAGACTGAAGAGGAGGCGTCACAAGCATAAGGTGAAGTCGTCGCAATGCTAACGTCCAAGACGAAACCCTAATACGGCGACCGACGGTGTCACAAACTAAAGGGTGACGCCGCGATTGTAAGTCTTATATATACAATCGATTTTTAGTTTTCGAGTGTAGTCTTTGGAGTAAAACCTAAACCGAACCAAGGTCAGTCTTTGTACAAAGATTTTAGGGTTCCATACCCTATCTTACATCAAGATAAGTGTTTTACTTCATTAATTCAATTATGTCTTCAATTGATTGTGTGTATGCTTGTATGTTCCCCATGTCCTGCTAATTTACTTGTGTGTTTGCTTAGGTAATATGAAACTTAATTATTGAATATTGATTGGTTGTCTCTTATCTTAATTGTGATTGACCTAGTATTGCGATAGGTCATTCGTTGTGCTAATAATGCTTGATTAATCTTTGTAGAACCTTAGTTTATAATCACCTAGAGTAATTGTAGGCTATACATCCAAAGAATACCTTAGAGTTAAAGTTTATAAATCCTAGAGATTTTGTAGTCATTAACCTTTGGTAATTTCAAAGAGTTAGGGAAAAACGCATACCCTATGACCTTAGAGACACAACGCGATTAAGAACAAGGACGTGGAAATTCAACCACCAATAGGAGATAACTAGGGAGTAATAAAGCCTAAGAAAATACATTTTTAACTATCATACGAGCACACAACAATAGACATAGACTACCCTCACCTTAGTTAATTAGATAATTAGATAAGTAGAAGTAATCGGTTGAAATACCAACCCCCAAATCCAAACCCCGAGATTCGTACCTTTCCATTTCCTAAAAAACATAAAAAGATAAAAAATAATTTTCCTCAACCCCAACCTTAGCGTAGTAACTTCTCACTAGAATTCCTATTCCCCTAGAGAACGATATCAATTCCCGTGGCTTACCCTAATACTACACTACAATGATTAGGTTCCCTGCCTAGGGTGTTGAAAAACTTGCTCGACGAAAGGAAGTTCCTTTGACCCCGAACGCGCTGTGTAAGCGTTATCAATCCCTCTTTTCCCTAGAATTCCGCCGCTTCTTTAACCCGATGCCTTCATGAATCTCCTTTAACGGATAAGCTAACCCATCACGCACCTTCTTTAGAGTGTGATCACCAAACTTGTGAAGCTCATTGCACGGCATGAAGCAATTATGGTGAAGTTCACTGCGGTAAACAACGCGAAACTTTGGTTTCGTAAGGATGGTGTACTGAGAAAGTTGGTTGATATCAGGAAAGTTTAGTAGTGGTTTGGTGAGTTTAACACGTTTTTGGTATGATTCTACGGCAAGTTGAAGGTCTTCAACACGTTCCTGGATAACGATGCTTCTAATGAATATCGCGAAAGACTTGATGTCGGAGCTGGATGTTGGTGGAGAACTGTCGCATTCGACCTTGTACCTTAGGAAGATACATGTCTTCAATGTCATTGAGTGACAACCTCGGAAAATCCGCTTCAGTAAAGTCATATTCCTGTTCGTCTTGGCGTTTGACTTTGATTGCTTTCAAGAATTAGTAGTCCCACTTAGTAGACAGGCTGACATTCATTATAGCATCGATCCATTTGTCACTGTACACCTCTTTGTTAAATTTGAGTACATGGCAGCTTCTGTAGTAAATTCTTCTTCGTTCAGGCCAATGATGAATTCCATAAGGCATACATGAGGTCATACTTTACCACATTATCAACAAACATTTGTGTGGCTTCTTCCTCGATGGCAACATTATTGGAGAAGATTGCTGCCGGGATGGGGAAGGTGAGTGAGGTAGCGTATTTCTTGCAAACATCGCTACCGTGTTGAAGAAATTCTAGGTCATTGTTGAAGAAGTACTAGTAGGGAATCCGTTGTTGATCAGGTCGACCAATGGTGGGTAGTGGCTTGGTCCGGTGTAGTAAGGAGCTTTTGAGTCAACCGGTGAAGTCGATATTTGATTCAGGGTTGAGCCAATCAATGTTGTTGGACATGGCTCTATGCGATGTTGTCGAGATGATTATTCGACTTCAATAGCACTTGTCAAAGTTTTTTTAAGCAGCTTGAAAAGCCTCGTTTTGATTCGTTTTAACTCGCTTTGCGTCATCTTCTTCACCTTAAACTTTTCTTGGATAATCTTGACATGCTCCATGGTTCGACCATCTACCGGTTCTTGGCCTTCCTAATACTGAGGGGTTGCATCAACAAGCTTGGAGAACCAGTCGAATTCTTCAGTGTCATCTTCATCCAACCAAGATACAACTGATGTAGAATTTTGCTTCTGTGGCTTAGAGGATGATGCAGGTTGGTGCTTGGTTGATGGTGTTGTGGAAGGCAGTTGTTGGGGCTCAGGAATCTCTTTGTCATCACCACCGGTGTATTCGAAATGGTCACCAGTTTTCTCCTTTGGTGGTGAAGACTCAGAGTCCTGAGGTTTGTCACTAGCAGGAGGTTGTTGTGGAGATCTTGTGGTGGTGGTCCTTGGGGGTGGAGGAGGCATTGATGAGGATTCACATGTTTTCTTTTGACGTTTAGGTTCTGAATCCTTGTCCGCATCATCATCGTCTCTGGGTCTCTTAACCTGACTAGCCGACTCTTTACAAGATTTCTTGAGTTGATATTCCAATAATGCCTCAAAAAGTTTTTCTTCGTCAGAAGTGAAAGTTGCAGATCGTTGAGACATTTGGATAACCAACTTAGAAATCAATTCTGCATCACTGATAATAGTAGACGGAACTGGTTTGATTTCCATGACCACAGGGGTATTTAACATTGTCTGCTTGACCAATGTCATGAGATATGGATAGAGTTGTCTGGCGAACATCTCTCTTGTGACTCCAGGGACAGTGTCGATGTTGGGATATAAAAGACAAAGTACTGAAGAAAGTCAAAGTGCTGAAGAAAGTCAAAATCTTGCTAATTAAAAGTCAAAGTAATCGCCAGCGTCAATGTACTGCAAAGCTAAAAGAACTGCTATATCGTTTATGGAAAGTTATGTTTATCTAGAATATTCTTAGAATTAGTATTACTTGTCGTACAAGGATTGTAATTGTAAACCGACTAGGGTACTCCTTATGCCTATAAAAGGACCCCTATATTGGCATTAGAGATACGTGATTTATATTTTACAAAGTTCAATATTAGAGTTATTAGGGTTATTAGTGAATCTGTGTATCAAGTAGGTTCAAAGTATTAATAAAATCGTTGAAGTTTAAGTTATTCTTCGTAGCTTTATTGAAGTAGTTTCTGCATACTTAGTAGAGTTATATCAGTGTTTCATTGTTAGTAACTTAGGATTTATCCAAGGTTGCTAAGCCCTTACAAGCTACATAGTTAGTCTGGTCAGAGTATATCGATCCAAAAAGTGGTATCAGAGCTTGTGTGGAAACTCTGATTAAGAAGAAACCCTTAAAACCTATTTAACAACAAACCCTAAAGATGTCGTGAAAGCTGCACCACCCCCATCCATCACCTCACCTAATTCTATCATCAAGAAGGGAGAATATGATATTTGGAGCATGAAGATGAGGCAAGAGCATTGCTATTACGAGCACCATGCATACGTGGAATGTCATTGTCAATGGTAATGAAGTTCTTGAAGACCCTGTAGAAGTTCCTGGACAACCTAAACCACCTGAGCCTATCTTGCCAGCAGCTACAATAAGAAATCAAGTTTCATGATGCTAAGGATTCAAAATAACTATGGGCTGCTATCAAGACAAGATTTGGAGGTAATGAGGCTTCCAAGAAGATGCATAGAAATCTGTTGAAGCAACAGTTTGAAACATTTATTGTTGGTGAAAGAGAAAGTCTTGATCTTGCCTATGACAAGATTCCAAAATCTCCTTATTATGCTAGAGTTATACAAAGCGAAGTATCATTGAAGATGAAAACTGAAGTTCTTAAGAAGTTACGCCATCCGTTTGGCATGTGATTGCTATGATCGGAGGACTACCTGGTTTGGACACTATGGATTTTGATGATCTTTACAACCACTTAAAGGTGTATGAGCATGAGATGAATGGCCAAACAAGTTCAAAATCTCTCAGTATTGCTTTTGTGTCTTACGAAAATAGAAGCAAGACTTCCACTAAAAGTACTGCTTATCCTGCAAAATCTTGTTGGTGATAAACAACATATTTAAACAACCATGACTACCCCCACCTCATCACCAACAAACACCATCCACTCTGATGAAGTTGTATGCTCATTCTTCACTCAACAAGCCACTTTACCTATTACTTATGAAGAAGATTTGTCACAAATTGAAGAGGATGCTCTAGAAGAAATTGATATAAGGTGGCAAGTCGCCATGATCACTGCAAGGATCAAGAAGTTCATGAAGAAAACTGGAAGAGGCATTGACTTCAAACCCAAACAGGTATCACTTTTGACAAATCCAAGATTGAATGCTTTAATTGTCAAAGAACAGACACTTTGTAAGAGAATGCAAGCTTGCTAAATATCGTGCAAACGAATGATTGAGAAACCCAAGCTTGAAATAAGGGAAATTCCTATCTTGAACCAAAACCAAAAGCTTTGGTTGCTCAAGAAAATCTATCGAGGTTGACCGAGTCTTTAATTTGATGATGAACCAGTAACCTACTCTATGGTCGCAGTGGAAGAGTTTGATTGGAGCACAATTTTTGACGAGGAACCAGGATTTGCTGCTTTGGGATCAAGAGATGGTCTTGGAAGCTTTGACTGGAGCATGGAAAGTGAAAAAGAACCAGTTCTGCTTGCCATGGTAGCTACTTCACCAAGTTCACCCACTATCTCTGAGGGCAACCCAGAAGAGGAGATTAAAGATCATTTAATTGTTGATAGTGGTTGCTCTGGAAGCATGACAGGAGACAAAGAGATTATGTCAGATTTTAGATCTTATTTTGGAGGAAGAGTTGCATTTGGGAATGATCCTAGTAGAGGTAGAATTACTGGGAAAGGAACCATCAAGGTGAAGCATAGATTTTGAGAATGTTAGTTATGTAAAAGGAGCTCAAGTTCAATCTTTTGTCAGTATCTCAGATCTGTGACAAGAAGTACCATGTGTTATTCACGGACACAGAATGTCTTATTCTTTCCCCTGAGTTCAAGCTTGTTGATGATAACTTGGTAACACTGAGAGTACCAAGAACCAATGATGTGTACAGTCTAGATATGAAGAGTCTTAATTCTTCTGAAAGAGCAACCTGTTTAGTAGCAAAGGCAACACTTGAAGAAGCACATCAGTGGCATAGAAGATTAGGACATGTGAATTTCAAGAATATCAACAAGTTGGTTAAAGGAAATTTAGTTAGAGGTTTACCTTCCAAAACATACAAGAATGATCACTCATGTTTGGCGTGCAAGAAGGGTAAACAACACAAAGCTTCATGCAAAAAGATTGAGGAAAGAACTATTAGAGATCCTTTAGAGTTTTTGCACATGGATCTATTTGGTCCTGTTTCTGTTGCAAGTTTAAACAAGAAGAAGTACTGCTTAGTTGTAATAGATGATTGTAGTGGATTTAGTTGGGTCTTTTTCTTGGGATTTAAAGATGACACCTTTGATGCTATTCATGATCTTATAATAGCCCTTGAAAATCAATTAAGACTCAAAGTAAGAGGTATTAGATGTGATAATGGGACTGAATTCAAAAACAAGTTAATGGATGAATTTTGTGCCAAGAAAGGGATTAAGAGGGAGTTTAGCATTGCTAGAACTCCACAATGAGAATGGTGTTGTAGAAAGAAAGAACGAACCTTGATAGAAGCAAAGAAGAACAACGCTTGCAGATTCACAATTACCTATTCAATTTTGGGCTGAAGCTGTAAGTACTGATTGCTATGTGTTGAATAGAGTATTAGTCACTAAACCTCAGATGAAGACACCTTATGAGTTGCTGATGGGAAACAAACCCAACATTCATTTTATGAAACCTTTTGGATGTCCTCTGACTATTCTCAATACTATTGATTCTTTGGGCAAATTTGATGGCAAGTCAGATGAAGGATATTTATTGGGATACTGTACCAATAGCAAAGGATTTAGAGTGTACAACAAGGTTACCAAAAAGGTTCAAGACTGTCTTCATGTTGAATTTTTAGAAGATCAAGAATGTTGGGATATGAAAGGGCTGAAGAATGACAAAGTACTGAATAAAGTCAAAGTACTGGAAGAAGTCAAAGTAATGCTAAGTAAAAGTCAAAGTACCGCTTGATCATCAAAGTATTGCATGTTTAAAGGACTGATATGCAAAATCGTTAAGGATTATCTTGTTATTCTAGAATGTTCTTAGATTAATATAGTATTACTTGACATACAAGGTTTGTAATTGTAAACTGACTAGGGTTATCCTTAAGCCTATAAAAGGACCCCTAGATTGGCATTAAACGTACGTGCATTATTAGAGCTTTTAGAGAATTCGATATTAGAGTATTAGAGTTGTTAAAGAATCTGTATAACAAGCAGGTTCTAAGTATTAATATAATTGTTGAAGTTAAAGTTAAGTCTTATTAGCTTTGTTAAGTAAATTCCGCATACTTAATAAAGATTGTTCAGTGTTTCATTGTTAATAACTTAGGATTTATCCGAGGTTATTAAACCCTTAACAAGCTATATAAGTTAGTTTGGTTAGAGTACATCGATCCAACAAGTGGTATCAGAGCTTGTGTGGAAACTCTGACTAAGAAGAAACCCTTAAAAATCTAGTTAACAAGAAACCCTAAAGATGTCGACTGAAGCTGCACCACCCCTATCCATCACCTCACTCAGAATACCAATCATCAAGAAGGGAGAGTATGATCTATGGAGTATGAAGATGAGGCAGTACATTGCTATTACAGACCATGCATTGTGGAATGTAATTGTCAATGGTAATGAAGTTGTTGCTGATCCTATAGAGATTCCTAGACAACCTAAACCACCTAAGGCCGTTTTGCCTGCTGCTACAATAAGAAATCAAGAGAAGGCTCTCAACATCCTATTGTATGCTATACCTGATGGTCACCTACTCAAGTTTCATGATGCTAAGGATGCTAAACAATTATGGGCTGCTCTCAAAACAAGGTTTGGAGGTAATGATGCTTCCAAGAAGATGCACAAAAATCTGTGAAGCAACAGTTTGAAACTTTCACTGTTGGTGAAAGAGAAGGTCTTGATGTCTGCCTATACGATTTCAAAATCTCCTCAGCATGCTAGAGTTATACAAAGCAGAGGTATCTGTTGAAGATGCCAATCAAGTTCTTAGGAGTTTGCCATGTACATGGCATGTGATTGCTACTATGATCAGAGGACAACCTGGTTTGGATGTTATGGACTTTGATGATCTCTACAATCATCTGAAGGTGTATGAGCATGAGATGAATGGCCAAACAAGTTCAAAGTCTCACAGTATAGCCTTTGTATCGTCTGAAAAGAGAGGCAGTACTTCCACTAAAAGTACTGCTTACCCTACTCAAAGTACTGTTACTCAAAGTACTGCATATCCTGCTCATTCTATCACAACCATGACCAACCCCACATGATCACCATCAAGCACCATCCATTCTGATGAAGTTGTATGCTCATTCTTTGCTTAGCAAGCTACTTTACCTGTTACCTATGAAGAGGATTTGTTACAAATTGAAGAGGATGCTCTTGAAGAAATTGATATCAGGTGGCAAGTTGCTATGATCACTGCAAGGATCAAGAAGTTCATGAAGAAAACAGGAAGAGATTGAATGTTTTAATTGTCAAAAGACTGGACACTTTGCAAGGGAATGCAGGTTTGCTAAATATCAGTCAAACAGGATGACTGAGAAACCTAAGCTTGAACTAAAGGAAATTCCTATTACTGAAACAAAAGCTTTGGTTGCTCAAGAGAATCTATCACAGGTTGATTGGAGTGCTGAGTTTGATGATGAACCAGTAACCTATTGTATGGTAGCTATGGAGGAATCAGTGGAAGAGTTTGATTGGAGCACAGCTTTTGATGAGGAACCTGGACATGCTGCTTTGGAATCGAAAGATGGTCTAGGAAGCTTTGATTGGAGCATGGAGAGTGAAGTTGAACCTGTTATGCTTGCAATGGTAGCCACTTCACCAAGTTCACCCCCTATTACTGAGGTATGCTATAAGTGTCATGATTTTTATCAAAAGGTGCTTACTGATTATGTAACTGAAAGAGATAATTATCAAAGGGCTAGGTCTGAGGTAGCTAGTTATCAAATTACTTTAGAGTCAATGGAAGCCAAAATAATAACACATGGAAATAATGAAATGGCTTGGGCTGAAAAGTATGCACAACAGGATTATCAGTTAAAATTAAGTGAATGGAAACTAGGATGTAAGATTTCTGAAATTGAGAAACTAACTAAGGAAAGAGATGAATTGCTAGAAAAGTTTACTGCTTGGGGACAATCAGGACTTTCTCATGTTAGTTATGTTGAAAAACAGAGAAGAGCTTACGTTAGAACTGGTCTAGGTTTTGGTATGGACTTTAATAACATAGAAAACCCACCTAGTGATCAAGATGAATGTGATTTTGAGGATATAACCACTAGTGATGATGAACTCATTAACTATGTAGACACATCTAGTAATGAGGACTCAATTAGTCAGGCACCTCTTGAATATAAGAAAGACACAGGTTATCATGCAGTCCCTCATCCCACTGGTAGTTTTCAACCACTTAGGGCAGATGTTTCTCGTTTTGGAGTAGACAATCTAGAGTTTAGGAAAAAGCTTATTGCTCAATCTAAGTCTGAAACCTCAAAAGAAACAGCTGAGACACCTAAGGTAGATGATGTTAAAAGTCAAGCAGTACCTTTAATTCAAAGTAATGCTACACCTTCAGCAGTACCTTTAAGAAAACCTTTTCAAAATACTGCTAAGCCTTTTTGGGATAATTTTGGTCAAAATAGTTTTCATCATTCACCAAAAAGGCAGGACAGATTTGGTTATACAAATAGAAGAAGCAATTTTGGGTTTACAGATCAAAAATTATGTTTTGTTTGTTTTAGTCCTGATCATTTGATTAAGGACTGTGACTTACACTCAGAATATCTAAGCAAGTTCCCAAAAACCAGATCTACCAACCAAAGGCCTAGGGAGATTAAACCAGTCTGGAATCACTCACATAGGGTTAACCATAGCAACTTCTCATAAGACTATAGGTACCCTCACGGAGAAGACCTTTTTCAAAACCCTAGTACCTTCAAACACTTTTCAAGGTGCTTCGTTAAGCTAAAACCGTACCTTCTCAAAGTACGCTCTTTTTTTCACCAAACACTTTTTGGAATAGGAAACCTAGGAGATCTAATTACTATCAATCTAGAAGGCGTTACAACTCAAAGAAAGTATCTAGATCAAGAGACTGTACACCGTAAGTTAAAACCAAATGGTTAAGAAGAAAGTACCTGATGGGGAACAAACAGTACTTTCAGAAAGTGAATGTGAAACAGAGATTTTTTTTAAAGATGACTTTGTTGAAAAAGAAAAAGAGATTTTTGTTGAAAAAGAGAGTTTTGCTGAAAAACCACCACAAGTTTTAAAACAAAAGATATTCCTTGATTCATGTCAAGCAAAAATCTGTGAAGATTACATACTCAAAGAATTTGAGTATGTTACTCCACAAGGGGAACACAAGTCAATAATGGCTTGGGTTCCTAAAAGACACTAACTTTTTTATCTTTGTGCAGGGCAACCTAGAAGAGGAGCTTAAAGATCATCTAAATGTGGATAGTGGTTGCTCTCGGAAGCATGACAGAGACAAAGATATATTCTGTCAGATTTTAGATCTTATTATGGAGGAAGAGTTGCATTTGGGAATGATGCTATTGGAGGAAGAATTATAGGCAAAGGAACTATTAAGGCAGGGAGTATAGACTTTGAGAATGTTAGATATGTGAAGGAGCTCAAATTCAACCTTTTGTCAGTCTCTCTGATTTGTGATAAGAAACACCCTGTGTTATTCACTGACACAGAATGTCTCATTCTTTCCCCTGAATTCAAGCTTGTTGATGATAACTTGGAAATACTGAGAGTACCAAGAACCAATGATGTGTACAATCTGGATATGAAGAGTTTTCACTCTTCTGGAAGTGCAACATGTTTAGTAGCAAAGGCAACACTTGAAGAAGCACATCAGTGGCATAGAAGATTGGGCTATGTAAATTTCAAGAATATCAACAAATTGGTCAAAGGAAATTTAGTTAGAGGTTTACCTTCCAAGACTTACAATAATGATCACTCATGTTTGGCGTACAAGAAGGGTAAACAACACAAAGATTCATGCAAGAAGCTTGAAGAAAGAACTATTAGAGAACCTTTGGAGTTGCTGCACATGGATTTGTTTGGACATGTTTCTGTTGCTAGTCTAAACAAGAAGAAGTAATGTCTGGTTGTGACAGATGATTGCAGTAGATTTAGTTGGGTATTTTTCTTGGGATTTAAAGATGATACTTTTGATGCTATTCATGATCTAATAATAGCCCTTGAAAACCAATTGAGACTCAAGGTAAGAGGTATTAGATGTGATAATGGGACTGAATTCAAGAACAAGCTTATGGATGAGTTTTGTGCTAAGAAAGGAATCAAGAGGGAGTTCAGTATTGCTAGAACTCTACAACAGAATGGTGTTGCAGAAAGAAAGAACAGAACTTTGATTGAAGCAGCCAGAACAATGCTTGCAGATTCATTACTGCCTATTCAATTTTGGGCTGAAGCTATAAGTACTGCTTGCTATGTGTTAAATAGAGTATCTGTAACTAAGCCTCAGATGAAGACACCTTATGAGTTGCTGATGGGAAACAAACCCAACATTCGATTTATGAAGCCTTTTGGATGCCCTCTGACAATTCTCAACACAATTGATAATTTGGGCAAATTTAATAGCAAGTCAGAAGAACGTTACTTATTGGGGTACTGCACCAATAGCAAAGGCTTTAAAGTGTACAACAGGGTCACCAAAACGGTTCAAGATTGTCTTCATGTTGAATTTTTAGAAGATCAAGAAAATCAGAAGGGTAAAGGTCCTGATTGGATGTTTGATATTGAAGTTTTGACTCCTTCTATGAATTATTTACCTGTTAGAGAAGAAAATCAAGCTGTCCACAAAAAATATGATTTACAGTACATTGTTCATGGAGTCTATATTAGATCTGATACTGATGAAGAAACCATACCTATTGAACCAAAGAAAAGTACTGATGAACCAAAATCCTCATTGTCTGCTGAGGATCAAGCTATTCAAGATGAGCTTAATCTGATGCTTTTTCAAGATGTAGTAGCACATTCTTATGATGATGATCAAAGAAGAGCTTATGAAGAAGCAAAGAAAAGAACAAGACTGCAGATTTCTCTCACAATACTTTGATGACAAGATTTAGAACAAAGTACTGCTGCACCTGTTGACAAAGACTTTGGATGATTTGAATGATCCTACCATGCCTGGCTTAGAAGATACTGATGATGAGTTTGAAGATGAAGGTATTTTCTCAGATTCTAATAAAGATGTTGATTTCTCAAATTTGGGTGATAATCTGGAAGTTCCACAGACTCCTACGTTAAAAATTCATAAAGATCATCCTACTGGTCAAATCATTGGACCTTCTACTCATGGAGTGCTCACAAGAACCAAAGCTAAAGGTTTTTCTACACCTCATAATGCTTTACTTAGCTTTGTGTATAAACAAAACAGGCTAAATCATAAGGATCATCAAACATGTTTGTTTACTTGCTTTATCTCTCAAGAAGAACCCAAGAACATAGCTCAAGCATTAACTAAAGAGAGTTGGGTTGAAGCTATGCAAGAAGAACTTCTTCAATTCAAACTTCAAGAAGTTTGGGTATTTTGTAATCTACCAGATGGAAAGAAAGTAATTGGTACACGATGGGTTTTCAGAGTCAAGAGAGATGAAAGAGGTAATGTCATCAAGAACAAGGCAAGATTAGTTGCACAAGGATATAGACAAGAAGAAGGAGTAGATTATGATGAAGTATTTGCTCCTGTTGCAAGGATTGAAGCTATTCGAATATTTCTTGCTTTTGCATCATATATGGGATTTCAGGTTTATCAAATGGATGTCAAGAGTGCCTTTCTCTATGGCAAGATTACAGAGGAGGTTTATGTTAAACAGCCTCCTGGTTTTGAAGATCCTACACATCCAAACAAAGTCTACAAAGTTGTTAAGGCTCTTTATGGTCTTCATCAAGCACCTAGAGCTTGGTATGAAAGGCTCTCTACTTTCTTATTGCAACATGGTTATAGGAGGGGAGCTATTGACAAGACTTTGTTTATCAAGAGAGATAAGAAGGATATCATGTTAGTTCAAGTATATGTAGATGATATCATCTTTGGAGCTACAAAACAGTCCATGGTGAAGGAGTTTGAGAAGCTAATGCAACATAAATTTCAAATGAGTTCTATGGGTGAATTGACTTTCTTTTTAGGGCTACAAGTCAAACAATCAAAAGAAGGAATTTTCATAAGTCAAGATAAGTATGTCTGTGACATTCTCAAGAAGTTCAATTTTGATGCTATGAAGCCAGTCACTACACCTATCAAGTCTATCAACTCATTGGGCAAGGATGAAGATGGTCAACCTGTAGAAGTCAAGCTGCATAGATCTATGATTGGCTGTCTTATGTACCAAACTGCATCTAGGCCTGATATCATGTTTGCTGTTTGTTTATGTGCAAGATATCAAGTCTCACCTAAGGTCTCTCATATGAATGCAATGAAGAGATATTTTAGTTATTTGAAACAACAACCTAAGTTAGGGTTGTGGTATCCAAAGGATTCACCATTTCACTTGGAAGCTTTTTTAGATAATGATTATGCAGGTGACAACTATGATAGAAGATAAACCACTAGAGGATGCCAATATTTTGGAAGAAGATTAGTCTCATGGCAGTGTAAGAAGCAAACTATTGCACCAACATCCTCTACTGAAGCATAATATGTAGCTGCTGCAAGCTGTTGTGGACAAGTCTTGTTGATGCAGAATCAACTCTTGGATTATGGATTCAACTTCAAGAATACTCCTATTAATATTGATAATGAGAGTACTATTTGCATTATGAAGAATCCTGTTTATCACTCCAAGACCAAGCACATTCAGATCAGGCATCACTTTATCAGAGATTGTTATGAGCACAGGCTCATTAATGTTGTCAAGGTTCACACATATGATAATGTAGCTGATTTACTCACCAAAGGATTTGATGTTTCAGGTTTCAATCACTTGGTGGTGAGCATTGGAATGATTAATTACTAAGCTACATTTAAGGGGAGGACTGATTAGTAGTTAGACAGTCCCATGCATTGCTTTAGGGGAGGAAATTCATTGCATATTTACAAGTTTCTATTATTGTGAAGAGAGGATGGAAAAGTACTGATGTTTTATCATATGAAAGTACTGCACTGAAAGTACTGCTCTGGAAGGTACTGCACACGTGGAAAGCACTGCTTGTCTTACCAACGTACTGTTCCAACGGTCAAAAAGAGGGGTAAATATCATCTAACGGTAACTTTGTTATTATGGGATGTGATTTTTCAAATCCGACCTATAAATAACTACTTTCTGATTTTCCCTCTCATCTTTATTCTTATCAATTTTTTCCATATTTCTCTCTCTCATACATAATTATTCATCAAATCAATCACTTATTCAATTATCAATGGCCAACCGAAACACCGTTTCTAAACACAACATGGTGGCGAATTTGGATAAGACTGAAGCTAATGTCGCCTTTCATGACATTATTGATTTTCTCACGGGGTCTCCAATTAGTTATGCACTTTTGATTTTCTCACGGGGTCTCCAATTCAGTGTTTCATTGTTAATAACTTAGGATTTATCCGAGGTTATTAAACCCTTAACAAGCTATATAAGTTAGTTTGGTTAGAGTACATCGATCCAACAAAGAACCTTAAAAGGGTAAAGGTCCTGATTGGATGTTTGATCTTGATGTTTTAACTCCTTCTATGAACTATGTTCCTGTTAGAGAAGAAAATCAAGTTGTTCACAAAGAAGAAGATTTACAGTACATTGTTCATGGAGTAAATACTAGACCTGATGCTGTTCCTGATGAAGAACCCATTATTATTGAGAAGAAGAAAAGTACTGATGAACCAAAATCCACTTTGTCTGCTGAAGATCAAGCTATTCAAGATGAACTTAATAGGATGCTTTTTCAAGAAACAATAGCACAATCGTTTGAGGATGATCAAAGAAGAGCTTATAAAGAAGCAACGAAAAAGGGTAAGTCTACAGATTACTCTCACAGTACTTTGGATCAAAGTACTACTGCACCAGTTGACAGTACTTTTGATGATTTGAATGATCCTAACATGCCTGGATTAGAAGACACTGATGATGAATTAGATGATGAAGGTATTTTCTCAAATTCCAATGAAGGAGCTGATTTCACAAATTTGGATGATTATCATGAAGTTCCACAGACTCCTACATTAAGAGTTCATAAAGATCATCCTACTGGTCAAATCATTGGACCTTCTACATCAGGTGTATTCACAAGAACCAAAGCTAAAGGTTTCTCTAAGCCACATAATGCTTTACTTAGCTTTGTGTATAAACAAAACAGGATGAATCATAAGATCAACAAATATGTTTATTCACTTGTTTTATCTCTCAAGAAGAACCCAAGAATGTAGCTCAAGCATTAACTAAAGAGAGTTGGGTTGAAGCCATGCAAGAAGAACTTCTTCAATTCAAACTTCAAGAAGTTTGGGTACTATGTGATCTACCAGATGGCAAGAAAGTCATTGGCACAAGATGGGTCTTTAGAGTTAAGAGAGATGAAAGAGGGAATGTCATCAAGAACAAAGCAAGATTAGTTGCACAAGGATATAGACAAGAAGAAGGAGTGGACTATGATGAAGTGTTTTCTCCTGTAGCAAGGATTGAAGCCATTAGATTATTCCTAGCTTTTGCATCTTATATGGGCTTTCCTATTTATCAAATGGATGTCAAGAGTGCCTTTCTTTATGGCAAGATTACAAAGGAGGTCTATGTCAAACAACCTCCTGGTTCTGAGGATCCTGCACATCCAAACAAAGTCTACAAAGTTGTTAAGGCTTTGTATGGCTTCATCAAGAACCTAGAGCTTGGTATGAAAGACTCCACTTTCTTATTGCAACATGGTTAAAGGAGAGGAGCAATTGATAAGACTTTGTTTATCAAGAGAGACAAGAAGGATATCATGCTTATTCAAGTTTATGTAGATGATATTATCTTTGGAGCTACAAAACAGTCTATGGTTAAAGAATTTGAGCGGCTCATGCAACAATAATTTCAAATGAGTTCCATGGGTGAATTAACTTTCTTTTTGGGGCTTCAAGTTAAACAATCAAGTAATGGAATATTTATTACTCAAGATGAGTATGTCACTGACATTCTTAAGAAGTTTAACTTTGATGTTATGAGGCCAGTCACCACACCTATCAAAGCTATCAACTCATTAGGAAAGGATGAAGATGGACAACCTGTGGATGTCAAGCTTTACAGATCTATGATTGGCTGTCTTATGTACTGAACTACATCTAGACCTGATATCGTGTTTGCTGTCTGTTTATGTGCAAGATATCAAGTCTCACCCAAGGTCTCTCATATGAATGCAGTCAAGAGGAATATAGTTATTTGAAGCAACAACCTAAGTTAGGGTTGTGGTATCCAAAGGATTCACCTTTTCACTTGGAAGCTTTTTCAGATAGTGATTATGTAGGTGATAATTATGATAGAAGATCAACCACTGGAGGATGCTAGTATCTTGGAAGAAGATTAGTTTCATGGCAATGTAAGAAACAAACTATTACAGCAACATCATCCACTAAGGAATCGTTGCTGCTGCAAGCTGTTGTGGACAAGTATTGTGGATGCAAAATCAACTTTTGGATTATGGATTCAATTTTAAGAATACTCCTATCAACATTGATAATGAGAGTACAATCTGCATTGTGAAGAATCATGTTTATCATTCCAAGACCAAGAATTTTCAGATTAGGCATCACTTTATTCGATATTGTTATGAGCATAGGCTCATTAATGTTGTCAAGGTCCACACAGATGATAATGTAGCTGATCTACTCACAAAAGGATTTGATGTTTCAAGATTCAATCATTTAGTGGTGAGTATTGGTATGATTAACTATTAAGCTACATTTAAGGGGAGGACTTATTAGTTAGTTAGATAGTCCTATGCATTGTTTGAGGGGAGGCAATACAATGCTTTTTGATGTTTTTGCAATTGTGAAGAAGAGGATGGAAAAGTACTGCTTATTATTTATCTGAAAGTACTGCTCTGAAAGTACTACTTTGGAAAGTACTGCTTATGTGGAAAGCACTGCAGTCTTGTCAACGTACTATTCCAACGGCCAAAAGATGGGGTAAAATTCAAACAACGATAACTTTATTAATTAGGCTGTGATTTTTCAAATCTTACCTATAAATAACTACCCTCCGATTTTCCCTCTCATCCTTATACTTATCCATCCATATCTCTTTGACATTCATTATTCATCGCACCATTTTCTCTTATAACAACATTTAATGGCGAATCGTAACACAGTTAGTAAGCATAACATGGTGGCTAACTTAGATAAGACACCATCCAATGTCACTTTTCATGACATAATTGATTTTCTCACTGGATCATCAATTAATTATGCTCTTTTGGTTGAACCTGACATCATTGAGCCCTGGGTTCAACAATTTTGGGCAACTGCCAGATCTCATATGGAAGATGATGAATCTTATATTCAGGCTAAGGTTGCTGGGAAGATAGTTAGAGTTAGTGAAGCTTCGATTAGAGAAGATTTATTGTTTCATGATGAAGAAGGGGCTATTCGTTTTGATAAACATGTGCTTTGGGATACATTAAGGGATATTAGGTATGAAGGGTCACTCACTGAAACAACTTTTAAGAAACCCTTGTTTAGTCCTCAATGGAAGTATCTAGTCCATGTTTTACTTCATTGCTTAAGTCCCAAGAGTACTTCATGGGAATAATTTGGTTCAAATATGGCCTCATCCTTAGTGGGATTAGCTACCAATAAACTCTTTAACTTTTCAAGAATGATTTTCGATGGTATGCTCTCTCACATCTCCAATGGTTCACCGTTTTTAATGTATCCAAGATTTGTTCAATTATTCTTGAACAAACAGCTTAAGGATGAGCCTAAACCTTCTAGCTTGCTACCAGTTGTAGTCCTTCCACCCAAGGTATTTACTTTCATGGCTAGAAAGAGTGACAAGTTTTCTGGGAGGAATACACCATTAACAGCTCACATGATGGAGATAGTGCAAGCTGTTAGAGATGAAGCTGCTGAAAGTGAAGATCATGAGCCTTCTGTTTCAAGTGAAGGTACTGCTTCTCAACATACTGCATCTTTGCAAGATATTGCTCATGGAGATTCAGAACCAAAGGTAAACCCACCATCATCTCCCAATGATTATACTTCCATAGATGGGTCTCAAACATCTAGAGGAGAAGAGGGAGATATGGCTACTGAGGGTCAAGTTCTGGATAACTATGCATTGACTAGGGAGCTTTTGAGATTAAAGAAAGAATTTGAAGCTCAAGATGCACAACTGATGAAGTTGAACAACAAGTTTAGAAGATTGAAGAAATTTTTATGGCCCTTAGTTCAACATCACAGATTGTGGGTTAAATCTCAGAAGAAGAAAGGAAAGCAATTTAAGAAGACTTCTAAGGGCAAGAAGGTTCACAAGCAGTCTTCATTCCATTTGGGGAGGAATATGGACCAAGAGAATTTGAATGAAGATGCTGAACATTATGAAGAACAAAATGCTAAGGATCTTGATGAAGAAGAAGCTGAGAAAATTAAGCAATCTGAACTTCAAGGTACTGAACTTCAAGATACTGAGCCTCAAGGTACTGGTGTACAAAGTACTGGTGATCAAGGTGTTGCTCTTCAAGGAACTTATAGACAAGAGCTTATTACACCAAGGACTCTTAATTTTGAAGAAGAAGCTGGTCCTTCAACAGTCTTACAAGAAGAGGAAGCTGATACATCTAAAGTAGGACGTACTGCTAGTGATGATGAGACTGTTGCTCAGATAATACAAAACATGTCAAGACCAAGAGGTATTAGTATTCCAGGTGCTGAACAACAACAACCTCAAGTCTTACAATCATCTCAACCTACTTTAGATCCTGAAGACAAAGGAAAAGGTAAAATGGTAGAGACAAAGAAAAAGAAGAAGCTAACTTTGGCAGAAATAAGAGCTATTGAAGTAGCTAAGAATGAGGAAGCTGCTAGAAAGTTTCAAGCTGAGTTAGATGCTGAAATAACAGAAAAGCAACCTGTTCCTGTTCTACCAAGAAGACCAAGTATTGCTAAAGAAAGGAATGTTATGATGGCTTATCTGAAGGGTCAAGGATATACTTGATTATAGAAGCTGAAATATTTAGAGATGAAATATTTATATGATGCTGTTAGAGAGGCTTATCAAAAGGAAGTGGCTGGTATTATTCCTTTTGATGATGAAAAACAGAATGAGGATGCAAGAAAACGGAGCTTAAAAAGAAAGAGAACAACTGGTGATGAACAACTATCAAAGAAGATTCAATTGAGATCAGATACAATTGATGAGCTAAGAAATTACTTAAGAGTTGTAGATTTTGAGCATCCTAAGTCTAAAGACATTGCAGTAATGAAGTCCAAGATGTCTACATTTGAAGTTGTAAAATCAAAGGATGGAGACTATCTTATGTTCCATAGAGAAGATGAAAGCTTTAGAGTATTTAATTTGCTATGGGATATACTGCATATGATAGATAGAGAAGATCTGTTTCACCTATACCAACTAGTGCAAGAATATTTTGAGCATATTCCATCAACTGGAGTCGGCTTAGTCTTGCTGGGAGATCTGATAACCATCTGGGAGACAGAAGAAACAAGCACTGATGCAATATGGAATAACCAAAATGTTTGGGAGATTACAAGCTAGAGATTCTTTGAAGAATCAGGAGTGCATATTTTGGAATTAGAAGATGGGATTATGATTCATATGTTAGCAGAAAGAAGATATCCGCTTACAAGAGATCTTATGAGAAGAATGCTAGATCACGGTATGGAAGTCGAAGAGGAGAATAAAACAGCTCTTATGGTGATTGAGTTGTTCATCAAATGGACAGAGTTAGCAGATGATGATGCATAATTACTGGTATGGTTTTTATAATATAAATCTTTTGAAAAATCAGTACTTTATTCAAAGTACTGCTGGACAAACAGTACTTTAAAAAAGTATTGCTTGAAGTACTAAACCAGTAAAAAGTCTTTTTGATAGAAAATAAGCAAACTTTTGTTAAGTGCAAAATATTTTGAAACAAAAGTTATCAGCAACAAATGGTTTTTGAGATGATTTCAATTGGTAAAAGTGCTATGCACTAAAACAACAAAAGGTTATCAGTCCACCATGTTTAACAAAAGGATTGGCTAATCCATGGGCAAACGGATCTGGTAAAGATATCTCAAAGCCGTTGATGGTTGACAACTTGCCAATAAGTTGTATGGTAATCAACTCACCATATCTGCAATAGTAAAGAGTTGGCTAACCCACAAGAAAATGGCTTGTGGTAAAGGTTGTGGAAAAACCATTTATATGGTAATTAGTACACCATGGTTGCAAGAACTAACTAGTCCAAAAGGGTACGGTTTTTGGTAAAGACTGAACAAATCTGTTGATAGCTGATGATTTGCTAAAAATCATATGGTTATCAATGTACCATGGTTTTAAACATCTAAACATTGGCTACTCCAGAGTTAATGGCTTTGGTAAAGAGACATCAAAATCCATTAAATTTTCAATGATTCACCTCTCACAGGAGTTAACACACCTATAAGTGATGAGAATAGAAACTTTATGATCGATGTACAATTTGTCATATGTTGCTGCGTAGCTGAAAAGATGAAGATTGCTGATAATGATTGCTGAAAAGGATTGCTTATAAAAACTACTTTGATGATGATAATACAAGCACTGAGAGTACAAGACAAATCTAAAGATAAAGACACAATCTTTCCTTGAAAACAAAGCTGTTAAAAGTTAAAGATGCAAAGGAACTTGAAATCAAGCAAGTAGAATTCAAGTTAGGGGAGGATTTTTGGGATATAAAAGACAAAGTACTAAAGAAAGTCAAAGTGTTGAAGAAAGTCAAAGTACTGCTAATGAAGAAGTCAAAGTACTGCTCACATCAATGTACTGCAAAGCTAAAGAACTGCTATATCATTTATGGAAAGTTATGTTTATCTAGAATATTCTTAGAATTAGTATTACTTGTCGTACAAGGATTGTAATTGTAAACCGACTAGGGTACTCCTTATGCCTATAAAAGGACCCCTAGATTGGCATTAGAGATACGTGATTTAGAATTTACAAAGTTCGATATTAGAGTTATTAGGGTTATTAGTGAATCTGTATATCAAGCAGGTTCAAAGTATTAATAAAATCGTTGAAGTTTAAGTTATTCTTCTTAGCTTTATTGAAGTAGTTTCCGCATACTTAGTAGAGTTATATCAGTGTTTCATTGTTAGTAACTTATGATTTATCCGAGGTTGCTAAGCCCTTACAAGCTACATAGTTAGTTTGGTCAGAGTATATCGATCCAACAGTCGAGAAGGAAGTTGTGAGTGTAGTCCCTTATCGTCTTGTCCATTTCCCCCTGGATATCTCGATTGAGAAACTACTGGATCTGTTCTCTTTCCTCCGAAAACTCGTTTATCACAGTATGAAGTAGATTGACTCTGTCCGCAAGCTGATTCAGTTTCTTGTTAACAACGTTGCGTTTCCTTGCTTCTCTGACAGCTTTGACAATCTTTATCTTGGCACGTGATGCCCAAGTATCGGTTGGCTTCTTGACTGATTTGGAGGTTGATCTGGTGGAAGCATCTTTGGATGGTGGTGAAGATGAATGAGATGATGAGTCTGAAGATGATGAGTCATGAGATGGCTCAGGGTCTTTTGGTGGCTCAGAAGTTTCTTCAGGATTGTGTTCCGGATTATCTTGAAGATAATTATCAGCTTCTTCTTGAGCTTTAGCCTCTTCTTCTTTTGCTCGAGATTCTTCTTCAGCTCTTTCCCTAGCTGCTTCCTCAATATCTTCATCAGTGATCTTTTCATCCTTCTCCTTTTCCTCTTCTTCAAAATCGAAAATGATTTCATCCTCCTGTTGTTGTTGCTCTGTTGATTCGTGAGTGGTGGTACCAATTCCCTTATCGGGTTGATTAACCACATCGAGAACTGGTGTGGTTAGTGCACCACCACTTGAATCACCAGGGCCTCTGGTTTGTTGAAGGTTAAATTCTGTAGTAGCATGTTGAATCCTCAGATGCTTAAGTGTTTTGTGGTAATCTTTCTCCTCATCCTTTGGTGGAATGTCATCATCTGAGCTTTCTTCTTTATCCTCTGCAACTGGAGTCTTACCCTTGTCTAGTTTGGGACTGAGTGGTTTTTCAATAGTTGTTGTATCATCCGTAACAGACTCTGAATAGTGAACCTCCTCATCAGACTCAGTATCCTCGGAGTCTTCGTCCTCTAATTTAGGTGCCGGTTTAGGAATAGGAATGGCACCCTTAGATGGAACTTTTCTTTTGCGGGGAGGATTCCTCTTGGGATACTTAAGGGCACTCCCAATGCTTGCTACACTCCCAGCACTGCCCGATCTTCTGGTCTTCTTGACTGGGATGGCGGAAGACTTTTCATCCATGAATCCGACTTTGCCTAAAGCCACTGCTTTTTGGTAATGTGAATACGATTGAAGACTTTTAATTTCATCAGTGAGTAGGCAGTCAGTCAGTATAACACCTTGTTTCTTTGTTGAAGAGTCTTTAAATCTGACAACATTTAACGTATCCTCAAACAACGCAGAGTGATGGTTGGGGTCATCAAGTCTCAAGGGAATGTCCCGATTATTCTTGAGAATCTTCTGGATCAATAACTTCATGTATTTGATGAAAGGAACCATTGTGCCAGGCTTCTTGAGGTGAGACATCATGTCTTCCCAGATTAGACTTGCATAGTCGATGTGCATTTTGCTGACCATGCCCCAAAAGGTTTGTAGGTGCATTAGTTTAGGATGTTCATGACCACTGTCTCTTCCGGAAACAGACTTGGCGATCATGATGTATAAAGTTCTCCATGGCTGAGGAATACTCTTTAAATCGACTGAAGAATGCTTGGTAATGATTCCCGCAGCTTCATCATAGCCAATATCGACCATGAATTGTAGTGTAGCCTCTTCATTTGGAATTGGCACATACTCAGCAGGCTGGATAGCAGGAAGTAGAAGAATTGCTCGTAAATCAGCAACAGTGACAATGACTTGTTTATCGTTGAGAGTCACTGTGACAGCATCTTGACCATCAACTTTCTTCATTGTGTGCCAGAACTGATGAATATAAATCTCTGGTACCATTGCTGAGTTGGTGAGCATATTGTTATAGGGATGAGACTTAAGAATATCCACTGCAATTCGGCAAGAAGACTCTGAGCAAGTGAAGTTCTTAAAATCGACTCTGAGGTTGTTCTTTCCAATCTTCATGCTGTAATCAGCTGGGAATATGTCTTCCATCGTGAGCTCATTTGGTGCGTTAACATTTTCCATGGTGATGTCCATATCGTGATCTGAAAGATATTGAGACAAAAGTACCAACATATCGAAAGACATTATGTTAGTCAAAAGTTGATTTGATTGTCCAATTTATTGAATATTTTATGTTAATGAATGTTACGAGTCCAATGTCACTTGTTTGTCCAATAGTCCAAAGTTGATGTGATAAGTTACGTGAGTATTAATCTTGAATTTTAAAGTCCAAATTTACACTCATTCACACAACATTTTAACAATTATAGCTTATTAGTGACATTTTGGTCTTGTGACGATATGAGTAACTTATTTACAAGTTTGTACACGTAACAATTCATAAGTAAAGTTAAAGTTTTGGCTTAAGCGTAAGAATGTAAGCTTATGCGTAAACATTGTGTAACCATATGTGTAGACTTAAGCTTATGCGAAGGAGTCCATCTTACGCGTAAGAAAGCTTACGCGTAGGAATAGACTCTTGGCATAAAGCTTACGCGTAAGCGTAGGTTGGGAGCTTATGCGTAAGGTTTACTCGTAAGATAAGCCTTATGCGTAAGAATCCAAGTTTACGCATATCCTTCACAGGATACACTTAGTCCCTTTGTAGAACCTTATGCGTAAAGGTTAAGCGTAAGATTTCTCTTATGCGTAACGGCTAGGTGATGAGTGTGTAAATACTCATCATTTTTAGTCAAAATAAACTGCAAAATCATCTGAAAACACTCAGAAACACATCAAAATATCACAAATCAGTGTTTTATGTGTTTTAAATGCAAAAATATCAAAATCAGATGAAAAACATATCAAATTTGCAAAAATTGCAGTTTTAGTCCCCCAAGTTTCAAAAATTGTCAAAAATAGTCCCTGAGCCAAAATTTCAAAAGAAAAGTCACCAAAGGTCTCTTTAAAATCATAAATTGTCATATTTAATCCTTTGGTGAAAAATCTAAAAGTTTTGAGAAAATTACAATTTAGTCCCTGAAAATCCAAAAATGTTCAAAACTAATCCTTGGAATTTCACAATTGGCAATAATAGTCCTTGGATTTTTGGAGATTGTCAAAACAAACCCTTGGATCATAAATTCAGAAAGTACAGATTTGGTCCCTCAGTTTGGAAGAATTACACATTTGGTCCTTTGTATTAATAATTTCACAAACCAAATGGACCTTATTTAAAACCCAAGCCCAATATTAATCCTTGACCCGTCCAAACCCTTAGACCCGGTCAACCCACAACCCATTGGTCAATCAAACACAAACCCGCCATTTCCTCCTTCACCTTCACCGCTCTGCAACTAGCTCCACATATCCATCCCCCTCCTCTCCACATCACCCTCCATGTCCCCTACACATCCCTAACACAACAAAAATCATTAATTACATCCCTACTCCCACACTCAAACCCTCCACCTGTTAAAATCCTTTTGGCGCCAAAATGATCAAACGGCCATTATCTACTTAAAGCATCCAATGGCTGTTATTATTGGTGGGATCAAGTCAGAGACATGTGGAGAGAAGTTTGGAGCTATAAAAGAAGAAATAGAGAGAAGGAAAGGGTAGTAGTTTGTAGTTTAAGTTTTTCTTAATGTCGTTTTTAAGTTTTTAAGTTTTCCATTGTAAATTTAAGCTTTCAAGCATTTTGTAATCAAATTTCAGTGTACTTTAAACTTATATTCAGTTTCAATTTCAGTATTAAATCTCATTTCAAGTTTTTGCAATTTTTAAGTTCGAATGCTCAAAATATTTAAATGATGTTATCAGTTGTTATTTAGGACTTATAAGCTCCTATAAGCCCTTATAGAAGCTTTTCTATGCTAGTAGAACCTTTAAATTCAGTTTAATTTCAAAACTAAAAAAAAAATCACAAAAATACAAAAAATTAGTAAAAAAAAATAAAAAGTCAAGAGAAATGATGTTCAAAGATTGAAGCAAGGTGTAATCTGGATTGCTCATTGGTCTAGAGCTTCTTGGGAAGCAATAGGTGTGATCTCAGTTCTCAGTTTGCTGTTTTGAGCTTTAACTCATTTTGTAAGGGATTTCTTTAAATTTGGCATTTCTTAATTCAAGTAATTGATTAGTATAAATTTCAGTTTCAATCTGTTTTAATATAGATAATGTAAGTGAATTAGTAGCTTGTTTGGTTTAAAAACTTGTTTAAGTGTGAAAAGCTTCAAAACTGCCCCATTAAGGAGTGTTTGGATTCAGTATCAAATCTGTCTTAAAGGGTTTTGCAGTTGTTAAGATGTGTTTAGTCATGTTTGTTTAGCTCATTTAAGTCTTTATCTGTCTCAGTTTATGCCTGCTAAACATGTAAAAGTCAACATTCCATAAAACTTGTCCTTGCAGCCATCTTGTTGAGAATTTTGCATATCCAAAGCTTATTTTGTGTTTAGAAACCTTAGAGCTAGTTTTCATTAGTGTTATTTAATCAATTAACATCTTATTCAGTTCACAAATCATGATCAAAGTTGGAAAAAGTCAACTTTCCACTTATGTATCAAAAGTCAAATTGCATAATTAGTCAGTTTTTGCTCAACTGAGAAGAATTTTAGTGAGCTCATTCCTAGGTCATTTCTAGTAAAATTTGTGTCTTTTAAAAGTTCATTTGCTCTAGTTCCTTGTTGTCATTTTTACATAATTTTGTAAATTTTCTTTAAGCTCTTAAAGAACTTGTAAAAATGGTAGTGAATCCCCTGTGCAGGGTACTGTTGACTGCACAGGGGTTATGCAGGTTTTGCATGGGCTGCACAGATCTCATGTGAGCTCACCTAGGTCTGTAACTTGGTTTATAAGCTCTCACCTAGGTCTAGTGTTAGTTCCAATAATTGATTTTCTGTTTCCAGCTTATTTAGGTGCTTGTTTTTAAGCTCAAACTTGGTACCTCAGAACTGATTTTAGCTCAATAGCTCAAACATCAATTCTGTTCTAGATTGCTAATCAGAGGTTCAAGCCTGTTGATTCTCATTGCATTTTGGTCATTGTAGCATATTTAGGCTTCTGTAAACAGTTGGTTCCTTTTGGTGAGCTTTTAGCTTATCAAAGTGCTTATTCATAAGCACTTTCCATAGCAGTTCTTAATTTCTCCACATAAGTGCTTGTTTTTCCAATTTTATCAGATTCCTAGTATTAATTTAGCCTTTTCCTGAAATTTTCAGATTTTTCTAAGTTGTTTTGCTATTTTTCTGAATTTAAATTAGTTTTTAATCCTTTTTAATTAGCTTTAAATACAAATAATTAAGAAAAGTCTCAAAAAAATAATTTTTCATTTTTCTTAAGTTTAGATAAATGTAAAAAGCTTAAAAAGTATTTTTCCCTATTTTTCTCCTTTTATTTGGTATTTTTAATAATTTAAATTAGTTTTAAATAGTTTTAAATTAATAATAAATACATAAAAAGTCAAAAAAATATCTTTTCAGTTTTAAAATTAGTTTTATAATATTTTAGATTTTCCTAAGTCTTAATTTTATTTTTCTAGTCTTATTTCATATTTTCTTCTATTTTAGTGTATTAATTAAATAGTTAAATTAGTTTTTAATTAATAATAATTAATTAAATAGTTATAAAAATAATTTTTCTTTTCTAATAATTTTCTTATATAATTAGGATTGTAAAAATGTATTTTCTATATTCGTAGGTATTTTCCTTCTTTATTTTCACGTTTTATTTTGTACGTTAACGTAGTTTTTAATTTAAACGTAAGTTTTAGGTTTTAAACGTTCATCACTTTAAATATAGTGATAGCGTTTATTTAATATCTTTTATCTTTTTAATTTTCTTAATTTGTATTTAAGTCGCTTTAATTAATAACTTTTTCAGTAGTGTAATATTCAATCCATATCTTTTCTGATCGCTATCATTAGTGATCATTCTACCATCTGAGCAAGTGTTGCACACACCATTGAGTCTCCGTGGGACTTAACGACCCGGGAATTCACTGTATTCTCTGATCTTCATTGAATTTGGTTCCAAGCTGTTTTAAGTCTGTTAGGACTTGACGGTTCGGACCAGATCAAATTTTGGCGCCGCTGCCGGGGAGGCTTTAGCGTGTGTTTAGCCTTTTTCAGATCCACTCTTGCTCATATCCCATCCTTTGTAAAAAGTTTTTTGTAAAGTTTTCAAAAATCCAAAAGTTCATTAACACTTTTCCTAAAGTGTTAAAAAAAAAAATATTTTCCTCTTTGTTTTTATAGCATGTTTTTCCAAAAATGCCAAAAATATTCCTCTTTACCCTCTTACCCTTCTTGATTCTTTACTCCTTTACCCTCTATTCATTTGATTCTACCTTCTTCTATTCTCATGGAATCGTTTATTCCTTGTGTCGGTTGTGGTGAGCCTCTTTATGGTTCACCCTGCCATTGCTGGTGTGCGTGTGCAGTGTGGTAGTGATATTCAAAACGGAGTTGTTTGTTTTGTGGTTCGAGGAATTCATTTGATTATGATCCTAATCCGAACTCATTTAACGACTCCTCAAACTTTTCCAATTACCCACCACAGCCCGACTTATCTTCATATAACTGCTGTGAGTTTTGTGGAGGTCCTCACCAAGGATTTGAGTGTCAATCCGGAAACACGTTTGTCTATGAACAGTTTTCCAGTGATGCTCAGAACTTTGGTTGTGACCAACATCCATATGATTCACGGTCTAGACTCAACAGTTTTCTTGTTGTGAGTACTGTGGTGGTTCACACTCACTCGATTGTCAATCAGGAAACACGCTTGTCTATGAGCGGGTTCCCGATAACAATTATGACACCAGCACATACGACTCACGACCACATCAGTTTCTGTTGTGATTATGTGGTGGTCCTCACTCTAGCTCGGATTGTCAGACAGGGAACCTATTTCCTTGCAACAATTACGACTATTCGTTTCAAAACCAACCTCCACATGTCATGATTCAACCTCAGCCTCAGCCATCTCCTCACGATTTGGTTTTCGAAGATTTATTCCAAAAACTTCAAGATGCGAGGAATGCACTTAATGATTTGGCTGTGAGGCGGACCCGAAAAGAGCGTCATGGTGAATCTATGGAAGATTTACTCGCAATAGAACGAGCAACACACAACCGTTTTTTGTTTAATCAGGCGTGCATGCTCGATGACGAAGATGAAGACGACGAGGAGAGTACTATTCCTTTGAGCGATATCATTTCTCAACTCCCTCAGTCTATTGTTATCACACCCGATATTCCCACTCACTCTCTCACCATGGGGGACGAGCATCTCAGCACTATTCCGGAAATGGAATCATCTAATGTTGAGAACTTTATCCCGATCCCAAGTGAGTGCAGAGGGAATTCTTGACCATGAGGGTGATGTGTCTTCTCCTCTTACAAATGATCTTGTTGAGACTTTCTCAGATTTTGACATTGATTATAGTGATGCCGATTCTTTATATTCTAAAGACATAGAATTTATTGATGCATCACTTCCATATCCGAGATCGTCAACTTAGAAAAGGATGTTGACCATGTTGTTTCCACAATTAATCGACTATCACTAATCCCTTATTCGAATTCGATTCTGAATTTACTCTAAATTCAGTTAATCCAATCTTTGATAGTGATGAGTCTGACACGGAGACTATAATGGACGAGGTGCATATTTATAGCCCACTGTACCGCACATGTCCCACCTCCGTATATTCTTCATGAGGAGTTCGCCGGTGAACTCACTCATATCATATCTCCGTTGGAATATGATTGCTTGGATGGCAAAGATCATGATCGGGGGGAGAGAATCTCAATTTGCATAGTTATGACAAATCTTCCCACCCTCCCAACCGAGATGCCTTCCAACCCTAAGAGCTCAACCGATAAAATCCAAACAAGTGCAACTGCACTTAATCCCGAGGAAGAAGATCTAGTCATGATTGTTATCATGATTTTCTTTCTTTTCTTCACCTACTCGGTGACTTCCTCTCTTCTTCACTCCTTCGGGAGTGAGGACACTATCTTTGACCCCGGCATTTTCATTTACCATTTGTGAGCCGGTTCTATGTATATCTCATCGGTGTGGAACTTTCGCGTGCTTCAAATGTTTGTCCAAACATCTTGAATGAAAGTCCGATGGAGATTGTTTCTTCCACTTTGCTTCCCCATGAACCAATTAATTCGGGGTCGAGTCAAGCTAGCGACTCGGTAACCAAAAACAGTAGCACGCACCATATGGGTTTTCACCCATATTTCTGACTTCTTTCTATTTTCTACCACCCTAGTGTGGGGGGGTTGCCCACATGTTTTAAAAAAAATCTCTTCTTTCTAAATAATGGCCGTAGTATTTCCCTTTTACGTTCTTTGTTTCCGCATAACCGCCGGTACTTTGAATATTGAGGGCAATATTCATTTCTAAGTGTGGGGGAATTCTCACGAATTTTATCATATAATTATACCAATTCCCCGTTTTTGGCCAAAATTTTTTTTGGAGTAAGTGTTTTTCACTTACTCATTTGGTTATCGATCCGCCATGTCTGTTAGACTAAAGGATTGGCTAATCCAAGAGCAAACGGCTCTTGGTAAAGATTTCTCAAATCCGTTTATATGGCTTGCAATTTGCCCAAAATTGTATGGTTCCTCAACTCCCCATCATCCTCAAAAGATAATGAGTTGGCTAGCCCCAGGTTATGGCTTGTGGTAAAGGTAGTGGAAAATCCATAATTGGTATTCAGCTCACCAAAGATAATATTGATAATTTATCTAAGAGTTGGCTAGTCCAGAAGGGTACGGCTTCTGGTAAAGACAAAATCAAATCCGTTGACAGCTGGTGGTTTGCTCAAAATCACATGGTTATCAGTGTACCATGGTTCTTGCTTGAACTGAAACATTCGGCTACTCCAGAAGTGATGGCTTTTGGTAAAGAGATGAAATCCATCAAGTTTTCTCAAATCATTGCTAGGGACTAGCAATATCTCAGTGTGGGGGATTGATGAGTGTGTAAATACTCATCATTTTTAGTCAAAATAAACTGCAAAATCATCTGAAAACACTCAGAAACACATCAAAATATCACAAATCAGTGTTTTATGTGTTTTAAATGCAAAAATATCAAAATCAGATGAAAAACATATCAAATTTGCAAAAATTGCAGTTTTAGTCCCCCAAGTTTCAAAAATTGTCAAAAATAGTCCCTGAGCCAAAATTTCAAAAGAAAAGTCACCAAAGGTCTCTTTAAAATCATAAATTGTCATATTTAATCCTTTGGTGAAAAATCTAAAAGTTTTGAGAAAATTACAATTTAGTCCCTGAAAATCCAAAAATGTTCAAAACTAATCCTTGGAATTTCACAATTGGCAATAATAGTCCTTGGATTTTTGGAGATTGTCAAAACAAACCCTTGGATCATAAATTCAGAAAGTACAGATTTGGTCCCTCAGTTTGGAAGAATTACACATTTGGTCCTTTGTATTAATAATTTCACAAACCAAATGGACCTTATTTAAAACCCAAGCCCAATATTAATCCTTGACCCGTCCAAACCCTTAGACCCGGTCAACCCACAACCCATTGGTCAATCAAACACAAACCCGCCATTTCCTCCCTTCACCTTCACCTGCTCTGCAACTAGCTCCACATATCCATCCCCCTCCTCTCCACATCACCCTCCATGTCCCCTACACATCCCTAACACAACAAAAATCATTAATTACATCCCTACTCCCACACTCAAACCCTCCACCTGTTAAAATCCTTTTGGCGCCAAAATGATCAAACGGCCATTATCTACTTAAAGCATCCAATGGTACATTATTATTGGTGGGATCAAGTCAGAGACATGTGGAGAGAAGTTTGGAGCTATAAAAGAAGAAATAGAGAGAAGGAAAGGGTAGTAGTTTGTAGTTTAAGTTTTTCTTAATGTCGTTTTTAAGTTTTTAAGTTTTCCATTGTAAATTTAAGCTTTCAAGCATTTTGTAATCAAATTTCAGTGTACTTTAAACTTATATTCAGTTTTAATTTCAGTATTAAATCTCATTTCAAGTTTTTGCAATTTTTAAGTTCGAATGCTCAAAATATTTAAATGATGTTATCAGTTGTTATTTAGGACTTATAAGCTCCTATAAGCCCTTATAGAAGCTTTTCTATGCTAGTAGAACCTTTAAATTCAGTTTAATTTCAAAACTAAAAAAAAAATCACAAAAATACAAAAAATTAGTAAAAAAAAATAAAAAGTCAAGAGAAATGATGTTCAAAGATTGAAGCAAGGTGTAATCTGGATTGCTCATTGGTCTAGAGCTTCTTGGGAAGCAATAGGTGTGATCTCAGTTCTCAGTTTGCTGTTTTGAGCTTTAACTCATTTTGTAAGGGATTTCTTTAAATTTGGCATTTCTTAATTCAAGTAATTGATTAGTATAAATTTCAGTTTCAATCTGTTTTAATATAGATAATGTAAGTGAATTAGTAGCTTGTTTGGTTTAAAAACTTGTTTAAGTGTGAAAAGCTTCAAAACTGCCCCATTAAGGAGTGTTTGGATTCAGTATCAAATCTGTCTTAAAGGGTTTTGCAGTTGTTAAGATGTGTTTAGTCATGTTTGTTTAGCTCATTTAAGTCTTTATCTGTCTCAGTTTATGCCTGCTAAACATGTAAAAGTCAACATTCCATAAAACTTGTCCTTGCAGCCATACTGTTGAGAATTTTGCATATCCAAAGCTTATTTTGTGTTTAGAAACCTTAGAGCTAGTTTTCATTAGTGTTATTTAATCAATTAACATCTTATTCAGTTCACAAATCATGATCAAAGTTGGAAAAAGTCAACTTTCCACTTATGTATCAAAAGTCAAATTGCATAATTAGTCAGTTTTTGCTCAACTGAGAAGAATTTTAGTGAGCTCATTCCTAGGTCATTTCTAGTAAAATTTGTGTCTTTTAAAAGTTCATTTGCTCTAGTGCCTTGTTGTCATTTTTACATAATTTTGTAAATTTTCTTTAAGCTCTTAAAGAACTTGTAAAAATGGTAGTGAATCCCCTGTGCAGGGTACTGTTGACTGCACAGGGGTTATGCAGGTTTTGCATGGGCTGCACAGATCTCATGTGAGCTCACCTAGGTCTGTAACTTGGTTTATAAGCTCTCACCTAGGTCTAGTGTTAGTTCCAATAATTGGTTTTCTGTTTCCAGCTTATTTAGGTGCTTGTTTTTAAGCTCAAACTTGGTACCTCAGAACTGATTTTAGCTCAATAGCTCAAACATCAATTCTGTTCTAGATTGCTAATCAGAGGTTCAAGCCTGTTGATTCTCATTGCATTTTGGTCATTGTAGCATATTTAGGCTTCTGTAAACAGTTGGTTCCTTTTGGTGAGCTTTTAGCTTATCAAAGTGCTTATTTTTAAGCACTTTCCACATCAGTTTCAAATCCTTCCACACAACACCATGATTTTCCATTTTTCTTAGCTTCTTATTATTATTTTAAGCATTTCCTGAATTTTTCAGATTTTTCCTAGCTTGTTTGGTATTTTTCTTGATTTTAATTAGCTTTTAATCATTTTTAATTAGCTTTTAATACAAATAATTAAGAAAAAGTTCAAAAAAATAGTTTTTCATTTTTATTAGGTTAAGATAAATATAAATAGCCTAAAAAGTATTTTTCCATAATTTTCTTAGTTTAAAAAGTATTTTCTAGCATTTTAATTAGTTTTAAATAGTTTTAAATTAATAATAAATATATAAAAATTCTAAAAAATATATTTTCTGTTTTAAAATTAGTTTTATCATATTTTAGATTTTTCTAAGTCTTAATTTTATTTTTCTAGTCTTATTTCATATTTTCTTTTATTTTAGAGTATTATTAAATAGTTTAAAATAGTTTTTAATTAATAATAATTAATTAAATAGTTATAAAAATAATTTTCCTTTTCTAATAATTTTATTTTATCATTAGGTTTGTAAAAATGTATTTTTCATATTTTTAGGATTTATATTGTGTAAGTTTCACGTTTTATTTTGTACGTTACGTAGTTTTTAATTTAAACGTAAGTTTTAGGTTTTAAACGTTCATCATTTTAAATATAGTGATAGCGTTTATTTAATAGATTTTATCTTTTAATTTTCTTAATTTGCATTTAAGTCGCTTTTATGTATTATCTTTTTCAGTAGTGTAGTATCCATCAATACCCTTTTCTGATCACTATCATTAGTGATCATTCTACCGTCTGATCATGTGTTTAACACACCATTGAGTCTCCGTGGGACATAACGACCCGGGAATCCCCTGTATTCTCTGATCTTCATTTGCATTTGTGTCTGAGCTGTTCTGAGTCTGTTTGACTTGACGGTTCGGACCAGATCACTAGGCATAAGGTGATCCTTAAGCGTAAAACCATTTTTACCCTTGATTCTAATTTTGCACGCGTAAAACCTGAAATAAATCATTTATAACATTTCAATTAACACTTTATTCAACCTCTTTCAAAAAACACATGTTATCACAAATTGATAATGGTTACGCGTAAAGTTAGCATAAGCGTAAAGTTAAACCCTAAGGATTCAAATCCTACGCCTAAACAATCTAACCATGTAATCACTACCAAATGATTTCTGGGATGTCTTAGGAGCCATTTGAGATGAATGAAACAAGTTTTAACATCTAAAACCACCTGAATCAAAAGTACCCATTTATACGAATACTTAAACCCTAAAATTCAATTCCACCATTTTGTAGTTTCTGGGAGAGATTCAAAGGTTTCTTAGGTTAATTAAGTATGTAACAAACATCTTTCAAGCCTTTAATTATCCTAAGATACTCACAATGGAAAACACCCAAATTCACGCATAAACCCTAATTCTTGAAAAGTGATTAAAAACAGTTTCTGGGTTAAATTTCTTGATGAAAATAGTTTTAAAACTTGATATTTACTTTGAAAACACAATCCATTTCATCAGAATCTGTTAGGAATTGGAAATTCCATAGTGAAGTGTCGGTCACCCCAAATATAATCTAGCATAAGTTAGCTTGTAGACATGTCGTTATTTATGTTATTTAGTAGTTTATTAGTTAGTTTGTAGCATAGATTAGTTTAGTGTAACACCGTTGAGGAAGGACGGGTCTTTACCCACTGTATGCCTGATCCACAGTCCGACAGGAGGACGTATTATTTTGTAACTATAAATACCCTTCCCACTAAGGGAAGGGTGTTGCTTCTTGAAATCTAACCTTTCATTTGTTGTTTTACAACTCTCTTTCAAGAACATCCTCTCTACTCTCTTCATCTCTCTAAACATGGCTATCTTATATCATCATAATCCTAGACCACCCGAATCATCTAAACAACATAATATTTACGATCCTAAAAATGGTAACAGAGCCTAGGTTTTGTTGTTTGTGGTGATTCTCCTATTCGATTCATGGTTGATGCAGGTTTTACTGACCAGGTCTTAATATTAATAGTGTCTCACTATACCTATGGTCTACCCTAATGCACTAACGGGCAGTATACCCGGTCGTGTGTAGTGTAGTAAATGGTAAAGCCGAGGTCGTCCGAAGAGCTATGTGTGTCGGATAATTACTAAGTCTAATTGTCACAGAATATAAATGGTTTGATAGGTTTTTAATTAATTAAACTACTAATGCAGAATATGAAAGGAAATAAATGGTAGAAGGTAAATCAATAGAGGAATAGTGGTGCTAACCTAGTTAATCTTCCTAACTAGTAATGTTTACGTCTACCTACTTCCAATTACTTCAGGTGGTGTTGAAAACTGTAAGACCTTGATAGATCTTGAGCTTCGTAGACCGTTAGTATTGCTTGTGTAATCACAACCAAACTAAAAGAAAATCTCTACAACTTGTATTCTTTAGCGGAATATAAATACAAGTATAAAACACAGATAACTAAGAACTTCTTTGATCCTCTATGGATCGTTATATTAATAAATTGTTTTTAAGCACGTACATAATACATTCTATTGTGTTCCTTTTATAGACAAGGAACCCTAACTTGTTTTCTAAGAAACGTATAACTATGAAACTAAATAAGATATACACAATCACTTCCTAATAAAGCTCATGTATATCTAACTAATTCTAGAATATACGGAATACTATTTCCGCAGAAACAAACTACGACTAACATAGACTTTAGCATAATCATGTCTTCAGCAGAATCCAGCTATACTTCAGCAGAATCCATCAGCAGTAATATCAGCATGATTCATACTTCACATAATTCCCAACAATCCTCCCCTAAACTGGAATTTGACTTGGTTAAGTTCCAGTTTTTTGATAGATCTTTAACCTTGCAGCACTAGAGGATTGTACTCGAACATCATCAGCAAAGAATCAAAACAAAAACATCTCTTTGATGAATAAACTCTGAAACTCCATATCTTTGCAGCAACAAATGACAACATGTACATCAAAACATAGTAGTTTCAAACTATTCTCATCACATCCAGGTGTGTTAACTCCTGTGAGAGGTGAATCATTGAAAATAATGGATTTGATGTCTCTTTACCAATAGCCATCACTACTAGGGTAGCCAAATGTTTAAGTTCGTAAACTATGGTACACTGATAACCATCTGATTTATTAGAAAATCAGCAACCATGAACGGATTTGAAATGTCTTTACCTGTAGCCGTTTGCTCGGGACTAGTCAATTCTTAAAATTGGTGAACTGATTACCAAATATGGTATTCCACGCCTTTACCACAAGCCATATACATGTGGGCTAGTCAATTCTTGGATTCCAAAAGGAATAAACCATGGTGAATTGATGACCATACAACACTCAGCAATTAAGCATGGGTGGTTGCAAACCCTATGATTTTGAGCAAACCATTACAACTATCAACAGATTTGATGTGTCTTTACCAAAGCTGTACCCTTTGGAGTAGCCAACTCTTTGATATACACAAGATATATCTGGTGAGTTAATAACCAGCAATAATATACAACAAACCTGCAATAAAAGTTAGTTAACCAAAAATATACATAGTATTTTTTTTTTTTTTAGAAATAAAGAAACAAAAAATTACAAATCGTACATAATACCATGATCAAGATGAACTTCTATGTGCCATAATCTGATTTTTAATAACTCCAACACATTGTTCAGCATACAAAATATCATTGCCAACCGGATCAGGAGGAACTTCCAACTTCTGGATAAGCATTCTTTCCATAAGTTTCACAGATAATGGATAAGTTCTCTCAGCAAACATGCAGACAGTAATACCACCCTTTGCTCAACTACATGCACACGAGGCAGAGGATAAAATCTCCAAGACGTAACCTGCCACAAGTGGGAGTTCTGCCAAATAAAGTATCCTTTACCATTGGGAGATATTGAATCAAATAAAACATGAAGATCACCCAATAGATATAACCCAGAACCCTTTGGTGCATTAGAATGGTAATACGTATTGGCAAGGTTATACAACGTAATCAAATCTGCCTTGTCCACCAGATGTAAGATCTCCTTCAAAAAGTTAAAGTGCATGGTGGTTTGATCCAAACGGTGAATCACATTAAGCTCATCATCTGACAATGACCAATTAACCAAAACATCATGAGACCCCTCAGGAAAATCAGCAGCAGATCCTTCTTTAATAAAAGCTGATTCAGCCTCCTTTAAATCCACATGAACATCCTTGTGAGATGTCTCAACCTTAATTTGCTTACGAGATGAATGAATCCGAGCTGATCTCACAGACTTCCTTAAAGAAGATAACTTTCGTTTAGCCATCCTCTTCTTCCTCCGTCTAGGAAGATAGATGTCCGAAGATGGAATATCTTCAGATTCTATTTCAGCTGCATCAAGAACATCACCACGTATTTCATTCATTCTGTCAAGCACAGTAGTTGTTTCAGCTTCGTTAATCAGACTATCTCCTTCTGTATCAACAGACTTCACAAAAGAAGTTAAAACTGGCACATCAGATGTTTCGGCAGAAACCACCGAAGGTTCAACAGAAGCTTCAGCAGACACAATAGAAGGTACATCAGAAGAAACCCTGGAAGATGAAGGAATAGCTTCAGTAGTGGCTTCAGAAGGAACCACTGGAGACATCAGCTTTGGTGGAATAGCATCAAAATTATCCACAATCTCAACAAATTTAGGTCTTTTGGCCTGTGGTGCATCTGAAGCATCAGCAATTCTTTTCAAAATAGATGCAGAAACAGGACTTGATGAAGTAAACTTCATAATCTTATGATAATGACTGAGTAACTCAGCATCAGGTAAAGCCTTAACCTGCTTCATAGTCATACCAGAAGTATATAGAGAGCTACTCTGATATTTCACTACTTTCCTCATATAATCTTTTGTTAGAGCTGCAGATTGTGCTCTCATTTTCTTAGTTATATTCTTTTGAGTTTGAATAGCTTTCCTTTTTGCCATAGCTTATTTCTTCTTTTGTTGTCCCAGAGCCATCATTTGAGCCACAAAATCATCACTATTAAAATCTGCTCCCAAAATACTCTGAGCAAGTGAAGGATTAGAAATAGCTTGCTGAGTATAAACATCCCAGTGTTCAGCAGGCATCTGAGTAACCATTGCATCTAATTCTTTTTGTCTCTCAGGAGGCAATTTAGAAATAGACTCAGCTTCAATCTGTTGAGCCAATTCAGCACTTTTCTTCAAATTGGCACATTCATCTAACATCCTCTGTTGTGCGAATCTTTCCTGTTCACTGACTAGATCTGGACCAAGCTCAGTATCAACCATTACTCCTTTCCCTTTATCAGAAGATTCAAAAATATCATCAGCTGAAGGAGTATCCGTAAAAGGAACTTCAGAAGATTCGTCCAGATGGGTTTCGGAAGAAAACACATTTGAAGCTTGACCACTTGCATCAGCAAAGTCCATCAAAGGAGTATCAGCAACACCATGTTCTTCAGTAGTTGAAATATCTTCACTTTGCAATTTCTTCTTATGCACAGATTGCTTTCTCCTCCGTCGAGTGAACAATATTGGCTCTTTTTGCTGTACAGATGTACCAACCTTTGGAATAGAAATATCAGATTCTTGAGCCACATTAGCCAACATATCAAGAGACTTAAACTGAGTATCTACATCCTCCTCATCAGAAGCAATCTCCAATCTCCTTTTTCTTTTCTGACCTAGTTGTTCTTCCAAATCCTTAACCTTATTCTGAAACTCCACAATCTTACTACCAAGATTAGTTTTAGTCTCTGCAAGATCCTTCTTGAGATCAGTAACCTCAGTTCCATACCTGTTCACTAAAGCATATAAAGATGTAAGTGTAATAGGGTCCTCAGCTCCACCATCAGATTGCTCTGTGGGAATAGGAGCATCATTGGGCCGTTCAGAAGAAACATCAACATGCTCAATGAATGGAACATTATCATCAATTGGATCTCTAACAGGACTAGGAGTAGGCAGCCTATTAAAGTCAGTCTCAACCTCATCATGAGGAACCTGTGTAGGTGGTGGACTAGGTCTAGGTGAAGGAGTGGACAAAGGTCGTTCAGGAGTAACAAGATGTGCTTCAGCAACATTAGAAGGGCCTTCATCTATTGTCACTGATGGATTCCCATCAGCAGCAACAGTAGTAGAAGGTGGAGAACCAACAACATTCCCTTCTTCAGCAGCCTCATTGCCTTGAGGCAACATAGCCGCTAGTAAAGGATGATGTGCCCCCTCATACTTAGTTCTCATTGAAGCAAATAGTTTAGCAGTTAAAGCTCCTATGGGATAAAAGACTTGGGCTTGTGTGGTAATGTCTAAAATTATCTGAAGAAACCTAGGGTACATCAAAAACTTATGCTTTTTCTTATCTATATTTTCAACCATATTATCAAAAATATACTTAAAGAAATTATAAGTCAAACCCTGAGAAAGACAAACAATACCACATCCCAGCTATGTAGAAAATTGATCCCATCCTCCAGATTTATTGCTCAAACACTGAAGCAAGGTGTGAACCAAAAACCTCCACATAGGACATAACTGATTCTTCAACCACATATCAGTTCTTACACCCTGATATCCAATAGCTCTTAGTCCAGCAAGAATATCCACCGCATTAGAATGAGAAACCCCATTCTCATCATCCAAATGAAGTTGTCTTCTTATTAGCTCCTCTGTCACCACATGCTCTGTTCCGTCAATCGTTGCAACAATCTCTGTATCACTCCGTTTGGTAGCAGTCGCCCAAAATTGAGTAACCAACGATTCATATATTGCATTCGGAGAATGTGTTAAAGCATAATGAATCTTGGACCTCTGTAAGAATTCTACCATTGGTCTATACAACTCATCACCCTTAGCTGTTCCCAGAAAAGCGACTTTATTATGATCATGCTTGAATTGAAGCGCCATGAGAAAAATCGTAAGTTAGGGTTAAGATTCACACAAGTGGAAGTGTTTTGAACGTGAGTAATGAGAGAATCATTTCATTTGAGACGAAGATATGCGAGTAGAGAATAAGTAGTAGTTTCCCAATTTTGGTCAAATTGTTGACCATGTGACGTGTCTTGCTACTTTTACCCAATTAAACTTTCAACTTCGGTAGAAACACTAGCCATTCTGCTGAAGAATACTAATCAGCAGAAATAGATCACATATTCAAGAAGCCTCAGTAAATATCTTTTTACTGTTTCACCCACACGCATTAAGTCTCATTAAGTCTTGAAACTGTCTATAAAACAATCCCAATGCACACATAACTCTTCATCAAAAACCCCCAAATATCATCACAAACCCTAATTTCATCAATGATTCAAAATTAACCACAATCAGTCATGAGTACTAAACCTGAGATCATAGATCTCACAACATCATCCTCATCATCATCAAGTGATGATTCAAACCCATGGCTTCATTACTTTCCTCAACCATATCTACGATCAAGAAAATCACCCTTTCTCCCTTCTTCAGAAGATGATAGTGTAGTGAATCCAAGTGAATCTGCTGATGATTCTGATGAGTCCTACAAGGAGAGAACATCTTACTCCCAACCTCCAGCACCTCAGCCTCAACGAAGGCCACGAGCCAGAAATCCTCCACTCCCTAAGGATAGAGAGGTTGTTCTTGGTCTTTCTGCACCAGATTTTGGTGCATCATCACACATCGTATAAAGGAAAGGGTTAAGGAATGTGGAAGAATTGCTTTTTGGTGAAATCAGCAGATGAAGCACACAGGACATACGTGGTCATCTTCATCATCATCGTTTTCATCAATCCATCCTTCCCATTTTGATCCTTAGCTTCTTCGTCGTACAGGTCATGCATATCCAGCCATCAAGATAGAAGGAATGGGTGGTTATGCAAGTCCTGATAAATGCATATCCAACATTTAGTGTGAAAGATGTGAGCAATCATGCATATCCAATAGCCTGTTAGATGTTGGAATAGATGATATGAACTAGATTTGGATTAGTAGATCATGTAACGTTTTTTTTCTTGTAGTTGCATTAGATGTTGATTGTACTCTGTAAACTGTAAGCTGTAAACTGTTTCTCGAATGAATGAATGAACAATTTGCTTCAGTACTTCTTTTGAATGAATATTTTAACTTCAGTACTTAGTCTTTAGTGGAAACAAATAAATCACTTCAGCACTTTGAATTCAGTAGAAACAAGCTTTAGAGCTTTATTGACCATATTCCAAAATAACAACCATGGTAAATTCCAACTTGAATAACCAAACTGCAAAACAGAACAAACACAAAGAAACACACAAACCAACAAAGAAAAACAAACTATCATTACATTAGCTGATTAGTGTTAGAAAACATAATCAAAAAGTATACACAAAACAAAATTTACATAAGAAAATGCAAAGTATACACAAATCCTCCCCTGAGGCCTATGCCTCCCCTTAAACTTTGCAGTTAAGGGTTAAGCATACCAATATGGACCACAAGGTGTTGAAACCTTGGTCCATCAAAAGCTTTAGTTAACAAATCTGCCACATTATCATCAGTGTAAATTTTAACCACTTTTATCAAATGTTTGTCATATGCATCTTTTATAAAGTGGTGCCTGATTTCAATATGTTTAGTTCGACTGTGAAAAACTGGATTTTTAACAATGCATATGGTACTTTGATTATCAATAAAATTGTTGTGTTCATGAAGTTAAACCTATAATCCAACAATTGATTTTGTATCCAAAGAGCCTGTCCACAGCAATTTGCTTGGCAGAACGCGTACTCTGCTTCATAGATGAGGTAGCACAATAGTCTGTTTCTTGCATTGCCAAGAAATCAATCTCTTCCCAAGGAATTGGCAACCTCGGTGGTGGACCTCCTATCAGATTTGCACCAGCATAGTCACTATCACTATATGCTTCCAGCTTAAATGGAGATTCTTTTGGATACCAAAGGCCTAAATGAGGTTGGCCTTTGAGGTACTTAAAGATCTTCTTAACAGCATTGAGATGGGAAGTAAGTGGAGTAACTTGATGTCATGAACAAACACTCACAGCAAAAGTAATATCGGGCCTTGAAGACATTAAATACATCAAAGAACCAATCATAGATCTGTAAAGATGTACATTCATTGGTGGATCTATTTCATTGTTGGTCTTTGACTTTGGAGCTTCATACGGTGTAGTGGCAGTTCTTACACTCTCCATACCAAACTTCTTTAATATGTCCCTCACATATTTATCCTGACTTATAAAGATACCATCAGGTTTCTGCTGAACTTGAAGACCCAAAAGAAAGTCATTTCTCCCATGGCACTCATCTGAAACTCTCCCTTCATAAGCTCCTCAAACTCCCTGCACCAAGCTTCCTTTGTGAATCGAAAAATAATGTCATCCACATACACTTGCACAAGAATAATATCTGTGGAATTCTTCTTCAGGAAAAGTGTTTTATCAATTGCACCTCTTCGATAACCATGCTTCAGCAAAAATGTTGAAAGCCTAGCATACCAAGCTCTGGGTGCCTGATGTAGTCCATAGAGAGCTTTGACTACCTTGTAAACATGAGTAGGATGATCAGGATCTTCAAATCCTTTAGGTTGAGTGACATAAACCTCCTCTTCTATTTCACCATACAGAAAGGCTCCTTTAACATCCATCTGATATACCATAAAACCCATATAGAATGCATAAGCCAAGAAAATCCGTATGGCCTCAACTCTTGCCACAGGTGCAAACACTTCATCATAATCAATCCCCTCCTCTTGTCTATAACCCTGAGCAACCAATCTTGCTTTGTTTTTAATTACAACACCCCTTGGATCTCTCTTATTCTTCAGAATCCATTTAGTCCCAATTGCATACTTGCCATTAGGTAGTGGTACCAAGATCCAAACTTGGATTTTGAAATTGTTGCATCTCTTCCTGCATTGCCTCAAGCCAACTTGAGTCTTCAAGAGCATGAGTAACACTGGTTGGTTCCACTTGAGAAAGAAAACAAGCAAAGCGGACAATGTTTATAGTCTGTGATTGTCCTTCTGATTTGAGACATAAGAGATAAAAGCCACTTGACCATATTTAGAACTTGCCACGGTACCCCTTGTTCTAACAGGTGCATTAGGATCACCAATAATATTGGATTTGTGAGTATTGTGAATCCTTTTTGTAGCGGTGGTGTTGACTTCAATGGAAGAATCAAGATTAGTCCGCATTAGGTTCAAAATCGTGTCATAAGAAGGTGAGGTGAAGATTCGGCTTTAGGTTGATGATGACCAAGATCGAGGGTCTTGGAAAGCGAGTATAAGGATCTCAAAGTCGTGGACACTCTAGTAGAAATGGGAGTAGAAGCAGCATAGCCTTTAGCGAGAATTGGTGATGATAGGAGAAATCGGATCACGTTCAGTAGAATTGATGTTTCCACTTAATGTTTCACTTGCATTCTCCTCGGCATTCCTTTTCGGCATCTAGATTAGTGCATACTCTTGTTTCTTGAGCCTAGCAAGATCCTCTGCATAATTGGACTCGTCTTCACTCTCATCGAAACTTTGGAAGTGTCACGTAAAATTGTTAGGGGAGAAAGGCACTACAATAGGTTGCTCATCATCTTCAAACTCCTGCATCGAGAATCGGCATCGAGGTATCACACTTGTTAGTTGGAGACTCTTGAGTACTTGCATTTTGATTAGCCATATGTCTAGAATAACCCAAATAATCGGTTAAGTAATCAAGGTCAAAAGACCAAACATGACCACTGTCCTGAACATTAGGCTTATCTTCTAGAAACCTCGGGTTCAATGTCTCCTCAATCTTCTGGCGGATAAATTGTAAACTCTGCGCCTTACTATGCGAGAATATCCCACAATATAACCATCATCGGCTTTTTCATCAAATTTGCCCAATGGATCCTCGTGAGAATGGTCACTTGACATCCAAAAGGTTTAAGGTAATGAATAGCGGGAACTTTCCCATAGAGAAGTTCATATGGTGTTTTGAAGTGTGGTCTAGTAATGGATACCTATGATTACATAACAAGGCAAACTTGATTAAAACTTATGGTGGGTAGCTTAGAGTCACCAACATTGATCTTGCAGCCTCTATTAAGGTCCTATTTTTTCTTTCTGCCACCCCATTTTGTTGTGGGGTTCTTAGAGTGCTATAGTCCCTTTTGATTCCTTTAGACCTACAGAGTTCTATAAGTATAGCATTCTTGAACTCTGTCCCATTATCACACTGAATTCCTTTAACCTTTTTGTTCAACTGATTCTCATAGGGTAATGAACTCTCTTCATTACTTTGGATGTTTCATCTTTGGTCCTTAGAAAGAATACCCAACAAAATCTGCTATATCCATCGGTGATAACCAGACAAAAATACTTTTGATCAATGCTTCTAACTTGAGTTGCACCAAACAGATCCATAAAGGCGAAGAGGTTGAGAAATAATGCTCCTGGCATTAACAACTTTGTATGAGGCTCTATGTTGCTTTCCCTTGTTGCAGGCAACAGAGTTATGATCATTTGTAAAGACTTTGGAAGGAAGACCTTCAACAAGACTCAGTTTAGAGAGCTTGTTTATGGTCTTGAAGTTGACATGGGCCATTCTCCTATGCCATTTGGTAGACTCATCCAAGGATGCTTTAGCCACGAAACAAGTTAAATCACCTACGGTTTAACATCGGTTAAGTTGAATGTATAAAGATTGTGATTAGGAACTTTCGTGATTGGGGGTGTCTTACGGGGTTTGAAGTCTTTATACAACACAAGACATTCATCCTCAGTGAAGATTACTTTGTTCTTGGTGTCACAAATTTGTGAGGCGAGAACAAGTTGAAGTGTTGAAGTTCCTTGACATAGTATACATTCTCAAAGTCCAGTTGAGGTGTTTTGATGGTCCCTTTCCAAGTAATCCTTCCATCACTTCCTCCAAAGGTTACATTGCCTCCTCCTTCACTTGATACAAAGTTATGCATCATATCCTGTTTCCGACATACTTCTTGAACAATCACTATCAACAATGCCAACATCTTTATGCTTAAGAGGATGATTCTACAACAACAAAAATATACAAAATATGAGTACACTATGGAGGCTCAAGTCATTCTTGACTTGAACTGCCTTAATGGATCATAGGAGTTATACCATCAGATGTATAAGATCCACTATTGTTCTTGGGTTTCCATTGAAATTTAGGTCCCTTTTTATTCCAAGAACAAGTGCTGAGGACTTGTGGCGTATCAGTTCCCTTTCCCATCGATTGAGTCAACATATCGGGCCAATAACCATTCTTAAAATATGAACTTGTTGGTTGTACATATGGTCTTTACTGTGGTCTTCTCCAGGAAAAGGAGAATTAGTTTCTTGTGGAACATAAGGTGGTATATCATTAACATTGGTCCACATTGGTCTAGATGTCCTAGAATCACCACACCTACCCATCCTTTGCTCATGAAAATCACAATCCTTAATTAAATGAAATTTACTTCTACACACAAAACATGTCTTCTTTTTAGAAGATTTATTCAAACCAAAAGATGTTCTATTACAAGTAGAAGTATTCAAACCAAAACCATGAAAAGAATTGTTTTTAACAGTATTATTATGCAAAATTAAAAGCAAGTCTTGAGAGGCAACTCTTTGGAAGAGGATTCCTTGGCGGCAACTCTGTCATGCTTATGGGTAGTCTTGGGTGCGGGGAAGGGGTGAAGACTTGGGAAGGTCAGGCTTGTCATTTGAATCACACTCTGTAGACCCTTGCTCGGAGGACTTCCTTTGTTAACACAAAGAGACAAAGTCATTAGAAGAATATCGAGGTCGGCAAGTCATTTGACTTTTGCCATAGAGATGATGTGATCCATCAAAGTCAACAGAAATGGAAAGGTCAATGGGCATGTGCTTACCTCTAATAGGTCCACGTCTGACATGTAAAGCACCTTCTTTCACAAAATTAGCTAGGCTGTCGGTGTAGATTTGCGTGTGTCATCCCTAGCTTCTAACCCAACATACTTCTTAAAGCCTAATCCTATAGAAGTATTTGGAGTTTGACTAGCATAGATGTGACTAGCTAACTTATTACCATTTAACAACCATTCATTATGCCTAGCAATTTTCTCATCTAGTTTCACCTTGACTCTAGATTTTGACACTACATACTGCTCTAACTTCTCGGAATATCTTAACTCATTTTTAGCATTAGTAAGATCTCTTTCTAACACACTTATTTTCTCATCATAAGCTATTTGATTCTTACGAAAACCGGACCTTTTGTCTTTCTAGTGTTTTTAAAGCCTATTTATAAGCTTCCACTTCTACAAAGCATTCATTATATTTAGGTTTCAAAATATCATAAGCTTCTTTGAGTTCATTATAGCGCTCACTACAACCAAACAAAGCAGTTTTGTACACGAGAGATGCCCATCAAAAATCGATCATGCCTATCCTCGAAATATAGCTTGCAATCAATCCAACATTATCGGACCATCATTATCCGCTCATGATGCTTCAGTCTACATTGCTATCAAGAGTGACCAAAGGCTGCTGATCCCTTTGAAGTTCCGGACTCCTCGATTGATAAGTAGAGTATCTCGTCTCATCACCACTTTACTATCTTTACACTCTCGGAGAAGTGACCCATCTTTTGACATGTGAATCACTTGACCTTCCTTTTGTCAAACCTCGTTGGATCTCTTCCTTGGAAGCCAAACCTTCTGCCAGCTTTGCGTTCAAAATTCTTGATATCCATGGGCCGGCGTAGCCAGCCTGCCGCCCGACTTCATCTCTTCCATATCCGGTGGATCCACGATATAAAATCCTCATAGGCGGTTCACGATGAGGATCATAATCGACAAGAAGGATCAAGCACATCTTCCATTATACCTTCAGATTGAGAACTTGATGGAGTGGTAGTGTAAGATGATGATGAGTAAGTTGGACTTGGACCATGACTCATCTTTGGGGTAGAGGCTCCAATGAATGTTGTGTGACTAGCGGTAGATGATGATCTAAAAGGACTTCTTACATCATGTTCAAGAGCTTTAAGTTTGTTATCTGACTCATCAAAAGTAAGCATATCCAAACCACCTTTTGCTTTTAAAGCAATGCTCACTTGTAGCGAGTTGAGGTAAGACCTCAAGAACTTAGAATTATAGTCATCATTATATGGCTTTGCCTGCAGCTAATTTAACTGACTTAAAATCTTGTGAAACTTGTCATAGCCTTTATGAATTCCTTCCTCTTGATGATTTGAAAGTCTTGAAATTGTTGTCTGGCATGGACTTTCTCATTCTCCTAGAATCCTCATTCCCACCGAACTTAGCCTTAATAGCTAACCATATGTCCTTAGCATCTTGCATGAAGTGAAAATCACTCAAGTGATCCTCGGGAATAGCTTGAAGAAGAATGGTTTTAACCTTGGTTTCTCTCTGAACCGCCGGTAACTCTTGGCGGTTTTGGGAGGAACATAAGTCATCGTTCTGCGGCATCTACGTAGTTTTCTTCAAACTGTTTCCCTTCAATACTATCTCCCATAGATTCCAATCAATGTTGGAGATCCAGTTTTGCATCTTCATCGCCCAAAGATCATACTCCTCCCATTTTAGGTAAGGAAACTTAGCATTCTTGTAGAGAGACTTAAGTGTTGCGAGATGGGTGGTGTTTTGGTTGTTGGTGATTTCGATCAGCGTCGATCAGGCATGGTGAGTTTTTGTTTTGGTTGTATTGGTGTTTAGAAAAACATGTCCTTAGTATCGTAGAGACTCTAACGAGGCTCTGATACCACTTGTTAAGCGTAAGACCTTGATAGATCTTGAGACCGTTAGTATTGCTTGTGTAATCACAACCAAACTAAAAGAAAATCTCTACAACTTGTATTCTTTAGCGGAATATAAATACAAGTATAAAACACAGATAACTAAGAACTTCTTTGATCCTCTATGGATCGTTATATTAATAAATTGTTTTAAGCACACGTCCATAATACATTCTATTGTGTTCCTTTTATAGACAAGGAACCCTAACTTGTTTTCAAAGAAGCGTATAACTATGAAACTAAATAAGATATACACAATCACTTCCTAATAAAGCTCATGTATATCTAACTAATTCTAGAATATACTGAATACTATTTCCTTGAGAAACAAACTCGACTAACATAGACTTTAGCATAATGTCTGTGGCGAATCGGCTATACTTGGGAATCCATCGTGATAATATCAGCATGATTCATACTTCACATAATTCCCAACAGGTGGGGTTAAATTCGAGATGACAACATTTGGTCAATTCGCCCTAACCTATCAGCAAAGATGACACCACATGAGAAATCCCTAACGATGTAAGTCATTGTTCACGGTCCCCTAAGGAGTCATTAAGTACGCTACATGCTAGATTCTAAATAGTGAGTGCCATTAGGAAGTTAGACACTACACCCAATTCTTAAGTTCATCCAAACGATAAGTGATCAGTTGGTCAAATCGCACAAGTAGAAATTAGATCGAGTTGGTCATATCTTACCCTTCCGTCTCATTCAGCTCACCTAGGTTGATTTGGTCATATCCCTAGGCAATTGGCCTCTACCGCCATTTAAAACTACCAAACCAGGGGTGACTACCAAAGAACTATGCATGCATACACTTAGAAATAATTGTACGAAAGTAAAGGTAAACGCAAACAAAACAATTAAGGAATCATAACTAGGCTAGCACCGAAGGGTGCTTAGCCACTCATATTAATCATGCACATCAATTCAATATTCAAAGGTACGAAATACATGTATTGAAAGTAAAAGAAATAATAAACGCTAAAGCTTATCGTAATGGTGTGACTTGTCCTTGGAAAGCGGCTCCGTATGCTTCCTAGACCTTCCTTGAGCTTTTTCCACGTTCAGTGTTGTTGGTGGAATGGGATGATTAGAAATCTTTGGAATTGGTGGTGGTATTTATAGGCGGGTCGCAGGTGCGTGTAAAGATAGATTACTTTGTAACCTTCTATTTCTCAAATGCACTAGATGCTGATTACGGTAACCTATATAATGGTTCGGTAGTCTTCAATAAACATGGATTCGTCGTAAGTGATGCAATTGTTCTGGCGTAGTAAGTATCGTGGCGTGGAACCTCTTTTGACCTAATAGAGTTCGTCGTAATCTTTGGAAGGAGTTATGCGTAACCTCTTGTTGAGTTGGACTTGAGGTCAGCATGCGTACGGCGTAATGTGAGAGCGAGTTATGCGTAACCTCTTGAATAAGCATCTTGTAAATCCTTAGTAACGTTTCCATTTCAGCGTCTCTTGCTTCAATACTTAATTTACGAAAGTGTAAAACAATGGAAAACAAGCATAAATCCATATAAATGATATAAATACTTGAGCATTAAGGAAATTGACACTTAATATTCATGACTATTTGATGTTATCAAATATCAAATCCCCATAACTTGCCCCTCAAGTAGACCTTATTAGATAGATTCCTAAAAAGATATCTTCCAAAACCTAGAAAATATGAATTTACAAATCCCTTATGCAAAAAGAATAAAACAAAGAACACCTCGAAAGGGAACAAACACTCAAATCTCTCAACTATTCTAAGTTTCAATTTCGGGGTGATCACTCAATTGCCTGATCATATATATTCTATCATAAGCTTGGCGGTTACACAAATCTCCACTTTAGGTAGGGCTAAACAATTCTCGAAGGCAATATGGGTAGACACGACAAAGGTTAATGGGTGACTTGTCATTTTAAACATGTCACGTGAAGTGGACAAAATCAATGGTACATGACCAAATCCATGGCCAAGACACCAAAGATTGCTTTCATTTTATCTAGACATGCTTCATGACTAAAGGGTAGGATAAGACATGGGATGTATAATTGGTGTAAAATGAAAACAAGCGTAGTCTCTATCTATAACTAAGTCATCACCACTACATCCATAGGTTCAAGCTTAGAAGTCTAGGGAGATCCGGATCATGAAATGCAAGGTAGATGTGTCATTAGAGGACGTCGTGATGGGCACACTACCTTTTCTTCAGTTGGTATAACTCAACTCAATCTTCAAATGTGACCGAGGTGGTCTCCTCGATACTAAACAATAAAGCTCATACTATAGTGCTTATAACATTGAACTTTACAAAATCATACTCAATCAACTTTTTTTTTTTTTTTTGATAACATATAACATAACATAGATGAATGAACAATGGGAATTAGGGGTTCTTCAATGATCTTCATAATTGTTGTCGATGAAAGCGTGATTTCCAAACCTTTTCACTCGAACCTTGAACTTAGGTAAATGATGACTTCCCAATTACCAATAAAGACTAGAGGTAGAGCTAAGGTGTAAGGTGTAGCGACAATATATTGGGGTGACAAAATGAAAGGAATGGCTCCGAAGGGTGTATCTAGGGGTATCTTGCACTAAAGGGGAGTGCAACAAAAGGGTTTTACATGGGGGTCGAAAAGTCGAGGTGACTAATCGATAGATCACAATGGTAGGTTGTTTGGGTGATAATCCTATAATACTGCCTTCTAAAACTAAACCAAATACATCGAGCTAACTCAACATACCTCGTCTATGGTCTCGAAATGATGCAAAGGAAAAGTTCTAAAGTTTAAACTCTGACACACCATAATTTGGTGGATTTGGGGTAAAATATAGGAAGCGGATAAGGCTAATCTCACCATGTAATATCAAGGGTTGTATGTGCTCGGCTAAGGTCTAATCTAGTTAGGTTAGGAAAATGTAAAATATAAAAATGGCATAATTTTTCAAAATAAACTAGAAAATTGAGGGCAAAATAATGTTCAAGAGATAATTCTACTTAGTCCCCCACTTGAATTGTACAAAGTCCTTTTGTACTAGGCATTAAAATAAAGGTGAAGAGAAAGGTAGAATTAGAGCGAGAACTTCCTTGAAATTTGCTCCAAAGAAGAAGGCCCAGAAAGGATGTGCCTTCGTTAAGCGTCATGAACAAACTTCAATCCCTGAAATCACAATACCAACAAGCATAATTCTAAAAATAAAATGAAAAACCTATTCTTTTCTTAGGAATCAGGTTGCATTTAGCGAATGCAACAAGCCTTTAAACCACTTGGTGTCCCAAGTGGGAGTGAGAAGTCTCGTGAGGGTTTACTGGGGAACACACCCACAAAGTTCATTTAAAAAGCTAATACTATGTTATTGTGTTTTAAAATGAAAGAATTAAGCAGAGGAGGTTCGTCATAACTCCAATAAGAGAGTTACTTGATAACTTGCAAAACGTATATGAGAAAGCGAATAGTTCTGATGTAACCCTGAGATGGTATTCGTCGTAATGGTAAGCGTCAAGAATTCTGCGCTAAAATGTTGGTTACGGTAATCACCAAGATGATTCTTGTGATAACTCTGTTCGAATCAGCACTTGTGATAATTACTTCATTGTCTCCTAAAAATGGTTAGAAAACACAAAACAAGAAAGGGAAATAAAACAAAAGAAAAGGATAATTCGGGTTGTCTCCCAAAGAGCACTTTTCTATAGAATAAGTCTAAGTTAGACTCAGGCGGGGCTCCTATGGGGTCTTTGAACATGCCCCACTTCCATTACTCGTTGGTGTTCATTCATCCAATTATCAAGCCTTTTTTTTTCTTGTAAAATTATTGAGCCTAAATGTTCCCAACTTATGTGAAAGCCATTTATCACATGATTCTATATGGTCATCATCTTTAATATATTATCGCGATGTTTGACCTTGTTCGCCTATGATGTCGGTGATATGGTTGCACCCATCTTGCTCGACCGTTCCTTAATCAATTTCGAGCTTCCAAACTTTAATTTGTACCAATCTTCCAATGCTAATTCAACATCATGTTTCTCTCCTTTATGAGGGTAAATCCATTCATTAACTTTTCTTTTACATTTTTGAGGACGAGTAAATGGTGGCCATGTTGATTCACATTCTTTGGTTAACATCGAGTTGCAAAGTGTTTGATTAGGACTAGGAGTTTCTTCAATGCTTTGAACAATATCATCTTGTTTACGCTTCTGTGATCAACACTATCTTTCGATTGTCATAATAGCCTTAGAGTGTAGAGTGGGGTTTATTGATTGAACATTATTAGAAATTTTAGTTTTTGGTTTTAAATGCTTGTTCATACTAAAAGTTATTCGTTCCTTCTCGGTTCCCAAAGAAATTTGTTTTCCAAAAACCATAATTTGAGCTCTACAGGTGGCCATAAAAGGTCTTCCAACAATCAAGTTGTAAGCCTCCTGCTTTCCCATGTCAATAACTACAAAATCGGTGGGAAGAAAAATTTTCCAATTTTCAAAAGCACATTGTTCACAATCCCCCATTTGACCCTTGGAGAAGTCCGCCATTTCAATCATAATAGTTGTTTCTTTTAAATTTGTAAGTTTGATTTTTTCGAATAAAGTAGTTGAGATAAGGTTAACTCCCCCCTAAATCAAAATAATAATCTTAATATTACCAAAGTGAGGGAGAAAGAAACTTTCCTGATGCTGCAGCTTCTCGGGAAGTTGGCTAGGTAGGAACTCGTCGTCTTCTGATTTATCATCCTCTCTTAGGTAGTTAATCCCGGAGAGATCATTAGTGATAGAGGACGTGCATTGCTCCTTTTTATCTGCTAAATATGGCTTTGCGGGGAGTGGCTTTAGCATTACTTGTTGCGAGGTTCTTAGCTAATTGTCCAATTTGTGTCACGAGGTTCTTAATTGACATCTTGGTTGTAGGTTCATATTGGTGTCCTCCTTAACTTTGGTCATCCATTCCTTGAGCCTATCTTCCTTTTTTTCGATTCTTCAATGTGGGCATTATTTCATCAAGACTTGGTTTAGGAGTATTATTGTTGATTTTTGTGTAGAACCCATGGGATTTTTCACGGTACCTAGGTCCGTAATTATTGTAGCTTTTGAAAGGGATTTCTTTTCCATAGTTTACTTCACCGATCCTTTTAACTTCTTCATTGGAGGAACAATTTTTTGAAGGATAACCCCCATCTCGTTCAGTTGAATGGAATGCATTTTCCTGAGCCTCTTCATTTCTCTTCCAAGGTTCTCTAATTTGTTGTTTATTCTTTGCAAGGCCCTCAATATCATTATTTTTACTCGTTGCTTCCCCATTGTGCCATTTGTGAGAGTGGTGTGCCATTTTTTGAATAGTTTCCAAAGCCATGGTGGGTGTCATACTAGGTATTGGCCCTTGAGAATCAATCATTTGTCTTGAAGAGATGTTCAGGGTCCAACCATGGCTTTGTTCACGCAAGATGCGTGAGTAGGGTGCTTGTATAACAATTCATTGTATCTTTCCCAAACTTGGTACAATGTTTCATCTCCCTCTTGCTTGAAGTTATGAATTTCCTCCATTTGCTTGGCTGTCTTTGATGGAGGACAATATCTCTGAATGAAATATTTTTTAGATAGGCCAAGTGTTGGCGGTCCCTAGGTAATCGATCGACCTATCTTTTGCGGCCCCGTAAGAAAATAGGGAATACTGTAGCATTATAGCATCGTGTGAGACTCTAGGAATTTTGAATAGGTGACAATATATTCGATTTGTCTACATGTTCATGGGCATCATCGGTGATGCTTCCGGAGAAGGGGTTAGTCACGTAATTCCCTCATGAATTGAGGTTTGATTTGAATTGAGCATCTTACGCAATGGATACCTTACAATCCACGGCCCTTGTTCTTCTCTCGTCAATGCCAAATATTCCTCGAGAGTGAGATTATCGATGTTAATGGCTTCCATGGTACCTGAAAACTTGAAATATGATTGTGAGAAAAATTTAAAAATGAAATGAAAGACTTAATATTAATCCTAATATAGCTCCCCGATGGTAAAAACTTGATGCATGTTTTCTTGACGGGTCTTAATATTAATAGTGTCTCGCTATACCTATGGTCTACCCTAAGCCACTAGCGGGTGTAAGGTGAGTGTATAGTGTAGTAAATGGTAAAGCGAGGTCGTCCCAAGAGGCTATGTGTGTGGGATAATTACTAAGTCTAATCCATACGAGAATATAAATGGTTTGATAGGGTTTTAATTAATTAAACTACTAATGCAAAATATGAAAGATAAATGGTAGAAGGGAAATCAATAGAGGAATAGTGGTGCTAACCTAGTTAATCCTCCTAACTAGTAATGTTTACGTCTACCTACTTCCAATTACTTAAGGTGGGGTCAAATTCGAGAGGACAACATTTGGTCAATTCGCCCTAACCTATCAGCAAAGATACCTCCAAGGAAATGAGCATCATAGAATCCCGTTGTTCCGGTCCCTAATGAAGTCATTAAGTTCCATGCTAGATTCTAAATAGTGAGTGTCCGTGTTAGGAACTTAGACACTACACCCCCAATTCTTAAGTTCATCCAAACGATAGGTGATCGGTTGGTCAAATCGCACAAGTAGAAAGGGTCGTCAGTTGGTCATATCTTACCTTTCCCGTCTCGGTCCTCTCACTACCTAGGTTGATTGGTCATATTTCCTAGGCAATTGGCCTCTACCGCCATTCAAAACTACCGAACCGAGGTGACTACCAAGAACTAACTATGCATACGGTTAGAAATAATTATGCGAGTAAGTAAGGTAAACGCCATAACAATTAAAATCATAACTAGGCTAGCACGAAGGGTGCTTAGCATTCATATTATCATGCACATCAATTCAATATTCAAAGGTACGAAATACATGAATTGAAAGTAAAAGAAATAATAAGCGCTAAAGCTTATCGTAATGGTGTGACTTCTCCCTGAAACAGACTCGTATGCTTCCCTAGACCTTCCTTGAGCTTTTTCCCACGTTCTCAAAGTGTTGTGTGTGTAATGGGATGATTAGAAATCTTTGGAATTCATGGGTTATTTATAGGCGGTCGGGTTCTGGCGTAACAAAAAGATGAGTTGCCGTAACTTCTTTTCTTCGTAAATGCACTAGATCACGCTGAATTACGTGTAACCTTATAAGTGGTTACGCCGTAGTCTTCAATAAACATGGTTACGTCGTAAGTGATGCAATAGTTACGGTGTAAGTATCAGCGGCGTGGAACCTCTTTTGACCTAATGGAGTTACGTTAAAATCTTTGGAAGGAGTTACATAACCTCTTGTTGAGTTGGACTTGGGTCACGCAATAGTTACGGTATGTAGAGAGACGAGTTACGCCGTAACCTCTTGAGAATAAGCATCTTGTGATAAATCCTTAGTAACGTTTCCATTTCCGCTTCTCTTTAGCTCCAATGCTGCAATTTACGAAAGTGTAAAACAATGGAAAACAAGCGTAAATCCATATAAATGATATAAATACTTGAGAGCATTAACGGGAAATTGACACTTAATATTCATGACTATTTGATGTTATCAATGGTTTTATCACGGTTTCTCATGCGATTCCTTGATGCGGTTTGTATGACTTGGGTGATGCGGTTTGTTATTGCTTGAGTCGCATGGCTTTTTTATACAAATAAGTTCGATGTTGTGTTAATATAGTGGTGTTGGTTACTGGTTTGTACAAGTGTTTAAGTTGGGTATTGGTTTCAGTGGTCATTGTCAAAGCTGTTCTCATTGTCAAAGCATTTTTGTTTCATGTATCATTACTGGTTTGAAACTCTTAAACAAATTGTTAAAACTATTTTATTAATCAGTACTGGTTTGAAATAGATTGTTAAAACTGGTCCTGGTATTTAAATAGTTTTTATTAAGTTTTTGTCCATTTCTTAAGAGCGAGTTGTCAAAATCTGTCTCTATGAAGCTAGTTGTCAATACTGTCCGGGTTCAATGTAATACATGCGAGTTGACTTTGGTCAAAGCGACTTGCCATTTCAAAATTAATGGATCGTTTTGTCCCTTAAGTGGTCAATGGTCAACTGCGAGGTTTCTTTGTGAGTTAATTATGCGAGTTGTGAATTAACCATTGCGTTTTGACGCATGGGTTCATATGCGAATTGTGTATACAGTAAATGATGCGAGTTGTGTAAATAATACGAATTGTCTTTTTAGTCAACTCAAGTCAAAAGCGACTTGTGTTTGTTGACTCGGTCATAAGCAAGTTATCAATTTTAGTTAACGGAAGTATTTTGAAACATGATATGGTATGCGAATTGATGAAGAAAAAGTTGGACTCATATCAGCAATCTAAACAAACCATTATCTAAGATCAGCTACCTTAATCCAATCAACATCAACACTACTCAATCAAAAACCCATCATCACTTTACAACTATCTCATTCAACTACCTCAACAGGTCTCAAAGATTAAAAGGAAAACATAAAATAATCTCAGATCTATTCGTGTGTCAAAGAAACAAGTCAAGACCATCATAGGTCTATTCACACGAATCTATAATCATCATAGATCAACTCATAACTGAAAACTAAAAAAACATGTGATTCAAATCTCAGAAGCCCTTATACTTTCGCTCATACCAAAACATATAAAGTTTTTTTTTATTTGAAAGAAAAAATTAAAAGGGACTCATCATCAATTAAACTTTTTGAAGATTGCCTTCATTGTTCTTATTCGAACAAATCTAAAAAGAAACAACAACAATTATGTTGTCATCTCCCTCAATGATTTCTCTTCATTTAATGTTCCAACTTTGAAAACAAGAGTAAAACAACATCTGCTATCCCCTTGCCTCACGTTCATTGGTACTATGAAAACTAAAAGAAGGAAAAAGATTGAAAACCTACCCTGAAGCCTTTTTGTTCATCTCGTTCCATCCCTGTGGCTGTCACATAAAAGCCTCAAAGCCATCCCTGTGGCGAGGACTTCACTAATCCGATTCAGAAAAATGGGAGATTAACTTGGTTTATTTCGGATCTATTTTTGTAAGGGGTGGCTGTTGGTTATTGAGAAGAGATTAAAGGAGGCATCTGAATTAATATTAGGGTTGGGATTTTGATAGGAGTAGTTTACTCGGTAGTGAGGTCTGATCTTAGCGAAAAACATATGTAGTTTTTTTTGTTTGTGTGAGATCAGATTTGGATGGCTTATACTTGAGGAGAAGAATGAGTTGAGTGAGATTATAAAGATATGTGGGAGGAATTTTTATCACTTGTGTGTGTAGGGATAGCTTATTGTTAGGGTTTGTGAAGTGTTATAAGTCTTTATAACCGGATACTATGATGTGCTAAGGATTGGATCGGGCCTTTGGTTGAATGGGTTATGGTTGGACTCAGTATGGGCCTGAAGATTATCACAAAAATTAAAGTTTTCGTGAGCTTGAACTAAGTGTTATAATCACAAAGAGCCGAGAATGTTTTCGTGAATTTGAAAATGTTTTTTTTTAATCACAAATTCGAGAATGGTGGTTTAAAGATTTTCGTTGAGCACGTGTTTAGACCTCACTGCATCACAAATTTTTAATGGACCCGAGAATGGAATTTCAATGGGATTCTCAATGATGATCTTACCACATTTTTTTATCGGATTTAAGGCTTCGTAATGGATCATGTGACAAATGGTACTAATTTTAGAACGGGTTATGTGGTAATTCTTGGGCTTCGGTTTTAATCGTTTGAATCGGATATCCATGACTTCGTCCTCTTAACGGAAATTAATGTTGTGAAATAGGCTTTTAATATCGGATGTGCTAATTTTAGATGAGCTTAAGTTGGATTAGATGTAAGTTTTGTATGACAATGAGAATTGTGATAATTAGATTTGATAATATGGGGGTTTCAAGTATTGGATTATATGAGACTTGGATAAAATGTGAGTTGTTGAAGTGATTTGTGATCATGAGATTGATGATGAGATTGGGTATGATGATGAGATTTAATGGGTTGTGCTTGATTGATACTTTGGTATATACATTTTCATGGATAATATTTCGTCCACGGCTGAAATTGTTTATTTGAACAAGGTTGACTATGGGGTTGTTTGGACGATATTTCTTATTTGGACTTGAAGTGAGGTTTTTCCGGGCATGTTTACTTATTTCGTCTTCTTTCTTCCTACCCTTCCGCGAAGATGACTTGTTTGGGCGTTTATTGAGTGTGATAAAGACTTGGCTATTTAGTTACGGTTGTAATTCTTTCTCGCTTAACCCACAACGTAACTTTCACTTCGGTGTCTCACATAGTTGAGGATACGTCAAGAGGTTTTGTACATTGGGTACACTGTTTCTTCTTCACAAGGATTAGTAAAAGTTTAAGTAACAAATCTGGGGAATTTCACTTCATGATCAAGTTTGACATATCGGGTTTACTTCACCATGTTGTCACTACAATAGCCGACAGAATGTGTGAATGATGCGTTTACCAAAGTGTTTACTGAATGGATGATGATATTGTTAGGAATTGGAAATTCCATAAGTAAAGTGTCGGTCACCCCAAATATTATCTAGCATAAGTTAGCTCGTAGACATATTGTTTGTTACGTTATTTAGTAGTTAATTAGTTAGTTTGTAGCGTAGTTTAGCGTAGTGTAACACCGTGGAGGAAGGACGGGTCTTTACCCACTGTATGCCTGATCCACAGGCGTCGAGGAGGTCGTGTAGTGCAGTAGTATAAATACCCCTTCCATCCATGGAAGGGGTGGTGCTTCTTTCAATCTAACATTTCATAATTTACAAAGCAAGTCTCTAACTAGAACACCCTCTCCCTCTTTCTCTCTCTAAAACATGGCATACTTGTAAAATCACCATCCAAGGCCACCCGAATCATCAAACACAATAATATTAAGATCCTAACAATTGGTATCAGAGCCAAGGTTTATTGTGTGTTGTTGATTTGTGTGGTTTCGTATCATGTTTTGAAGCTGCTTTTTACATATTTTTCGAATATGAAATCCTTTTCTTATTCTTTGTATTAACAGTTTCTTAACATGTGTTGTATCTAATGGTCAAAATATTTCTTTTGCTTATTCTTTGTCATACATCTGTTTTTGTGTCATATATATGTCCATAACATTTTTTTGAGACTTTTTGTACCATTCCGTGTAAGGTTATGGGGTATTTTGGTCTGATTCTTATGGTCAAACATGGTCAAAACGAGTCAACAAGAAAGCATTTTATCTTTTTTTAGTCACAACTTGTCTTTGGTTTATGATGAAAATGGGTCAAAAAGAAGCTTTTCGTATGCAGTTTTCTGGGTTTATTATGAAGGTGGTCGGAAAACTCATCGGAAAAAGTCAAAAGTCTTGATAGCGACTTGTTTGTTTAAATCTGATGCATGCTTTTTGACTACATAGTCAAAAGCGACTTGTGGTTGTACCTGGTAGCGAGTTGTGACTATATTGACTTAGCGACTTGTCCTTTTTAATGGTAGCGAGTTGTTAACTATTGAGTCAACAACTGAAGCGAGTTGTGCTAGCGACTTGTTATTTAACAGGTTAGCGACTTGTGAGTTTTGAAAAAGGTTAGCGACTTGTGAGTTTTGAAAAAGGTTAGCGAGTTGTGAGTTTTGAAAAGTCAAATGGTTAGCGATTTGTTATGAAAAAGGTTAGCGGCTTGTGAGTTTTGACCTATCAAAGAAATGAAGAAGAAGAGTGACAAAGTGACTACTTATACCAACAATAACAAGACTCAAACGACTTCTGGTTTTTACCATCACCAGTCGAGCCAAACAAGACTTTATCCTAATCCCACACCAACAACTCTAACCTATCCCATCAACACTCATCACAGATCCATTATTAATACGTAATCACTATTGATCTCGACATTATTTACGTATTATTCAAAGCCACATCTAGACTGAATCAAAATAATATCATCACAGATCTTATTCACATAAATAAAATACATCATGTTTAAGATAAGCTTCCTCTTTTCTGTCCGATTATTGAAAGTAAAGACAATAACTATTTGTTATCATCCTTCTCTCTATTCGGTTATACAAAAACAAAGCACAAATCTTAAACCTACCTTTGGTTATTTCTTACATCTCGAAGCCTTCTCATCATTTGAAAGACCATCCCTGTGGCGTTGTTAAAAATAATTCGAGCCATCCCTGTGGCTTGGAATTGTCTTATCCGAGTCATGAATTGAAAAGATCAACTTGTTTCTTGTGAAAAATGACTGTTGAGAGAGATTTGGAGGTGACTTATTTGATATTAGGGTTTGTGTTTGCTATGTGTGAGAAAGAGGCGGATGAGATATGATTAGGGTTAGTCATTGCTTAAGTGTTTTTAGGGTTAGGATACATTTTATAACCGGTATTCATGAGATACTTTGGATGGATCGGGTATCTCTAATTAAAATGGAATTGGGCTTTGAAACTTAAAATCCGGCTTATGGGCGATCCGGTTTATCATATAGGTTGTGTCTTTGAAAAATATTAGTCACTAAATTCGGTCTTACAAAGCATTTATTATCGAATATTTACATTTACAAAATATTGAATATAAATCTTAATTAGTTGGCCAATTGAGGTGGTATTTTGGTATGGTAAAGTTTTCACGAAGGGATTTGGGCATCTTACATGAATCGGATATTATGTTCAATTTGAGATGATGGATTGAGTATAATGGGCCGAAAAGATGGATGTTTGAATAGGCCTAGACTTTCGGTTTTAATATTACTACATCACAAATTTGGTACCTATGCATTCCAGAAAGTTAATGTGATATGTGATATCTCTTGACAATTTTAACTGATCGAGCATTCTTGTGATATGTCAATGATATGTGGTACTTTGGGATTTGTGATATATGGGACGAGAGTTTTTGGTATGTGATCTTAATGATGTACTCTTACTGGTCGCATATGAATTAATTGTGTGATCAGAAGGGATAAATGACTTCTATGGACCATGTAATGAATGGTACTAATTTTGGAACGGATGATGTGGTAACTTTTGAGCCTCGGTTCTATTTGATTGAAATGGGCTTTATAATTCGGATCTATTACATGAGATTGGTATGCCATGAGACTTGATATTGAGAGGTTTATGTGAATTTGGATTTTATGTGAATCGTTAAATGTTTTAATGATGAGACATGTGATAATATTTGATCATGAGATTTGATGAAGAGATTTGACAATGAAATTTGGTGTGATGATGAGATTCAATGGGTTATGAGATTTGGTACTTTGGATGATGCATTTTCACGATGGATACTATGTCATGGCCTGATTTGTTTATTGATAAATATTGATTACAGGGTTGTTTGGATGGTATTTCTTATTTGAATTTGAAGTGAGGTTGTCCGGGCGTGTTTACTTATTTCGTCTTCTTTCTTTCTACCCTTCTGCGAAGATGACTTGTTTGGGCATTTATAAAGGGTGATAAAGACTTGGCTATTTAATTACGGTTGTGACTCTTTCTCGCTTAACCCACAACGTAACTATCACTTCGGTGTCTTAGTTGAGAATGTCAAGAGGTTTTGTACATTGGGTACACCGTTTCTTCTTCACATGGATTAGTACAAGTTTAAGTAACAAATCTGGGGAATTTTACTTCATGATCAAGTTTGGTATATCGGGTTTACTTCTCCAGGATGTCACAACATTAGCCACTAACGGGCAGTGTACCCGATCGTGTATAGTGTAGTAAATGGTAAAGCCGAGGTCGTCCCAAGAGCTATGTGTGTCGGATAATTACTAAGTCTAATTGTCTCAGAATATAAATGGTTTGATAGGGTTTTAATTAATTAAACTACTAATGCAAAATATGAAAGAAAATAAATGGTAGAAGGGAAATCAATAGAGGAATAGTAGTGCTAACCTAGTTAATCCTCCTAACTAGTAATGTTTACGTCTACCTACTTCAATTACTTGTGGGGTCAAATTCGAGAGGACAACATTTGGTCAATTAAGCCTAACCTATCGGCAAAGATACCTCCACAGAGAAATCGTAGCGCTGTCATAAGTCTGTTCACGGTCCCCTAAGCGAGTCATTAAGTTCCGCTACATGCTAGATTCTAAATAGTGAGTGTCCCGGCGTTAGGAACTTAGACACTACACCCCCAATTCTTAAGTTCATCCAAACGATAGGTGATCATTTGGTCAAATCGCACAAGTAGAAAGGGTCGTCAGTTGGTCATATCTTACCCTTCCCGTCTCCGTCCCACCTAGAATTAGGTTGGTCATATTTCCTAGGCAATTGGCCTCTACCGCCATTCAAAACTACCGAACCAGGGGTGACTACCAAAGAACTATGCATGCATACACTTAGAAATAATTGTACGGAAGTAAAGGTAATAAACATAACAATTAAGGAATCATAACTAGGCTAGCACCGGGTGCTTAGCTTCATAATCATGCACATCAATTCAATATTCAAAGGTACGAAATACATGAATTGAAAGTAAAAAGAAATAATAAACGCTAAAGCTTATCGTAATGGTGTGACTTCTCCCTTGACTCCATATGCTTCCTAGACCTTCCTTGAGCTTTTTCCCACGTTCTCAGAGTATTTTGTGTGGAATGGGATGATTAGAAATCTTTGGAATTCATGGGTTATTTATAGGCGAGGTGGGTTCTGGTAACCAAAAGATGAGTTCTGCAGTAACCTTCTATTTCTTCGTAAATGCACTAGATGCGCTTTAGTTCGTAACCTTATAAGTGGTTACGCCGTAGTCTTCAATAAACATGGTTACGTCGTAAGTGATGCAATAGTTACGGTGTAAGTATCAGCGGCGTGGAACCTCTTTTGACCTAATGGAGTTACGTCGTAATCTTTGGAAGGAGTTGCCATAACCTTGGTTGAGTGGGATAAGTGGTGAGCGAGAGACTTTGAGGCACTGGCAAGCTTAGAACAAAGTAAATCCATATTAAATACTTGAGCATGGAAATGACACTAATATTCATGCTATTTGATGTTATCAATAGTTTTATCTTTGATTTCTCATCTGCGATTCCTTGATCACGGTTTTATATGACTTGGGTGATGCGGTTTGTTATTGCTTGAGTCGCATGGCTTTTTTATACAAATAAGTTCGATGTTGTGTTAATATAGTGGTGTTGGTTCTTGGTTTGTACAAGTGTTTAAGTTGGGTATTGGTTTCAATGGTCATTGTCAAAGTTTCTCATTGTCAAAACTATTTTTGTTTCATGTATCATTCTTTGTTTGAAACTCTTAAACAAATTGTTAAAACTATTTTATATCTTACCGTCTTGGTTTGAAATAGATTGTTAAAAGCTGGTCACGTATTTAAATAGTTTTATTAAGTTTTGTCCATTTCTTAAGATGAGTTGTCAAAATCGTCTCTATGAAGCTAGTTGTCAATGACCTCGAGGTTCAATGTAATACATGCGAGTTGACTTTGGTCAAACGCGACTGTCTGTTCAAAATTAAGCGGATACGTTTTGTCCCTTAAGTGGTCAATGGTCAGCGAGTTGTTTCTGTGAGTTAATTATGCGAGTTGTGAATTAACCATTGTGTTTTGACCTTGGGTTCATATGCGAATTGTGTATACAGTAAATGATGCGAGTTGTGTAAATAATGCGAATTGTCTTTTGAGTCAACTCAAGTCAAAAGCGACTTGTGTTTGTTGACTCGGTCATAAGCAAGTTATCAATTTTAGTTAACGGAAGCATTTTGAAACATGATATGGTATGCGAATTGATGAAGAAAAAGTTGGACTCATATCAGCAATCTAAACAAACCATTATCTAAGATCAGCTACCTTAATCCAATCAACATCAACACTACTCAATCAAAAACCCATTATCACTTTACAACTATCTCATTCAACTACCTCAACAGGTCTCAAAGATTAAAAGGAAAACATAAAATAATCTCAGATCTATTCGTGTGTCAAAGAAACAAGTCAAGACCATCATAGGTCTATTCACACGAATCTATAATCATCATAGATCAACTCATAACTGAAAACTAAAAAAACATGTGATTCAAATCTCAGAAGCCCTTATACTTTCGCTCATACCAAAACATATAAAGTTTTTTTTTATTTGAAAGAAAAAATTAAAAGGGACTCATCATCAATTAAACTTTTTGAAGATTGCCTTCATTGTTCTTATTCGAACAAATCTAAAAAGAAACAACAACAATTATGTTGTCATCTCCCTCAATGATTTCTCTTCATTTAATGTTCGAACTTTGAAAACAAGAGTAAAACAACATCTGCTATCCCCTTGCCTCACGTTCATTGGTACTATGAAAACTAAAAGAAGGAAAAAGATTGAAAACCTACCCTGAAGCCTTTTTGTTCATCTCGTTCCATCCCTGTGGCTGTCACATAAAAGCCTCAAAGCCATCCCTGTGGAGAGGACTTCACTAATCCGATTCAGAAAAATGGGAGATTAACTTGGTTTATTTCGGATCTATTTTTGTAAGGGGTGGCTGTTGGTTATTGAGAAGAGATTAAAGGAGGCATCTGAATTAATATTAGGGTTGGGATTTTGATAGGAGTAGTTTACTCGGTAGTGAGGTACAGATCTTAGCAGAAAACATATGGAGTTGTTTTTGTTTGTGTGAGATCAGATTTGGATGGCTTATACTTGAGGAGAAGAATGAGTTGAGTGAGATTATAAAGATATGTGGGAGGAATTTTTATCACTTGTGTGTGTAGGGATAGCTTATTGTTAGGGTTTGTGTGGTCATAACGGATACTGGATGATTGTGGATGAGGACCTTTGGAATGGGTTATGGTTGGACTGATGGGCACAAGATTATCACAAAAATAAAGTTTTCGTGAGCTTGAACTAAGTGTTATAATCACAAGAGCGAGAATGTTTTCGTGAATTTGAAAATGTTTTTTAATCACAAATTCGAGAATGGTGGTTGGTGGTTTTAGTTGAGCACGTGTTTAGACCTCCTTTGCATCACAAATTTTAATGGACCCGAGAATGGAATTTCAATGGGATTCTCAATGATGATCTTACCACATTTTTTTATCGGATTTAAGGCTTCGTAATGGATCATGTGACAAATGGTACTAATTTTAGAACGGGTTATGTGGTAATTCTTGGGCTTCGGTTTTAATCGTTTGAATCGGATATCCGCAGACTCGTCCTCTTAACGGAAATTAATGTTGTGAAATAGGCTTTTAATATCGGATGTGCTAATTTTAGATGAGCTTAAGTTGGATTCAGTGTAAGTTTTGTATGACAATGAGAATTGTGATAATTAGATTTGATAATATGGGGGTTTCAAGTATTGGATTATATGAGACTTGGATAAAATGTGAGTTGTTGAAGTGATTTGACGATCATGAGATTCGATGATGAGATTGGGTATGATGATGAGATTTAATGGGTTGTGCGGATTGATACTTTGGTATATACATTTTCATGGATAATATTTCGTCATGGCTTGAAATTATTTATTTGAACAAGGTTGATCGGGGTTGTTTGGACGATATTTCTTATTTGGACTTGAAGTGAGGTTTTTCCGGGCATGTTTACTTATTTCGTCTTCTTTCATCCTACCCTTCCTGAAGATGACTTGTTTGGGCGTTTATTGAGTGTGATAAAGACTTGGCTATTTAGTTACGGTTGTAATTCTTTCTCGCTTAACCCACAACGTAACTTTCACCGGTGTCTCCGCAGCATTGAGGATACGTCAAGAGGTTTTGTACATTGGGTACTGCTTCTTCTTCACAAGGATTAGTAAAAGTTTAAGTAACAAATCTCAGGAATTTCACTTCATGATCAAGTTTGGCATATCGGGTTTACTTCACCATGTTGTCACTACAATATGAAGCGAATGTGAATGATGCGTTTACCAAAGTGTTTCTTGAATGGATGATGATATTGTTAGGAATTGGAAATTCCATAAGTAAAGTGTCGGTCACCCCAAATATTATCTAGCATAAGTTGCTCGTAGACATATTGTTTTCGTTATTTAGTAGTTAATTAGTTAGTTTGTAGCGTAGTTTAGCGTAGTGTAACACCGTGGAGGAAGGACGGGTCTTTACCCACTGTATACCTGATCCACAGGCCGTCAGGAGGTCGTGTAGTCTGTAAGTATAAATACCCCTTCCATCCATGGAAGGGGTGGTGCTTCTTTCAATCTAACATTTCATAATTTACAAAGCAAGTCTCTAACTAGAACACCCTCTCCCTCTTTCTCTCTCTAAAACATGGCATACTTGTAAAATCACCATCCAAGGCCACCCGAATCATCAAACACAATAATATTAAGATCCTAACAATTGGTATCAGAGCCAAGGTTTATTGTGTGTTGTTGATTTGTGTGGTTTCGTATCATGTTTTGAAGCTGCTTTTTACATATTTTTCGAATATGAAATCCTTTTCTTATTCTTTGTATTAACAGTTTCTTAACATGTGTTGTATCTAATGGTCAAAATATTTCTTTTGCTTATTCTTTGTCATACATCTGTTTTTGTGTCATATATATGTCCATAACATTTTTTTGAGACTTTTTGTACCATTCCGTGTAAGGTTATGGGGTATTTTGGTCTGATTCTTATGGTCAAACATGGTCAAAACGAGTCAACAAGAAAGCATTTTATGCTGTTTTTTCTGGTCACAACTTGTGGTATGCTGGTTTATGATGAAAATGGGTCAAAAAGAAGCTTTTCGTATGCAGTTTTCTGGGTTTATTATGAAGGTGGTCGGAAAACTCATCGGAAAAAGTCAAAAGTCTTGATAGCGACTTGTTTGTTTAAATCTGATGCATGCTTTTTGACTACATAGTCAAAAGCGACTTGTGGTTGTACCTGGTAGCGAGTTGTGACTATATTGACTTAGCGACTTGTCCTTTTTAATGGTAGCGAGTTGTTGACTATTGAGTCAACAACTGAAGCGAGTTGTGCTAGCGACTTGTTATTTAACAGGTTAGCGACTTGTGAGTTTTGAAAAAGGTTAGCGACTTGTGAGTTTTGAAAAAGGTTAGTGAGTTGTGAGTTTTGAAAAGTCAAATGGTTAGCGATTTGTTATGAAAAAGGTTAGCGGCTTGTGAGTTTTGACCTATCAAAGAAATGAAGAAGAAGAGTGACAAAGTGACTACTTATACCAACAATAACAAGACTCAAACGACTTCTGGTTTTTACCATCACCAGTCGAGCCAAACAAGACTTTATCCTAATCCCACACCAACAACTCTAACCTATCCCATCAACACTCTTCACAGATCCATTATTAATATGCAATCACTATTGATCTCAGCTTATTATTTCGTATTATTCAAAGCCACATCTAGACTGAATCAAAATAATATCATCACAGATCTTATTCACATAAATAAAATACATCATGTTTAAGATAAGCTTCCTCTTTTCTGTCCGATTATTGAAAGTAAAGACAATAACTATTTGTTATCATCCTTCTCTCTATTCGGTTAAACAAAAACAAAGCACAAATCTTAAACCTACCTTTGGTTATTTCTTACATCTCGAAGCCTTCTCATCATTTGAAAGACCATCCTGTGGTATTTGTTAAAATAATTCGAGCCATCCCCTGGCTTGGAATTGTCTTATCCGAGTCATGAATTGAAAAGATCAACTTGTTTCTTGTGAAAAATGACTGTTGAGAGAGATTTGGAGGTGACTTATTTGATATTAGGGTTTGTGTTTGCTATGTGTGAGAAAGAGGCGGATGAGATATGATTAGGGTTAGTCATTGCTTAAGTGTTTTTAGGGTTAGGATACATTTTATAACCGGTATTCATGAGATACTTTGGATCGGGTCGGTATCTCTAATTAAAATGGAATTGGGCTTTGAAACTTAAAATCCGCTTATGGGCTGATCCGGTTTATCATATAGGTTGTGTGCTGAAAAATATTAGTCACTAAATTCTGGTCTTACAAAGCATTTATTATCCGAATATTTCTGTTACAAAATATTGAATATAAATCTTAATTAGTTGGCCAATTGAGGTGGTATTTTGGTATGGTAAAGTTTTCACGAAGGGATTTGGGCATCTTACATGAATCGGATATTATGTTCAATTTGAGATGATGGATTGAGTATAATGGGCCGAAAAGATGGATGTTTGAATAGGCCTAGACTTTCGGTTTTAATATTACTACATCACAAATTTGGTACCTATGCATTCCAGAAAGTTAATGTGATATGTGATATCTCTTGACAATTTTTAACGATCGAGCATTCTTGTGATATGTCAATGATATGTGGTACTTTGGGATTTGTGATATATGGGACGAGAGTTTTTGGTATGTGATCTTAATGATGTACTCTTAGGTCGCGTATGAATTAATTTTGTGATCAGAAGGGATAAATGACTTCTATGGACCATGTAATGAATGGTACTAATTTTGGAACGGATGATGTGGTAACTTTTGAGCCTCGGTTCTATTTGATTGAAATGGGCTTTATAATTCGGATCTATTACATGAGATTGGTATGCCATGAGACTTGATATTGAGAGGTTTATGTGAATTTGGATTTTATGTGAATCGTTAAATGTTTTAATGATGAGACATGTGATAATATTTGATCATGAGATTTGATGAAGAGATTTGACAATGAAATTTGGTGTGATGATGAGATTCAATGCGTTATGAGATTTGGTACTTTAGATGATGCATTTTCACGATGGATACTATGTCATGGCCTGATTTGTTTATTGATAAATATTGATTACAGGGTTGTTTGGATGGTATTTCTTATTTGAATTTGAAGTGAGATTGTCCGGGCGTGTTTACTTATTTCGTCTTCTTTCTTTCTACCCTTCTGCGAAGATGACTTGTTTGGGCATTTATAAAGGGTGATAAAGACTTGGCTATTTAATTACGGTTGTGACTCTTTCTCGCTTAACCTTAGCTATCACTTGATGTCTTAGTTGAGAATGTCAAGAGGTTTTGTACATTGGGTACACCGTTTCTTCTTCACATGGATTAGTACAAGTTTAAGTAACAAATCTGGGGAATTTTACTTCATGATCAAGTTTGGTATATCGGGTTTACTTCTCCAGGATGTCACAACATTAGCCACTAACGGGCAGTGTACCCGATCGTGTATAGTGTAGTAAATGGTAAAGCCGAGGTCGTCCCAAGAGCTATGTGTGTCGGATAATTACTAAGTCTAATTGTCACAGAATATAAATGGTTTGATAGGGTTTTAATTAATTAAACTACTAATGCAAAATATGAAAGAAAATAAATGGTAGAAGGGAAATCAATAGAGGAATAGTGGTGCTAACCTAGTTAATCCTCCTAACTAGTAATGTTTACGTCTACCTACTTCCAATTACTTCAGGTGGGGTCAAATTCGAGAGGACAACATTTGGTCAATTCGCCCTAACCTATCGGCAAAGATACCTCCACAGGAAATCAGCATTGTCATAAGTCTGTTGTTCCTGTCCCCTATTTGAGTCATTAAGTTCCGCTACATGCTAGATTCTAAATAGTGAGTGTCCGGCCGTTAGGAACTTAGACACTACACCCCCAATTCTTAAGTTCATCCAAGCGATAGGTGATCAGTTGGTCAAATCACACAAGTAGAAAGGGTGTGGAGTTGGTCATCTTACCCTTCCCATCTCAGTCGCTCACCTAGGGTCGATTGGTCATATTTCCTAGGCAATTGGCCTCTACCGCCATTCAAAACTACCGAACCAGGGGTGACTACCAAAGAACTATGCATGCATACACTTAGAAATAATTGTACGGAAGTAAAGGTAAACGCAAACATAACAATTAAGGAATCATAACTAGGCTAGCACCGAAGGGTGCTTAGCCGCTCATATTAATCATGCACATCAATTCAATATTCAAAGGTACGAAATACATGAATTGAAAGTAAAAGAAATAATAAACGCTAATGCTTATCATAATGGTGTGACTTCTCCTTTGAAGGCTCCATATGCTTCCCTAGACCTGCCTTGAGCTTTTTCCCACGTTCTCAGAGTGTTGTGTATAGAATGGGATGATTAAATCTTTGGAATTCATGGGTTATTTATAGGCGTGCTGGTTCGCAGCAAAAGATGAGTTACGCCGTAACCTTCTATTTCTTTAAAATGCACTAGATCGCTGAATTCGGCGTAACCTTATAAGTGGTTACGCCGTAGTCTTCAATAAACATGGTTACGTCGTAAGTGATGCAATAGTTACGGTGTAAGTATCAGCGGCGTGGAACCTCTTTTGACCTAATGGAGTTACGTCGTAATATTTGGAAGGAGTTACGCCATAACCTCTTGTTGAGTTGGACTTGAGGTCACATGACAGTTACAGTAATGTGAGACGAGTTACGCCGTAACCTCTTCAGAATAAGCATACTGTGATAAATCCTTAGTAACGTTTCCATTTCCGCTTCTCTTTAGCTCCAATGCTCGCAATTTACCTGAAAGTGTAAAACAATGGAAAACAAGCGTAAATCCATATAAATGATATAAATAACGAGCATTAACGGGGGAAATTGACACTTAATATTCATGACTATTTGATGTTATCAATGGTTTTATGCAGTTTCTCATGCGATTCCTTGATGCGGTTTGTATGACTTGGGTGATGCGGTTTGTTATTGCTTGAGTCGCATGGCTTTTTTATACAAATAAGTTCGATGTTGTGTTAATATAGTGGTGTTGGTTACTGGTTTGTACAAGTGTTTAAGTTGGGTATTGGTTTCAGTGGTCATTGTCAAAGCTGTTCTCATTGTCAAAACTATTTTTGTTTCATGTATCATTACTGGTTTGAAACTCTTAAACAAATTGTTAAAACTATTTTATTAATACTGGTACTGGTTTGAAATAGATTGTTAAAACTGGTCCTGGTATTTAAATAGTTTTTATTAAGTTTTTGTCCATTTCTTAAGAGCGAGTTGTCAAAATCTGTCTCTATGAAGCTAGTTGTCAATGACTGTCCAGGTTCAATGTAATACATGCGAGTTGACTTTGGTCAAACGCGACTTGTCTGTTTCAAAATTAACTGGATACGTTTTGTCCCTTAAGTGGTCAATGGTCAACTGCGAGTTGTTTACTGTGAGTTAATTATGCGAGTTGTGAATTAACCATTGTGTTTTGACGCATGGGTTCATATGCGAATTGTGTATACAGTAAATGATGCGAGTTGTGTAAATAATGCGAATTGTCTTTTGAGTCAACTCAAGTCAAAAGCGACTTGTGTTTGTTGACTCGGTCATAAGCAAGTTATCAATTTTAGTTAACGGAAGCAATTTGAAACATGATATGGTATGCGAATTGATGAAGAAAAAGTTGGACTCATATCAGCAATCTAAACAAACCATTATCTAAGATCAGCTACCTTAATCCAATCAACATCAACACTACTCAATCAAAAACCCATTATCACTTTACAACTATCTCATTCAACTACCTCAACAGGTCTCAAAGATTAAAAGGAAAACATAAAATAATCTCAGATCTATTCGTGTGTCAAAGAAACAAGTCAAGACCATCATAGGTCTATTCACACGAATCTATAATCATCATAGATCAACTCATAACTGAAAACTAAAAAAACATGTGATTCAAATCTCAGAAGCCCTTATACTTTCGCTCATACCAAAACATATAAAGTTTTTTTTTATTTGAAAGAAATAATTAAAAGGGACTCATCATCAATTAAACTTTTTGAAGATTGCCTTCATTGTTCTTATTCGAACAAATCTAAAAAGAAACAACAACAATTATGTTGTCATCTCCCTCAATGATTTCTCTTCATTTAATGTTCGAACTTTGAAAACAAGAGTAAAACAACATCTGCTATCCCCTTGCCTCACGTTCATTGGTACTATGAAAACTAAAAGAAGGAAAAAGATTGAAAACCTACCACGAAGCCTTTTTTCATCGTTCCATCCCCGTGGCTTTGTCACATAAAATCAAAGCCATCCACATAGGACTTCACTAATCGATTATTAAAAAAAATGGGAGATTAACTTGGTTTATTTGGATCTATTTTTGTGTAGGGGTATTGAGAAGAGATTAAGGAGGCATCTGAATTAATATTAGGGTTGGGATTTTGATAGGAGTAGTTTACTCGGTAGTGAGGTACAAATCTTAGCGAGAAAATATGGTTTTGTTTGTGTGAGGTCGATTTGGATGGCTTATACTTGAGGAGAAGAATGAGTTGAGTGAGATTATAAAGATATGTGGGAGGAATTTTTATCACTTGTGTGTGTAGGGATAGCTTATTGTTAGGGTTTGTGAAGTGTTATAAGTCTTTATAACCGGATACTATGATGTGCTAAGGATTGGATCGGGCCTTTGGTTGAATGGGTTATGGTTGGACTCAGTATGGGCTTAAGATTATCACAAAATTAAAGTTTTGTGAGCTTGAACTAAGTGTTATAATCACAAAGAGCCGAGAATGTTTTCGTGAATTTGAAAATGTTTTTTTTTAATCACAAATTCGAGAATGGTGGTTTAAAGATTTTCGTTGAGCACGTGTTTAGACCTCACTGCATCACAAATTTTTAATGGACCCGAGAATGGAATTTCAATGGGATTCTCAGCATGATCTTACCACATTTTTTATCGGATTTAAGGCTTCGTAATGGATCATGTGACAAATGGTACTAATTTTAGAACGGGTTATGTGGTAATTCTTGGGCTTCGGTTTTAATCGTTTGAATCGGATATCCGTGACTCGTCCTCTTACGGAAATTAATGTTGTGAAATAGGCTTTTAATATCGGATGTGCTAATTTTAGATGGAAAGTTGGATTCAGTGTAAGTTTTGTATGACAATGAGAATTGTGTTAATTAGATTTGATAATATGGGGGTTTCAAGTATTGGATTATATGAGACTTGGATAAAATGTGAGTTGTTGAAGTGATTTGACGATCATGAGATTCGATGATGAGATTGGGTATGATGATGAGATTTAATGGGTTGTGCGGATTGATACTTTGGTATATACATTTTCATGGATAATATTTCGTCACGGCTTGAAATTGTTTATTTGAACAAGGTTGACTGCGGGGTTGTTTGGACGATATTTCTTATTTGGACTTGAAGTGAGGTTTTTCCGGGCATGTTTACTTATTTTGTCTTCTTTCTTCCTACCCTTCCGCGAAGATGACTTGTTTGGGCGTTTATTGAGTGTGATAAAGACTTGGCTATTTAGTTACGGTTGTAATTCTTTCTCGCTTAACCCACAACGTAACTTTCACTTCGGTGTCTCACATAGTTGAGGATACGTCAAGAGGTTTTGTACATTGTAATTTGTTTCTTCTTCACAAGGATTAGTAAAAGTTTAAGTAACAAATCTGGGGAATTTCACTTCATGATCAAGTTTGACATATCAGGTTTACTTCTCCATGTTGTCACTACAATAGCCAGTGATGATGTGTGAATGATGCGTTACCAAAGTGTTTACTTGAATGGATGATGATATTTGTTAGGGTGGAAATTCCATAAGTAAAGTGTCGGTTACCCCAAATATTATCTAGCATAAGTTAGCTCGTAGACATATTGTTTGTTACGTTATTTAGTAGTTAATTAGTTAGTTTGTAGCGTAGTTTAGCGTAGTGTAACACCGTGGAGGAAGAACGGGTCTTTACCCACTGATACTGATCCACGTGAGCCATCAGGAGGTCGGTGTAGTCTGTAAGTATAAATACCCCTTCATCCATGGAAGGGTGGTGCTTCTTTCAATCTAACATTTCATAATTTACAAAGCAAGTCTCTAACTAGAACACCCTCTCCCTCTTTCTCTCTCTAAAACATGGCATACTTGTAAAATCACCATCCAAGGCCACCCGAATCATCAAACACAATAATATTAAGATCAACAATTGGTATGGAGCCAAGGTTTATGTGTGTTGTTGATTTGTGTAGTTCATATCATGTTTTGAGCTGCTTTACATTTTTCGAATATAAATCCTTTTCTTATTCTTTGTATTATGAGTTTCTTAACATGTGTTGTATCTAATGGTCAAAATATTTCTTTTGCTTATTCTTTGTCATACACTTTTTTTTTGTCATATATATGTCCATAACATTTTTTGAGACTTTTTGTACCATTAGTGTAAGGTCATGGGTATTTTGGTGCTGATTCTTATGGTCAAACATGGTCAAACGAGTCAACAAGAAAGCATTTTATGCTGTTTTTAAGTCACAACTTGTGGTATCTTTGGTTTATGATGAAAATGGTCAAAAGAAGCTTTTCAGTATGCGTTTTACGGGTTTATTATGAAGGTGGTGGAAAACTCATCGGAAAAAGTCAAAAGTCTTGATAGCGACTTTTAAATCGATGATGCTTTTTGACTACATAGTCGCGACTTGTGGTTGTACACAGTAGGTTGTGACTACTATGACTTAGCGACTTGTCCTTTTTAATGTAGCGAGTTGTTTTACTAGTCAACAACGGAAGTGGTTATTATACGAACTTGTTATTTAACAGTTAGCGACTTGTGAGTTTTGAAAAAGTTAGCGACTTATGAGTTTTTGAAAAAAGGTTAGTAGGTTGTGAGTTTTGAAAAGTCAAATGGTTAGCGATTTGTTGAAAAAGGTTAGCTGGCTTGTGAGTTTTTAGGCCTATCAAAGAAATGAAGAAGAAAGAGTGACAAAGTGACTACTTATACCAACAATAACAAGACTTTCAACGACTTCTGGTTTGCCATCACCAGTCGAGCCAAACAAGACTTTATCTAAATCCCACACCAACAATCTAACCTATCCAATCAGCCTCATAGTATACATTATAGTAATATGCAATCACTATTGATCTTTATTATTTTTCGTATTATTCAAAGCCACATCTAGACTGAATCAAAATAATATCATCACAGATCTTATTCACATAAATAAAATACATCATGTTTAAGATAAGCTTCCTCTTTTCTGTCCGATTATTGAAAGTAAAGACAATAACTATTTGTTATCATCCTTCTCTCTATTCGGTTAAACAAAAACAAAGCACAAATCTTAAACCTTTCTTTGTTATTTTACATCTCAAGCCTTCTCATCATTTGAAAGACCATCCCTGTGGCGTTGTTAAAAATAATTCGAGCCATCCCTGTGGCTTGGAATTGTCTTATCCGAGTCATGAATTGAAAAGATCAACTTGTTTCTTGTGAAAAATGACTGTTGAGAGAGATTTGGAGGTGACTTATTTGATATTAGGGTTTGTGTTTGCTATGTGTGAGAAAGAGGCGGATGAGATATGATTAGGGTTAGTCATTGCTTAAGTGTTTTTAGGGTTAGGATACATTTTATAACCGGTATTCATGAGATACTTTGGATCGGGTCGGTATCTCTAATTAAAATGGAATTGGGCTTTGAAACTTAAAATCCGCTTATGGGCTGATCCGGTTTATCATATAGGTTGTGTGCTGAAAAATATTAGTCACTAAATTCTGGTCTTACAAAGCATTTATTATCCGAATATTTCTGTTACAAAATATTGAATATAAATCTTAATTAGTTGGCCAATTGAGGTGGTATTTTGGTATGGTAAAGCTTTCTCGAAGGGATTTGGGCATCTTACATGGATCGGATATTATGTTTAATTTGAGATGATGGATTGAGTATAATGGGCCGAAAAGATGGATATTTGAATAGGCCGAGACTTTTGGTTTCAATATTACTACATCGCAAATTTCGTATCTATGCATTCCAGAAAGTTAATGTCATATGTGATATCTCTTGACAATTTTAACTGATCGAGCATTCTTGTGATACGTCAAGGATATGTGTTACTTTGGGATTTGTGATATATGGGACGCGAGTTTTTGGTATGTGATCTTAATGATGTACTCTTACTGGTCGCATATGAATTAATTTTGTGATCAGAAGGGATAAATGACTTCTATGGACCATATAATTAATGGTACTAATTTTGGAACGGATGATGTGGTAACTTTTGAGCCTTGGTTCTATTTGATTGAAATGGGCTTTATAATTCGGATCTACTACATGAGATTGGTATGTCATGAGACTTGATATTGAGAGGTTTATGTGAATTTGGATTTTATGTGATTCGTAAAATGTTTTAATGATGAGACATGTGATAATATTTGATCATGAGATTTGATGAAGAGATTTGATAATGAGATCTGGTGTGATGATGAGAGATCAACGTTATGAGATTTGGTACTTTAGATGATGCATTTTCACGATGGATACTATGTCATGGCCTGATTTGTTTATTGATAAATATTGACTGTGGTTGTTGGATGGTATTTCTTATTTGAATTTGAAGTGAGGTTGTCCGGGCGTGTTTACTTATTTCGTCTTCTTTCTTTCTACCCTTCTGCGAAGATGACTTGTTTGGGCATTTATAAAGGGTGATAAAGACTTGGCTATTTAATTACGGTTGTGACTCTTTCTCGCTTAACCCACAACGTAACTATCACTTCGGTGTCTTAGTTGAGAATGTCAAGAGGTTTTGTACATTGGGTACACCGTTTCTTCTTCACATGGATTAGTACAAGTTTAAGTAACAAATCTGGGGAATTTTACTTCATGATCAAGTTTGGTATATCGGGTTTACTTCTCCAGGATGTCACAACATTAGCCGACAGATTGTGTGAATGATGTGTTTACCAAAGTGTTTAGTAGATGGTTGGTGACAATGTTGATGTTGGAAAATGAACCGCTGAAGAACCGCTGCATGTTCTCCTAAAACAGATATTCACCGAAACCAAAGTTGTCATTACACGCTCAAACTAACATTGTTTACGGTTTTGTCTTGATTTTGTAAAATCCCGCAAAAGAATAAATTTCTCGGTTTGAATCATAGACTTGTAAAATCCCGTGACAGTGGAAACATCCTGGTAATAGTAAAGTGCATTTCTGGATCTATCTTGCGGTTTATTCTTGGTTTTGTAAAATCCCGCGAAAGAAACCATTTCTCGATTTAAACCATAGAGTTGTAAAATCCCGTAATGATGGAACCATCTTGGAGAAGAGAAAGTGTAATTTTGGATCTTACTTGATGCTGGTGCTACTGCTTTCTGAAGAAGGGATAAAAGGGTGTATTTCATGAATTGGATGTGTGTTTAGATATTCGTCATGGTAGTTTGGTTATTACATAGTTTTACGGGGTTATGTGCTTTTGACTATGGTCAGGATGAAAACCATTATCATAGTTCACATAAAACGACAAAGGAGGCTAGACTTGAGTTTTTAACCAGAAGATGTGACAACGAGGTTAATTCACTATTATTCATTTGAAGTTAAAGTAAAATATCACGAGCAAGTGTAATTAGTATCTGAAGGTATCGGGGATGGATGGATGAAGATTCTTCAAGATCCTTATTCGAGCTTATTATCAAAAACGAAGACTTGGAAATCTAGTTATTGTTGGGTGACTTTTTCCTTTTCTTTTACCACTTGGGGGAATTGGGCTCTTATCACCTCAAAATAACTATCACTTTAAGGAGTTACGTTGTAGTGCTCAGTGTCACATTCAATTGTGGATTTTCAAGAGGTGGTGTACGTCTATTACTTGATGGTTGGTTGGATGAAGAGTATAGAGTACTTAGAGATTCAATGGAGAATGAAGTCTCGGCACCGCTCTTTGTTACATATGTGCAAGTTTATGTTATGAGTTCGGGTTAGTTTACTTCAGGGTCAAATTCATCATATTGGGTTTTCTCCATCAGCTGTCACGACAAATAGCCTACTGAATGATAATGAGGTTGATTATAAGTTGCCAAGAGTAGATGAAAAGAGAGAGATTACGACGTATGAACACAACAGTTCATGCCTCGTACTCTAAAGAAAAGAAATGTGTACATTTCAGTGCGCATTATCTTTGAAAGAAGAGAAATCTTCTTATGAAGTTTAAACACAACAGTTCAAGCCTCGTACTCTAAAGAAAAAAAAAGTGTACGTTTCAGTGCGCTTTATCTTCAAAAGAAGAGAAATCTTCTTATGACGTTTGAACACATATAGTTCAAGCCTCGTTCCTCAAAGAAAAGAAATTTGTACGCTTCAGTGCGCATTATCTTCTGAAGAAGAGAAATCTTCTTATTATGACCATTCTCATCAACATGCTTCATGCTTTTTCCATGCGCTTTCAATTATCAAGTGAACCGGACTACTGTTGATTGTTCTCTTATTCCACTTGCTCAACTATAATGACGATGGCGACATCATGTGCTAATTTTGCGGGGGAGAAGTGTGAATAGAATACATTGTTGAAGATATTTACTTGCTTAATCAAGAATGGCAACTACGTATGCAATTCTTGAGGGGGAAAAGAAGTGTGAAACTACTGCATGATGATTGATTTATGAGAATAAATGGTCAAACGGCTCCAAACTCATGTAAGAACCAAGCTTCAGATCGGGTCATCTTTACATGGAGTTTCTTCTTAGAGCCGTTGGTTGACATCTTCTCACGGACTAATGAGTTTATCGACAAAGTGCTTCCGGTTGATGCTTCACGTACACATCAACATGATGATTCCGAACAATCTCTCTGTTCTTGTTTGATGTAATTGGTAGTTTGGTGTTACCATTTAGTGTGTTTGTTACGGGCTGATTGCTGATTTCCTTGATGAACATCTTTCTGTTCTTGTTTGATTGGGAGGGATTTTAGTTAAGGGGATTTGCAAGATGTAAGTTAATAGGGATGCTTTTTGGTGTAATGAAGATGTTAATAATCTATTCCCCAACTGGACAATCTTGAAGAAGGTCAAGTCTACAGTCGATTCTACATTTTCTGATGCGTGTTAGAAGACTAAAGACGAGTTTCATTTAACAATCTAAAGACTTCTTCGTAATCTGGGCTGCTATCAAACAGATTGTCGGTTTAAGGGAGATCACTAATTGGGGGAGAGTGAAATGTCAAATTTAATCCCTAATTAGATTTGCTCACACTGTTCTTCAGTAAGTTGATTCTCACAAAGTCTTCAAGCGATCTTCTCAATAGATTTCATGTATTTGGGCTTATAATGTTTTGTTGATTCCGAGTATCAAAACCGAGAAGGGGAAGGAGACACACATCTAAACGCGAGTAAACTTGATGAACTTAATACTTGTAAGTGATTGAAGAAATCCCAGGAATGAAAATGTCATTACCGCTGAGAAACTCAAGGTTTGACTCATGGCGTTTAGTGTTCTTATTCCAACTACGTGGGGGAAGTGATGTTAGAGAAAGTTTTTGAAGATAAAAGAGGTACACAAGTATGAAATATTCATGGGAGATAAATGTATAACATGAGGAAGGTGTTATCAGTTTTTCTTTTGGTAGGAATGTGTGTACTTCGGGTTCTTGAGCTTCATACACGATCATCAGGGAAGAAAGCCATTGTTTACCACAAACATTGGGGAGGTGTTTTCTTTTCGGGCATGATGTGTATTCGGGAGAGTTCTTGGATATTGGTGTACTTCGGGTTCTTGAGCTTCATACACGATCAACAGGGAAGAAATCCATTGTTTACCACAAACATTGGGAGGAATTTTCTTTCCTGCATGATGTGTATTCGGGATAGTTCTTGAGCTCTATTCAGAGACGCGGCTGCATCAATTCAACTACTGGGAAGTGGTCTCTTGACACCTTTGGAATGGATTTCGCCGTAATTCAGTGGTTATGAAATTTGAGAAGATTATTTATGAGTGGGATGATACGTTGTTGTTCTACTTGATGATATAACCTCAAGCGAAGAATCACGACTATCGTTCTTAAAGGAGCAACAGATTCATGATAATGGTGTGCTTCTCTGTGCACCTGGCTAAGGCAAGCTTGAAATAGAGCTTCGAATCTGCTCATCTATTGGATCTTCGGTTTGGGGGGAAGCTGCCAAAGTCTCTGTTTCTCAATGGCTCAATTTTTCTCTTCGATGCAAAAGCCTTGAAAGCTTTGGTGGTGAATGTTTAAGAGATGATGACTTCTATCTTCTACAACGGGGCTGCTCGATATCCTTATCTCGGTACTCGTATCATCATCTTCCTAAACTATATCATCTAATCTATCTTTGTAAATATTTATCAAAAACAAAATACAAAAATATAAAACCAACAAAAATAAAATAGAAAAATTTAAAACCGACAAAAACCCATAAAAATCAGAAAATTTGAAAAAGACCAAAAATATTGTTTTCTAAAGACATGTCTTCTGGTATCGATAACATCTGCGGTCTTAGAAATGTCATTCAATAATGGCACGGGACCATAGATGAAGTTCGAGCAGGAGGTGTAAATATTCTTTTCCAAAACATGTCTCTAAATATGGCTTACAGTTATTGCAGACTGTAACCCGCGCTTCAAAAAATGGCTTGCGCATTATTTCAGACTATAACCCGTGCTTAAACTATGGTTTGCTATTATTTCTGATAGCAACCCGTTCTTCAAAGAGGGAAAGTGCTGCACTTAAACAATTTTCAAATATTTCGTGCACTTATCCTAAAACAAAATGAGGAAAGTATGTCAAAGGATCGTTCCTTCTCAAATATTTTTTCTTCAAAAAATTCTTCAGAAAAATATTTGTTTTAACAAAATGGTGGTTAATGAGTTGCAAAATCAATCAGTTTCCGAATTTTTATTATCTTGCAAAACTCAATCAATGACTTCAGTGCTTTTAAAACTCTTCAGAGAAAGAGTCATTGATTGAGGGGGAGAATGTTTTCAAATTTATATCATCTAAACGAACTTATCTAATTATCCTATATGCTTAACTGAAAACTGATGTTAACCTACGTTGAAGGACTAGGTGCCTAGGATATGATTTTTAGGATTAGATGATTGGAGTTTGATAATAGCATAAATCCCATACCTTATATGAACTGATTGTTATGTTGGATTGACTTTTATTAGTCGATTGCTGTTTGGGTGATGTCGACCACCATATATTTGTATGTATGTTCACTAACGTATGCATATATTGGTATATAAGAATGTTCCCGATCCGGATCCCACAAATGAAGATGATTGGATGCCGAAAGGAAAGGGTAACTATATCTTGGGTTGACAAATGAAGAAACGGAGCTTAATTGGACTTCTATGTAGAGTTGGCATGGAAAAATGAAACGTAATAGGTCTCATCGCCAAAATGAAGAACGGAGCTTAATTTACCTCACTGGCATTAAAATGCAACGTAGTTAAGTCTTTATCTGCAAAGAAATGGTTTTTCTTCCAAGCCCTACAGCAACAACATAAGCTCAACCACCGAACGTATTTGTGCAGATACCATTTTAAACAATTTTGAAAAAATTTGATTATATTGTTTTGAAAATGAAAAATATTGTTTTGAAAATTAATTGGACTTAATTTTGAAAATCACCGGACTTCATTTTATCAAAACTTAAGTCAATCAATCATCGACTACTACATCATCGGGGGAGAGTGATTTTAAATAAAGTATTTTCAAACGATATTTCTTCATAAAAGTCTGATTTGTACAACATAAAGTGGTGATCTAAAGATTTAATGTTATGTCATGGTATGATTTTCTTTAAAACTCAAAGATCTTACAAAATGAAATTTTTTCTGTTCTTGTTTGATTGTGAAATTATTTTATTTTACTTAAAGATCTCTTAAAAACTATCATACTTGACACTAACAATCTTTAATGTCTAAAATTGATCCGTATCTATCATTTTTCAAAATTAAATCAAGCCACGTCTTTCCCCAAAATCTTTTAAATGATTTAAATCAATTGGGATCACAAATCTCAAAAGGTTTGAAATTTTTGATTGGGGGAGAGATCGTGATTTAAATCTCAAATGTGTTTAAATGGAATTGGTTTTAGTCCTTTTAAGGCACTCCTGCCTCCATGTGCCAAACGATTTCTAATACATAATGTACATGTTGAGGGGGAGCATTTATCCAAAAACAAGATGAGTATTTAAACAAGGCACATATTCTCCCATGTTTTCTAAACCGTATTAAATCACTTGGGATCCAAAATCTCAAAGGGTTTGATATTTTTTATCGAGGGAGAATGTGTGATTTAATAATGAAATTTGATAAATGGTGATCATTTTGATTCAAATGTGCATACCGCTCTCCATATGCTAAATTCGAATCTCGAAGCACATATTGAGGGGGAGCATTTGAAAAGAAAATAAACTTTCAAGGTACAAAGATTTATATGTTTCAATATAGATTACCTTGATTGATTTTCTAAATGGTTTCTTAATGGATTTTGTGATCGTGAAAAGTACTTCAAAAACCTCTTGCCTCTATGTGATAAAATGATTTAAAATATCCTACGCACATATTGAGGGGGAGAATTTACTAAAGAAAATCAAATTGCTTTTTCTAAGGAAACTGTGATCAAAGAAATTATTTCTAAAGTCCTCTGTTCCATGTGCGAAACAATTTATAAAATCATATGCACATGTTGAGTAGGAGCATTTCTAAAAGATCAAAACAATTAAGGTACAAAATGCTTTGATATTATATCACAAGTACCTTGATTGATTTTCCAAATGATTTTTCAATTGGTTTCATAGAAGGAAAGAACATACCAAAAGACCGCACCCTTTATTTTGTGCGTGACGTTATAAGGATGGTTAGTTAGGTATTCGTTCTCACGATCCCGCCAGAGCCGGAGGGATCTACCCAGGGACAATCTACTAGATAGTGTAGAGTCCTTAGGTATGATGAAAAGAAAAGGACAAAAATGAGAATATGGGAAGAGTACCGACTGAGACAGAATAAAACCAACAAGGTTCTAGTAATGAAGTTTCGATAAGCACTGAAGGGGTTGAAGAATGAAAAAGAAATGAATGAGAAAAGGGTGAAAAGAAATAGCCCTCCAATAATTCAACCTTAGGGCAGAAACCGGGTTCAATACATATGCTACTGGTGGTTACTAAGGTAACATTGGTATTGAAGACAAGACGTCATGGACCCAAAGGATGCACTGCACCTAAACTTCCCAAGCTACGCAAGTTCCTCTTAAAAGGGCTTGTTTCATTTTCACGGGGAACCGACATTCTATCGACTTTCTCTTAGAGATTGTTGATATTGAAGGAGGAGACCCTCACCCTAGTCTCCAACATAGGAAACCAAATATGCACAATTGAGTCTAGTGCCAAGAGATCATCCACAGTATCTCAGTAGGAAAGTAAGAATATATTAAGAGTCCTACGCATTATCCTTGTGGTATTGCCAGAACATCCGAGCGATATGAAAAATATTCACAATGAAGATGGAAATCCTTCTAGAGCCAACATCAAACAAGCTCTTGGTGGGTGACATGTGAGATCTTTCTAAAGATCAAGCTTGTGACAACTGGACAGAAACGATGGGGCATTCATTCTTGAATCAACCTTGGTCCAGAAATGAATTGATCATACTTTTCAAAAACCATTCGATGTGCAAATCTTCTTTTCTCTAGCGCATCGAATGTGTATTCATATTTCAAACTAAAAAAGTATCTCTGATTGAAAAAATGCTTTTGGAAAAACCGCTCAATGTGCAAATTTCTTCTTTTCACTAGCACATCGAATGTGTACTCTTTTCAAATACAAAAAGTATTTTTGATTGAAAATTGATCTTTCTCATAAAACCTTCGTCGCATTGCAATACGTGATTGTTTTTCAAATCATTTTTCATCAATCAGAATCTCAATTCGCGGTTCACTTACTTCGTTGTCTTTGGAGACGTTCCGTTTGAGAATAGCTAAATGTGATGCGAAACCCCTGTCAAGGAGATTCTTAGGAATCCTACCGATCACATGCAAGACTTGTACCGATCAACGGGAACCGCTGAGCCGTGTACCTCAATTCAACGAAAGTGATCAAAGACCCTTTCGTGTGTTTAATTGCTAATGTTTGTTTGCAGTACATTTGATGGTTGCAGCTGATCGTAATTGAGGAGTCAATCCAAAGCCGCATGCTCATAGCATCCACACTTAATTGAAGAAATATGACTTGTGCTTATCTACATAACCTGGCTATGATATTTCTATACTATGCTTCTTACTGCGCAAATATCATGAGTCAGAAGCTTCGCTACTCTGATGAAAAGATGTCATGATCCAGAAAGTGTGAGCGTGTCGGTCTGAAAGTCACAACATCACATGAAGGCAACACAACAAAGGGTGATCCAGAGATTACTGCGGGTCGATGATCTCAAAGAAAGCTCGAAGATCATCAAAGATGTGGATCAGTTCAAAGACCTCCACTTAAAGTACAAAGCATTCGGACTTTAAAGTTGCACTACTTAAGCACAAAGATTACGGAAGTGAAGAATCAATGTCTACGAGCTCAAGACCGAAGATTAAATAGAATGCTAGGATTCGAAATGTAAAACATGGGGTGACCTCCCTCAGGGGGAGATTGTTAGGAATTGGAAATTCCACAAGTAAAGTGTCGATCACCCCAAATATTATCTTGCATAAGTTAGCTCGTATACATATTGTTTGTTATGTTATTTAGTAGTTAATTAGTTAGTTTGTAGCGTAGTTTAGCGTAGTGTAACACCGTGGAGGAAGGACGGGTCTTTACCCACTGTATACCTGATCCACATGCCGTCAGGAGGTCGTGTAGTCTGTAAGTATAAATACCCCTTCAATCTAACATTTCATAATTTACAAAGCAAGTCTCCAACTAGAACACCCTCTTACTCTTTCTCTCTCTAAAACATGGCATACTTGTATAATCACCATCCAAGGCTACCCGAATCATCAAACACAATAATATTAAGATCCTAACAGATATTGTTGATGCTGGACAATGAACTGTTGATGAACCGCTGCATGTTCCCCTAAAACAGAAAATTACCTCAACCAAAGTTGTCAAAACACATTCAAGCTGACATTGTTTTCGGTTTTGTCTTGATTTTTTAAAATCCCGCGAAAGAATCTATTTCTCGGTTTGAATCATAGACTTGTAAAATCCCGTGACAATGGAAACATCCGGGTAATAATGAAGTGCATTTCCAGATCTATCTTACGGTTTATTCTTGGTTTTGGAAAATCCCGCAAAAGAATCTATTTCTCGGTTTAAACCATAGAATTGTAAAATCCCGTGATGATAAAACCATCCTGGAGAAAGGAAAGTGTATTTCTGGATCATTTCTGATGCTGGTGCTACGATTTCTACTTCGAAGAAGGGATAAAAGGGTGTACTTCATGAATTGGATATGTGTTTGGATATTCGTCATGGCAGTTTGGTTATTACATGGTTTTACGGGGTTATGTGCATCTAACAATGGTTGGGATGAAAACCATTATCATAGTTCACTTAAAACGTCAAAGGAGGCTAGATGAACTTTAACCGTAAGATGTGACAACGGGGTTAATTCACTATTATTTATTTGAGGTTGAAGTGAAATATCACGTGCGAGTGTACTTAGTATCCTGAAGGTATCGGGATGGTCGGATGAAGATTCTTCAAGATTCTTGTTTGAGCTTATTATCAAAAACTAAGACTTGGAAATCTAGTTATTTTTGGGTGACTTTTTCCTTTTCTTTTTACCACTTGGGGAATCGGCTCTTACCACCACAAAATAACTATCACTTTAAGGAGTTACGTTGTAGTGCTCAGATTCAATTGTGGATTTTCAAGAGGTGATGTATGCCTATACTTGATGGTTGGTTGGTTGTAGAGTATAGAGTACTTAGAGATTCTAATGGAAATCGGCACCGCTCTTTGTTACATTCGTACAAGTTTAAGTAACGAGTTCGGGGTAGTTTACTTCAAGGTCAAATTTATCATATTTTTTCCATCAGTCACAACAACAAAGAGCCTAACAATGATAATAGGGTTGATTACAAGTTTGCCAAGAGAGGTAGAAAAGAGAGAGATTATGACGTTTGAACACAACAGTTCAAGCCTCGTTCCTCAAAGAAAAGAAATGTGTACGCTTCAGTGCGCATTATCTTCGGACGAAGAGAAATCTTCTCAATTATGACCATTCTCATCAACATGTTTCATGCTTTTTTCACGAGCTTTCTGATATCAAGTGATCCAGACTACCGATGATTGTTCTCTTATTCCATTTGCTCGATTATAATGACGATGGCGACATCATTTGCTACCTTTGTGGGGGAGAAGTGTGAATAGAATACATTTGGATGATTTTCACTTGTTTAATCAAGAATGGTATCTCCGTATGCAATTCTTGAGGAGGAGAAAAAGTATGATAATTCTACATGTTGAGGTATATTTGAGAATATATGGTCATACGGCTCCAAACTCATGTAAGAACCGAGCTTCTTCTTATCGGATTATCATTACATGGAGTTTCTTCTAAGAGCCGTTGGTTGACATCTTCACACGGACTGATGAGTTTAATGACAAAGTGCTTCCAGTTGCAGGGCTAATTTCCTTGATGAACATCTTTTTGTTCTTTTTTGATTGGGAGGGATTTGAATTAAGGGGATTTGCTATTTTCAAGTTAACGAGAATGCATTTGGTGTGAAGAAGATGTTAACTATCTATTTCCCATTCGGAAAATCTTTAAGAAGGTCGAGTCTACAGTCTGTTCTACATTTTCTGCTACATGTTAGAAGACTAAAGATGAGTTGCATTTGATTGTCTAAAGACTTCTTCTTAATCTCGGCATTTATCAAACAGATTGTCGGTTTAAGGGAGAGTACTAATTGGGGGAGAATGAAAAGACCAATTTAATCCCCAATTAGACTTGCTCATATTTTACTTCAGCAAGTTGACTCCCACAAGAGTTCAAGTGTTCTTCTCAACAGATTTCTAGTATACGGGCTTATTATGTGTCTTGATTCTCAAGTATCAAACCAGCAAGGGGGAAGGAGTCACACATCTAAACGCGAGTAAACTTGATGAGCTTAATACTTCTAAGTGATTGAAGAAATCCCGGGAAGACATATATCATTACCGCAGAGAAACTCAAGGTTTGACTCATGGCGTTTAGTGTTCTTATTCCAACTATGTGAGGGAAGAGATGGAAGAGTTAGTTTCTGGTGATAAAAGAGGTACACAAGTGTGTGATGATTTCGATGCTATCGCAGTCATCAGGGGAGAGAGATTGTGTACATTGGGGACGCCCAGCTATTTCACTTGAGTGCTTAATCAGTGATTCAAAGATATAATCACTTATTCCGGAGTTGACATACATAGAGATAGTCATCCGCAGAGATAATCAGTGATTCGGCCTACTTCTTCAATATTATCGGTTATTCTCTCTTTGGGCATTCGGGTACTTCAGGCTCTTGAGCTTCATACACTTTCTTCAGGGGAGAGAAAAGTATACATTGGGGTTATTCTTTGGCTATCGGACTTAATCTGCTACTTTGATGGTATAAGTTTCTCTCGTCTTCGGTATATGTGTATTCGGTTCGAGCTCTAGTCTAAGAGACTGACCGCATCAATTCATCTACTTGGGGAAGTAGTCTCTTGACACCTGGGTGCACGTCAGACTTCGTGGTAATGAAATATGAGAAGATATTTAAAGAGTGGGATGATAACGCTGTGTTCTTGTTGATGATATAACCCCAACGAAGAATCTCGACTATCGCTCTAAAAGGAGCAGCGAGATTTATGATAATGGTGTGCTTCTCTGTGCACTTGGCTAAGGAAACCTTGAAATAGAGCTTCGAATATGCTCTTCTAATGGATTTTCGGTTTGGGGAGAAGCTGCCAAAGTCTTTCTTTCTCAAAGGCTCATGTTTAATCTTCTATTCTGGAGCCTTTGCTGGTGGTGGAAGTTTAAGAGATGATGAATTCTATCTTCTACGACGTGCTGCTCGATATCCTTATCTCGGTACTGGTATCATCATCTTCTTAAACTATATCATCTCTCTATCTCTCAAATATTTATCAAGAACCAAAATACAAAATATAAAACCAACAAAACCCATAAAAATCGAAAATTTTGAAAAGACCAAAATATGTTTTCTAGACATGTCTTCTGGTATCGATAACATCTACGGTCTTAGAAATGTCATTCAATAATGGCACAGGACCATAGATGAAGTTCGAGTAGGAGGTGTAAATATTCTTTTCAAAACATGTCGCAAACTATGGCTTGCAGTTACTTTAGACTATAACCCGTGCTTAAAACCATGGTTTGCTATTATTTCAGATAGCAACCCATTTTTTAAAGAAGGAAAGTGCTACGCTTAAACGATTTTCAAAAATTTCGTGCTCTTATCCTAAAACATATTGAGGAAAGTATGTTAAGGACTTCTCTTTCCTACACAAATGTTTTTCCGTCTAAAATTCTTCAAAAAAATATTTGTTGTATTTCAAAATGGTGGAAAATGAGTTGCTTGAAAATCAATCGAATCGAGTTTTATAAAATTTGAAAACTCAATCAATGACTTCAACGCTTTTAAACTTTTCAGAAAATGAGACATTGATTGAGGGGGAGAATGTTTTCAAATCTATATCATCTAACGAGCTTATCTAATTATCCTATATATATTTAAATGTAAAACATGTTAACCTACGTTGAAGGACTAGGTGCCTAGGATATGTTTGTTAGGATTAGATGATTAGAGTTTGATAAACACATAATTCCCATGCATTTGTATGATCTGATTGATATGTTGGACTGACTTTTATTAGTCGACATTGCAGTGGATGTCATGTCGACCATATATCTCTGTATGTGTGTTCACTAACGTATGCAGGTATATTGGTATATAAGAATGTTCCCTATCCGGATCCCACATAAGAAGATGATTGTATGCCGAAAGGAAAGGGTAACTATATCTTGGGTCGACAAAACAAGAAACGGAGCTTAATCAGATCTCTCCATAGATAGTTGGCACGATAGATGCAACTTTAGAGGTCTCACTGCTTCTACAGACGGTTTTCTTCCAGCCTTACAGCAACAACAGAAGAAGCTTATCCACCTAACGTATCTTTGTGCAGGACAAGTAGTGAATGATACCATTTTTTAAACAATTTTGAAAATATTGTTTTGAAAATGGAAAATATTGTTTTGAAAATAAATTGGACTTAATTTTGAAAATTACCGGACTTCATTTTATCAAAACATTAAGTCACTCAATCAACGACAACGGTCATCGATTGAGGGGGAGAGTGATTTAAAATAATATTTTAAAACGATATTTCATCTATCAAGTCCAACTTGTACGAATTAAAGTGGTGATCTAAAGATTTAATGTTATGTCATGGTATGGTTTTCTTTAAAACTCAAAGATCTTTCAAAATGAAATTTTTTCTTTTCTTGTTTGATTGTGAAATTGTTTTATTTTACTTAAAGATCTCTTAAAACTATCATACCTTACACTAACAATCTTTAATGTCTAAAATTGATCCTGATCAATCATTTTTCAAAATTAAATCGTGCCACATCTTTCCCCTAAAATTTTATAAATGACTTAAATCATTTGGGATCACAAATTTCTAATGGTTTGATATTTTTGATCGAGGGAGAGATCGTGATTTAAATCTCAAATCGGTTTTATAAGGGTGATTGTTTCAAAAGCACTCATTCCTTCATGTGCCAAACGATTTCAAATACATAATGCACATGATTGTGGAGGAGCATTTAATCAAAAACCAAAAGAGTATTTAAACAAGGCCACATTTTCTCCCATGTTTTCTAAACCTTATTAAATCACTTGGGATCCAAAATCTCAAAGGGTTTGATATTTTGATCGGGGGAGAATTTGTGATTTAATTATGAAATCTAATAAATGATGATTGTTTTGATTCAAAGTGCATGTTCTCTCTAATATGTGCTAAACTCTTTCAAGATATCGATGCACATATTGAGGGGGAGCGAATGGTTTCTATTTGTGATCGTGGATGTACTTCTAAAGAACTCTTTCCTCTTTGTGATAAATTGATTTCAAATATCCAACGCACATATTGAGGGGGAGAAGTTACCAAAGAAATTCAAATGGCTTTTTTCTAAGGAAATTGTGATCAAGAAATTGTTTCAAAGAACTATTGCCTCCATGTGCTAATCAATTTCAAAATCATACGCACATGTTGAGGGGGAGCAATTCTAAATGATCAAAACAATTAAGGTACAAAATGCTTTGATATTATATCACACGTACCTTGATTGATTTTCCAAATGATTTTTCAATTAGTTTCAAGAAGGAAAGAACAATACTAAAAGACCGACCAATTTTACTTTATGCATGGAGATATAAGGATGGTTAGGTTAGGTATTCGTTCCTACCATCAGGCCGAGTGCGAGGGATGTACCTGTGGACAATCCACTAGTTAGTGTAGAAGTTGTATAACTAGAAGGGGGGGGGGTTGAATAGTTTTGCCAATTAAAACTTACTTTTAATCTATTTAGATTGACTTATGACAATCTATTTGGATGTGTGTGTTGGAAGTTGATAAACAAACATATAAAGGTAAGTAATGAAAAGATAAGAGTAAGAAGCACAAAACCACACGCAGTATTTATAGTGGTTCGCTAAGGATTTCAACCCCACTGAGAAGTTTTCATGTTATCGCTTACCTTTTTTTTCCGGTAAGTAGGCAATCACCTACTGGTTTTCAAGGTGAACCACACCTACACAATGCTGCCATTTTTTATAAGGTAATGAAGGTACTCTAGTTTTTACTCTGGTAGGAACTACCTTTCATAACAAGCTACCATTTTGCTAGGTATTTTAGGTTGGCACCTAGTTCCATTGCAATGGAGGAATACATACTTCAATTTGCTAACCAACGACTTCTCCTGTAGGAGATTCTCCTTTATAATATCAAGTGATATCATTATCCTTAGATCTAATATTAGTTTATCTTTACATCGAACACACTTATATTGAATGTAAGTCTAAGGCAGAATTTCACTACTTTTGATTAGATCAACAAGACACTTTCACTAATGGCTGTCGAAGTCTACTAAGTACTTGCAATGCGAGCCTGTTAAGCACGCATAACGGACTTGAAATGAGGATGGAAGTATAACATTATGGTAGAGACGCGTTAAGAACATTCCATAAGGGATGAGTTTGTTCTTGGAGCTTGAAGATTTGGCAATTAGCCTTGCAAAGAAATAGGGAGAGATTGTAAGGTTGTTGTGTTAGAAAATCATGATAACACGTGAGCAGTCAACAAGCGGGAAGAATTTCGATTTCCCTAAGACTCCAAACATTTTCACGTGAATATGCAAGGGGCTTGTACTCTTCTCGGTGTCCCGTGTGAAGATAATGTTTGGACTGTGAGTAATATGGTCGAGGTTTGCATATTATGCGATTTAAATTCTTCCGGGAGTATAAAGAACAATATGGACTATTTTCTTCACGGAAAGTTGAAGAGAGAATCAAGAGACCAATCTTCTAAGGAAGGCACATTGTCCATGGTTTGGAATCCGAAGGATATGAGCAAAATGCCCAAGGCTTAGAGTGAACTTTTGGTTTTTGATATAAAACCAAAGAGATGGTGAGCCATCCTCGCTACTTAATCCAGTTCAACTTGACTGGAAGAATTCCATTATGAACCTTGACATATCTTCTCGCTTGATTTCAAAGAAGACATTCTAGTCCTATGGCTCAAAAGGAGGTATTGATACCTTCTTCGAATTGTAGAGAGGTACTACAATACCCTTCATGGAAGACGGTTTTGAGATTATTGAACCCACCTGACATGATTGCCAGTGTGTTGGGCTCGCGGAGATGCCTGGGAGCAGAATGCCAGTGAGTGAAAATCAAACTGATATTCATGTCAATTTAACCTATAGAAATGATAAGTTAATCAAGGAACATGTTTGTGATCAACCTATGATAATCTAATGTTTTTACTAGATTTTATTAACAATGGTATTTAACACTTTAACTTACTTAATGTTTTCAATTCTTCTTAGTGGGATTTTAGTCTTGGATGAAAACTCCGCTTTCCAAGTAATATCTGATTCCACGGTTCCTTTACAAAAAGTGGATCCCACTAGTATATCTTCCTGGGACCGGTGGACTGTAGTAGCGTAAATGATTTGATAAAAACAAAGGTTTTATAGTTTTTATAAATTATTTTAAATATGTTTTATCCTACATTTTCTTTTAGCATGCATACATGACTTCTAATGTATCACGAAAGAATATAAAATATATAAATAAAAAGAAGTGACAAACACATTATGATAATAATAACCTAGATAAACTAGATCATTAATAATATTGCATTTCAATACTAAGATGATACAAAAAGATCGGGATATATAACCCAATATAGATTAACAACACAAAGTAAATGTTCCTGTA